>CM017771.1:15721138-16921138 GCA_008009225.1 Acer yangbiense
GGCTCAAACAAGGCCACAAATCTCAAAACTAAATCTAGGTTTTTGGCCAATTTCACTAATATGAAGGATCGAAAATGATCTTCCAAACTATTAAATCGTTGTGTAATTTAGGTTGTAGGTTCCTTATTTTAGTGTCTTCCAATTAGTGGTAATTTATTTATCACTATGAAGGTTTGTATGAAGTTTTTAATGTTTTTTATTAATAATGTATTTGGCTTTAATTTTTGTGCTTTCAATAAGTGATTTATGTAAAAATAAAAAATAAAATAAAAAAATTGTATTATACACTTAATTTTAGTTTATTAAATGTTAAGATAAATAATAATTAAATTAAAACAAATAGAAATTAAATAAAAATGACCAAATTGGAATAAATTTAATTGATTAAGGGTAAAAATGTGATTAAGCAAAACATTTTAATAAGGGATACAATCAGAATAGATTTTGTTAAATATAGGTCAAACTGTGATTAAGTCAAACTTTAGGGATGAAAAAAAAGTGATTTTTCGCGCCATTTGAACAGTGTTGCGACAGGGATTATGCAACACAGATCAAATGGCGCTGGGTTGGAGATGGATTTTACTCCAAATTGGCTTTTTGCTCCAAAATAACACTGGGTTGGAGATGCCCTTAGAAACATTAAATATTTGTTTTTAACAGCATATCAAAGTTTAACTACATTTTTGATAAATTATCCGTATACCCCATATAAGAACACTCTCCAAACAATCTCTCCCTCGTTTCTAAAATGTTAAAATTAATTACCATTTTAATTAAATTGTTTCTATTCAAACCCACAAAAAATCAAAATCAAATCTGAATGAAGAACCCTAAATCAGACAAACTACTACTACAACACAGACATCATTGATTCTCTGATAACCGGATGACCACCAAATACAAATGCAAAGTCATTCGTCTTTGGCTGTCATTTCAAAACCATGAACCATTGAACCTCATTCTCAATCTATTTTGCAAAATATATATATGGTGCACTGAATATTGCAAACTTAGTGGTCTGAATTACATTTGTTAATTAAATATAAGCAAATTTGGTAGTTGTCCAGCAAATTTGGTCTGAATTACATGTAAGAAATAGCCATCTCTTACATGGGCCTCGAAACGCCTACGCTTTCATAGTAATGTAATCGTACAAATGGCATCTCTTTTTCAAGTGTTGTTGTTTAAGTTCAGCTTGTTTAGGTTTTAGTGCCATCTTAGATTAAAGTTTTTGAACAAAAAACTTCCATTTTAGGCAAGTTTGTTTGATCTAGGGTTCTTCACCCAGATTTAATTTTGTTTGTGTGATCACTGGATTTAAGGAGAAATAATTTAGTTAATATTTATGCTTCATCTTTACATCTTTGATATTGACATATAGTAAAGATTAAATTATTAAATTTCAAATTTTTACTGTATAGAGTAAATGGACATACCGAAAACTATTTGAATGGCAATAGAGCCACCCAAATTTAAAAAATCCAATTGATTACTTGATGTTAGTGTAGCAGCTTCCATAGTTTCAAGACTCCAATATTCGATACACTTTATTCTTAAACTAGATTTGGTCCATCTAACACGACGACTGTAGCCACTATGATCCAATCCTGTTACTCAATTTAGGTTTTGGTACAAGTTACTTAGATTGTATGGTTATGGAATCTAACATTTTTTTATAAGAAAAGTTGTCTCTTTCATGTGTCTTGATTTTAACAAAAATCGAAACATGTTTATAAATGATGAGAAAATCTTGACCAAAGTGAAAGTTGAACGAAACCTTCAAAATTATTAATCAAGACAATTGATTTCTTGAAATTAGAACAATACTGACTAAAGAATTTCCATTTAAGCAAATACAAAAAACAACTAAAAAAATAAAAAAAATAAAAAAAGATTTTAAGAACAGTAATGAGATGCATCTATGAGAAGCGCAGTGGAAACTTTTAAGTTTTAAAGTATGTAAAGTTCCAACAAATGTCGATTGCTAACAAATAAGAAGTTTCGCTAGATGACATTTTCCACCAATAAAAAATCAAATGAAAACAAAAGGCAAAAAGCAAAAAGCAAAAAGCAAAGAGCACATATCAACTGTTGAAAAAAAAATGTATTAAGAGAAAAAAAGGGATAGATTATCAATGAATATTGGATTCTTCCTTCAAATAAGCTTTACATTTGTATCTCATCAAAATTCTTTTAAAAATTGTTAAAAAATAAAAATAAAAAAATGTGTGATATTTCCTTTTTTTTTTGTTTTCGCTACTAATAAATCGCAAACAAATACAAAATCTCACAACAAAACTAGCGAAAAGGTCAAAAGGCATAGCAGCATACGGGTGCAAAATTGGGGCATTGTGCTCTACTTCATCAATACCAAAATCCTAACTGGATTTCCAAAAGCTCTATTTAATGTTTACCTGCATATATATCTGTTCGCCCAGCTTCACCTGGCAATGTTGATGGTTAGGCATAGTTTGAATGATTTGAAGGCATGTCACCTTCAAGGCTGATCTTCCTCCGAAGATAAGTCGGTCCTATTTCTGCATTTGGCAAAAACAGGGCTCTCTGATTCACTCTATCGCACAAGCAAAGCAACAGTAGTGATCTCATCAACTTCCAAAACGCCTTCTACCGTATCTTTTCGACCAAGCTCCTTATCACCAACAACTATGTTTTACACATTATTCGATTGACAAGGTTTGCTTACTAGTTCATGAAGTAATGGACCCACCTTCAACCAAATCTACTCTACAACACTCGGTTGCCATGAGCTATGTTAATTTGTGAATCCTTCGATTGGCTTGACTGCAAGTTTCACAATGACATATTTTCAGGAGTTCCACCATTGCATGTCTGAGCTTCATCCTCTTGTGTATGCGGAAGCTGGTTTTCATTGTTATGTTGATCTGGAGCTTTAGACAGCAATGATGATTCCAAATTTTTCTTACCAGAGGGAGAGCAAGCCTGATCAGTATTTTCAGTCGCTTCAACCCTTCTCTTCTTCAATTTATGGCGAAGAAAGCAAGCAAGCGGTATGTCATCTTCATCTGCCGCTTGTAAAAGGTGCTTAGAATTAGATTTCCTCCTAGGTTTTGATGTGTTGCACCCATCTACTGGACGAGGAACATGCTCAACACTCCGGCATTTCACTAATGGCTCATTGCATTTTTTCCTTCTCGACTGCTGCTTTAAAGCATTATAACTTCCCTTCAACGGGACATTCCAACCTTCATCATCAGCAATCCTTTGAGTTTCAGAGGGTGATCTCGATTTATTGTGAAGAAAGCAAGCAAGTGTTATGTCATCATCTTCATCTGCCATTTGTAAAAGGTGCTTAGAATTAGATCTCCTCAAAGGTTTCAATGTGTTGCACCCATCTTGTTGACAAGGAACATGCTCAACACTCCCGCATTCCACTAATGTCTCATTGCATTCCCTACCTTCATCAGCAATCCTTTGAGTTTCAGGGGGTGATGACAAACCATGGTTCTCCTCGCCCAATTCCACATATGATTTCTTTTTCGACATACGTCTAGGAGTCAGCTTCTTTCTTACAAGATTTCTGCCACCTAATACATCAACCTCTATACCATCAGTTGTTAACAAAGTTGACTCCAGAAAAACCCAAATGATCATGCATCGGCTCAGTACCAGTTACAGTTCCTGACCACAAGTACTTGTCAGAAGAACACAGTAGATCCGACATAGCATCATTCCCACCAAGAATGTTGCTACCTTCACCACAAGTTATCTCTCTTCCCAAACTTTCTGAGGGTGGCAGAACAATACGCTCACTGCTTTCATTCAGATCAGCACAATTTTGCCTCTTTGAACTTCTTTTAGAAACGTTCTTTGATGCAGGGCCACCATTAACTTTCCTCTTTCCAGTATTAGGCTTTCTCGATTTCTTCTTCAAAATATTATCACCATGACCAGAGGTTTGAGTGTCATCAAGGCCAGTTATCCCTGAAACTTCCTCAGAGCAAAGTTGAGACACTTTTCTTGCCCTCCGAGATTTACTCTTTTTCTGAATGCAGCTGCAATTACATGAAAGAAGTAAAAAACCACGGATATGATCAAATCAAGAAGAAACTGAACGATGTGAAAATATTAGAAGCACTGATTAGGAGGTGAGATAAACTAATGGACAACTAACCCAGATGCAGCCTCTTCTTCCTTCCCAGATTCTGGTGTCACTCTGCACATAAACGGTATCAGATCAGAACCCATAAAACATGGCCTACCCAACAACAATACTTAAGATAATTGTGTAAAATTTATACCTTGCATTTCTTTTATGTCTCCTAGACGACTTTACATTTTCAGGTTCAGATGTTAAAGTTATCATTGGAGTTGCGATAAAATCTTTTGGACCAAGGGTGGGGCGCTCCCCCTCCCGATCTACAAAGTTGCCTATAAGAGCAACTTTTTGCATCTTTCTAGCTTCCTGAAGCAAAGGCACTTCATGTGGATGCAATAACTTCCATCTCCTGGTTATAGAGAAAAACAATTACAGTAAAAAGGAAGTTCAGAAAAACCATGTACATACAATGAAAATAATGAATAGGACAAAAAACATGATTATAGCCTTCAGTTTGTTTCATCAGTCTATTATTTTTCACGTTTGATAGGAATCAGAATAAATTCATTAGAACAAAAGGAAGGCAACCTTTATCTGTCTATTTGTAACATCAAAACTTTCATACCTCCAACACTGATTATCAGTACGTGAAGGCAAAGAAGCAGCAACCTTGGACCAGCAATATCCATGTTCCTCAATCGCTGCTTCCAACCTCAAATTCTCTTCTTCAGTCCATTCACCCCGATTCAAGGAAGGATCTAAAGAGTTCACCCATCTGCTATCAGAACAAGAAATTAAACTTTGATGATTCAAAATCTAAAATGAAATGTGATGTTATTGATGAATACCTTTCTCGACACTGTACTTGAGTTCGACCTGGCACAAATTGAGCTATTTTCTTCCAGTTTTTAGGCCCAAAAAGCGTTGCAGCTACTGTCAGGCGTTTGTCTTCATCTGGAGTCCACCTCCCCACTCTTTGCCTCATCGGATGAAGTGTTTTCAGCCATCTGTATATGAAAAAATCAACAAGTTATTTGACTGGATGAATTTTTGCAGCTATAAAAGAACCAATTACTTGAATATATTTTCAGTAAAATGATAATGGGCTAATGGCAAAGCATACAAATGAAGGGGATGATTATCCAGCTTAGAACTTATAGTTGTATATAATCATAAGAACAGACCATAAAGGGGGGAAATCATGTAATGACATCAAGTATTTGTTATAAGAAAACAAGAACATGTTTTATCAAGAATATCAAAATGTCTTACAATACTGACAAAACAGCATCCCACCTCAGAACTACAAGAATCATAAGACAAAAAGATTAAATGTAAGCACAAATCATGCACCCTAAAATCAGGTAGTAAATCGAAATTGAAAAGGATGATACACCATTCAAATATGGAAGTTATCAATTGAATTAAATTTAATGACCACAATAATGTACTTAATATTTCAAGAGGTGTAAACCCAGCCATTTAGTGAAATAGGGTGGCGCAACAGTAGATTCAGATGACACAAGAACATCTGAGCAGAGTCAGAAGGAACAAGTCGTTCTCTAGAAACAATATGGTTGAACAGTTGAGACATATTACATAATCAGAAACCGAGTAAATTCAGGGTGTTAAAAGTCAGTTTGATGACAGGAGTGATGCTTTTGTAATTATTCATATATTCAATTTTTTTAGGTTCTGCTGACTCCAATCTTTCCGCAATCTCAAAGGTCTTTAATTCAACTGATTTTTTATTAACAGTAATCTCCCAACAGGTTGAATCCAAAAGCTATAATAATGTTATACATCTAAGACAAGCACCATTCCATCCATATTACAATTATTTGTTCTAAGCAAGCATACATAATACATATGGTGTGATTTTTAAGAATAGTTTCCATGTCAATGACAGATTAAATGCATCACTTCTGCAGTGCCTATTGAATAGGTTTCAAAAAATGTAACTGATCTAAATCTCATTCTAATCATTTTCTTGAAAAAAGATTAACCATTCTTATGGCTTTGTTTAGATTCAATATGATCTCGAATGGTCTTTAAACCAGCAACTGACCTATTAGAGCATTGAGTACCAGTCCGTCCTTTCAAAGTGGAAGCTACAGCCTGCCAGTTGCTCTCACCAAACGCTTCTACAGCAATGCGAAGTTGTTCGTCCTCATCCTCAGTCCATTCCCTTTTCAGTATGCAAGCATTCAAACTCCTCTGATAGCGAGCCAAGCATTGAAATGGGGTCCTGCTAGTTCCCAATGAGACTGCAATATCATTCCAGTCAGAAATCCCTTTTTCTTGAATAATAAGCAACAGGCTCTTTTCCTCTTCAGTAGTCCATGGACTTGATTAATTAGGGGATCTTCAAAATTCAACCACCTGTAGGATTTAACCAAAGAAATGAGATAAAAGAACATCAGAAGCACATGTCTACATGGTGTCTTATGGTTTGAGCATCAAGAAAATAAGGTCATAGAAACCTGTAATGACAATCATCACAGACACATTCCACACCAACAGTTTTGAGAAAAGTACATGCCAAGTATTGGCCCCACCTTTATGAACAATGTTAACCTTACACTTTTACTCAATCCAACAATTGGGAATGGTATCTGTCATGGTGTATTGGTGTCTTCCAGACATCAGTGAAGCTAGATTCAATGAAGAACACACTCTTCATGGAAATCAATAAACATGACCTAACAAATTTTGGATATAAAGATCTGCCTAGGTTTTCCGATTAGTATTTGTCCTTAAGCAAACTCATGGATTGCCATATACAGATATACTAAAGTAAAAAGTACCTAATACATCTTAGAGATGCAACACACAGTTCCTCACATATAGCACTCACCTATAAAGCATAACCATAAACTCTAAACTGTATGATAAATTAATTGATTATATTATTCTTAAGAAACACAAAATTAAAATAAAAAAGTACAACTACAGTAATACACATGAAAATTTTACGAACTATAACTGTATATAAAAGATCAGTGCCAAGATAACACTTACTGTGCTTCACATTCTGCACCAGATCGACCTTCAACGTACATGGAAGCCAATTGATTCCAATTAACTTTAGGAAGAAATTCCCTAATCATAGCTGGAGTGAAGTCAATATCCTTGACTGATGCGAAAATGTTATCCAGACTAATTTTATCTCTAGATTCTTCTGAACCACTGTCAGTTTAAAGCATGTCAGTATACATAAGGTTTAAGGACAATGAAATTTAAACACGGATAAAATTATTAATAGCAGAGATTAAAAGGAAAAATTAAATTTAATAATCAAGAAGCAGCCTCAGAAGGCATGTCCCACAGAGTACATGACTTTTGGGTAGAAACTCTCTCCTTAGGCTTGAATTGCATAGCAAATGCACAAAAACTAATTGGTTTTATTTACTGAAATTTCTCTCTGATGTTTACTTTGTTAAGATTAACTTTTTCTTCTAAACAAAATTTAAAAATAAATCAAACGAACTTCAAACCCACTTGATGATAAGCCCAGGTAAATAGTAATGCACAAATTGTGCATAAAAGTTGTAAGATGAGCATGCCTAGTCACTGTCTACACTTCCTGCATGAGTTAACAAAAATAACAATTGATGACAAAAGGTCTAGCCTACCTGAATCGATCCATTGACACTTCAAGCACCATTTCTTGAAACTGCTGTCTTAATCCTTTTCCAAGATTTTCCTTTTCTTTCTTTGACCATTTTTTCTGTTGCAATGAAAGTGGATATTTTGTGATCGCCATTCTATAATTAGCAACATGAGAATTCTCTGCTGGACAGTAGTTCATAGCTGAGGGGTTTTTACCAATAACCTGCAGCAGAAAAATCTATTCATCAATGAAAATGGAAATGGAGCCTCAAGATAAAAAAATAAAAACAATGGTATATTAAGAAATCCAGTCTGAAAACTTTTAAACCTCAACCAACCTTGTATTTATGTTATCAGTTGGCAAGCATGATCAAACACAAATTATCCAATAGAAGAGTAAAATGGACACCTAATGGGATAAGAAAAATAGAAAGAAAAAAAAATTTATAGTTGGTTTTAAACAAATACAAAACATTATTGATCCATAATTATAACCAGAGAAAAAGAAGAAAAGGCGAAAAGCACACCACTGATGTCATTCTCTTAAAGTTCACCAATAAGGTTATAATTATAAACATAGATCTAGTGAGGTTTTGATATCTTTTTCAATGGAGGAGTTTTGTTTTTTTATTTAATAAAACAAATTTAGTAATTCAAGAATCACAATTGCTTTTGCATGAAGACACGGAACAAAAACTTTTATACCCCTATAACAATACGCACATTTGGTAATTTAGTCGAGTCTATTATTAGGCCTTTATTTGTTCTTTAGTTGATTTAGATATAGTTTTATTACATGAGATTCCTAGAACAACCCAAGTTATATAAGTAACAGAAATCTATAACTATGTACTCCACTAATTTCTTAGGCTTCAATAGTGAAAATACTGAGTTATTTGGTGTACCAATAAATCAAAGGATTTCTAGTCTTTCCCTCTCTATTCCATTCTCTTACTGCATAGTCTTTCTAGTCTCTTTTTTTATTTAAGAGAGAGAGAGAGAGAGAGAGAGAGAGAGAGAGTAAAAAGGAACCTATATAAACACTAAGCTGTATTTATTAAGAATATTTTATCACTGATGTGATGGAATAGAATTGAAAAAATACACTTCAGAAAGCCATTAGAAATAGATGAGAAGTGTACCTCTAAATCCTTTGAATTCCTTGACTTCTGAGCTGAAATTAATTGGACACGAGGATCCTTCCTCTGGGATAATGCTCGCCCAGTTATTTTTCTGCAAGAAACCTGAAAGTCTTTAAGAATTTTTACACGTTCCTTCAATTTCTTGTTTTCCTCTAACCTTGCTTCAATCTGAGTCAACTTACTCCGGATAAACTTCTGATAAGACCTATTCTTCTTAATGGCATCAATAAACAACTGTGCAGATGTTGGGAAGTTAGAATGTCTGTGTGGCAATATAGGAAATCTACATGCATCTGATTGATGACACTCATCGGAACCAGAAGGCTGTCTCTCCACACTGTTCCCCAATAAATGGATGTTGTTACAAGCTTGTTCAGAATCTGGAAGCCCTTGACAAACATCTATTCTGTTTACAAACAAATTATTGGAAGTATCATTCGCCGATTCTACAATAGATGCATGAACCTGCTTTGGAGTCTCTAATAAATCCTCTGTGATGTTTTTTGTAGTATCTACATTAAAATTTTAAAAACTAAAGTAAGGGCAAAGGCATTCTTTGAGGAGGAGAAATGTGAGACTGATACCGGCATATAAATATAGAGAAAGTGAGATTAAATTGGAAAATTCTAAACAATAGTAGGAAAACTGCATAACAAATTAGAACTTGATCCAATACCATACACATTAAAAGGAAAGACTAGAGACAGAGGTAATCTAATATTGTGATCTAAACAGGGCCACTGGAGCCTCAATACTACTTTAGTTATATTAAGTCTTACATTTAGGATTTTTTTTTTTTTTTTTTTTTTTTGACAGATTTAGGAATTTTTTTTTTTTTTAGGTGGCTCTTAGGAGCCTTTTCAGCTTTTTGCCTTGAAAAAATGAATATTTTTAGCCTCTATGTTCGTAGTTAGATGTTATTTGTGTTTCTCCTTTTCTCTCCTTTTGACTTTTGTATAACCTCTCTTTACCAATAAAATCTAGATTTCTAGTAAAAACAATTCTTCACTAAGCTACTGGTTTAGCGTCCATAAGTTTTAGGAACTAAAATTATTTTCATGTTTTATAAATCCTTATTCGCTCATGTATAGTATTTACATAATTTTCCTAGCTGAATTCTGGAATCTATTTAGCAAATAAATTACGGAACACAATAGCTATTGCCTAACAGTGTTATTATTCAAATAAAGGCCATGCTACTATACAGAATCTACATAGTTACAGGGATGGTTATTAGTCATTGGATTCTAATCCAAGGGTCCACAAAAATCAAAGGTTTAAAAATTAAAAATATATATATAGAAAATAAAAGAAAATCAATCCTCTCATAACTACTCATTTAACTATACAAATCTTATATAGTAGCTTAGATCCTTCAAACAGAGGCCTTAAAGTTTTATTTGATGGGGCGATTGCCTTCTTTCAAGGTTCAGTACTTGTGAGTTGTGAACACTAAGCATGATTACTTAGACACGGACGCCATTTCAGCCTTAAATCCTAGTAATAGAGCTGGATAAAAATCCTGAATCAGCATAGCATCACTGTCCTAAATCACTTAACTATCAAAAAGCACCCATTAAGAGGGCCCTGCCGTTGCTGGCCTAAATTAGCTAAATCAGAGATTCATGAATTGTCCCACACATATAAACTTAAGTTTTTTTTTTTTTTTTTTTTTTGACAGCACATATAAATTTAAGTTGACAATAGAGACCTTGAACTATTAAAATTCAAAATAATTGACAAAGAGAGCTAACACTAACCTAAGTTAGCTAAAGAAGTCCTTCCCGCTAGGGGCTAGGGGATACTTCTGCACATATAAATGGTAACAGCAATATACCAGTAAAACCCTACACCAAGATGCAAAACAATATTCCCAGAAAAAAGTGGGAATCAAGCTGGAGACTAAACAGCAAAACGAACAAAGTAGATTAAGTATATAGCGAGATAAACAACCAAAATTCAAGCGGTCAACTCCACTTATGATAAACCTCAATCATTCACATATCGACCCACTTCCACAGTTAAAAGTGTTAAACTAGCAACCAATACGTTTATTCATGTCTTAATGGTATTCATCATCCGCATTTCGAAGTGATTTTGCAGTTAAAATGCTAAAAAGCTCATTATGAATTCGAAACATTTAAAAATTTTCAATATTAGAGAGAACTAACAAAATTCACAGACACATTTCTGTTTAACTCTCGATAATATTTCAATCTTACATAAACAGAACAGATAAACATCAGACAACAGATTTTTATGCCAAAAATATATTCGCAACTTACCAGTCATATCATAGGCTGAAAACCGCCTCTGAATAACGCGAAGAATCTCGAAATCGTCATCGTCATCGTCCGAACCATCAGGCGGAAGCGTACACAAAGCCTCCAGAGACAAAGGCTCGCACAAATCGCTCGAGTTCGACAGCGCGAGCCTGTTCTGTATGTTTCGGACCAATTCAAGATCATCTTCGCTATCGGAACTGAATGCGCCGGAATCCACCGCCACCGCCGCCCCAGTGGAGGAGTCAGCAAGGGCGGGGGAAGAAGATCGGTCGACGTTGTCGAGCTCGTTAGGGTCCGTGCCTGTAATCATACAGGCTCTTCTTAGGGCTTCCATGTCCTCATCAAAAGCGTCGTCGTTTTCACTGCCCGAGAATCCATCTCCGTCGTATTCGTTGTTGTAAGACATTGTGTTTCAAGATGGTTCCCGGTTATGTTAAAAAAAAAAAAAAAAAACAACAACAACAAAAACGAAGAAGAGTTTATTAGGGATTTAGGGTTTATAGATATATAAAGAGAGGAAATTAGTGCAAAAGAGAAAATAATTTTGAAAAGGTATAAAGCCTGGTTTAAAATATCCAAAATTTTCGCAATATTACCGTACTTTAAGGGTACCGGAATAATATTTTTTCCGCGAAATATACATGAAATTTCGTAAATGTTCATGATATTTTAACCAATTTTTCTATCATAAGTTCGAACCGACAAAAGATATATCAGTTCTTTGTATGTGGGTCATTGGATTTAAATACTTTGACTTGTTACTTGCACTTATCAAAACATTTTTTAAATCTAATGGTCCACATATAAGGAACTGATATATTTTATATCAGTTTGAACTGATAATAGAAAGACTGATAATTTAATATGTAGTGAATTATTATATAATATCAAAGATATTTATATTAACGTAAAGTAAAAATTTGATGATATATTTCAATGTTTTTATCTATTTATTGCTTATTTATTATTTTTAATTTCATGTGATATTTTTATGACGTGGAAATCGGATATGACATAAAGTATAATTTAAAAATTATTCAAAAATCAAGGATTACACGAGAGAAATCATGGAATGCAATCAAGAATGTACAATTTGATTAAGATAACCTATCGTCCTTTCGTTCAGTTTTGAATCTATGAGTTTGGGGACTTGTCATACTCCCTTATCAAATTAGTCTATTTATACTACTTATTCATATACATATGGTATTGGATATAATCATATCATGAAGATGTACATAGAGGTTTTGAGATCTTCAATTTTCTATCTATGGATAGATGGTGGGAAAAAATCAACAAACTTACATTTACATGTGAATATATCGGAGTATGAATGTTGTATAAATTAATAGGGTATTCACAAGCTATGTTTGAATTACCTAAGTCTTCCTTTTAGTATTAAAATTCCTATGCTTTACATTTGTATAAGCATTATATATATATTTCGAACTGATAAAAGTTATATCAGTTCCTTGTATGTGGACCACTGGATTTAAATACTTTGATTTGGTCAGTTCGAACTGATAATAGAATTTATATATATATATATATATATATATATATATATATATATAGTCAAGGAAAAGCATTATATTCCTATTAATTGTTAGATATTATATGTTTTTGAACCAAAAATGTGGTATTTTGTCATAGTAATTATTTTAAGAATTTTATTGAAAATATCTATGTTTGTTACTAAATTTTCATACTTTTTGTACATTTTATGTTATCTTTCGGTCACATTGATATTTCCATCAAATCTTAGTACAAATATTTGATTATTAGATAGGCTCATCATTTATTTGTATTGTGGTGAATGTTTGAGGGATGATGGTTGGGTGGGTTAGGATTTAGGATTGATGGATCAAGTGGGTTATTAGGTTATAACTTATATATCCAAATTGCAATGTGGTCAATAGAGTAGAGGATGAACTTGGAACGAATATTGTATTTACACCATTTTAATTAGTTCACCCCAAAAAAAACCTTATAAAAGTTTTAATACGCATGTACACCCCGTTTATTATTCAATACATCATTTATCATAATTTAGATAAACATGTCAAAAATTAATAATTTATAAAATAATTATAATATTTAAAATATTGAACAAGAAAATGAAAATAATAAAAATTTGGATCATCTACCGAACTGATATTTATCATAACCTATATAGATCTGTTGACATATGTAATTAATGATTGTAATTTACTTTTTTATTTATTTCATTTTCATTATTTTTAAATGTAGAATATTATTAGATTATAAAAAGATCAGCACACAGCAAAGATTGAGAGGAGGTGCATTAGTGATTAATCCATCAATTGACTGCACATAACAGATACAGTCCTTCATCTGCACCTCTTTCCGGCGACAACATAACATATATGATATATCCCAATAAAATCTAAAATCAACCCCAAAAAATAAAAAAATGAACCGATGAAAACCCGTCTTCATTTCCCACAAGCAGCCGTAGTCTCCTCCCTTCATCAAACTATGCAATCCGAAGCTTGTTATTAAAAGAAAACATATTGTGTTATGGTTACCCTTTCAGGTTTTGCTACAAGTTTGAAAATAAAACGTCACCGCTTAAGGTTTTTTTTTTTTTTTTTTAAAGGGACTGTTTAATTTTTTTTATATATAAATAATTATATTAAATAGTTTTCAAGTTATATTTGAATATTAACTTAGTTTTTAAACTTTATTTAACTGCACATCACCTAGTAGCTCTCATTAGTGGTGAGGGGTTCAAATCTCTCCATACGCATTTTACATGTGTAAAAAGTTTTCTTTTCGGATTCTAGGAGTAGTTATCTTCCTTTATGGGGATAGATATCCAAACTGCATATACATTGTTTTACTTAAAAAAAAAAAAAAAAAAAAAAGTTGATTTAATTGCCCTGTTTGATTTTTTGTCTGAAGACTGAACAGTGCTGAATGTTATTGAAGACTAAATAGTGACTGTAAACTGAAAACTGAAAACTGAAAAACATTTTTGTTTTTTTTCACTGAAAACTGAATATAAATGATAAGTTGTTTTTTTTTTTTAAATTATAAATATATGAAAATAAATACTTTTATATCTATACCCTTCTAACTATTATTTGTTATATATTTACATTTTAATATATTAAGGACAACTCTAACATGTAAATTAATTATAAAATAAATTTATTTAGTTATTAATAATATTTCAACAGTGATAAGGTTAAGTTTGCAGACAACAACATAACATTTGGGAGGTGAATCATTCAGCTAAATCATTGCCATGGAGGGAGAGAGATAACTAGCACCTTGGTAAGTGCCTCATATATAGCAGGCTTTTCTTATGGTTCTACAGATGTGTATATGAACGAGATGTTCTTGTTGTCAAAACGTACAAGAAAACGTGTGCAAGTTTGTGAAATTGAAGCAGTCAACTGTGCGAAGTGTTGTGAAAAGTGAGGAGAAGAACAGAAGACAAAATTGGAAACAGATTAAATTAGTGAAGATAGTTTTGGAAATAAAACTTTATATTAAATTCTTCTGGATTTGTGTTAAGTGAAAATTGAAAAAATTTCACTTTTTAAAACAAGTGGTTTTAGGTGCTCATTAAGTGATTTTAACACTTAAAAAATCAAACAAAATAACTGAATGGAACACATTAAGTGTCATTCAGTGTTAAGTGGAAAAATCTAACGGGCCTAAGTAATTTCTCTTGAGGGAGATGTTAGAATTGCACAATGTTTTGGGAGATGCAAATATCATCACTCACTTAAATTTACCTACTATTTCCCTAAAGAAGCCCTAATCTCTTAACAATCCAAAACATTTATAAACTACGGCTAGTACTCAAAAGAAAATATTATTATTCAAAAATTAATATATATAATGTTAGAAGTAATTTGTTCTTATTAGTAGCATCGTTGTATGACCAAATCATTCAATGATTTTAAATGCCAAATTAACAGATTTGTATTGATACTGAAACAACACAAAATGTGGGGCAACCACCTCATTTGGATAAAAATTTGTACAAATTTATTCCGAAATGTAATGGTTAAAACGGATGGGAATTTAAAGAGTTTAAGAGCCTCTCACCTACGACACCTTAAAATGGAGTAAGAACCAACATGCAGAAATTTTACAAACAAAGCTGAAATCTTTCGATCTACAGATCTACTTGAACCAAAATTGTTGAGCCAGGGCCAAACTATCAGTCATTTTTCTCAACTCTTACTGAGCTACAATCAACAAAGAAACTAAAAATTTTCCCGCATGTCAAAACACGTATATCATTCAAAACGTTTTTGAGCTTAAAATATCTGAAAAATAAATGTGAACCAAGTTACTAATGGTTTGAGCTTCAAATATCAAAGCATGAATTCATATCATCACATCACCACTACGCCCAGCTCAAACTAAGATGTTGGCAGAACAGATATTGTTAATTTAGAAAACAAATGTAACCAAAAATAGCAAAGGCCTCAAAGCCATGTAACATCCAAAAATAAAACAAAGATCCTTGGGACATTTTAAACAAAATCTTAAACAGGTCTTAAACTGCCTACAATGTAGAGCAACTAGTTTTTCATAAGATTAAAAAAACAGCAAACGGCAATCACTCAAGCATCCTAATAACGGCCAATTCCCCAAACTCTGATAACACCATCTGTATAACCACTGAACAATGTACTTCCATCAGCACTCCAGCTCAAGCTTGTGCAGTAGATATTCTGCAAATAATCCAATAATAAACCATCATTATCTCTACATCAACGAATAACCAAATCTATCTACTCATTGAATAAATCAACTATCTTAAATGTTTTTGAGTTTCAGACCAGCAATTAGCAAAAATCAACACTTTTAAATCTAGTAGTAGAACCACACACCCGAAAGAACTTAGTATTAGTTAGCATTTGGCAAGCAAATCCATATACAATTCAAGTTAGTCAAGGAACTATTATACATAAAAATTAAAATTAAAATTAAAAAAAAAAAAAAAAAAACGTAAACTTTAAGGACAAAATATGAGTTGGAACATGATAATGTACTGACAAAATTTGATACAACTTTAACGGCATACTACTGGTGACAGTGGCACATTCACAAAGCAATGCTACTAGTGACAATAGCACATTCTCAAAGCAAGAAGAGTTTCGGCTGCCAATTAACAAACTTGACATTTCACAGAATAAGGCACAAAGCAATTGAAAATGTGAGTGGAAAAACTACCAAATTGTATAAATTAATGTTCAAAAAAAGTTCAGTTAACAAATATAAAACTCATTTCAAGCATATTTAATCATCAACATATGAAACTATGCAAATTTGTCTACACAAGCAGAGATAAAAAAGCACATAAAACAGTAATCCATACAAAGCAAAATCATAGATACTTCAAGACTTGCCAAGACATGCAGACAATAGTATCAAATTAACAACATTATGATCTTAGATAAATAAAATCCATTGCAATCAATAACAATAAGCAAACCACAATCAATAGAACACAAAGACATTAAAGCAACCCCAAATGAATTAACAAAAAGCTAAATTCAGTAAAGTTATTTATACCTTCTTTTTGGCTGTAGTGCTAGCGGTGGTAGTATCAGTCTTCTCAGCCTCAGTCTTGAGATCGACCTTCAAATCCTCAACAATGCTCTTGCTCTCCAGATCCCAGATCTTTATACTCTGCTCGGTCGCAGCACACAGCCAGTACCTGTTGGGACTGAAGCAAAGCGCGTGAATCACAGAACCGGCATCGAGGGAATACAGCCTCTTACCCTCGGCCAAATCCCACAACAAAATGACGCCGTCTTTTCCACCACTGGCGCACAACGAACCGTCAGGAGACACCGCCACGGTGTTGACATACCCAGTGTGTCCGGCAAGGGTGGCCCTGAGCTTGCAGTTGCTCAAATTCCAGACCTTGACGGTCCTGTCCCACGAAGCGGAAACTATGGTGGGTTGGAGCGTGTTGGGGCTGAATCTAACACACGAGACCCACTCGGTGTGGGAGTCACCGTCTTGGATGGTGTACTTGCACTCACCGAGGGTGTTCCAGAGCTTGATCGTGCGGTCACGGGAGGCAGAGACGATCTGACGGTTATCCATGGAGAAAGCGACGGAGAGGACGTCCTTGGTGTGTCCAGTGAAGCGGCGGGTGGTGGTGCCGGTAGCGAGGTCCCATAGACGGAGCTCGCCATCCCATGAACCGGAGAGAGCGAACTGACCGTCGAAGGAGATGACGACGTCCTGGACGAAGTGAGAGTGGCCGGTGAGACGACGGCGGGGGACACCGTAGTTCTTCTCCTCCTTGGTGAGATGCCAGAGGATGAGAGACTTGTCGCGGGATGCGGTGACGATGACGTCAGAGTTGTCGATAGGAGTAGCGATAGCCGTCACCATGTCGGTGTGAGCGCGCATGGTTCCTCTGAGAACGAGACCTTCTGCCATTTTTGTGTATTCTTTTGTTGCTCTCGCACAATTAGGGTTTCGAGGTTTCAGAGAGGCGAGAGTGTGAGGCTATATTGGACTGACAAGATGAAAAACTTGTGTTTATATAGTATTTGGAGACTAGGGTTTTGGAAATGACCGGGACACTGGGTATAGCAAGTGTTTGTCATTCGTTCCAGTTACGATTGTTAGTTAGGGTTTGTGTTGGGTTACCGGCTATATCCTGTAACCCATTTTGGAATTTTCTAAGTCCAGCCCAAAATTTAAACTGAGACTCCTTCTAAATGGACCCTATACCTTTTCTAACTGTACCACACATATGTGTCGTGTGTGCTATGCAAAAAGAAATGTGCTTCATTATTGGAAGTGGAAAATAGTTTTACGAGAGAAAAATCGAAGCTTTACGAGAAGAGTTAAGGTTGAATTTATCTTTTTTTTTTTTTTAATTTTTTTTTAAATTTTTTTTTATTTGTCTAATAATTGAAAACAAATAATTTTAGATATATTAGTATATTACCTTTCTTTCTTCTTTTTTTTTTTTTTTTTTTTTTTTTTTTTTTTTTTTAACAGGGATTCGAACTCACAACCTTATGACATAGGTGTGAAAGTTTTACCATCTGACTAACCTTATCTCATCCTAGATATATTACCTTTCAATTACTATTTAATATATATTTACATTTTAAAATTTAATAACTAAGGTTTATAAGGTTAGTTTAGAAAATATAAAACTGATATACAATAAGGTGCTATTCTGTTAAGTTAAAAGTGAAACATTTTTACTTTTATAATCTAATAATGACTTTAGGAGAGCTATTTAAGTTATTGTATAATTTAAAAAAAAAAGGATAATTACCCGATGGCCATCGAATTGATGACACACTATCAAAATGGCCACTAGATTGGAAAGTTGTTTCAAAATGGCCATTTTTAACGAACTTTGTGACATTAATGACCATTCCATCCAATTTCATCCAATGAGTGACATTTTGGTAAATGAGGGGAGCCATTAATTTATTTTAGATGTTTTTTGGAAATTAATTTTTTTTTAATGACTGACATTTTGGTAAATAAGTGGATGACATTAATTTATTTTAGATTTTTTTTTTGGAAATCAATTTTTTCTTTTTAAAAAAATAATAATTATATTTAGTGTGTGTAAATATATATAACACACGCTAAATATAATTATTCTATTAAAAAAACAAAAGAAATGGTTTAGATCAATACACATGTCTCTTCTATGTTTTTTTATATTTTTTAGATTTTGTAGCCTTAATCATCTTTAAAAAAATATATATATGAGATACGCTATGTATATATACATACTAAATATAATTATTCGTTTCAAAAAATAAAAGAAAAAATTGATTTCCAAAAAAAAAAAAACTAAAATAAATTAATGTCATCCCCTTATTTACCAAAATGCCACTCATTGGATGGAATTGGATGGAATTAGATGGAATGACCATTAGTGTCACAAAGTTCGCCAAAAATGACCATTTTGGAACAATTTTCCAATCCAGTGGCCATTTTGATAGTGTGTCATCAATTCGATGGCCACCAGGGTAACTATCCCTTTAAAAAATCAAACAAAACAATGAGGCACAATAAGTGCTAAATGCGAAAATCAAACAGACCCTAAGTGTAATTTTATTTAATTATATTTTTGTTAAATATGAAATCAAACGGGTTTGGGATTTATCACTAAAGTGAAGAGGAAATGCCCAAACAATTTGCTAAAAGAGGTTGTTCGTGTAATTTTTTAAAAGCAATGATATTTGCACCACGCGGAAACAGGTTGTGCACTCCACGTTCTTATTAATTTCAAATGTCTATAGTATCTTTAAGGCCATCTCCAATCATTCTCCAAAATTTTCTTTTTGGAGAATGGAAATTGAATATTCCATCTCCATAGATTTAGGCTCTGTATGGAAAAGCTTCTTCAAGTAGATCTTCTGGGAGTAAATCTTTTAAAGTAAACATTTTATAAGTAAAGCTTTTAATGGGAAGTTGTTGATCGTTTGGTTGTCAATTAGAAAAAGCTTTTTTAAATGGTAGAATTACCAAAATATTCAAAAATTATTTTAAATGATAGGGTTATATTAAATATTTTAGTGTTATTAAAAAGCTCAAAAAGATCTACTTAGAAAAGTCTAAAATTTGAGCTTCTTCAAGTAGGATGTAAACCAACTTTTTTAATCATCCAAAAACTCTATTGAGTGACAACCAAATGACACAAAAAAATTTGAAAAGAGCTTTTTTTAATTAATAAAACTCTTTTAGCCAGAAGACAAACTCTTCCAAACGAGCACTTATTGCTCTAACCATTTTTCGTTTTACAATATTTAAATAATAAAATATTATTATTTTACTTTATAAATAATTTTTCAAACTTTCTTTAGTAAAATTATTTTCCCATAATTATTTTAAATAATAACTTACTCAATTATAATTAATTCACACCTTTATATATATATAATTAGTCACACTCATGGTAATTTTAATAGCTTCGGGCAATTTCAAGGCAGGTAATCTAGTATTGGTCAATATTTTAGTAGTTTTGGTAAGTTTCCAAATGGCTACGGTGAAAGTGGATATGACTTATCATAGTGTTTATAACTTTTAAATTTCAATGTTATTTATATTAGTTTTATTTTAATTTTCAATATACTTGTTTTTGTTAGTTTTCTTGTAGTTTTCTTGCAGTTGTGATACTTTAATTTGAAGATGTTAATGTTATTATTTTGTTTTACTGAATTATTATATTAAAAGTTAATTACATATAAAAATTGATGCTTTGAAAATATTTATTTTAAATTAAAATACTTATTAGTCCATTGATTAAATGGATGTAATAAATAAAAAATTTTAAAATAAATAAAATATATTCAATATTAAACTCAGTTGAAAGATTTCAGCAAAATCTTTCTATTAGTATAATTTGTATGGTTATAAATAAAAAGTTATAATACATCAATTGAGTGTGGTTAAAATTATAAATAAAATAATAAAAAAAGACATACGGAATTTAGTTTGTGTGAAGAATTTATACGATGGTAGAGTTTGAATAAATAAAACTGGAATAATAACGTCCAAATTTGAAGATAAAAAATGTATCTCCAATTTTTTTTACTTCGTGTCATGTGAAATAGAGATGGATTGAAGCCCATCTATTCTCCATTTTGAAATTTTAGAGATTGATCGAAGATGACTCGGGTAAAATTACCTTAAAAAAAATACTAGAAACTTCATTAAAGCAAACCAAAACTACATCAAACAAGAAAGAGGACCATATACCAATAGAGGCCTTTCAATGCAAATAGGAAAACTCTTTAACCAGACAAGATCATCAACTAAATTAACAGCAAACTTAGCCAAATTATAAGCAACCTCGTTAGCTTTCCTAGACACAAAGGAAATTGGGTGCACAATAACATTGAAAAGCAACCCATGTAAAAAAGATATACATTTTCTATGTATATTTCATTGAACAATAACCAGACTTTATACAAAGAGACATTGGGTACCCTAGAGTTGACCATATAATTTAGTTACACAGGAAAGGCGAAATATATATACAGTATCAATTAGCAATTAACGCTAATATATTTTCCTATATGGTTCCTAAACATACGTGATTCATTGACCTCTCAACAGTCACCCTCAAGTTGGAGAGTGTATATCAAGAACTCCCAACTTGACCAAAATTACTGCTGTTATAGGTAAAAATCGTCACAAAGGACACATCATCACCATAAGAAGCCACGTAAGCAGGAGTCAAGAGAAGTCAACTCAAAGGGGCAGAAATCCCCCAAGGTAACATTACTCGGCTAAAACTAAAGCAGCCCAATCACAAACAGAGAGAGTCGACTCGGGCAGCAAAGCCTGCTCGGACATGCTCAGGATTCGATAAAAAAAATAGTCACCAACATTCACGTCCCAAACATGGGCAAAATCAGCAACCAGCATCCCTATAATAAACAACGGTGCGGATCCCCAGAGTTTAACAAGGAAACAAACAGGTTTCCCACAAATAGAGGAGAAAGAATCCGGCCAGAACTCGGATTCAGCCAAATCGGCAAACATGTTACACTCAAGAAGGAAACAGAATCCGTCTAGGACTGGACAATCGCCCAAAACTTGGGCACCACGACACCAAACCCTAGCGGCACCCACAAACCCTAGTAAACATTATGTATAAATACCCCTTTAACACACAAAATAAGGGGTACGCAAGAATTAGAAAGAGAGATCAGAGCACAATATTTTGTAACAGTTTTTCATAGTGGATTCTACTTCGTTGCTAAGGCAACAACCTGTGGATGTTTCTCCAGTCATCGGAGTTTTACCACGTAATTACGTTTATTGTTCTTCTTTGTTTTCAATCATTCTCTTTCATAAAGTAGTATAAACTGAAATCAAATCGTTGACTGGGTGACCACGAAAAATCATCATCAACAATTGGCGCTAGAAGGAGGGGGCCAGAAAACTTGTGAAACAATGGCTGGTGAAGGAGATGGTAGCGATTCTAGATACAGTCAAGGTTTGCCAAATAACGAGCTGGAGGATGACACCACCCTCAATACTACGGATGCAACCTTAACAACGGCAGACCAATCAGCTGCCTTGGTTGGTATCCAACGTTTCCCTATAACTAATGAAGAGATTGTGCAACGATTTCGTGCTTCTCTGCAGCAACTTATATCAGACGCAACAAGGCAAGGGGTTGACCTTTCCACTACGGAGGGTTTGATGTCGCCTCACAATCTGTCCGCTCCAAATCAGCAGGCAACGAGATTACGTTCCATGGTGGTGATACCAACGCCTGACGCGCCCCTAAAGGCAAGACGAGATCCTACAGACAGGCCAGAGATTTTATCCGAAAGATTAGCCAGGGGTAGTAGGGAGCTTACAGAGGAGAATGATTCTGACAGAGGGTATGACCAGGATCGGATGGCCAGGGATCGAGACCGTCCCAGGAGACATACTCATCGGAGAGATCGGTCATCGTCCTCGGGAGAAAGTGAGCAGAATCATCATCGCAAGCGCCAAAGGGGCACAGTTTGGCTGCATGGCCTAAACCGAGAACACAGAGAATTGAATCCAAAGGAAAGAGGCCGAAAGTTGACCATAAGTCAGAATTTCAATGCGATGGGGGAACCGGAAGGAGATAGAGACATACTCATACAAAGCCTGACCCGGGAGGTGCAAAATAATCGTCGACAGATGGATGCTTTGGTCAGGCGGTATGGGCGCAATGAATTGTCGGATGATGAATCAGGAAGCCCTTTCACCAATGGAGTTCTAAGGATGCCTTTCCCGGAGAGGTTCAGGATGCCACACGTAGAACAGTTCAAGAAGGATACCGATCTGAAAGAACACATCCGGAGATATAGGAGCGCTATGGCACAATACGTCCACAATGACGCCCTACTATATTTGAATTTTCCACAGACTCTTGGGGATCTAGGTTCTCGGTGGTTCGGTAGATTGCCAGTAGCAAGCACAAGCAGCTTCAGCGAACTGAGCAAAGCTTTCTCAAGGCAGTTCCTCGGGAATGTACACAAGAAGAAATCAGTGGCTCACTTGTCCCAGCTTAAACAGGGAAAATACGAGTCGCTGAAGAAATACTTGGGAAGGTTCGGTCAGGAAGTGTCGAAAATAGGGAGTGCGAACGATGAAGCTGTCATTGCAGCATTCGTCAATAACCTTCAGAATGGCCAACTATCCTTTGATTTAAGAAGAGCTCGCCTAACCAGTTATGCAGACATGATGGACATGGCTGGGGGTTATGCCTTAGCCGAAGAAGAAGAGATTGCGACAGGAGGTTACTTTGTACATGGTGGTCGTCCAGAAGGAGCCAAAACAAAAAACCAAGCTAAGGCATTAGACACCAAAGGTGACAAGCTAAAGAACAAAGCAAGAGATGGACGGGATGGCCGCTGGGCTTATGATCCAAAAACCGATCAGCCGCGCCAAAAATTCCAGGGCAGATACACAAATTACACCCCGTTGAAGAAAAACCAGGAGGAGGTATTAGCTATCTTGGAAGAAAAGAATATGTCCAGAGAGCCGCCTAAGCAGTCGACTTATGCTCGGAGGGACACCACCAAGTATTGCAGATTCCATAAAGAGAACGGACACGAGACATCCAAGTGCTTCCAGTTAAGGGATCACATCGAGACCCTCATCCGAGAGTGGCACTTAAAGGACATCGTCCTAAAAAAAGCTGAGAAGGTAGATGGATAGAAAGATAGTCGACAGGGTGGATTAGAAAGAAAGCTGAGTCCCAAGAGAGCTGGAGATAAAAGAGTAATCAACACCATCTTTGGTGGGCCAGCAACTGGCAAAAGTAACAGGGAGAGAACCCAGGAAATTTAGGAAGCCATGGAAGCCCGAAGAGACCACGATGTCAACTCCATTGAACCTGATCCGAAAAGGATCAATGAAGGCTGGGATCCAATCATCTTCACAGAGGCTGATTCTCACGGAGTAGACGTAAAGCCAAATGATGTGTTGGTCATCAATGCTCGAATTGGGCACATGAGGGTTTGGCAAGGCAGAGGTAAGGTCACTCGACACAGTAAAACTACCAGTGAAGATCGGGAAGGCCCCCTGTCAGAAGACAATGTTACTCGATTTTATGGTTGTAGATACAGAGAATTGGCCATACAACGCCCTGCTCGGCCGGCCATTCCTGAATAAAGCAAAGGCAGTAACAACAATGTATGCCTTCATGATGAAATTCCCAATTGAGTATGGGGTAGGTGTGGTCAAAGGATCACAAGAGATGGCGCGAAGGGCGAATCTGCTAGTTTACAAGGATAGGGAAGTACACCAATTATACACTATATCATCCAAGCAAGCCAATGAACCTGAGGAGCAAGCAGAGGCGCCGAAGGAATTTGAACTAGACCCTAGAGAAGAGCCTGAAGCCAAAAA
Organism: Acer yangbiense; assembly: GCA_008009225.1. Classification (NCBI taxonomy): domain Eukaryota; kingdom Viridiplantae; phylum Streptophyta; class Magnoliopsida; order Sapindales; family Sapindaceae; genus Acer; species Acer yangbiense. Next base: position 15,745,645 of record CM017771.1, read on the forward strand.
AGATGAGCCGACCGAAGAAGTGATATTAGACCTAGATGAGCCGAGTAGAACAGTAAAGATAGGAGCAAGCCTAAGTGGGCACATCAAAACCAAACTTGTCACATTATTGAGAGATTACCGGGATATGTTCGCTTGTAGTCATAAAGATATGCCTGGGATAGATACAAAGGTGATATCGCATTATCTCTCCATCGACCCAGAGTTCCGCCCAGTGGTACAAAAGAGAAGATTGTTTAATCCAGAGAGAAGCCTCGCAATCAAGAAAGAGGTGGAGAAATTGCTTTCTGTAGGGTCAATAAGGGAAGTCAAATACCCGGAGTGGGTGGCCAATGTAGTATTAGTCAAAAAAAAGAACAATCAATGGAGGATGTGTGCGGATTTCACGGATTTAAACAAAGCTTGTCCGAAAGACAGCTTCCCACTGCCGAGGATCGACCAGTTGGTAGATGCGACAGCAGGACACGAACTACTGAGTTTCATGGATGCTTACTCGGGATACAATCAGATCCGGATGAGCTAGGCCGATGAAGAGAAAACAGCTTTCACCACGGATCAAGGATTGTATTGTTACAAAGTGATGCCGTTCGGGCTAAAGAACGCTGGGGCAACGTACCAGAGGTTGGTAAATAGAATATTCGCCCGGCAGATTAGGAGAAACATGGAGGTCTATGTGGATGACATGTTGACCAAAAGCATCACGGCGGAAAAACATTCAGAAGATTTGAAGGAAACCTTTGATGTCCTGAGAAGATACAGGATGAAGCTCAACCCAAGTAAATGTGTGTTCGGGGTACCGTCAGGAAGGTTTTTAGGTTTTCAGGTGCACCAAAGAGGAATTGAGGTAAATCCCGAGAAGGTTAAAGCATTAGAATAAATGGCTTCACGAAAGACATTGAAGGATGTGCAAAGGCTGACGGGATGTCTTGCATCACTCAACCGGTTCATAGCAAAATCAACAAACAAGTGCGCCCCATTCTTCAGAGCAATAAAAAAGGGAAAATGGCTCGAATTGAGCAAATAATGTGAAACGGCCTTCCAAAAGTTGAAAGAGTATTTAGGAAGAGCACCCATTATTTCAAAACCGGTGGTCGGAGAAACACTGTACATATACCTCTCGGTTACAGAAGTGGCGACAAGTTCGGTACTGATTCTGTTAGAGGAAAGAGTACAAAGATCGGTGTATTACACAAGCAAGGCATTGCTACCACTAGAAACCAAGTATTCGCCAGCTGAGAAAATAGCGCTGGCCTTGATCACAGCAGCCAGGAAATTGAGGCCGTATTTTCAAGCACATACAATAGAAGTATACACAGACTGCCCGTTGAAACTCATCCTCCAAAAGCCGGAGCTGTCAGGAAGATTGACCAAGTGGGCAGTGGAACTCAGCGAATTCGACATCAGGTACACACCAAAAGCGGCAATCAAAGGGCAAGCGGTGTCAGATTTTATAGCAGAATTCACCAAGCCGGATGCCGGGGTAAGAAGGATGATGAAAGATGAACATGTGAGTGGGTTCCAATAGAAGTTGCATGTAGACGGATCATCAAACACACATGGCAGCGGGGCAGGAATAGTCATAACAACCCCGGAAGGAGACGCTGTGGAGTGTGCCATGAGGTTCGATTTCAAAGCAACCAACAATCAAGCAGAGTATGAAACTTTGTTGGTCGGCTTGAGGGTCTGTATAGCATTGGGAGCAGATGAGTTGGAAATTTACAGCGATTCACAGGTTGTGGTTAACCAGGTACTGGACGAATACCAGGCGAGGGAGGAGCACATGATAGCTTACTTGGACATTGTAAAAAGATTGCTTAGAAAATTCAAGATTTACAAAATCTTTCAGATCCCTCGGGAAGAGAACGAAAAAGTAGATGCCTTGTCCAAATTAGCTTCAGCCACCATGAGTGTTAGGTCCAAAGCAATACCGGTGGCACACCTGACTAAGCCGAGTACAGCAGAATCTGAGGAAGTCATGATAGCAGAGATCCGACCAGGCCCAGGCGACTGGACAACCCAGCTCAGAAAGTACTTGGAAGAAAACGTATTACCGGAAGATACTGTGGAAGCTAAACGCATCAAATACAGGTCAACCCGGTACACAATTCTGAGGGGAGAATTATACAGGAGAGGGTTCTCAAAAGTACTGCAAATGTGTGTTGCCGGCGAAGAAACCAGAAAGATCCTAAAGGATGTTCACAGTGGAGTATGCGGGAACCATACTAGGGGTAATAGCCTAGCACACAAGGTACTTAGACAAGGATTCTACTGGCCAACTCTGTTCGCAGAGGCGCAGCGATTCGCGGAAAGTTGCGAAACATGCCAAAGAATAGCAAACGACATTCGGCAACCCCCATAATTACTCAGAAACTTAACCTCACCTTGGCCTTTTGCCATGTGGGGCCTCGATCTAATAGGACCAATGCCCATAGGAACAAAGGGAGGTGCGAAGCACACTATTGTGGCAATGGACTACTTTACCAAATGGGCAGAAGTAGAGGCACTCGTGCATATTACTGAGGTCAACACCACCAGCTTCGTCAAGAAGAACATAATATACATGTTCAGGATTCCGAGCATCATCATAACAGACAACGGGACCCAGTTTGATAACAGTAAATTCAGGGAGATGTGCGAGGAATACAAAATCGTGAATTATTACGCATCTCCCGCCCATCCTTAAACCAATGGTCAGACAGAAGCAGTAAACAAAGTGATCAAGCACACGCTGAAAGCGAAGTTGGAGGCAAGGAAGGGTTGCTGGGCGGACAAGCTGCCTGAGGTACTATGGGCATACCGAACAACTATAAGGTCATCTACAGGGGAAACTCCGTTCGCATTAGCATTTGGAACGGAGGCTATTATCCCGGCAGAAACAACTTTCACCTCCCCCAGGGTTCGGTTATACAGTTCAGAGCACAATGTCAACATGTTGCAGCAGAACTTAGATGAATTGGAAGAAGTCAGAGACGCAGCACAAGTAAGGAATGCAACGTATCAGCAAAGGGCTGCGAGGTACTACAATTCTCACGTTCGCGTACGTAAATTCCAGCTCGGAGATTTGGTGCTAAGAAGGGTATCCCCAAACACCAAAGATAAATCAGCAGGATCTCTTGTTGACAAATGGGAGGGACCGTACATCATTAAAGGAGTCGCTGAACATGGAGCTTACATGATAGCTCGACCAGAGGGTAGCCTAGTGCCCCGACCATGCAATGCACAGTACCTCAAAATATTCTATCCTTAAAAAGGAACCCATCCATATTTTTACTGTTTTGGTTCAGTTTTAGCTTCCCATTGATTGTTTCAGAGTTATTCGCTGATTTCATCACCATGTTGATTATCTAATAAAGTTCAGTTGCCAATAAAAAAGTTATTCAGTGAAGTCGATGAGTTCCATGATCAAAGAGCAACACTTTAACAGAAGCCACTCAAAAACCGACCAAATAAACTCCAAAAAAAAAAAAAAAAAAATTGGGCGCTATGAAGCCGCGAGAGAGCCGACGAATAGTGCTCGAAGGGCGAAAAAGCTGAAGTAGCATGCTCGTCTAGTTAAGACGATGCGAATGCATCTCTTGGCAAAAAGATAAAACTGAGGCACCAGGGTGACTGGAAAACTGCTCGGAGCACCGCTAGAAAGGCTAGTGAGATGCGCAGCCGTGTTGACCGGTACATATTACCCCAATGATTCGGTAAAACCTTGCACAGACAAAACCGGGAGATGTCCTAGGTGACTTGTGCAAGGACCTTAACGTATGGTCGTGGTGAGTCTCGGCGTAACGTTGAGGTAAAAAGACCTTAATAAAAGGCCGAAAGACAAATGCCAGTTAAATAAGATACTCGGCTGAATTAATTAAATGCCAGTTAAATAAGATACTCGGTTGAATTAATCAAATGCCAGTTAAATAAGATACTCGGCTGAATTAATTAAATGCCAGTTAAATAAGATACTCGGCCGAATTAATTAAATGCCAGTTAAATAAGATACTCGGCCGAATTAATTAAATGCCTGTTAAATAAGATACTCGGCCGAATTAATTAACTGCCGGTTAATAAGATACTCGGCCAAAGTAAAGCTAGGAATTTCCAAAAAGATAGCCGAGTACAAGCTATCAAAAAAATTATACTCAATACAGATTTAGTTCATCCTATTTATGTGTTTTTCATGCAGGGAGTTAGAAACAGCGAAACAGCATAAGAATAAAGATTCATATATATATATGAGTAAAGGTGAATACAAAGATCATTATAAAAATAATCAAATAAAAGATCAAGAAGACGGCGCTGGGGGTTGTGAGCTGCTCCCGCCGACGCTCGAGTCAGGTTCCATTACATACTCGCTCAGGAGGCTATCATCAGTGGGCCATACGATCACGTCTTCTTCTTTATCATTCATCCAGGCGCTATAATCAGTCCCAGGGACGGGCCCATCGTTAGGATTCTCACCATCAATCCCCGCTTTCTGACAAGCGTAAAAAGTGGAGAAGGAATCGACAGTAGGAACCTCCAGATGCATGGGATGTGGCATCTTACCTCTACTCCGGCAATATGCTCGCCATTCTTTCATCTAGATCCGAAGAGACTCCAGAGATGTATCCACATGTTTCTTAATTGAAAGGCTCCAGTTGGCCCTAGCCCGGTCAGTTGCCCTATTCTTCATCTTGAAGAACTCCCCAGCCGAGACCATCCCCCGTTGGAACTCCCTGAGAAGCAAAGCATCATAGGCTGGAGATTTCTTAAAATGATCAACCCCCTGTATCTCCAACTCCAGCATAGCTTCCTTCGACAGGGACTTAACTATCAAGGCCTGACGCTCCAAGTCTTCGATTCGGCGCTCATAAGATGATTTAGCGTCTTCTGCGTTCTGCTCAGCCTGGAGCAAAGCATCCTGAGTAGATAACAACTGATCTTGCAAAGTCTTGGCCTCCTCAGCAGCAAAAGACGCTTCCTGCTCAGCCTCCATTTGGCGGGCCAAACATTGATCCAGGAGCACCTGATTTGACCTGGCCCTTTCCTGACAAGCCAACTCAACCCGAGCGCGGCGATCTTCACTCTCCTTTAGTTGGGCTTCTAGCCGCTTTATTCTTTCTTCCTGGGCTTCACCTGTTCGGCAGGCCTCGGACATCTCGGCCACCATCTACAGCAAATCAATAGTGAATAACAAAGTGAAGCAACAGTAGCAAAAGAAAATACAAAATTATACATATAGTTGAAGCATTACTCAAATAGGAGGCACTGTTGAAGAAGCTGCAGAGTCGGTCAGACGGAGTACCAACCCTAAAGCGACTCCAATGATCCTCCCCAATGTAAGCATGGCCCGAGGACATGGCTTTCAATATGGACTAGAGGGTAGGATCGCCAGGTTGACTCGATAACCCTGAACCAACGGCACCAGCATCAGGCATAGCGGTAGATGTTTGGGCTTTGGGGAAAGAGCCTACGAGAGTTCCAGCCCGAGACTCAATACGATCACCAGGGGGGTTGAAAAAAGCCCCTTTCCAACACTGATGCCAGTTTCCTCGTCTCCTAAAGATGAATTAACATATGCGACTACCTGAGGAATCTTCGGGGCAGGACGCCCAGTAGAAAATAAAGCTTTCCTTTTTCCGGATTGCCTCCCACGAGTGTCGAGGTCGGCAGCAGGATCTTCCACCTCAACATCAACACCAACCTCAGGTGATAAGGGGACAGAAGTTGACACAAAAGCTGGTATAGAAACCGGAACCACAGCAGGTGCAGCACCGAAGGGCTCTCCGACCCCGTCGATGCCTGGAGACACAGTAGCCACTTCATCAGTAGTAGAACCCCTCAGATCGTCCTAATTAGCAGACAAGCGTTCCCGCTCACCCACAATATCTGCAGTTGGGGTCGGAGTAAACCCAGTAGAAATTGAAGCCGCCGGTACAGGCTCATCAATCTCAAATGGCTCCCCAATCTTCTTTTTCCCCTTAGATGAAGAAGAACCTGCCTGATTGTCTTTTTCAGCAGCAGCCTTGTCTGCAGCGAGGTCCCCCGGATTACCCATAGCCCCTGCCGAGTATGTGGTCATTTCCTGACCATGAGTCTCCTCGGGCGTATAATCAGGCATGCCCTCTTCACCATCTCCCTCGGGAAGATCCTCAAGAGAACTCTCATCAGAATCATCTTGTGGAGGGGCTATCCCAGCATCCCACTGACGAATAGCCTCTTTTCGGCTCACCTCCACGATGCCCTTCATCCGGCACGCCTGAGTGTCACAAACAATATCTATATCGAACACTAAAAGAGATTTTCAAGTTAGTGAGCTGACAAAGAGCAAGAATAATCAGCAAAGTTCTATAAAAAACTTATGGCATCGTCGGCGTGCAAAAATCTGAGGAAAAAGGCGAGCCCTAACCATTTTCTCCTCGTCAAAGAGATAAGGTTTGCCCCTCTTCTCTAAAGGACGACATCAGTATAGTAGGGAGTCGTACGATTCCATGCGTCAGGTGAGCAAAAGTACCGAGGGACCTTGCGTGTCACCCGAGTACCCTCAAGATCGAAGCTGACCGATTGGCCCCAGCGTTTACCGATGAAGAACTAACTGTTCTTCCAGAACTTATTTGAAAAAGGGAAGCCCCAAACAAACCCCTTCTTCTCATCCATGGCCGGCTCGACTTCATCCTTGACCACCACGTCTTTTGGTATCCAGTTCTCGGACTGAGTCGAAAGGAGGAAATAAACCCTGGATTTTCCTAGAGGCCTCAACGAATAAAAATGCCTAATTTCGCGAGGGGTGGGAGGTGGCCGTTTCATCTTATGCCACATATGCCACATGCACATCAAAATCCGATAGCTGTTCGGAGTCAGCTGAGCCTCAGTTAAAAACCAAGTAATGAAAGGCTGAAGAGGAAGAGTAACACCACAAGTAAGCATTGCCCCATAGATTGCCACTTGGCTGGGTGGGGGGTTCCATACAGCTCAGCCGTCAGCAGGACTTAGTGAGATGACGTTGTCGTCCAGATCAAACCGTCCATTGTATTTGTTGAGCTCCTCAGGACCGACCATATTTGGCTCGATGTCATAAGCACACACCCGCTCGGGGAGAGAAAATAATGCGAGCCCCCATATGCTCTTCTTCAATGTCATTCTCAACAACTCTCTGGGTCCCGATTCGGCTTTCCCGGGAGTAAGAATCCTTGTAGATTTTGGTCTGACTTTTCTTCTTCCCCATTCGTTTCCACGGCCGAGTGTCACCACAAACGGAAACAGAAGGATCTGATTGAGCTTCGGGTTGATAAGACTGAGGTTTTGAAGAGTCAGAAGAAACGGAAGGGACTTCAAAAGTAGGTGAAACTTCAGAAGTAGCAGGGACTTCACGGAAAAGCCTAGAAACGTTGGCGTCTAAGAAGGGAGGCTGATCGAAAAGAGGATCTCCCAGTAACCTGTGAACAACCGTGGCAGTAAGAGCATCGTTTCGTTCAATAGCAATCATACCAACAGTAAAAAGACGGTGCCTAGCTGCAGGATCCATGATAACTAACCTTGATATATCCGAAAATCGAAGATACACGAACTGCAAAGGAAGGATCTTCAAGTAAAGGTCCGGGGGGTTGAGACAGAATCTCGACAAAGCAAGACCAAGAAATGTCTAAACTCAAAGCAGGTTGAAGAACAAATTGCAGTTTTTTAGGAATTTCACCAGAAATACAACGGATGCAGGCAAACTTTTCTCTCAAAGAAAGAAGAAAATGGCAGAATAAAAATAAGCGAAAATCTTCTTTCAAGCATAATGTTTATATAAACCAAGTATCAGGTTTGAAAAATCGAAACCCTAGAAAGGGTAGGTAGAGAAGCGGGAAAATAAAGAGACGGGGGTAGTGACGTGGGCTGTACGCGAACGAGCAGAAGGGTCGTGTCTCATAAATGCCCTATACCATGACTAAACAAGAGCGGACAGGTGGCAATCGAAGAAAGCCTTGGGCCGTCAGAAAGTCAGTATGTCACCATCGAGAGATTTCTGAATGAGGGGCGGATCAAACACACGCGGACATAATTAAGACACGTCATTAATGCTTCGAAACAAACGAGGATGTTGAAACCCAACATTAATGCAGAACACGACAAACGAAAACAAGTCATGAGAAAAAAGGCAAACGGAAGTTAAATATTTATCCCGAATAAGCCGGACCTGGTGTGTTCGGCTCAAATATTTAAGGGGGTATTGTTATAGGTAAAAATCGTCACAAAGAACACGTCATCACCATAAGAAGCCACGTAAGCAGGAGTCAAGAGAAGTCAACTCAAAAGGGCATAAATCCCCCAAGGTAACATTACTCGGCTAAAACTAAAGCAGCCTGATCACAAATAGAGAGAGTCGACTCGGGCAGCCTGCTCGGGCATGCTCGGGATTCGATAAAAAAGATAGTCACCAACATTCACGTCCCAAACACGGGCAGAATCAGCAACCAGCATCCCCACAATAAACAACGGTGCGGGTCCCCAAAGTTTAACAAGGAAACAAACAGGTTTCCCGCAAATAGAGAAGAAAGAATCCGGTCAGAACTCGGATTCAGCCAAATCAGGAAACATGTTACACTCAAGAAGGAAACAGAATCGGTCTAGGACTGGACAATCGCCCAAAACTTGGGCACCACGACACCAAACCTTAGCGACACCCACAAACCCTAGTAAACATTATGTATAAATACCCATGTAACACACAAAATAAGGGGTACGCAAGAATTAGAAAGAGAGATCATAGCACAATATTTTGTAACAGTTTTTCATAGTGGATTCTACTTCGTTGCTAAGGCAACAACCCATGGATGTTTCTCCGGTCATCGGAGTTTTACCACATAATTACGTTTATTATTCTTCTTTGTTTTCAATCATTCTCTTTCATAAAGTAGTATAAACTGAAATCAAATCGTTGACTGGGTGACCACGAAAAATCATCGTCAACAGCTGCAAACGCATCTTTTCCTAAAGGTTTTGTGAATATGTCTGCCAACTGATTTGATGAAGCGACATATTTCGTAATGATTGAACCGTCTTGTATTTTATCTCTAATGAAATGACAATCCATCTCTATTTGTCGAGGTCTTTCATGAAAAACTGGTTTGCAGCTATGTGCAAAGCTGCTTGGTTATCACAATGAAGTAACACTACATCAGTTTGAGTTGCTTGCAGGTCATGCAACAAACTTTTTAGCCAAGAGATCTCATAGCAAGCTCCTGCCATGGATCGATATTCAACTTCTGCTGAATATAGTGAAACTGTCTTCTGTTGCTTGGCCCTCCAGGATATCAATGACTTGCCCAAGAACACACAATACCCCGTTGTTGATCTTCTAGTAGTTAGGCAGCCTGCCCAATCTGAGTCGCAGTAGGCTTACAATTTTAAGTTGTTATCTGCTAGAAAAAATAACCACTATCCTGTTGCATGTTTTAGATAACACAACACCCTATGTGCAGCATCCATATAAGGGTTGTGTGGTTCATGCATGAATCGGCTTAAAACATGAATGGCATAAGTAATGTCGGGGCTTTGTGATAGTGAGGTAAATTAAACAACCCACTAACCTTCTGTATTGAGACGGGTCTTTGAGAAGATCGCCAGAATCAGAGAGTTTGAGATTTTGTTCCATAGGAAAAGTGACAGGTTTCACCCCAAATGTACCGCTATCTTGAAAAATGTCTAAACAATATTTCCTTTGAGAGATACATAAACCATTTCTGGACCGTGATATTTTGATTCCCAAAAAGTATTTGAGATCCTCGAGGTCCTTAATTCGAAACTTGGTATGTAAGAATTGCTTGAGAGATTTAATGGCATTGTCATCATTACCTGTGATTAAAATGTCGTCCACATAAATCATTAAGGCTGTAAAAGACTTCCCCTTTTCGCAAGTGAAGAGGGAGTAATCTGCTTTGGATTGGACAAAACCAGTAGCTTGTATAGCTTTAGTAAACTTTGTAAACCATTGTCGCGAAGCTTGTTTGAGACCGTATAGCGACTTGTTAAGGTGATATACCAAGTTCCCTTCCTATCGCCAAGATCAGAAGGAAGAGACATGTAAATTTCTTCATGGAGGTCGCCATGGAGAAATGTGTTGTGTACATCAAGCTGATTAAGAGTCTAATTCCGAGTAGTGGCAATGGCAAGAAGACAGCGTACTGTAAGCATCTTGGCAATGGGAGAAAACGTATCATGGTAGTCGATACCCTCAGTTTGTGTGTACCTCTTAGCCACGAGACGGGCTTTGTAATGTTCAATGGTGCCGTCAGAACGCCGTTTGATCTTATATACCCACTTACAGCCAATGGGGTCTTTGCCATGTGGAAGAGGTGTGAGGGTCCAAGTGTTGTTGGACTGTAAAGCATCAAGTTCAGCCTTCATAACTTGCTGCCAATTTGGATTACCACCTGCATCTAAAAAATTAGAGGGTTCCACATCTCTATTGATATTGGTAATAAAAGAAAGATGTGATGGTGAGTATCGTTTGTAAGAAACAAAATTACAAAGGGGATATCTTGTACCTTTTGTGTTACTAGACAACGAAGACGACACACGATTGGGAGAGGGCAATGTAAATTATGAACAAATAAAATCTTTGAGAAGAACTGATGGAGTCTTGTGACGCTGGGATTGGTGAAATGGTGGTCCTAGTAAAGGAAGAGATGTTGTAATTGACTCAATATGAGGCTCAGTATCAGAAGAAGAATGATTTTCAGAGTCAATCGTGTTGGAAACATGGGCTGGGTCTAATGAAGGCTCAGTAAGAGGGTCCGTGACTAATGGAATGGGCAACACTAGATCTTAGGGAATTGGATTGCAAGATTCCGTAGATGAATTGACCTGGAAAGGGAAGACATTTTCATGAAAGGTAACGTCTCGAGAAGTGAAAATTTTATGAGAAAAAATATCGTATTTGTTAGGTTTTTGGTTTGTCTTGGCATGTATTCCATATCAAAACGATATTCTCTTATAATGTTTAGTGGTCTAAGTATTAAAGATTCAAGGCGTCAAAGAAAGACTTGGCCACAACTCATGCAAGATGCCAGCTTCAAAGAGAAATGTGATTCATCGGTCTACAAAGGTATATAAGACCTCATTTCTCTTACAAGACTAGGCACACACACACATGACATTCATATGTGTCCCTGCATGGTTGAACAACATTTATGTATCACTTTCACACGCTTGGTAATGTATGCACATGCATTAGACTTAATTTGATAAACATTGTAATTTGCATGTTCTAGGACTATGTCTAGGAAATGGCATACGTGTATGACTTTGTATTTATTTATTTCCGTATTTTTGTTTTTGGACTTGAACATGATCTTTTATGATTCCTTATTAAGTCCCGATCATTTTAGTTACTCATTCATTAGGTTTCGAGTCCAAACGATGTAGCTTAGCTACGCTACTTTGAGATCTCATTCATTGAGTTGTCTTCGTCATTGCTTTTCGAGATGAATTCTTAACCTTTTGTCAAAGTTTTATAGTCGTCATTGTGCGTGAGGGAGTCACGATTCGTAATCCAAAGACAGATTCAAAATTGGAGTTCAGAGGCTCGAATATGGTCGAAGAACACTAGCGGAGCGCAAGAGGAGCAAGATTGGCCATCGGCCAACCTTGGAGGCCACGTGTGAGCCACGTGTGCCACACAGGTAGCACTGCCCTCTACCCACGTGTGCCACATGCAATCCACACGTGGAGCTGACATGGCAGTTGCTGATTGGCCGGCTCCTTCCTCTCTCTCTCTCTCTCTCTTCCTTTTAAATATTTCCATTCCCTCCCATTTCATTTCAAGAAGAAAAAGTTAGAAACTCTCACAATAATTTTCTCTCCAATTTTTCTCACCTTCCAAACACCATAACTTTCTCATACGAAGTCAGAATTGGTTGATTCAAATTGGAGATTGTTCATAATCGAGTCCTCTACCTTTTCCAAGTGGTCTTGTAGCTGTTTGATTGATTTTTAGAGTGGTTTTACTCAGAATACCGAACCAGCTCTTGAGATTGAGGTAGTGTTCATATCTTCGAGATTTCTTTGAGATTTCTTCTTTTATAACCTTCAATTACCTTGGGGTTTCTTCTTTTATATGTACTTGTATATATGGTGAATGCTATTGAGAAAGATAGCTTCACAATCAATCCTTATCAAAAGTCTAATTAGAGACGTATGTGAACTAGTTTCTTTGATTCTAGGTTTTTCACATGATTGAGAGTTGTATTGTGATTAGATTGATATCTAAGGTTATTTGTGACTTGATTGAATCAATTTTATGATGAATAACCTTGAAATGTATTTTGATCCTTTGATTGATGAAATCTAGGATTATTGTATTTGTATGTGTTTTTAGAGCTATCTAGAAATTAATTGATTTATCATTTAATCCTTGCTCTAAATCTTTGGCTAGAATATTTATTGAATACATTTTATGATTCTAGCATTTTGTTGTGTATGTTTGTAACATCTTGAATATGTGCTTCATGACTATTATCCATTCAAGTGTTATTTGTGTGAATGAAACTATGAGATTTATGTGTTAGGTGTTTACACATGCTCTAGGTTTTTATTCAAGTTTTGCATCTAGACTTTTATTACTTATGTTCTCACATGTTTAGGTCTAGTTGTTCCATGGAATGTATTGATCACATGTTCTATGTTGAATTGATTGTTTGTATCATTTGCATTCACATGATCACACTAGGAAGTCTTTGTAAAAGGCATGAAGTCTTGACTAGAATAAGGTGTCCGGGTAGTCAAGTAAAGAAGCCTTGGTTAGGATGTGAGGTCCGGATAACCAAGCAAGGAGTCATGGCTAGAGCCGGGATGACTCGGATAATCATGCATGAAAGGCTCCCTAGAGGCATGAGTGCCTTGGATAGGGAGTTGGCTACATTATTAGTAGGCCTAGGCGTATGGATAGACATAGACTCCAAAAGAGCGGGGTACACGGGATGTGTATGCACTCTTGAGGAATTTCTAATCTACCATCGATGTTGGTTTTGTATGTTGTCCAATATATGGTGGCTTCGCATCGTTGAGGGATTTCGTACTTTCCAATAGGGTTGGGTAAACATAGACTCCAATAGGAAGTTGGTCAAGGTTGGTCAAGGTTGAGGAATTTCTAATTTACCATCCAATATATATAATATCCAATGGTTGTAGTTCAACGCGTGGATGTTTCCTCCTTGGAGGTTTTACCACGTTAAAAAATCTCTTATGTTAATTCTTTCTATCTCTATCTCTTATATTTGTATATGTGTATGTTGCTATCTTGTTGCATATTATTCACTTGTGATGTATATTGAAACAAGATTTTATAAAGTGTGATTTGTGAACAAATTCATTTGATCATATTTGCAAATATAATTATTTTGTATATTGTAATTTTTGTGTATAGTGATATTTGATTATACTTGTAATACATTGAAGACATATTGAAATACAAGTATTCTTTATTGTTGAGTTTATGTGTCCTTATACCTCATACAACTAATTAAGATAAATAGACTATGCTTAAATGATCACATGCTTATATTGTCTATATATGATTTCTTGGTTTATGTGTTGTATGTAAGGCTACCTTGAGGGACAAACGTAAGTTTGTTCAAGGGTTTGAAAAAGGCATAAAAACCTATTCACCCCCTAGGTATGCTTTAAGATATTTAACTACGTTTGTATACTTTCAGTATTACTTATAAGCTTTTTGCTCGTTAGGATAGCCTAAAAAAACGCACTTACGAGCGTGGGGATCAAATTTGGTGGAAGGTTTAACTGATGTAACAAAAGCAAGACAAACAAACACTCTTATATGTGAATAAGAAGGTAATTTGGAATAAAGTTTTTCAAATGGCATTTTATTGGAAAGGACTTTGGTGGGAAAACGATTAATCAAGTATACAGCTGTAAGAACACATTCTCCCCAAAACCGAAGTGGAAGATGAGCCTGAAATCTCAAAGCTAGAGCGGTGTCAAGGATATGATGGTGTTTGTGTTCTACAACACCGTTTTGTTATGGTCTGTAGACGCAAGAGTGTTAATAAACTATCCCATTTTCTTGAAAAAAAATTCTCATGGATGCAAACTCTCCCCCATTGTCCACTCGTATTTGTTGCACTCATGTATTGAATTGTGTTTGAATATATGCAAAAAATGATTTAAGGTGCTTTGTGTTTCATGTTTGTGTCTCATAAAAAATACCTAATTATATCGAGTAAAGTCATCTACCACAGTCAAGAAATAATTTACACCGGTAAGAGATGTTGTTCCAAAAGGTATACGAGTTTGCTTAGCTAACGGGCAAACATCGCATACATTATTCAAATGAGATGGAAAATCTGACAAAATTTGAGATAAAATTTGTAACTGAGATGAAGGCAAATGTCCTAGACGTTGATGCCAGGTATCAGCAGAGACAAAGGCTTTGTAATAGGTAGGGGTGGGCACGGTTCATTGAACCGAACCGAACCGAACCGAACCGAGTCAAAATATGGTGTTTGGTTCGGTTCACATGGTCAATTCGGTTTAATTCGGTTCGAACCAAATGAACCACATTGAATATGGGTCGGTTTCGGTTTTGGACCTTCCAAAACCGAACCGAACCGACGAACCGAACTTTAAATAAAAAATAAAATAAAAAAGCCTAATTTTACTTTTCTAGTTTTCCTATCAGACCCTATCTAGAATGGTGGTAGCTTTTGAGTAGAACAGAAGGTATATATATATATATATATATATATAATGGTGATTGATTTGGATTAAATTTGATTAATGGGGTCTATTTAGATGTGTTTTGAATGTGAGGGATTGTTAAAAAAAACAGTCCAAAATCAATTATCCAAAGGTCCAAATACAAAATAGTTGTTAAAGGATACAAAAAATGAAAAATTATATAAAAAAAACCTCAAAGCCCAACAAGCCCAATAGGCCCAAAACCGAATTGAACCGAACCGAACCGAACCGAGATAAATGTGTTTGGTTCAATTCGGTTTCATGATCCAATACGGTTTAAACCGATTAAAGTTTTCAAAAACCGAAAATATAACGGTTCAATATGGTTTTGGCTAAAACCGAACCGAACCGAACCGCGCCCACCCCTAGTAATAGGTCAGTTTGACTTGGGAAGATGGTTTCTTAAATGCCAAGCCACAAGGTAACAGAGACCACCTCGTTGTTTACTCAAACCAATCGTCGTATTCGTAGCCAAATCCTGTAAAACATACCAATAAGGATATAAAGTTATGGAACAATTTAACCCCTATGTAATTTTGCTTACAGACAAAAGATCTACTTTGAAAGTTGGCACACACAAAACATCTTTCAAATATAGATATGAATTTAAGGATAATTGAAACTAATTACGGTGTGTTCTAAATATTAATCTAGAGGGGGTGAATAGATTTTAACCCTTTTTACCCAATTTTCGTTTTAAGACAAGTTTACGAAAATGCCCATAACTAGTCTATTCAAAACAACAAGTGTAATATGGTGCGGAAATATAAATTACACTTGATGTATACGTGGAAACCCTCAACAGGGAAAAACCACGGGCTGGTAAGTGCGCCACACTCGAACCTCGAATCCACTAATGATAATAAAGATTACAACCTAATCCCGGTATGTAACTCACTACCACTACCTACTCCCGGTATGAGTGAACCTAGTCCAATTGCTTATGTGAACACCTAATCCCGGTGTAGGACCTAATCCCGGTCATCACACAAGACTTACAATTTCTTGTGACAAAAGGCAACCTAATCCCGGAAGCCACACAAGCCTTACTTCTCAATGAAGAGATAAAAATGTCTATATGAACATATGATGATATTCAAGGAACAAATAGAGCTAGGTAACCCTATATGCTTATCAGATATCAAGAGCTAAATGACATGTCATAAAGCTTAGCTAAACATAGATTAGGCAATCCTATGAAGCTATCAAAATACAACTCTCAAACAATCAATACACTAATCTCAATCTTGTATTAAAGATATCTTCCAATGACATACAAGTGATAAATGATACTGCTTGTTAAGAAAGACACAAAATATGTAAGATATTAGTGAAAAACTTACCAAGCAAAATGTGTTAAAAAAAACCCATGCAAAGATGACACCTAGATGATCAAGGATGATGCTAGATGATGATTGATACTCATGGATAAGTGTTTGAGTAATCGAAGATGATCAAAGATGAAATCTTAAATAAAAATATCTCTTTGAAAATGCTCTCAATTAAAAATATGATTTTTGAGTCATTGGATTGACCTAAGAACAAAGATGCATATTTATAGGAGATCAAATTGAAGCTATGTCGTTTTGGACAAAATCAGTTGTCGCCATTTGATGTAGCCATGAGTCGCCATTTGTCTCAGGGCGACATCATGGCGACATCATATTTTTCTTCTTTGTCACCATTTGTTTTATAGCGACATCATGGCGACGCTTGACGTAACAAAGAAAATCTTCTTTGTCGCTCTTTATTCCAGTGGCGACACCATACTTGATAGATTTTCAAGAGAGAAAATCTTTCTGTCGCCATGGCGACATCATCAAAAGGCAACAATGCCCTGTTTTCCACTATGAGTGGTGAAACCAAAAGAGAAGCCAAGGGCATTCTCTGAAGGTGATCTTCGTGCAAGACAAGCATACCAACGTGCAAGCGTGGACATTTTCGAACAATCTTTAGGAAACGAATTACACGACACATAAACACATAACAAGATATATCAATCAAAGTGCTAGTGTGTAAAGTGACATGTGAAGAGAATACACACAAATGCAAGTATGCTAAGTGTGTGTGCGCAACTAAATCTCTTCAAAGAAAACTAAGCACTAGAGATATACCTGTGGAGTGCTTGTCACCTTGAGGTCTTGAAAAGGGCATTTGAGCTTGATCCTCAATCACCTAAACTACCCTTACAATTCAAACCCCAACATGTGGTTTGTCCATGAAATAAGCTAATCAATAAATGGGAATCCTTACAATAATTTTCCAATGGAAGTAATTGGAGCCTTGTCTCCACTAGGCAATAAAACATGTAGCAATGATGTATTGGTGGTGCTAGCAGTTAGTGAATGTGAGGAGGAAGTAATATGATCCGCTGCCCCACTATCAATAATCCATTGTCGCTTAGATTTCAAGAGATGTCAACAAACCTGTAGAGAGAGTGGCTGTGTTGGCTTGTGAGGTATGTGGCTCAGTCTCCGGTTCAGTCATGACAGAGAGAATCTGTTGATATTGGCCCTGCAAAAGGTTGGGCATAACAGTCTGTAATTCCTGCATGGAAAGGCTTATTTTCACATTGTTGGCTGAGGGGTTCACTTTCTTACTGCGGCCACCAATAGGTTTATTGGGTTTGTGAAGTCGATGTCCCTCTGGGTCACCGTGGAGTTTATAGCAAGTCTTTTTGGTGTGGAAGTCTTGATCACAATAGATGCAATACAATGGTTTGCATCCCGGTCTTGATGTTCCCTTGTTCTGTTGGACTGTCATGGCTACGATATCGGTGGTTCCTCGTGAAGTACTCAAATCCCGTTGCTTCTCTTCTTAGGAGATAAGAGAATAAGCCTTGCGGAGACTTGGCAGAGGTTGCACTATTAGAATTTTCCCACATACCGCACCATAGGAATCGTTCAATCCCATGAGTATTGTATTAATGCATTTCTCTCTTCACGTTCTGAATGTTTCTTTATAGCACCACAACTGTAGGAAGGTAAGTCATTGTATGAGGCTAACTCATCCAAAATACTCTTCATCTTCGTGTAATAGTCTACAACTGACATCTGATCTTGACTGAGAGAGGAGATGTCACGTTGAAGTTGAAAAATTCTTAGTGCGTTGCTTATGGAGAACCGCTCCTCAAGGTCCTGCCATACTTCGTATACCGTAGTTGAGTATATCGCACTATCAGCAATCGCCGACTCAAGAGAATTAAGGATCCATGAAAGGATCATGTCATTACAACGCTGCCATGGGGAATACTCATCTGGCTTCAACTTCACTGAAGGAGATTTGACAGAGTCGTCAATGAAACCGAGCTTGTTTTTTGTGCTGAGATAAATCTTCATCGAGCGACACCATGTCGCATAATTGTCTCCATTGAAGGGCTTGGAGACGAGAACCATCCCGAGGTGATCCGAATGATAGATAAAAAAAGGGTTGGATGCATCGTTCTTTCCAGCAACCTTAGATGAATTCTCAGCATCGTTACTCATGGTGAAGGAACAACGAAACCAGAAACAAAACTTGCAGAATAGGAGCGTTTCCCAAGCTCTGATACCATGTAAAAAAGATATATATTTTCTATGTATATTTCATTGAATAATAACCAGACTTTATATAAAGAGACATTGAGTACCCTAGAGTTGACCCTATAATTTAGTTACACAGGAAAGGCAAAATATATATACATTATCAATTAGCAATTAACGCTAACATATTTTCCTATATGGTTCCTGAACATATGTGATTCATTGACCTCTCAACAGTCACCCTCAAGTTGGAGAATGTATATCAAGAACTCCCAACTTGACCAAAATCACAATTATAATAGCATGTAAACAAAATTAGAGAAAGATTTCATACATTGGTTGTCCAAAAATTGAAACGTGGGGCACAAGGGATACCTTAGGGTTTGTAGAGAGTGAAAAGAGAAGTGGGGCGGTTTTTGCCTTGTTGGAATGTGATGGAGCCCTAATGAAAACGATATGGGATTTATATATGACGTGTTCAGAGTGCGGGTGGAGTGTGGTTGGTGACCTGCATTTGACCCACACTTTATTACATGATGCTCTCTTCTTACTCAAAGTGCAGGTGGAGTGCGGGTCACAAACCGCACTCCACTCGCACTGTTACCCAGGCACAGGCAATGAATTCTGATCCTTATCTTCCCTGCACAAAAATACCACAATCAACAAGTTTTCATGCCTTATAAACAAAATAACACCCAAAACCAAAACTAACTAACAAAAATGCAAAAAAATATTAAAACTGACTCAAAAACGGGTGCAATGCACTCAAAGCGAGACATGGTCAACCAAATGAGGTTTGACCGAATTGGGGAGCACACTTGTTTTGACTACCCAAATGGGTGTTAATGGCCTATTTGCTGTATTTATCCCCACTATCCTTACTTGACTTACTAAGTCTTTCCTAACCCAAATTTGTTTGACTTTTGGTGGGTACATCCTAGACTTCATAAGCACTATTTCAACTTTGTCTTACGATGTTTTACATCATCAAACTCATCTATTATGGAATCTATTTCAATGTTATCAGCAGTCTCTCTCTCAATATATATGACCATACAGTCAGTATGAAAATCACCATCCATCTTATTGCAAAGTGGTGTTTTAACAAGTTTCATTGCTGAAAATGCTCGTTCTGTTGTTGCTGTGGATACAGGAAGAGTTAATACCAAACAAATCAATTTATCAATCAAAGTGTAGTGCTCTGACCTTTTTGTTTCAGCTAAACATTGATAAAATTCCAAAAGATAAGCCAAATTCTGAAATTCTAGACAACCAAGAACATCAAACCTGTAATGGCTCAATTGTCTTCTCAAATCTTCAATGTCATTCTTACTGTAATCTTCAGAGTAGAACTTATTGGCTAGAGTGCAAATATCATCAACATCAAATGATTTAAACACGTCAACAGGGCTCAAAGCTATGCTAAGAGTAAGAAGTTCTATTGTTTGCTCTGGAAATCTAGTATTCAACTCCGTCAATTGATAATCTATCACAACATTAAATATACTAAAGTGATAGTAATGCTCAACTGTGACATTATCTTTCTCCTGATAAGAACGTTTTGTTCCTTCCATATGACGTACATTCATATTAGGTATATCAATTTCATACCTTTCACAAAATGACACTACACTTTCAAGAAAAGTATCGCATTCACTCTCCTTTAACTTTTGAAGAAGTATTTTTGTAGTTGACACTAAATTCATAGCATTTAAGATATCTTGAGATTTCAATTGCAAAGCTTGACTAAGCATATCAGAGATTCCTAAAACTTTATGCAATAACAACAAGATAAACACAAATTCAAAGGATCTCAAATCTTTATAAACACATTTAGTGTCTCCACGTATATTATCGTTCAGTCCTTTGTCAATCAAATTTTTAAGAAGAGTAAAAGTTGAACCAAATATATTAATCAATCTACTAATAGAAGTAAAATACGAACTCCAACGGGTAGCTCCAGGTCGTTGCAAAGTACGAATTTGATTAGCCCTTGTACCAGTCTTAAGTTCCCTTAAAAATTTCACCTTCTTGAATAGATTTCAACTCCGAGTGACGCTTAGAAGAAACACTCACAAAGTTGACAATAGAATTCAATTTTGAAAAAAATAGCCAAATATCATGCACTTCCTTAGCTACTGCAACTAAAGCAAGTTGAAGTCTATGTGTAAAGCAATGTATGTAATAGGCATATGGACAATCTTTGATAAATAATGCTTGTAAACCATTCCACTCACCCCTCATGTTGCTTGCACCATCGTATCCTTGACCTCGTAAGTTTTCAATTGATAGATCATATCGAGCAAGGACATTGCATATCTCTTTTTTAAGAGTTAAGGCATTTATATCATTAACACTTACAACTTGAAAAAAAATAAAATAAGTTCTCTAACAAATCCTTTATAATCAACATACCTCAAAATAATTGCCATTTGTTCTTTGTTGGATTCATCAATTGCTTCATCAACAATAATGCAAAATTTGGCTTAGCACGTGTGTGTGTGTTGGGGGGGGTGGTAGAAGGTTTAAATGCTATTGTTGGGCCATTTCCTATCAGCTTAAGCTTTTGGGTCTGTTGGTTACTAATATGGTATCAAAGCCTTGGTCCTCCCAGGAGTCCTGGGTTCAACTCCCCACACGTGATTGCATTTGCATTTGTTATTTGTAATTTGAATTTGTTTGAATATGTATTTGGGCCTAGGCTGTTACAAATGGCATCCTCGACTTCCTCACGGATTTTAGCTCGCACTCTGTTAGCAAGAATATTCAACAACTCTCTTTAAATTCTAGGTGATGTATACTTGGCATTTTGAGGAGAATTTTCTAAAACAATCCCAACAATTTCTTGATTTACTTTTGCTTGCAACTTTATCATCTCAATTAAGTTCTCGCGATTGGTAGAATTGATGGATTCATCATGTCCCCGAAAAGCACATCCTTGCATTGCTAGCCACTTCACCGTCTCTAGTGAGATCTTGAGTCGTAACCGATTTTGCAAAGTTTCTTGTACAAAGAGTGTATTCATGACTTTGTCGATATATTGAGACAAATCTTTAAAGTTATTTCATTTTTGCATGGCAAAACTATGTTGTGAATTATGTTCCCCTTTATGGTGCACAAATGGACATTTTTTCATACAATTGATTCTTTTCTAACTTTGAAAACCATCAATCGTAAATGTGCGATGCTTTGACGGAAGACTATCAAAAAGATAGCATGGAAAACAAAATGCTTTATTCTTCACTATTGAATATTCAAGCCATGAAAATCGTTGGAACCAAGAATGTTGAAATCGTTGAGTTTGTTTACCCTTCGGAATGGGTGGATATTTATCCAACATAAGTTGACATGGACCCATTTTGATATAAGCTTTTCGAACATCATCACGCTTGTCAGCAGGATAAACTTCTATTGGGAGGCGTAATCCAAGATCACGTTCATAATAGAGAGTATTAATATCCGATGTAGTATCAATATTTTCACTTTCAATCCTTTGGGATGAAGAAGGCAAACTTGAACCCCCATCCCTAACATTACATGGAGAACTTGACCCGATAAATAATTATCTTTTTTTCTCCTAAAGTATGAAAGCATATTTTTTTTCTTGGCTTTGATGTATGGCTGCTTGACATTGTAACCTAAAATTATCAAAAACTTTGGTTAAAGTGATACTTTATAAATTATAATATAACCATAGAAATGATAAATTGCAATCAGAAAATAAATTTATTAAAAAAAATAACAAAACACTAACTTAAAATTACGAATAACAAACTAAAAATAAATAGAAACTAAGAAAAATACATGAATTGAAGAACAAATATGAATCTTTTTGTAATTGAAAATTTCGAGGGACGGAGATAATTATTAATTGGGAAGAGAGAATTGGGATTTGGGATGTGGAGAAAATCTTCCATGGGTCCGTCCCATTTGTGATGTGTGTGAGACGGACCCAATGAGATCGTGACACCTGCCAAAGCTTTTAAAAACAAACATTTACTTTTTATTCATCGGTTAAATAGCGACATATGGATAAGCTATTTAATTAATTAAAATCCTACTGCATAATACAAACGTAAAAAAACATAACTCATCAGATCATCTATTCCTCTCTTCACAGCAAAATATGCCGCCTCTCACCTCTCAACTTCCATCTCTTCACGTAAAATCTCGAAAGGTCCCATTCAAGAGTATTCATTCAAGAGTATGTTTATGTATATACTGCTGCCTCTCAACTTCAATATATTTTTAGGTAACATTTAAGAGTATTCATACTCCGATTGAATCCTGATAATACCGTATCAAGGAGGAAGAAACAGAAGATAGAGCTGAAGAACACTTTTGTTGAAGGAATTTTATATATCGGGTCTTCAATTTTATTTTTATTTTTATCTTCCTTGGCTTTAGGGTTTGGCCACTAATTACAGATGTAATTTATTCCCTTTTCATACATTGTAATTTTATACATTGTAAATCTTTAACAATTAATACATTTTTTGTGTGTGCATAATTGTGAGTATAAATAAATTTATTTCTTTTATTTGTTCAATTAGTTTTAATGCCTTTATCTGATTTAGTTCTTTGTGTTGGTTGAGAATAGATTAGCAGTGAATGGTTTGTATTTGTAAATTGTAGATTTGGTGCTTTGTGTTGGTTGGAATGGGTAGTGAATGGTTTGTATTTGTAAATTGATGATTTGGTTCTGTGTCGGTTGAGAATAGATTAGCAGTGAATGATTTGTGTTTGTAAAATGTAGATTTGGTGATTTGTGTTGGTTAAGAATAGATTGGTAGTGAATGGTTTTCTGTGTTTTGTTAAGAAAGTTCCTCCAAATAGTTGATTTAGTTGTGGCTTTGTTTATGGCCTTGTTTTTGGGTGTGTTTTGGTCGTGGGTGTGGCGTTTTTGCCCAGGTTGTAGCTGTTTTGAGGGCTCATGCTTTGGCTTGTTGTCTTAGTTTTTTCGGTTTGTTCTAGTCTTGTCTTAGTATTTTTTATCCTTTCGCCTTTGCAAATGTCATCCTTTTGCCTTTACAAATTTCATCCTTTCACCTTTACATATTTCATGGAATCAGCCTTTACCTTTGCAAAAAAAAAAATTATATATATATATTTTCTAATTCTTTTATTTATCATACCTCAAATAATGGGAATCAAATTTATATAATAATTAATAAATATAAAAATTTATCATTAAATGTCTTCGATCTTCAAAACAGTGAAATGGTGGAGGAGGAGATGAAATTTTTTGAGTGAGGAAGAGGAAAAGATCTTCTAGCGGAGGGAAATAAGGGAGGGAAATTTTTTGGCTTTTAATAACTTATCCAGGTGTCGTTATTTAACTGGTGAATAAAAAGTAAATGTTTGTTTTTAAAAGCTTTGACAGATGTCACGATCTCATTAGGTCTGTCTCACACACATCACATATGGGACAGACCCATGGAAGATTTTCTCTGGGATGTGAGATAGAGAAGTGGGATTCATGAGAGAGAGAGAGAGAGGTAGGTAGGTAGGTTTCGTATTTGGCAGTGTGTGTGTGATAGAGGATAACTGGATGTTGATTGTTGATGCAATGTAATGATTAATGAATAAATAATAATAATTTATTGATATCACTACTAACTACTCAGTACTCACTATGTCGGTTTTGCAGGTGTCCTATAAGGAAAAGAATTAATGTTGCGTGTGGAAGAAAGAAAGCTGCTCTTATTAATAAGAATAAAATATTAAAAAAAAAAAAAAAAAAAAGGCTAACCCGACTTTAGCCCGGGTCAGCCCCCTTAATAGTCCGCCCCTGGCCTAGATTCATTTAATTGATTTTTCACTTGAAAAAAATATCCCAACACACTATTGTTTCAACAACCAAAATATTTCTCTCTCCTCTATCACGCTTTCTTCCCTGTTTCCAATCCACCCGCTTTTCTTTTTATCATTAATCCAGACCAGAGACCCTAAGCAATGTAAAGTAAGGTGAGACACAAATGAGACTTTACAGACTCCAAACTGATCAACTAATCTCACTGATAAAAGTACCGATATTGGACAAAGGAGGAGACTTAGAGACAATAAAATCAACCATAACCAAAGCATATGATTTTACACAAACTGGAGAGATCTGCTTTTAACCACATTATATTAAAATAAAATAAAAAAACACAAACACACCACATCTATTGAATGACGAAGCTTTCGAGAATGGTGAGCCGGAATCGGAATCGACGATTTTGACAATCAAAGTTGAAATCACAATATCGTTCAAGGGCTTCGACGTGTGGAGCAAAATTGCTGAGATTATGCTCAACAACATTTGAAATTTGAAGATCTTGAATTTAAGGAAGAAAAGCATAGCCATTCATATGAAGAATGCTGGATATCTAATGAAGGATTGGTTTCTTGTTGAGATTATATAAAAACTTATGTTTATTCTGTTATTCATTCATTCCACTCTTTGTTTTGATTTTTTGTTTTCAAATTCATTTTTCCTGCCTTGAATTTCTAGTTAGTATTTTAAATTTTTGTGGAGTCTAATGTAAAATAGTACTGAAATATAATGAAGTGAGACAAGCATATAGAATCATATCATGGCACACAGATTGAACAACAAACAACAAACAAAAGCCCAAAAATCCACCCAACACAACCAGAAAAATTAAAACTTTGGTTAGTTTTCTTTGTTTTCCTCCATCAAATAACAAAGAAAAATCATGAAAAATCAAAACTTTCTTTATTTTTTTTTCTTTCTTTATTTTTTTATTTTTCTTCGTTTTACTCTATCAAACAACAAACTAAATCAGAAAGCTCACCTAACACACCCCAAAAAAAAAATCAAAACTTTTTTTATTTTCTTTTATAAACAAAATGCAAACGTAAAAGGAGAGAAAAACTCACTGAATTTCCACTTACTTTCTTGATCTAGTTGCTGTTCTCTGCACTTTGATTGTTAATTACAAATAAATAAATAAATAAATAAATGAGCCGTTTCCACCATCGTCGCTTTCTTCCAAAGTTTATGTTGTCATCGTAGTCTCTGTTTTGGTTTATGTTCAAACCAAAATTCGATTTTCATCCACAATTTTTGTTGTCATCGTGACCACTGTTTAGGTTTTGGTTCAAATTGAAATTCGATTTTCATTACAGATTTAAGATTCTGTTCAAGAGAGAAGTTAGCAAGGTAGCTATTTTTCTATTGAATATTTTTGTATTCTTCATAGACACCAGTTCTTCATGAAAACTGACACGATTTCCTGCAATAAGTAATTGAATAACTTATTAGTAAATATTGGTAGTAATTAAATATAGATTATAGATATCATTTTTGGTATTACATAGGTGTATTTACAACTTATTATTTTTTAATGGGGTGAATTAATTAAAGGGGTGTACTTACAGTTTTTTAAGGGTGCAAACATGGTCACTCTTTTTAAAAAGTCAAGATTTTTTAGTCTATATAGGCCATATTTGGTGTGCGAGATTGGATTAGACTAATTTATATGACTTTATATTATTGAGGTGAGATAAGGATTTGATGTGATGAGATGGGATGTGATGTAATTGGATTGGACTGAACTAAATTAATATTTTCCTATGTTTGGATAAACGTTGGACTCAACTGAATTAATGCTATATTTTGATTGATGAAAAATGAGATTGGACTAATTTTTTAAGAAAATAATTATTTTAATTTATATATCCAAAAAAAATTCCAAGAAAATACTATATATTATTGAATTAAAAATGTCCAAAAAATTTTAAATTATAAATTTATATTATTTTTAAATAAATTTAAATATTTTATTATTTTTAAATTTTACATATTTAATAAAATAAAACAAAACATAGATGTGATTATGGTAGTTCCAACGAGTTTATATTTTTCAATCATGTTAGGAGAGATTATGATTGAAATAATCTCAAAATGTGGCTTTTCAATGAAAACGAGGTTGACAATATATGTTATTTATTTTATATTTAGTAATGGAATCTAAAAAATTATAGTCGGAGTTGGTTTTTAGAAAAACCGAGGTTGACAATATTTGTTCTTTATTTTCTATTTAGTAAATGTATATAAAATATTATAGCTTAAGTTAGCTTTTAGTAAAAATGAGGTTGGCAATATATATTCTTTATTTTATATTTAGTAAATGAATCTAAAAAAGTATAGTCTAGTTGGAGTTTAGTAAAAATGGGGTTAATAATATTTGTTTTTATCATATATTTAGTAAAGGAATCAAAAAACATTATAGCGGAATTGACTTTTAGTAAAAATGAGGTTGCTAGTATATGTTATTTGTCTTATATTTAATAAATGAATCTAAACAAATCAATCTAAATCCATTTTTAGTAAAATTGTGGTTGATAATATATGATTGGAATAATCTCAAAGGGTGGCTTTTAGTAAAAATGAGGTTCACAATATTTGTTATTTATTTTGTATTTAGTAAATGAATCTAAACAATTATAGTCCGAGCTGGTTTTTAGTAAAAACGAGGTCGGCAATATATGTTCTTTATCTTATATTTAGAAAATGAATTAAAAAATTATATCCTAAATAGGTTTTTAGTAAAAACGAGATTGACAAATATATGTTCTTTATGATTGGTTTTTATTATAAATGAGATTGACGATATACATTATTTATCTTATATTTAGTAAAAGAATCTAAAATATTATAGCCGGAATTGGTTTTTAGTAAAGATGAGGTTGACAATATTTGTTCTTTATTTTATATTTTGTAAATGAATCTACAAAATTATAGTCTATGTTGACTTTTAGTAAAAACTATGTTGGCAATATATGTTCTTAGAGGTGTCAAAAGGGAAAGGTTAGTCCGACTCGGTCTGAGTTTGGTCCGGTATTGTAGAGAGTCATAACTTGGTCTAGGCCTATTATTTAAAAGCTCAAATTATGACTGAACTTTTATAAATTACTGTGCAAGCCAAGTCCGGTCCAAACCCGAATAAGTCCGACCCGAATAGTAATATTTTATTTATTTGTTATTATTTTTGTTCAATAATATTATAACCATAAATTTAAAATTAAGAGGAAAAAAAAACATATATTGAGTTTATCAGGTCTGATATTTGGATACGGTTGGTGGCATAATGTTTTGTAAATTTGCTATTTATAAAAAAAATTGAACAATAAAGCCCTGTTTGGTGCGCGGGATTGGATTGGACTATTATATTGGATTGAATTGGACTACGATTGGATAAGATTAAATATAACACCGTCTATTGTTTGGTGTAACACGGGATATGACTAAAATAGTCCAATCTTATGTTTGGAATGACCTAGGATTGGAATACAAATATTTTATTACTTATTGATTTATTTTATTATTTAATAAAAAAATAATCCAGACTTAAAAAAAAAAAAAAAAAAAAAAAAAAAACCATTCATCAATGTCTAATTTTTTTCCTTGAATTAAATTCCAAAATAATAACAATAATAATAATCCAAACACACATCTTTTCATCAAACCAGAATTCCATATCCAAACTTTATGAAAAAAAAAAAAAAAAAAATTCCAGATCTAAACGCATCTCCTTTATCAATTCAGATACAAACATATATCCTTCATCAATTTGACAAACCCAGATCATCAATATTTAGCCCAGATCATCAATATTTAGCCTAGATCATCAATCTTCACAAACAAAGATTGTCAATCAACACACTCAAATCCTTCACTCCAGCAACCATATATATATATATATATATATATATATATATATATATGAACTTCATAAAACACAAATTGAATCTCAAAATACAAACCCAGAAACAAAAATAATTCCAATAAAAAGACCTAAAACAATTGCTCAAAAACAAATCAGAAAAAAAAAAAGTTGATTGGCAATTTCACCATCTTCTGACGTCGATCGTCTCCACTCCTTTTTCTTTGGTTTCCATCTTCAACAATGAGCTCGAATCCCAAGGCTTCATTGATTTTGGAATTTTATTCAAGGAAAAAATGGCGTTTGAAGATGCCATTAATGCATAGAATAAAAAAAATAATTGAAAGAGAAGTGATGATCGGTCAAAATTTTATGAAGGAGAAGACGAAAGAGGAGAGTGGTTGATATTTGTTGAAAGAGAAAGAGAAACAGTGGGTGGGTGGTTTGGTGATGTAAAAGAAAGATTGATTAAATAGGGTGGGCCCATGTAGAAACAGTCCCTAGGGATGGCCAATGGGGAAATGAAGACGGATGTAGGTCCCCCACATCCCTATCTCCCCATTTTTCCCCGTTTCCCCAAGGTCCCCCGTTTCCCCTGTATCAGTAAAACATATTTAAAAAACTCACAAATGCACAATCAATTAAATTCAAATATAAAATAACATCCCATACAAATTGAAATGAAAGCTAAGTTGTTCTTTCATCATAATAATACAAGAAGTTCATAATTCAAAAAAGTCCTTAAAATGTTCGGCAACCAACTACTATGAAGCAAATGCACCAAACTTTGAAATATGACCAGCACTTCAGCCACCTACTTTGAAGCATTTGCAAAGGCAGTCTACAAAAAGATGCAACAAACACAATATAAATTTATGACATGAATTTCTAAACTAGTGTCTATTAGTTTATATATATTTAATTACCTCATTCACTTCATTATCATTGTCATCATCAACTTGAACGTCTCCAACACCAGCAACAGTATTACCTAAGTAACAAAATAAAAGAAAGAAACTATCATAAGTAATAATGTTATACAATGATTACAACCATAGAAGTAAATAAAATAAAAAGTTTGATGTTTAACATACATTTTTTCCCCGCCCATAGCCAATTTTGAGTACACATTATTGCCTCCAAAGTTGATGGTTGAAGTCTATTACTATGTGTACTCACAATTCTACCACTAGTACTAAATGAAGATTCCGAAGCAACCATCGAAATTGGAATAGCTAATATGTCTCTAGCAATCTCAGACATTATAGGATACTTGATCTCATTAAGCTTCCACCAACCCAAAATATCAAATCCATGACTCCCAGGCAAAGTTTTTTCTTCCAAGTAACAATCAAGTTCATATTTTTCTTTAACATCACTACTTTCAGAGTTCCAAGAATAGAAACCATCCAATGAGTCTCTGTCACCTTCAACAAAAAAATCAGAACTACAAATAACCTTAACTTCTTGAGAACGTTTTTTATAAACCCTTGCTTGATACTCCATAAATATATCTTCACAAAGTTTGCACACTTTTTTAACCTCATCTTCAGCTTTATCTTGTCCATAAATGAGAGGAAAGAAATATTGAGGGAGTTTTAATTTAAATCTTGGATCCAAAAGGCTTGCCATAGCTAGCACCCCATGTACATCATTCCAATATTGATCAAACTTTGCAATCATAGTTGATGCCATGCTACTTATCTCAATATAACTAGAACTAAGCTACTTTCTCAATGATAACTTAATTTCACAAATTTTAGAAAAGAAGAGATTACTTGTGGGATATTTTGTCACGGAAAACATTTCCGTCACACTATAAAAGATTTTCAATTTATCACACATTTCTTTAGCCAAATCCCAATCATTATCTTCAATTGTAGTTCTATACTGAGAATCACATTGTTTTAAACGATAAAACACATGTTTATAAGTCAAAGCAACACTTAGCATCAAATAAGTTGAGTTCCAACGGGTTTTGCAATCAAGCACTAACATTTTCTTATGACCAAGATTCAATTGTTCTGCTGCCTCCTTAAATTTCTCCATCCTTTTCAGGGTTGCTGTCCAAAAAGCAACACTATCACGAATCTTTTCAATCCCGGTTTCAATGACATCTAACCCACTTTTCACAATCAAATTTAAAATATGTGCAGCACATCACATATGAAACAAACACCCACTAATAATCAATGAACTTGGAGACAGTTTAGCCAACAACAAATCAATCATGCAATTATTCGTAGAACAATTATCAAGAGTCAATGTGCTTAGCTTCCTATCAATATTCCAATTCAACAAACACTCCATTAATGCATCCAAAAGGTTTCAACATTGTGAGGGCATGGCATATACATAAACCTAACAAATTATATTTTAAATAAATTAAAAAACTAATTAACAAACTGAAAATACCTACAAGGTTTTACTAAACAACTTAGGAGGG
The DNA here is from genome assembly GCA_008009225.1 of Acer yangbiense. Taxonomy (NCBI): domain Eukaryota; kingdom Viridiplantae; phylum Streptophyta; class Magnoliopsida; order Sapindales; family Sapindaceae; genus Acer; species Acer yangbiense. Next base: position 15,775,992 of record CM017771.1, read on the forward strand.
GAGGGGGGGTGAATAGGTTGACACACTAGTTTTAAAAACTCTTTCGTGACTTATGTCAAAACCTTGGTGAGCATACAAATTAACTTTAAACAAGATTGTTATGATAAAACAATTAACACATATATGCTCAATTCACCACCCTTAGTCTACAAAACATATACCAACAAACAATATATCTCATATACAAGATATTCAATTAAGATCAAATTCCACAAGTTGTACTTTGAATATTACAAAGTAAGTACACTAAGTAGAACTACTACAACTTGCTAATGAAGGAAATATATTAAAACCAAAACAAAGAATACATGTATTAATATTAATGATCAATGTATATACAAATATCAATCTAAATACAACTATACAAAAGAATCAAAGAATAAGATAATTGTATTTACACAAATGAAATGTATATTCAAATATGATCAAAATGAATATTGATTACAAATCACACTTTACACAATCTTGCTTCCAAATATATCACAAGTGAATATTGTACCACAAGATTAAAACATACACATAAACATGTATAAAAGAGGGATAGAAAGAATTGACACATGAGATTTTTTAACGTGGTAAAACCTCCAAGGAGGAAACATCCACGGGTTGAACTACAACCATTGGGCACTTTATATATTGGATGGTAAATTAGAAATTCCTCAAAAGTGACCAACATTGACCAACTTCCTATTGGAGTCTATGTTTACCCAACCCTATTGGAAAGTACGAAATCCCTCAATGATGCGAAGCCACCATATATTGAACAACATACAAAACCAACATCGATGGTAGATTAGAAATTCCTCAAGAGTGTATACACATCCCATGTACCCCGTTCTTTTGGAGTCTATGTCTATCCATACGGCTAGGCCTACCAATATACAATCCAACTCCCTATCCAAGGCACTCATGCCTCTAAGGAGCCTCCCATGCATGACTATCCGAACCTTCCCGATCCTAGCCATGACTTCTTGCTTGGTTATCCTGACCTCACGTCCTAACCAAGACTTTCTTGCTTGACTATCCGGACACCTTGTCCTAGTCAAGACTTCATGCCTTTTACAAGGACTTCCTAGTGTAATCATGTGAATGCAAATGATGCAAACAATCAATTCAACATAGAACATATGATCAAGACATTCCATGGAACAACTAGACCTAAACATGTGAGAACACAAGTAATATAGTCTAGATGTCAAAACATGAATTAAACCTAGAGCATGTGAAAGACACCTAACACAAAAGCTCATAGTTTCATTCACACACATAACACTTGAATAAATCATATACATGAAGCACATATTCAAGATGTCATAAACATACACAAAAATGTTAGAATTATAAAATGTATTCAATGAATATTCTAGCAAAAGATTTAGAGCAAGGATATAATGAATAGTTAATTAAATCTTATTAGTCTCTAAATACACAAACACAAGTGCTAATCCTAGATTTATTCAATAAGAGGATCTAAGCACATGTGAGGATTATTAATCATAAAATACATCAATCAATTCACAAATAATCATAGATATCAAACTAATCACAATACAACTCTCAATCATGTGAAAAACTTAGAATCTTAGAAATTAGTTCACATATGTCTCTAATTAGACTTTTGATTATATTTGATTATGAAGCTATCTTTCTCAATAGCATTCACCATACATACACATACATATAGAAGAAGAAACCCCAAGCAAATTGAAGGTTATAAAAGAAGAAATCTTAAAGATATGAACACTACCTTGGATTCTCGAGCTGATCGGTTTTCTGTGTGCAACCACCAGAAAAGTCAATCAAACAGCTGCCAAACCACTTGGAAAAGGTAGAGGACTCAATTACGAACAATCTTCGACTTGAATCACTAAAGTCTGACTTCATATGAGAAAGTTATGGTGTTTGGAAAATGAGAAAAATTGGAGAGAAAATCTGACGGGATTCAACTTCTTTTTCTTCTTGAAAATGAATTGGAGGGAATGGAAGTATTTAAAAGGAAGAGAGAGAAAGGAGCAAACCGGCCAACCAGAGAGTGCCATGTCACCCCCTGGCCATGTGGGGCGCGTGTGCCACATGGGGGCAGAGGCCTGCCCTGGCCGTGTGGCCCACAGCCTCCACACGGGGTGGCCAAGCTTGGCCACTTGGCTTCGCTTGCTTCTCTCGTGCACCGCTCACGTTCTTCGGCCATATTCGGGCCTCCGAACTCCGATTTTGAATCCATCTTTGGATTACAAATCATGACTCCCTCACACACAACGAAGACTATGAAACTTTAACAAAAGGTTGAGAAATCATTTCGGAATACGACGACGAAAACAACTCAACGAATGAGAACGAAAAGTAGCGTAGCTACATCGTTTGGACTCGAAACATAATGAATGAGTAACCGAAATGACCGGGACTCAATAAAGAATCATAAAAGATCATGTTCAAGTCCAAAATACAAAAAACAAAAACATATAAACATAAAATCACACACGTATGCAATTTCCTAGACATAGTCCTAGAACATGCAAATTACAATGTTTGTCAATTTGAATCTAATGCATGAGCATACATTACTAAGTGTGTGAAAGTGATATATAAATGTTGTTCAATCATGCAAGGACACATATGAATGCCATGTGTGTGTGTGCCTAGCCTTGTAAGAGAAATGAGGTCTTATATACCTTTGTAGACTGATGAAGCACATTTCTCTTTGAAGTCGACATCTTGCATGAGTTGTGGCCAAGTCTTTCTTTGACGTCTTGAATCTTTAAATCTTAGACCACTAAACATTACAAGACAACATTGTTTTGATATGGAGTACATGCCAAGACAAACCAAAAACCTAACACAAATACATAAAACAAACTGTACAAAATATAAAATAAACCTCAAGTTTATTACCTAAAAAGTCGACTTTGTAATTGCCATGATTCATCAATGAAGTGTGATGTGACAATCATGTAACCTCTTTTTTGATTGCTTGCGGTCCGCAAATTTGAAGTAATAGCAATCCTACCAGAAATTTTCCGCAACATACTTAATGATCTTGCCTTTTCTTCGTCATACATACTCATAATATCCCTTCTAATAGTTTGTCTACTTTTGGGCTTAAATAATGGTTGGAGTGATCTAGTAAAATCTCTAAACCCCACATGATCAACCATACTAAGAGGATACTCATGCAACATAATCATCCTAGAAAGCTCAATCCTAGATACATCACTATCAATGTGTTGAGTTGCTAAGGTTAGACAAAAACTCCCATTATCCCATTTTGCCCTTTTTCCCGACAAATGACTCTGATATAGATCTATTCTTCTTTGCTGAAACCTCGTCTTACATACTTTTTGATGATCAATTGAACCCTTTGTACCCGACCCAGTGGCATAAGAATGTTTACAATAATTGCAAACAACTTTTTCAACACCATTTGCACTAACAACTTGATAATGTTCCCAAACCTGAGACCTAAATTTTTGTTTTCGTTGTGCTACTTGGTCTTTATAGGCTTGAGTACTGCTTTCTTCAATATTAACAACATTAGTAGAGTTAACTTCTTGTTGAATTTTTGGTTGAGAAAATATTTTACCTCAAGAAGACTCCTATTAAAGCAATTTCTTGTCCACTTAAAGGCTTAAAGCTCTAGTCAAGGCTCCTAACAAGGTCCCAAGTCCCAACTGCATACACAAAAAAATGCCCAAAATATAAAAATCAGCAAGAAAAAAAAAATATGTACCAATAATATAGTGATAAAGTTGCTAGCTAGCACGATAGATCTATTCATATAGTATATACTGATGGAACTCTTATATATTTTTAATTAAGAAAGTAACAACCAATAAAGCAGAAGTGATAAGCAAATCAAACAACCAATCAGCCAACCCACATTAAACAAAGACATAAAAAAATAAACAACCAACCTAAAAAGCAAAAACTAGTCAATCGAAGACAATAGAAATCAAATTCAGACATACATGCAATAGAAGTTGTTCAAATACATATGCGAGCAAAGCGGTGGCAGGAGAAACGACAGCGGTCGATGGATGAGCAGCGATGAACCACAATCGGCGACTCGGCGGTGATTCAGAGAGTTAAAGAGGTGAGAAACGTTTTAGGAATTATGATTTAGGGTTAGGTTTTAAGTTATAAAGATGTATATATAGTTAGTAAATAGAAAGAATAAAAATATTGAAAAAAATAAAAATAAAAATATATTAATATATTATATATAAGATTTGGGGGAAATAGGGATAGGGGCACCTACCCCCATCCCCATCCCTATTTCTATAAATTAGTGGAGAAAATGGGGAAAATGGGGATGGTGGGGTCCCCCCATCTCCATCCTCATCCCCCCCTCTCATTTCCCCATTTTTCCCTAAATGGGGATGGGGGCGTGGGGAATTAGGGCCCCGGGGGAAATGGCCATCCTTAATAGTCCCAAGGGTGGGGCTTGGTATTATTATATCCCATTTTCAAAACAACACCAAACACTGGATAAGGACTAAAATTGTCCAATCCCAGTCTAATCCAATGTGCCAAACATGGCCTAAGTGATATAGATTAACAGCATAGTGGTCATTCTTGCTCTTTTGAACCAAAGGTTTAGTGTTTGATACCCTAAATTGTCACTAACAATAAATATTAATTTAAAAAAGAGCCCAAATATGATTAGGCCCGTTTGGGCCTAAATCCAATCCGGCCCAATCCTCAGACATTGATCTTGGGCCGGACTCACCACTCAATCTCGAATTTGAAGTTCGGCCTAGTCTAGTGGGCACATTATTGGGCTGAATTTGAGTCCAAACCCGAAGTGTGTTGGACTCTAAAATTTTAGGACGGTCTAACCCAGTCCGGCTCTTTTGACACCTCCATATGTTCTTTATCTTATATTTTAGTAAATGATTCTATACAATTATAGCCGAATATGGTTTTAGTAAAAATGAGATTGACAATATTTGTTATTTATTTTATATTTAGTAAATGAATCTAAAAAATTATAGTATGAGTTGGGTTTTAGTAAAAACGATGTTGGCAATATCTTTCTTTATCTTATATTTAGAAAATGAATCTAAAAAATTATAGCATGAGTTGTCTTTTAGTAAAAACGAGGTTGGCAAATATATGTTATTTATCTTATATTTAGTAAAGGAATCTAAAAAATTATAGTCTGATTGGCTTTTAGTAAAAACGAGGCTTTTAGTAAAAACGAGGTTGACACTTGACAATATCTATTAATTATCTTATATTTCGTAAAGAAATCTAAAAAATTATAGCTGAAGTTGGTTTTTAGTAAAAAACAAAGTTGACAACATTTGTTATTTATTTTATATTTAGTAAATGAATCTAAAAAATTATAGTCCGAGTTGATTTGCAGTAAAAACGAGGTTGTCAATATCTGTTCTTTATCTTATATTTAGAAAATGAATTTTAAAAATTATAGCCTGAGTTGGCTTTTAGTAAAAACGAGGTTGGCAAGCATCTGTTCTTTATCTTATGTTTAGTAAAGGAATCTAAAAAATTATAGCCTGATTGGCTTTTAGAAAATTAAGATTGGCAATATTTGTTCATTATCTTTTATTTAGTAAAGGAATCTATAAAATTATAGCCGGAGTTGGCTTTTAGCAAAAACGAGGTTGATAATAATTGTTATTTATTTTATATTAGTAAATGAATCGAAAACATTATAGTCTAAGTTGGTTTTTAGTAAAAAACGAGATTGTCAAAATCCGTTCTTTATCTTACATTTGGTAAAGGAATCTAAAAAATTATAGTCGAAGTTGGCTTTTAGTAAAAACAAGATTGACAATATTTATTCTTTATCTTATATTTAGTAAGGGGATCTAAAATATTATAACCGGAGTTTGGCAATATATGTTATTTATCTTATATTTAGTAAATGAATTATAAAAATTAGTCTAAGTTGGCTTTTAGTAAAATTGTGGTTGGCAATATCTGTGTTTTTCTTTTTTTTTCTTTCTTATATTTTGTAAATCAATCTGAAAAATTAGAACATTTATCAATTTGGTTCCAAACCTTTATTCAAAATATCACTTGTTTACCTATTTTTCCTTTTTTATTTTCCGTGGTCCTTTAATTTGCTAAAATACATCAATTTGATTAAAAATTTGATAGTCAAATGTGACCGAAGTTAAAAATACTATTTACCTTTGATTTTAATTAAAAGATTAAATATACATTTCACCCTTAAACAAATTATAAAATTTTAAATAATAACAACCAATAATTATAAAATTCAAATTGACAATTGAAATACATTTAAGAATTAAAAAGTTTAAATAAATCCATAAATAAATTTAAAATATAGAAAAATGTTTAAAACCTTTTTGTTAATCCCCAACCTCAAGTATTTTTTTTTTTTTTTTTTTTGCACTTAGTTAAAATTAAAATTAAAATTATATAAAAAACTAAATAAAAATATATTTAAAATAATATAAATAATAATCCAAATATATAAAATTAATTTTAGTAGATTTGACTTGACCATTAACATCCAAACGTGTATACTTTACTTTAACATAACATTTAAACTATCATATTTAATTTTTACGATAGTGATATATATCACTTATATAATTAACGTAAGATAGAGGTCCACAATAGTAAATCACTTCACTCACCATCTAATCTACATTCATTTTATTTTTTATTTTTTATTTATTTGGTTGTGTGTGTGGGGGGATGATAAAATTTACACGCATTAATTGTACGCTATTTATCGTGCAGAAAATTCATTGGATTATGTATTCTTAATTTCTAATCAAGTTGAAAATTTTAAATATCTCAATTAATGTATCAAATGGATTGCATATGTACTTCTTTCGATGGGCTCATAAGAATAAATTTGTTACATAAATTTAAAAGTCGAACATTAAATAATGAGAAACACCTTGTACAACCGGGGTCGCGGTGATAAAATTTACACGCTTTAATGCTATGCTATTTATCGTGCAGAAAATTCATTGGATTATATATTCTTAATTTCTAATCAAGTTGAAAATTTTAAATATCTCAATTAATGTATCAAATGGATTGCATATGTATTTATTACAAGGGTCCCACATATTTTTTCATTTTTTTACACTACGGGACCGCGGCGGTGCCGCGACCCCGGTTGTATGTAGCAGCCCTCTTAAATAATTGAAGAAGGTCGTAAGATATTTGTTTTTATATCTCGTATTGAGTAAATGAATAAAAAAAACGAGATAAATGTTAAGATATAACAACTTTTACATTCATCAAGTGCTCAATAAATTTTTTATCTAACTATTATTATAGTGCTCAATAAATTTGTCTACCGTATTGAGTAGATTTCGTGGCTTGAAGATGTTATATATATATAATTCAAGAACCTATTTCAAAAAAAAAAATCAAGAATTTTTTTTATTTGGCTTATGGTACATATTGAACTTGAACTTTTTTTTTTAAAATAATAAATTGAAGTTGAACTTTGTTTGCAGAACATACAAAATTATATTCTTTGATAAATTTTTTATTTTGTTAAATTTAACTTTGTTTAAAGAAAAACATACAAAATCTTATAAAGAATGGTGCATGTTAAATTACTTCTTTTAATTAGTATGGGTATAAATGTAAAATTACTTATTTTTAGACAATTTTATTTATAAAAAAAAAAACAAACATGTTGATAGTACATTCAGATATGAGAAAAAAAAAAAAAAACATGTTATTCAGGTTCAGATTTCAGTCTTCAGAAAAATTCAGGATTATTCAAAGATTGTTTGGTTGGGCTTTTGAAAAACCTCTATTGGTAAAAGATCTACTTGCAGTAGATCTATTAGAAATAGAGTTTTTTTTTTTTTTTTTTTTTTTTTTTTTTTTTAAAGTATAGTTGTTTGGTTGGTAGACTTTAAAAAAAAAAAAAAAAAAAAAAAAGTCTATTTGGAGGAGTAGATGTTTAAACTCTACTAGCCTCTACTCAATTTAAAATAGACAATCTCAAAAACTCAACCAAACAACTCTAAAAAACACAAATAGACGTTGGTAGACCTTTTGATGTAGTAGAAAGCTCAATCAAACAAGCACTCATGGGTCGTTTGTTTTTTTGTCTGAAGACTGAATAGTCCTGAATTTTACTGAAGACTGAATAGTGATGAAACCTGAATCTGAATGACATGTTTGTTTTTTTTTTTCCTCACATCTGAATGTACTGTCAACATGTTTGTTTTTTAAAAATAAAATTGTATGAAAAGAAGTAATTTTACATCTATACCCATGTTAAACAATTATACATATAATATAGAATAAAAACAATACAAAAATAATAATTATATATGAACACATATGATCATGATCTTCTTCTTCGATTACAAACAAACTTTATTTTTACTAAGAAAAGAAAAGGTTTTTTTTTTTTTTTTTTTTTTCAAAAAATAAAAGGGACAACAGGAAAACACACACAAAACACTCTAAAAAAAATAATATATACATACATCAACCTAATATCATAATAAAGTATTGATATTAAACACCAATATGAGAAGTGATTAGGGTTCTTTTTTATTTTTAAAGCTATTTAAAATAAGCAATATATTAAAATAAAGATTTCTATACAATATATAATTATGATGAAATTAGATATATGTTATATATGGAGGATAGTATTGGAAGAAAAGATTTTATATTACATTTAATGCAATTCAATGATTTACAATTAAGTTAAAAGTCAGGATTTTTTACTTTTTATTTTAAGTTGTTTTTTTGGTATTTTTAAGTTGTTTGACCACTTAAAAAAACAAACAAAACAACTTAATAATTATGATTCAGACACATTACGTTTTAAGTGAAAAAAACAAACGCCCCTACACTCAGTCTTCAGACAAAAAAACAAACGACCGCTAATTAGTTAATTCCAACACAATATTTAAATTAGGGTAAATTGTAGTAACTTACCTTGAATTTTTTAATTATGGTATAATATTCAACTTTTACCTTTAATTACACTGGGATCCCCTACTGTTAGTCAACTTCCGTTAGACTTAACGGTGGATTACTCAGGAAAATTCAAAATTGCCCTTATGTTATATTAGGAAAATTTGTTATTGCCCTTAGAAAAATAATAAAATAAACCTATAATGATAATAAAATATTAACTCAATTAAAAAAAAAATTGATCCAACAAAAAGCAACGACTTTCGATCCTCACCTCTCTTCGTCCTCCAAAGTAGTGTGAAGCATAATCTTAGTGAGCACTCTGTTTCTCTTCTCATCTTCATCTTCTTTGAAATTTCTTAGCTTAGGTGAGACGGTTGAAGGGTGCAATGATTTGTTAAAGCATGAATGTTGTAATTGAAAAGTTGTAAAGTTCCAGTTATGGTGTAAAATGTGAATTCTGAATACAAAGAGAGAAAAAGAAGTGTTTTTGTGGCTGAAAAATGCAGACTAGATTGGGGGTTTGGGGTTTTAAGGTCACAATGCCTCTAACGCACCTCCTCCTTCTGAGGAGGCCATTGGCCGCCTTCTCCCTTCTCTACATCGGAGAAGGTGTCGTTGGTGACCCTTTTCACTTTCCTTTTTTTTTTTTTGGGTTCTATTATATTATATTATTGCTTTAAATAAATTTGATATGAAAATGACTATTTTACCCTTCACCCATCCAATCAACTGTTAAGTTTAATAGAGGTTGACTAACGGCTAGACATGACGCCGATTCGGTTCAAATCGATGAACCGAACTGGAATCGAACCGGTTTGAACTGGGACCAGAATCGGTTTTGCAATTTTGGTATCAAAATATAAGGAATCGCCCAATTCGAACCAGATTGAAACTGATGGTGTTGACGGTGATTTTTCGTCAACACTCGATCGATGATTAGAGATCACGTTTGTGAGTGATAATGGTTTGAATCTTGATGGTGTAAAAATAACGAACAAGAAATACGTGGTAAAACTCCGATGACCGGAGAAACATCCACGGGATGTTGCCTAAGCAACGAAAGCCAAAATTCACTATGTATGAAATTGATTACAAAAAATACGCTCTGGTCTCTTTTTCTGCTCTAAGAAAAGCTAGATCCCCTCTCGTGCGTTACAAGGGGTATTTATACATGTTATTTCTAGGGTTTGGGGATGCCGCTAGGGTTTGGTGTCGTGGTGCCTGTAAGGATTCCCATTATTGATTGGCTTATTTCGTGATCAAACCACATGTTGGGGTTTGGTTGTAAGGGTAGTCTAGGTGTTTGTTGAAGATCAAGACCCTTTCCAAGACCTCAAGAGGACAAGCACCAAAGGTATATATCTAGTGCTTACATTGGCTTGAAGAGATATAGTTGCACACACACACACAACATGCATAACTCTTATTCTTGTATGGTGTGTTTATATTTTGTGTGCATTGTGCTTTATTGATTTATTCAATATCTCTTCTTGCATGTTGAATTGATTGCATCTTGTTATATGATAATGCCATGACATGTTAGGCATTAGGATGCATTCAATACCCACACTTGCACTTCATGTATGTTAACTTTTAGTGTGGAGTAATTCGTTTCCCTAAGGATGTTCGGAAACGTCCGCGCGTGCACGGTAATGTGCTTTGTTTTGCGCGATGATCGCCGGTGGAGATGCCTTTGGCTTCTCCTTGGTTTCACCATTTTTGGTGAATCGGCGGTTACGTTCGGCGGCCTGGCCGCCATTCTAAACCGCCGAATGAGACCTGATTGAAATATATCTCTCGGGTCCAAAACGGCGGTTGGGATCGGCGGTTTCCAAACCGCCGAATGAAGTCGCCGAAGTTCCCCTGTTCCACACGGGAGCCATTCGGCGGTTCATTTCGGCGGCCTGGCCGCCGAATGAAACCGCCGATCGGTGCGTTTCAAGGGCAAAATTGTATTTTCACCTGCCCTGTTTTTGGTCTCTATAAATACATCCTTATCTCTGGTTCAGAATACAAGTCTTTGATTATAAGAACCCTAGAGAGATATTTAGAGAGACTTGAGAGAGAAAGCTTAAAGATCATATCTTTATCTCTCTAAACCCATTCCCACATGCATAAATCTTCATCTAAGCATCATCTAGGATCATCTAGCATATGCTAATGCATGGGACTTCTTCAACACACATGGTATGATTTGTTGAACACTTTTATCTTACATAATTAGTGTTTCTACTTATCAATTTTATCTCATATTTTACTTATATGTGTTTAGATTAATTTCTACATATAAGATTGAGATTATGTGTTGATTGGGTTTTTATTTGTTAGCTAGGCTTTAATGTTCATATGCCATCTAGCTAATTGATCTCATTTGTTAATTGAGATTATTTTTCATAGCTTATTTGATTAGGTCATTATTGCCTAAAAGCTATGCCATGAACATTCTTGTGTGATGTATTGATAACTAGGTTGATAGATTGTTTTTTAATCAACTAGTTAATCCTTTGAATGTTTGTGGGTTTTATATGATAGCTTTGTATCTAGGATTGGTTATCCTTTACTTAGCTAAAGTTATATGCCATGTCATATAGCTATATGTGATATCTAGGATTGATTATATTGTCATCTTATAATCCTAGGTAAGCATTTAGAGTACCCTAGCTCTTATTGCATTAATTGAATATTCATACATATTCACATAGGGTTGTGCATCTCTTTTGAGAGATTGAAGTCTTGGGGCTAAGTGTGCTTAGGCCTCAAGCAAATTGGACTAGAGCCGCTATAAAAGGCCCGCGTGGTAGATTAGAGGGTGCTCACGCCAAGAGTAGTGTATCAGGGGATATCACTGGGGATTGAACCAAGAGTGGCGATTGGTAGTGTCCATAGCCTGAGGTTATCTAGGGTGAGGGTCCGAGAATCACTTGAGGGTGTAACCGTCTTTTCATATAGTGGATTTCGAGGTCCGAGTGTGGCGCACTTAACAGCCCGTGGTTTTTCCCAGTGGTTGGGTTTTCCACGTAAACATCAAGTGTCATTTACTATTTCCGCATCTTATTACACTTGTATGTTTTGTTGACTTGCTAGGGGTATTTTCGTAAAATTGACATGCATGCGAAAATTGGGTAATAATTAGATAAAATCTATTCACCCCCCCTCTAGCTTTATATTGATAAACACACCTCGAGTATTTTGAGAACTTTCAGTGCCCAAGTCTTGAGCGGTTTCCCAGTCCCAGTCGGATTCTGTTTCCTTCTTTGGCGTGTTATGTTTCCTGTTTTGGCTGAGTCCGGGTTTAGTCCGGACTCTTTCTCCTTTTATTCGCAGGAGACCGGTTTGTTTCCTTGTTAAACTCTGAAAGGTCGCACTGCTACATATTGTGGAGGTGCTCACTGCCGATTCTTTCCATGTATTTGGGGAAGTGAGTTTCCGCAACCATTTCTTCTTGTTGATTTCCGAGTATGTTCAGATATGCCCGAGTATGCCCGAGTAGGTGATGTTGCCCGAGTAGGCTCTCGTTGTTTGTGATTGGGATGCTTTGGTTTCAGCCGAGTGGGTCACTTTGGGGATTTCCCCCTTTCAAGTTGACTTTTCCTGACTCCTGCTTTCGTAGCTTCTTCATGGGGATGACGTGTCCTTTATGATGATTTTTACCTATAACAATACCCCCTTAAATATTTGAGCCGAATACCACTTGCTCGGGACGAATATTTAACCCCTGTTTGCTTCGTTTCTCATAACTTATTTTCATTTGTCTTTCATTTGTCGCCTTCCGTATTAAATGTTGGTTTTCTGTATCCTCGTTTGATTTGAATAATTACTGACGTGTCTCAATTATGCCCACACATGTTTGATCCACCCACTATTCAGAAATATTTTGATAGTGGCACACTGACTTCCTAACGGCTCAAGGCTCTCTCTGCTTGCCACTTGTCTCCTTTCGCTTGGTTGTGGTAGGAGGTATTTATGGGACACGACCTTTCTGTTCATCCGTACACAACCTACGTCACTCCCCTTGCCTCTTCGTTTTCCCGCTTCTTCACCTACCCTCTCTAGGGTTTCGATTTTTTTTTTTGAAACCGGTACCGCTTATATAATCAGCTTGACGCTTCGTAGGGAAGAATCCTTCTCTTTTCTCTACAAGTTTTTTCTTTTCTTTGCAAGATTTTTCTTTTATCTGCGAAAAATTTCTTGCCATCTTTCGTTTCTCTTCCTGAAAGAAGTTCACTTGTATCTAATACTTTTCTTTAAGTTATTTTGGGTTTAGCCGCACATTTCTTAGTTTTGCCAAGATCCTCAACCTCAAAAACCCAGATCTTTTCTTGAAGACCGTTCCTCATTCTCTGAAGATTTCTTCTGCAATTTGCGTAGCTCCAGTTTTCTGATATATCAAGGTTAGTTCTTATGGATCCTGCTGCTAGGAATCGTCTTTTTACTGTTGGTATGATTGCTATTGAACAAGGTGATGTTTTTCTTGTCACGGTTGTCCACAGGTTGCTAGGAGACCTTCTCCCGGATCAACCTCAATACTTAGACGCCGACGTTTCGGGGCTTTTTCGTGAAGGACCTGATACTTCTGAAGTTCCTCCAACTTTAGAAATTCCCTCCGTCTCTTCTAACTCATCTGCGCCTGACTCTTATCAGCCTGAGACTCAGTCAGATTCTTCTTTTTCCATTCGTGCTGATACTCGGCCGTGGAAACGAGTGGGGAAAAGGATGAGTACTCGTAAAAAAGATTCTCCCTCCCTGGACAGCCGAGTCGGGACCCAGAGGGTAGTTGAGAACGACATTGAAGTGGAGCATAGGGCTGCTCGCATTCCTTTTTCTCCCGAGCGGTTATGCGCCTATGACGTCGAACCAAACGTGGTCGGCCCTGAAGAGATAGAAAAGTATATGCGGCGGTTCGACCTGGACAGCAACATGGTTTCGCTGATTCCTACTGATGGCCGGGCTGCATGGAACCCCCACCGGGCCACGTGGCAATCTATGGGGCCATGCTTACCTGTGGCGTTACTTTTCCTCTTCAGCCTTTTATTACTTGGTTTTTGGCTGAGGCTCGACTTGCCCCGGCGCAGCTAACTCCGAACAGCTACCGGATTTTGATGTGCATGTGGCACATGTGGCATAGGATGAAGCGGTCACCTCCCACCCCACGTGAAATTCGGCACTTTTACGCGCTGAGGCCAATGGGGAAAACTGGGGTTTACTTCCTTCAATCGAACCAGCCCGAGCTCTGGATCCCTAAAGACGTAGTGTTTAGAAGTGAAATCGAGCTGGCCACGGACGAGAAGATGAAGGGATTCATTTGGGGCTTCCCCACCTTAAACAAATTTTGGAAGAACAGCTTGTTCTTCGTGGGCAAAGGTTGGGGTTAATCAATCAGTTTTGATCTTGATGGCACTCGGGTGACTTGCAGGGTACCTCGGTACTTTTGTTCACCCCAGTGGAATCATATGACTCCTGCCTTTACTGACGAGGAGCTCAAAACTTTGGCTCGGGCGGCCGTTCACCCTTTGGAGAAGAGGGGTAGACCTTATCTCTTAAATGAGGAGAAAATGATCAGAGCTCGCCTTTTTCCCCAGATTTCTGCACGCCGTAAACGCTGTAAGCTTTTTTATAGATTTTTCCTGGTTATTTTTTCATTCTGGTTCTTAAATCTGTACTGACTCGGAGAAACAACTTCCCATTTTTTTTTTGTAAGTGTTCGATGTAGACATAGTCTGCAATGCTCAGGCATGTCGGATGAAAAACATCGTGGAGGCGAGCCGAAGAGCAGCTCTTCCCCAGCGAGATGCTGGGATAGCTCCTCCCAAAGGTGATTCTGACTAGAGTGCTCCCGGGGACCCTCCCGAGGGAGATGATGATGAAGAAGGAGCACCTGATTATGTGCCCGAGGAGACCCACGGTCAAGAAATGACCGCATATTCAGCAGAGGCTGTGGGTGATTCGGAGGGCTTTGGAGCCAGTAGGACCTACTTTCGAGCTAGTAGGACTGCTACTGGTCAGGACAATCAAGCGGGCCCTTCTTTTTCCAAGGGGAAAGACAAGGCTGGGCACTCCTCTGAGCTTGTCTCCGAGCCCGAGCCAGCGGTTTTCTCCCGTGGGACCAACTCTCCCCACTCTGCTGCAGACGTGCCAAGTGCTACTTTCCAGGGTGCTGAAGCAGTTGGGGAACACTTGGGCGCGACGGCTTCGGAGACTCCGACTCCTGCCGAGCCAGTTTCTACTCCTCTCAGGGGAAGCTGTGTTGAAAGGATGCATCCCAACCCGAATTCTGAAGATCCTGCTACTGACTTGGATTCTCACAGGAGGCAATCTGGAAAGAGAAAAGCCTCATTTTCTCCTGGTCGCCCTACCCCCAAGATTCCCCGAGTAGTTGCATATGTTGACTCATCAAGTGATGAGGGGGGAGCGGAGGTTGGGAGAAAAACAGGTATGACCCCTCCACGGGACCAGATCAAGGACAGTGTTGGGGGCTCCGCTAGCTCTCCTCGGGTTGCCTCGATTGCTGGACTCCCTGAAACTTACGTGGGCGGTTTGGGCCCCTCGACCCAGACAGACGATCCTACCCCCGAGACTATGCTTCAGGCCATGGCTTCAGGCCGAGCCTACATTGGGGAGGATCACTGGAGTCACCTTAGGGCTGGAACCGTATCCGACCGGCTCTGCAATTTCTTCAATAGTGCTTCCTATGTGAGTTACGCCTCGATTATATTCATAATTTTGTATTTTTCTTTTTTGTTACTTAACTCCTGTTTGTTGTGGATTTGATGTAGATGGTGGCTGAGATGTCCGGGGCTTGCCAAGTTGGTGAAGCCCAGGCAAACAGAATAAGGCAGCTAGAAGCTCAATTAAAGGAGAGCGAAGATCGCCACACTCGGGTTGAGTTAACTTGTCAGGAAGCGGCTAAGTCAAATCAGATGCTCCTGGATCAATGCTTGGCACGCCAGATGGAGGCTGAACAAAAAGCATCTTTTGCTGTTGAGGCGGCCAAAACTTTACAAGATCAATTGTCATCCACTCAGGACGCTTTGCTCCAGGCCGAGCAGAACGCTGAAGACGCCAAGTCATCTTATGAACGCCGAATCGAAGACTTGGAGCGTCAGGCTTTGACAGTCAGGTCCCTATTGAAGGAAGCTAGGCTGGAACTAGAGATACAGGGAGTTGATCGTTTTAAAAGATCTCCGGCCTATAATGCTTTGCTCCTCCAGGAATTTCAGCGGGGAATGGTCTCGGTAGGAGAGTTTTTCAAGCAGAAAAATAGGGCGACTGACCGGGTCAGGGCCAACTGGAGCCTCTCAATTAAAAAGCATGTGGATACATCTCTGGAGTCCCTTCGGATCCAGATGAAAGAGTGGCGAACGTATTGCCGAAGTAAAGGTAAGGCGCCACATCCCATGCACCTGGAGGTTCCCACTGCCGATTCCTTCTCTACTTTTTATGCTTGTCAGAAAGCGGGAATTGATGGTGAGAACCCTAACTTGGGGCCAGTCCCTGGGATCGACTATAGTGGCTGGATGGATGATAAAGATGAGGATGTGATTGTATGGCCTATTGACGATAGCCTCTTGAGCGAATATGTGATGGAACCTGACCCGAGTGTCGGCGAAAGCAAGTCTCAACCCCTAGCGCCACCTTCTTGATCTTTTGTTATTTTATTTTGTAATGATCCTTGTATTCCCTTTTGCCGATATATACATGAATCTTTAACCTTATATTCCGCTGTTTCTAGTTTCCTGCATGACAAACACACAAATGGGATGAACTAAATACATACGATTTATTTGACTGCCCGTACTCGGCTATCTTTTGAGCTTATTGATCTTTTTGAAAATCCCTAGCTCGATTTTGGCCGAGTATCTTTATTTAACTGGTATTTGATTTAACCGAGTATCTCATTTAACCGGTAATTGATTTTAGCCGAGTGTTTTATTCAACTGGCGTTGTCTTTTTGACCTATTTAGGTTTTACCAAAGCGTTACGTCGAGGCTCACCACGATCATACGCTAAGGTCCTTACACAAGTCACCTAGGACTAGGGATGGGCGTTTCCCCATGGGGCCCCATCCCCCATGGGGTTTTGGGGGTAAATTTTGCCCCCAAATGGATTTTGGGGGTGGGGGTGGGGGTGGGGTTGGGGGCAAACTTTGCCCCCAAACATATTTTGGGGGAGGGGGTGGGGGTACCTCCCCCCAAACCCAAAACCCAAAACCCCATTGGGGCCCCAAAAAAAAATATATATTATTTTTATTTTTATTTTTATTTATATATAAAAATTTTAAAAATTAAAACAAATTATAAATTATAATATTAAATTATTAAAATTAAATGTTATGGTTGTTCATTTATAAGGTGTAATTAACCCCCAAAATAATATATATATATATATATATATATATATATATATAATTGTATTATGCAATTATTTTGGATTTTATATTGTATTTTTATTATGTTTTTATTACTTTTAGGATTGAAAATTTAAAATTTAGAATTGAAAAGGAAATGAAATGGGGGAAATGGGTTTTTGGGGTGGGGGTGGGGGTGGTGGAACCTCCCCCCAAAACGTCCCCCCCACTAGTCCCCCCAAATGGATTTTGGGGGAGGTGGTGGGGGGAGGTTTGAGTAATGGTGGTGGGGGTGGGGGTGGGGGTACCCTCCCCCGCCCCATTGGGCCCCCACGCCCATCCCTACCTAGGACGTCTCCTGGTTTTATCTGTGCAAGGTTTCACCGAATCGTTGGGGTATTATGTACCGGCCAACACGGCTGCGCATCTCACCAGCCTTTCTGGCGGTGCTCCGAGCAATTTTCCAGTCATCCCGGTGCCTCGGTTTTGCCTTTTTGCCAAGAGGTGCGTTTGCATTATCTTAACTAGGCAGGCGTGCTACTTCAGCTTCTTCGCCCTTCGAGCACTACTTGCCCGCTCTCTCGCGGCTTCGTAGCGCCCGAATTTTTTCTTACTCGGCATTTATTTAGCCAATTCTTTAAGTGGCTGCTGTCGTTCATCGGCCATGGACTATCTTTGCTCATGGGACTTATCGACTTCAATGAAATAACCTATTTATTGTGAAATGAACTTTATTAGAAAAATCAAATAAATCCGAAGAAGTTAATGCAAAGCTAAAACTGAGCAGAAAATAAACTGAATTAACATAATCGTTGGGATGAGTTCCTTAGGGGTAGAAGATCTTGAGGTACTGTGCATTGCATGGTCGGGGTACTAGGCTCCCCCCTGGTCGAGCTATCATGTATACCCCGTGCCCCGCGACTCCCTTGACGAGGTATGGCCCCTCCCATTTATCGGCGAGGGATCCTGCTGACCTGTCCTTGGTGTTCAGGGACACTCTTCTTAGCACTAAATCTCCAAGCTGGAATCTGCGCACTCGAACATGGGAATTATAGTACCTCGCAGCCCTTTGCTGCTATGCGGCGTTTCGCACTTGTGCTGCGTCCCTGACTTCTTCAAGCTCATCTAAGTTTTGCTGTAGCATGTTAATATTGTGCTCGGGGCTGTATAGTTGTACCCTGGGTGATGTAAAACTTATTTCTGCTGGGATAACAGCCTCCGCCCCGAATGCTAACGCAAAAGGAGTCTCCCCTGTGGATGACCTTACGGTAGTTCGATATGCCCATAGCACCTCTGGTAGCTTGTCCGCCCAGCTACCTTTCTTGGCTTCCAACTTTGCTTTCAACGTGTGCTTGATCACCTTGTTCACAACTTCGGTCTGGCCATTAGTTTGAGGATGAGCAGGTGACGCATAATAGTTTGCGATCTTATACTCTTCACACATTTTTCTAAACTTGCTGTTGTCAAATTGGGTCCCATTGTCTGTTATGATGATGCTCGGGATCCCAAACCTATATATTATGTTCTTTCTGACAAAACTGGTGGTGTTTGCCTCAGTGATGTGCACGAGAGCTTCTGCTTCCGCCCATTTAGTAAAGTAGTCCACTGCCACAATGGCATGCTTTGCACCCCCCTTTGTTCCAGCGGGCATTGGTCCTATCAGGTCGAGGCCCCACATGGCAAATGGCCAAGGTGAAGTTAAGTTTCTGAGCAACTCCGGGGGTTGCTGAATATCATTTGCTATTCTCTGGCATGTCTCATAGCTCTCCGCGAATCGCTGTGCCTCTGTAAACAAAGTCGGCCAATAGAATCCTTGCCTGAGTACCTTATGCGCCAGACTCTTACCCCCAGTATGGTTCCCGCATACTCCACTGTGAACATCCATCAGGATCTTTTTGGTTTCTTCGCAGGCGATACATCTTTGCAGCACCTTTGAGAATCCTCTCCTGTACAATTCACCTCTCAGGATTGCGTACCGAGTTGACCTGTACTTGAAGCGTTTCGCTCCCACTGCATCCTCTGGTAAAATATTTTCCTCCAAATATTTTCTGAGCTGTGTGGTCCAGTCGCCCTGAATTGGTCGGATCTCTGATACCATGATTTCCTCAGATTCTGCTGTACTCGGCTTAGTCAGGTGCGCCACCAGTATCGTTTTGGACCGGATACTCATGGTGGCTGAAGCTAATTTGGACAAAGCGTCTGCTTTCTCGTTTTCTTTCCGAGGGATCTGAAAGATCTTGTACATCTTGAATCTTCTGAGCAGTTTCTTTGCAATGTCCAGGTAAGCTATCATGTGCTCCTCCCTCGCCTGGTATTCATCCAATACCTGGTTAACCACAACTTGCGAATCACTATAAATTTCCAACTCATTTGCTCCTAACGTTATACATACCCTCAAGCCGGCCAACAAAGCTTCATATTCTGCTTGGTTGTTGGTTGCTTTAAAATCGAACCTCATGGCGCACTCTACAGTGTCTCCCTCAGGAATTGTTATGACCATCCCGGCCCCGCTGCCATGGGTGTTTGATGATCCATCTACATGCAACCTCCATCGGAAGCTGTTATCCTGTTTTTCTTCCATTATTCTTCTCACTTCGGCATTCGGCTCGGTGAATTCCACTATAAAATCTAACACTGCCTGCCCCTTGACTGCGGCTTTTGGGGTGTATTTGATGTCAAATTCGCTCAACTCCACCGCCCATTTAGTCAGCCTACCTGACAGTTCTGGCTTTTGCAAGATGAGCTTCAGCGGGCAATCAGTGTACACCTCTATTGCATGTGCTTGAAAATATGGCCTTAGCTTCCTGGCTGCCGTGATCAGGGCGAGTGCTATCTTTTCTGCCGGTGAGTACCTTGTCTCTACAGGCTACAATGCCTTGCTGGTATAATACACCGGTCTCTATATTTCGTCCTCCATTCGGATCAACACCGAGCTTGTTGCCACTTCTGTGACCGAGAGGTATAGGTATAATGTCTCTCCAACCACTGGCTTTGAGAGGATGGGGGCTCGCCCTAAATACTCTTTCAACTTTTGGAAGACTGCTTCACATTCTTTGTTCCACTTGAGTTCTTTACCTTTCTTTATTGCTTTAAAAAACGGGGCGCATCTGTCTGTTAATTTTGCTATGAACCTGTTAAGTGATGCAAGACATCCGGTGAGCCTATGTACGTCCTTCAGCGTTCTTGGCGAAGCCATCTCCTCTAATGCTTTGATCTTCTCAGGGTTTACTTCGATTCCCCTCTGATGCACCTGGAAACCTAGAAACCTACCTGATGGTACTCCGAACACACATTTACTCGGGTTAAGTTTCATCCTGTACCTTCTTAGAACCTCAAAGGTTTCTCTTAGATCTTCCGTGTGTCTTTCTGCCGTGACACTCTTGGTCAACATGTCATCTACATAGACCTTCATGTTCCTCCCAATCTGCCGAGCGAATATCCTGTTCACCAGCCTCTGGTACGTAGCCCCGGCATTCTTTAATCCGAATGGCATCACCTTATAGCAATACAACCCCTGGTCTGTGGTGAACGCTGTTTTCTCTTCGTCGGCTTTATTCATTCGGATCTGATTGTACCCTAAGTAAGCGTCCATGAAGCTTAACAATTTGTGACCTGCTGTTGCGTCCACTAGTTGGTCGATCCTTGGTAGTGGGAAGCTGTCTTTCGTGCAGGCCTTGTTTAAATCTGTGAAATCCACACACATCCTCCACTGGTTGTTCTTTTTCTTGACTAGCACCACATTGGCCACCCAGTCAGGGTACTTGACTTCCCTTATCGATCCTGCTGAAAGTAACTTTTTTACTTCATTTTTAATGGCTGTACTCCTTTCGGGGTTGAACAGCCGTCTTTTTTGTTTCACCGAGTGGAACTCTAGGTTGATGGAGAGGTAATGTGATATCACCTTTGGGTCTATCCCCAGCATATCTTCGTGGCTCCAAGCAAAAACATCTTTATAATCTCTCAGCAGCGTGACAAGCTGGGTTTTGACATGTTCTTTTCTTCTAGGATTGCCAGAATTTCCCCTTGATCCTTTTTCAACGGGGTATAGTTTGTATATCTGCCCTGGAACCTTTGCCGCGGTTGATCGATTTTCGAGTCATACGCTTGACGTCCATCCCGACCATCCCGCGCCTTATTCTTCTGCTTGTCATTTTTGGTATCAGGTGCCTTTGCTTGGTCTTTGGTTTTAGATCCTTCTGGGCGACCGCCATGTACGAAGTAGCCTCCTGTGGCAACTTCTTCCTCCTCAGCCAGGGCGTAGCCCCCGGCCATGTCCATCATATCGGCATAACTGGTTAGTCAGGCTCTTCGGAGGTCAAATGATAATTGGTCGTTCTGTAGGTTGTTGATGAACGCGGCAATTATGGCTTCATCATTTGCACTCCCGATTTCGGACACTTCCTGACCGAACCTTCCCAAATATTTATTCAGCGACTCGTCTTTTCCCTGTTTTAGCTGGGACAAGTGGGCCACCGACTTCTTCCTATGTACATTACCGATGAATTGCCTCGAGAAGGCCTTACTTAGCTCCCTAAAATTGCCTATACTCGCTGCTGGTAACCTGCCGAACCACCTGGAGCCTAAATCCCCGAGAGTTTGGGGGAAATTTAAACAAAGTAAGGCGTCATTGTAGACATACTGGGCCATGGCACTCTTATACCTTCTGACGTGTTCCTTTGGATCAATGTCCTTTTTGAATAGCTCCACGTGAGGCATCCTGAATCTCTCCGGGAAGGGTGTCTTCAGGACTTTATTGGTAAAAGGGCTTCCGGTCTCGTCGTCCGACAATTCATTACTCCCGTATCGCCTGACCAAAGCATCCATCTGTCGACGATTATTCTGAACTTCCCGGGTCAAACTTTGTATGAGTATGTCCATGTCTCCTTCCGGTTCTCCCATCGTATTGAAATTTTGACTTACGATCAGCTTTTGGCCCCTTTCCTCTGGATTCGACTCTCTATGTTCTCGGTTTAGGCCATGCAACCGAACTGTGCCCCTTTAGCGCTTGCGATGATAACTCTGCTCGCTCTCTCCCGAGGATGATGACCGGGCTCTCCGATGAGCACGTCTCCTGGGGTGATCTCTATCCCTAGCCATCCGGTCCTGATCATGCCTCCTGTCAGAATCATTCTCCTCTCTATGCTCCCTGCTATCCATGGCTAACCTTTCAGACACAATTGTTGGCCTATCTATAGGACCTCGGCTCGCCTTTATGGGTGCATCTGGCGTTGGGACCACCACCGTGGAACGCAATCTTGCTGCCTGCTGATTTGGGGCAAAAAGATTGTGAGGCGACATCAAGCCCTCCGTGGTGGAAAGGTCAACTCCCTGCCTCGCAGCGTCCGACACGAGTTGCTGTAGAGAAGCACGGAATCTTTGCATGATTTCTTCGTTGGTTGGGGGGAAGCGCTGGATGCCTGCCAGGGTAGTTGATTGATCTGCAGTTGCTGGGGCTGCATCCGTAGTGTTGGGAGTAGCGTCATCCTCCAACTCATTAATGGGTTGTCCGTGACTGTACTTGGAACCGCTGCCATCTTCCTCGCCGGCCATTGCTTCACAAGTGTTTCGATCCCCCCTTCTTCTAGCGCCAATTGTTGATGGTGATTTTTCGTCAACACTCGATCGATGATTAGAGATCACGTTTGTGAGTGATAATGGTTTGAATCTTGATGGTGTAAAAATAACGAACAAGAAATACGTGGTAAAACTCCGATGACCGGAGAAACATCCACTGGATGTTGCTTAAGCAACGAAGCCAAAATTCACTATGTATGAAATTGATTACAAAAAATACGCTCTGGTCTCTTTTTCTGCTCTAAGAAAAGCCAGATCCCCTCTCGTGCGTTACAAGGGGTATTTATACATGTTATTTCTAGGGTTTGGGGATGCCGCTAGGGTTTGGTGTCGTGGCGCCCAAGTCTTGAGCGGTTTTCCAGTCCCAGTCGGATTCTGTTTCCTTCTTTGGCATGATATGTTTCCTGTTTTGGCTGAGTCCGGGTTTGGTCCGAACTCTTTCTCCTTTTATTCGCAGGAGACCGGTTTGTTTCCTTGTTAAACTCTGAAAGGTCGCACTGCTACGTATTGTGGAGGTGCTCACTGCCGATTCTTTCCATGTATTTGGGGAAGTGAGTTTCCGCAACCATTTCTTCTTGTTGATTTCCGAGTATGTTCAGATATGCCCGAGTAGGTGATGTTGCCCAAGTAGGCTCTCGTTGTTTGTGATAGGGATGCTTTGGTTTCAGCCGAGTGGGTCACTTGGGGGATTTCCCCCTTTCGAGTTGACTTTTCCTGACTCCTGCTTTCGTAGCTTCTTCATGGGGATGACGTGTCCTTTATGACGATTTTTACCTATAACAGATGGTTCTGGTTCCGGTTCCGGTTCGAACCGGTGGTTCGAACATTTAAAAAAAAAATCTTAGATTATTTAGTTGGGTTTTCAAACCCAATCAACCCAATTTCACAAATTAATTGGTGCAAGCCCAACTGGTCCACCAAGCCAAATCACAACTCAAACCCACATAAGCCCAAGTGTACCCCTTTCTTGTTCTAAACACACAAAAACAATTCAACTCTAGCTTCATGCTTTCATCTTCTTCCTCACGCAACCACCCTAGCTTCAGCCGTCATGCTTTCATCTTTTTCCTCACGCAGCCACCAGATTTGCCATTGATGACCATCATCCGCCACCACCGCTAATCAACTTCAAGCTTTCTTCTCGTCATTGTCTTCACGGTGCCGTCGCAAAAACCATGCTGCCGTTGAGAATCCAAGCATCGCCACATTGATCACGATCTCATCTTCGCCAAAAAAAAATTGAAACCTGAATAAGAGGAAGAGAAAAGAGATGATGAGATCGTGAATCGTGATGAGAGAGTTTTAATTTTTTAAAAAAAATTGTAAGGAAAAAAGATTTATGAGATGCGAGATGTTTGGAGAGATGTGAGAGTTTTGAATCTTGATAGTTGTATATATATACTAGGTTCTAGGTTTAGGGTTTAAAAAAAATAAAAAATAAAAATAAGGGGGAATCGAACCGTGGGAATCGGAACCGAAACCGAAACCGAACCAGAATCGGCGTCGAGTCTACTAACGGCAGGGGATGTATATGTAATTAAAGATAAAAGTTGAATATTATGCCATAAGTGAGAAACTCATGGTAAGTTAGTGCAATTTGCCCTTTAAACTATTATATATGATTTTAATGATTGAGATTGGGGGCTTGCTACGGTACAAGTAAGAACTTACGTTGTACCGTACAACACTACATTAAAAAAAAATCAACCGATTAAAATAGGAAATAAGAAAAGAAAATTTCACCCACAACCTTTAATACCGGTTTCTAACTCAAACAAAACATTCTGCCTCTCTCTCCTCTCATTCGACCTCTCTTCTCATTCTCCATCTAGGTTTC
This sequence comes from Acer yangbiense, assembly GCA_008009225.1. Classification (NCBI taxonomy): domain Eukaryota; kingdom Viridiplantae; phylum Streptophyta; class Magnoliopsida; order Sapindales; family Sapindaceae; genus Acer; species Acer yangbiense. The sequence continues at coordinate 15,800,648 of CM017771.1, forward strand.
TGTTTCTCTCTCTCTCTCTATAGATCGTCTCTGAATCTGGGTTTGGTTTGTGGCGATCATTTTCTGGCGTTCAATCTCAGTTTGTTGGTGGGTCGATTTGGGTGCATCTCAATCATGGAAATCCAAAACTGAAAGGTAATTTGTTGTTCTTTAGTTTGAAGATTAGGGTTTTGTATAAATTTTTTTCTCTCTATAATTTTATTTTCTTTACACCACCTACTAAGATAAATTAATAGTGTGTAGAGATATTTCTGAAGCCAGAAATCAGTGTTGGCATTTAAGTACAGCATCAAGAATGAATCTTTTTCAGTAACTGTGTAAAATTGTTTTCTTTGTATAATTTTGTTTTCTTTAGATTTGTGTTTACAAATCTTTGTGTTTACAAATCTGACAGGAAAATAGCTCTCTATCTCGCTTTGAACTCCTGAAAATCAGACAAAAAACATGGAATTGTGATAAATTGGTGTCCTAAGAAGATTAGTGGCGGCTATTTTCGTGGTGGTGGGGTATTGACCTTTTGCTCTTATAGATATTTTCATTTGAGTTATCTTCTGGTTCAATTTCAATGGAATGCTTTTGATTTTTAATTTTTATTGTGTGGTTTAACTTATTCATTAAATTAAATCTCTGCTGCTAATGAATGTTTACTCTACCGTTCTATCTGTTTTGGTTTCTTGGGTTTAGTATGAACCCAGTTGTATGTATTTGATTAATTGGTTTAGATTTACCCCTATATATGAGTATACTATATTTCCTTTACTTTCAACCTGTTAATTATTATTATTATTATTATTTTGTTTTTTTGTTTGATAAATAAAGTTTAATATTTCAATGGGATCATATTATCTTTAATCAATTGACGGGATTATTTGTAGTTCATTTACCTCTACAAACGAGTTCATTATAATCTACTGGTCTGATCTGTTAATTTTGTGTGCATGCGATTTAGATAATGGTGTGTAGTAATCACATGAACATCCAAGTTGTTATACATGAGCTAATTCATGCTTATGGCGATTGTTGTGCTGCAAACTTGAATTGGGCAAATTGCGTTCATCATGCCTGCAATGAGGTGAGCATCAATGTTGCAACTCGATGGTAGTCTTTTGTTTAATTCACTTTCCATTATGTCTGATCCTTAGGTTGGTTTCTCTGCTTCTCTGTAATTTATGTAAAACAGATTCGTGCTGCCATCTTAGAGGTGATTGCCACTACAAACGGGAATTGCTGCGGGGTTACATGAAGATAAGAGGCCATGAACAAGTGAGTTTCCGAATTTAGATATAAACTCTTAGCTTTATTTATTTATTTTTATTTTCCTCCATGGGATTACTATTTGCAGTTATGTTCCATTATCAATTCAGCAACATTTAGATGCTAAACATCAATAATAATTGAAGACTTCCAACTTGATAATAGGCTTTGAAAGACGGGAACAATTTATATGCTTTGGTTTCAGAAAAAAAGAATAATAAAAAAGAAAAAATATATTAGTGTCTTGTTTTAAATTCACCATGTGCAAATAGGAGTACTTCTTTAGAGGCTTGGGTTATTGCATGCAATGTGAAATGTGAGCTATATTATAAGGTTAGAAGCTTATTAACAAGTTGAAATATCAGCATATTACTTATGCTAATGTATGTAACCAACAAACACTTCAATTGTTCTGTGAACTGTGTTACTTATGCCAACAGAAGAACAATGGGTTTTCAATGCATATTCAAATCTAATTAATAGGTAGTTGTTTGGATAATAGAGTGCAATATTTAGTTTGTTTGTTACCTTTGCCCTCTAATCTTCATGTATGCCCAGAGTGACATTGTGGATTAATTTACAAAAAATGCAAATGACCTATTTTCTCCTTGAATGGCATGATTGAGAGGACCAGTTTTGCATATTCGTCTCATATGTAAAACTTAATATCTTAAATCCCCATTAGAGGGATATGGTTTGGTGCAGCTTTACCGAGTTCTTTTGTAAATTAACTTTTTGAGCTAGGGAGTGAATAACATGATATACCTTATCATTGTCAATTATGGACTAGTGGAGATTTTCTATTCCGCCAAGGTGGAGATTTCTTCTCTAAGTTCGTAGTAGTAGCATCTTAATTTAGGCATAGTTTGGAATGCTTTGTTTCTCTTGTTTTAGTTAAAAGGAAACCAATCTTAGAAGATGATGTATGCTAATATTCTTTTTCTTCCGTATTTGTCCACAATTGTTAGTTAATCTAACTTGTAAGGATGTGAGAAAACATCAGCAATTTCTATGACAAGACTGATTTGTTAGGTGGCCTCCCAGTTTCTTATCTTGATATCAGCTTTGTTTTGATTATAAGTCACTTATTTCTTTTAGGAATAGGGAATTTTTATGTAGCAATAAACATTTTCCTAGCAGGGAATGTGAGAGAGTAGGGTAGTCAGTTGGGTAATGGTTTTTGTTTCAAAATGTCATTCAGCTTTTATGACAATAAGATAAGAGGTAAAATTCTTCATTTATGGTTCAGTTTCATGTTTAGGATTTGATAATGAGTTGTTAAAGGTGCAAAATTTGTCATCTTTGAGAGGTTCTGCTAATGAATTTAGTTTTTTATTGTTTCATGTGTAATGTGATGATTTAATTTTGTATATTGATGTTATTGGTAATGATAGCTGCTTTAAATGTAAAAGTTTACTGGAGAGGTATTTACATTTCTTGTGTGGTTTGATTTTGTGTTTAGGATTTGATGATGAAGCTTGAAATTTTGTTGTTTGATATTTGGAGGTGCAAAATTTGTCTCTCTTTTAGAGGGTTTGTGCATAAAGTTAGTAGTTTTTTTTTTTTTAGTTTCATGTGTGCTGGGATGCATTGATTTTGTATATTGATGTTATTAGTAGTGATAGATGCTAAAATGTAAAACATTGCTGGAGGTAATATTTTGTATTTTCTTGTGTGGTTCAGTTTTGTGTTTAGGATTTGATGATGAAGCTTGATTTTTTTATTGTTTGATATTTGAATGTGAGAATATAGTCACCTTTTAGAGGGTCTGTGGATAAAGTATGTGATATTTTTAGTTTCATGTTTCCTGCAATGCCTTAGTATGTATTCATGTTAGTAGTTATCATTTGATTTGTGTTGATTTCTATTCAAATTTTAATTTGGCTTATAAAATTAAAGGTTTTGCTAATTTTAAGGTCTGACATTCCATCAATTTAGTCTTAAATTTCAATAATGGTTTTGATTGTGAATCATTTGTTCGTAAGATTCTGTCAACACAGTTATTCTATCTTTTTGCTGATATGTGATTTAGTCTTAAATTTGAATAATGGTTTTGATTGTGAATCATTTGTTCTCAATATTTTGTCAACACAAGGAAATAATACTCTTTAGATTATAGTATTCTACAAATAATTAAAAGACTTGTGCGAAGTCTTAGAAAATTAGATGTGTAGCGCATGCCATGCACTCTAGTATAATATATCAATGTCAATCCTTAAGATCTATTCTTTTTCAATAGCTGCAGTTTTTATTGTCAAGACATTTGCATGAAAATATCCACTGGTGTTGGGTTGAGCTTGTAGTTGATCAGGACTTATGAACTCCTTCAGAAGTTGATCATGTGGCTTTTCCATTGTTCTTTTTCACCTTGTTTTAGAGGGAGTGAGACTGTGATGGTAAGACAGTTACGAGATGCTCTACTCATGGACAAACGTAGAATGGAGAGGGAGACTCACCGAGCAAATACATCTTTTAATTTCTTTCACATGAAATCTGCAAGAATCGAAGATTAGGTATGTTCGAAGTTCAGGACATTCAAATTTTGAGTTGCTGAGCTTATGGTTTCTTGTAGTTGAATTTAGTTTTTTCTTCTCTTCTCTTTGTTTTTAAATTGCTCTTGTTTTGTTTCTATTTTGGTTTTGTGGGCTGAGATATCAGATATGTATGTGTATCATTTTTGGGTTGTCTTTTGAGGGAAATGAAGAAAGGTCCATTGTAGATTGCTTTTGTAGATGGGTGAATCTTTTTTTTTTTTTTTTTTGTTTAGAGGGAAAATTTTGTCAATTAATTGGATTTGCCTCACCGGTTTCATTTTCATTGAGGTTGGTGTGGCATTCAATTTTGATGAATTCTTCTTCCTTATTTTGTGCAGGTAATGTTGAATTTGAAGATTCTGAAGACTAAGCATGTTGCTGGGATCTTGGCAAAAAAAATATTGACAATGAGGGATGCAACATGACCTTGGAAAAAATATATATATTGATAATGAGGGATAATCGTTAATTATTAAATTTATCACTGTAAATTTTAAACGGAAATTGAGATGAAATATTGACAAGGTGGGAAAATTGTAAGGATTCCCGTTGTTTTTAATTGGCTTATTTCGTGATCAAACCATATGTGGGGGTTCTTTGTAAGGGTAGCCTAAGTATCGGTCTTAATGTTCGAAGCCCTTTGAAGACCTCGTGTTGATAAGCACCGAAGGTAAATTTCTATGTGCTTACCTTTCTTTGAAGAGATTTAGAAGCACACACACACTTTGCATTCTTACATTTGTGTGCATTCTCTTCATATGTCACATTACACACTAGCACTTTGATTGTTATATCTTGTTGTGTATTTATGTGTCTTGTAATTCGTTTCCCGATAGTGTTCGGAAACGTCCGCGCATGCACTAGAATGTGCTTGGTTTTGCGCGAAGACCGCCCACGGAGAATGCCCTTGGCTTCTCCTTGGTTTTCACCTCTGTTGGTGATTGGCGGTTATGATCGGCGGCCTGGCCGCCGAATGGAACCGCCGTTTGCTTCTAGGAGCAATTCTACGGTCACGATCGGCGGTCACGACCGCCGTTCGAAACCGCCGTTCATACCTGATCGATTTCGATCTCTCGGGTCTGATTCGGCGGTTAGGATCGGCGGTCACGAAACCGCCGAATGAACCGCCGTTTATGCTCTGTTCTTCACGAGCTCAATTCGGCGGTCATTATCGGCGGCCTGGCCGCTGATTGAAACCGCCGAACGGTGCGTTTCAAGGGCAAACTTGTCTTTTCACTTGCCCTTTTCTTGATGTCTATAAATATCACACTTTCTCATTTTCAGATTGAATGTTCTTTAACTCTAAGAACCCTAAACTTAAAAGAGAGACATTTGAGAGAAAATCAAATCAAGAACACCTTTTTAACACTCAAAAACCATTCTCATATGCATCAAAATATCATCTAGCATTTTCTAGCTTAGTTAGGATGCTTGCTTGCATGGGTTTTGGTCAACACATATTCTTTGGTAAGTTCTTCACTATTATCATACATAATTAGTGTTTTATTTATCATTGACATCTCTTATATTATTTGTATGCTCTTGAATATATTCTAGATACAAATTAGAGATTGTTGTGTTGACATGATTGAGTGTTGTATTTTTGATAGCTATCTAGGTTTTGTTAATCTATGTTTAGCTAAGCTATTTGACATGTCATCTAGCTTTTAATATCTAGGATTGAATTAATTGCATATTCACTATCCTAGATAAGCATATAGAGTAACCTAGCTCTTAATTGCATTTTGGATATTTTATATATTCACATAGGTTGTATATTCTCTTCATAGAGAAAGTAAGTCTTGTGTGTAGCATCCGGGATTAGGTTGCTTAGAACGCAAGCAAATTGGACTAGGTTCACTCATACCGGGATTAGGTAGGTGTGTGATTACTTCCGGGATTAGGTTGTAATCGTTTGCACATTTAGTGGATTCGAGGTTCGAGTGTGGCTTACTTACATAGCCCGTGGTTTTTCCCGTGAGGGTTTCCACGTAAAAACCAAGTGTTGTTTTAATTTCCGCACCATATTACAATTGCTTGGTTATATTATCTTGAGGGCATTTTCGTAATTTTGACTAACACGAAAAATTGGGTAAAAAGCGTAAAATCTATTCACCCCCCCTCTAGATAGCTTTATACACACCGTGCTATTATTTGTTTCAAAAATATTTTTATATTAACTATTGATGATGTTAGAATTTTTTTAAATTAATTTTTCTGAATTTTTTATTAATTGATTATTTCTTTTTTTTTAAGATAAAAAGATTCATTAGAGAAAACCAAACTACAAATACTCTGCCAATCTGCTAAAGCTAGAGAAACAATAGAGGGTTAATCTCTTCTAGCAATACAAAAGCTTTAGGAAAAGAAATCTCCGTAATATACTTTACGCAACATTATAAGTAGACCTATGAGGCTATGAGGTTAATATACTTTATGCAACAATATAAATAGACCTACAAGGCAAAGGAATAGAAAGGAAAATGACACAAAGGAAGGAAACTCACACACTCAAGGAGATGGAGGATAGCAATCCACACACTTAAGAGAACAAGGTATTTGTTTCTAAAATCATATTGACTAATTCGGCGACCCTCCGCTTCAGTAATATCCGGTGATGATAATATTGTTAATATAAACCAAAATATTAGGTGGAAATTATTGATACTAAATATTTGGTTAATAATTTGGGGGGAAATCAAAACATTTTAACATGATAATGAGTAAATTACTATTATGAGTAAATTATTGATATATATTATTAAATATTTACTAAATTTCCTATTAATTCATTAAGCATACTATTTGCAATAAGTTTATAAGTCAATTATTTTTATGAATTGTTACAAGTGAAAAAAAAAAAAAAAAAAATTGTTACCAAAGCTGTAACAATGGTTATAGGGCCATGAATGTGGTTATCAAAACCGTGAAAATGGTTACATGTCAAAATTTCAAAAATTGTAAAATGGTTACCAAAGCCATAAAATAGTTACTAGAGCCGTAAAGGTTGTTGCCATAGTCGATAAAATGTTACAAGTCAAAATTTCAAAAATTTCAAAATGGTTACTAATGTCGTACAAATTGTTACCATATTCGTGAGGGTGATTACTATAGCCGTGAAAATGGTTACAAGTCAAAATTTCAGAAATTGTAAAATGGTTACCAAATTCACAAGTGAAATTTACATTATTAAATATATATTTATTAATCAAATATATTATTTGAACATAAAAAATATAAAGGTTAAACATTTTATTTGAAATCATTAATCATTCTACAAGTTTTGAATTTTTTTTAAATAACTATATAATTTTGATAAGTTATTCATTTTGATTTATTTATTTTAAATATTATAAGTTACAACTATTACAATAAGACTGCCAAGACTTGTCAAGATCAAACAAAACAAATGTGGCCCAAATAAATACTCTCAAAAACCAGGAGAAAACTCCACACACATGTTTATAAAATGCGTATGATGGGACTCGAACCCCTCCCTCACCACCCTGTAATGGGAAAATAAATTTTCTTCAAATTTGAAGTGTGTGATTGAAAGTGACCCCAAGTCGAGCTCCCTCAACTCGCCCCAAGGTTGCCCTTATCAGTTAAAAATCCATCAAAGAAACCGAAAGGATAGCGACCCTAGGGAGAGGTCAGGCAGATCGCCCCGAGGTCGCCCTTATCAGGCAAAAAACCATCCAAGAAACTGAGAGCATAGCGACCCTAGGGCGAGCTCACTCAGCTCTCCCTAAGGTCACCTTTATCAAGCAAAAATCCATCCAAACAGTCGAGACGATAGCGACCCCATGGCGAGCTCACTCAGATCTCCCCAAGGTCGCCCTTATCGGTCAAAAATCCATCCAAGAAATCGAGAGGATAGCGACCCCAGGGCGAGCTCACTCAGCTCTACCCAAGGTCGCTTTCTCCCTGATCCAAAAGTAGAACGGCGTCGTTTATGAAAAGGCGACCTCTGAAAGTGACGTCAACAAGGTCACCCCAAAGTCGCCTAGACGTGATTTCTGCCTACAAACGGCTAGGTCGTGGAAGATCAAGCAAACACTATTTTCTCTTTGTTTTGAATATTATTATTATTATTATTATTATTTTTAGATTAAGAGTGTGGATGATCTTTGTGCATAGTTTTATTGTTTTCGGTTGTGCGTTTGGCCTCCCTTCCGCTTCTAAGCTAATTTTGTCCAATCCGCTTCACGGAACAAGTTTAACGTTTAAAGGAACGTTAAACTCGTTCAACCTACGTTGAACTTGTTCATGAAGATTTTTCATAAATTTCAATAATTTTTACTTACCGAAGGGAAGGTAGGCGTGTTTCCAGAGGCCTAGGAAATAGTTCCCATCACGCATCCGTGGACCCAAACATACCACCACAGGACCCCAATTCGCCAGATCAAGGCCCGTAGTTATCGTGTCACCCGCACCGGTTTAATTTCCATTTATTTGCTTTTGTTTAGCTTATATCGCTGAATTGCCTTTGTTTTTATTAATTAAGCTACATTTGTTTAATTTTATTTGTTTATGGCCATGTCTATGTATCTTCGATGGACTATTTCGATATAAGTTTTATTTCTTTATATTTTTCTCTATCTTTCATTCCTATATAGTTGAAGAGTGTCGATGATCTTTGTGAATAGTTTTAGTGTTTTAAGCACAAATTTGTATAATCCGCTTTTGTGCAAACATTAAGGACAATGTTTCGTCCGAACAAGTTTAACATTATGAACAAGTTTAAGGTTGCAAACAAGTTTAACGTTGATAGGAACGTTAAACTTTTTGAACCTACCTTCAACTCGTTCTTCAAATTCAAATATAAATTTACAATTTTCATAAATGACATTACTATTTAAATAAAAAATTTCATTTTTTTGAATCTTAAAAATTGACTTGTTCACCGAAGAAGTTTTATGTTAGAATGAAAAGCATTATAAAAAATGGGTGAATCTTATAAAAATGTAAAAGAAAAAAAATACTTACATCACATTTAGTTTCTATTATAGTTTTCTATAAAGAGAGTTTAATTTTATATATAACTTAAGCCTTATGTTTAGTATAATATTTGCATTGTAATATTACAATGATATTACATGCAAGAAAAAATACTTGCATTGTAATGTTTAGGATAATGATATTACAAAACTGAAAGGGTCCATTGTCTTACCTTAGTGGTTCAAAACTTCAAAATGAACTTCACAAATATAATTCATAAATTTTGCATGGAGATACCTCCCCTGGAGTGGGAGGGTTGTTGAATTGTATTAATAATTTAGTAGATGTGTACTTACGGACAATGTTTGCTCCGAACAAGTTTAACGTTCCGACGAAACATATTCAGATGAACGTTAAACATTTTCAACCTACATTCAACTCGTTCTTTAAATTAAAATTAAAAAAAAAAAAAACAATTATATTGTTTTTATATTACCAATTTAAAATTTTCATCAATTTCATGAATTTATTTTTGAAAATCATTTTTATGAAGCTTGCTTAACGTAGATTTGTTGACCAAATAATTTATCGTCATTTTTTTTTTAAATACGTTGACTTGTTCAGAAAACAGGTTTAACATTAGCATGAACGTTCAACTCGTTCGTTCAACCTACGTTGAACTTGTTCATCAAAAATTTTCTTCAATTTATAAATTAAATAACTTATTTTTTATAAAATATATTTACATTAACTTGTTCAGTGAACAAGTTTAACGTTAGGATGACCGTTAAACTCGTTCAACATACGTTGAACCTGTTCATCAAAAATTTTCTTGAATTTATAAATTTAATAACTTATTTTTTAACAAAAAAAATTCAAAAAATTGATTTACGTTAACTTGTTCACTGAACAACTTTAACGTTAGGATTAACGTTAAACCTGTTCAACCTACGTTGAACTTGTTCATGACCTTCAATTACGATTAATTGTTCATCGAACAAGTTTAACGTTAGGATGAACGTTAAACTCGTTCAACCTACGATGAACTTGTTCATCAAAAATTTTCTTGAATTTATAAATTTAATAACTTCTTTTTTAACAAAAAAAATTTAAAAAATTGATTTACGTTAACTTGTTCACTGAACAACTTTAACGTTAGGATGAACGTTAATCTCGTTCAACCTACGATGAACCTGTTCATCAAAATTTTTCTTGAATTTATAAATTTAATAACTTATTTTTTAACAAAAAAAATTCAAAAAATTGATTTACGTTAACTTGTTTATTTAACAAGTTTAACGTTAGGATTAACGTTGAATCTGTTCAACCTACGTTGAACTTGTTCATGACCTTCAATTACAATTAATTGTTCACCGAACAAGTTTAACGTTAGGATGAACGTTCAACTCGTTCAACCTACGATGAACTTGTTCATCAAAAATTTTCTTGAATTTATAAATTTAATAACTTATTTTTTAACAAAAAAAATTCAAAAAATTGATTTACGTTAACTTGTTTATTTAACAAGTTTAACGTTAGGATTAACGTTGAACCTGTTCAACCTACGTTGAACTTGTTCATGATCTTCATTTACGATGAATTGTTCACCGAACAAGTTTAACGTTCCGTTAGGATGAACGTTAAACTCGTTCAACCTACGATGAACCTGTTCATCATAAATTTTCTTGAATTTATAAATTTAATAACTTATTTTTTAACAAAAAAAATTCAAAAAATTGATTTACGTTAACTTGTTCACTGAACAACTTTAACGTTAGGATGAACGTTAAACCTGTTCAACCTACATTGAACTTGTTCATGACCTTCAATTACGATTAATTGTTCACCGAACAAGTTTAACTTGAGGATGAACGTTCAACTCGTTCAACCTACGATGAACTTGTTCATCAAAAATTTTCTTGAATTTATAAATTTAATAACTTATTTTTTAACAAAAAAAATTCAAAAAATTGATTTACGTTAACTTGTTCTTTGAACAACTTTAACGTTAGGATGAACGTTAAACCTGTTCAACCTACGTTGAACTTGTTCATGACCTTCAATTACGATTAATTGTTCACCGAACGAGTTTAACGTTCACGAACAAGTTTAACGTTAGGATGAATGTTAAACTCGTTTAACCTACGATGAACTTGTTCATCAAAAATTTTCTTTAATTTATAAATTTAATAACTTATTTTTTAACAAAAAAAATTCAAAAAATTGATTTACGTTAACTTGTTCATTGAACAACTTTAACGTTAGGATGAACGTTAAACCTGTTCAACCTACGTTGAACTTGTTCATGATCTTCAATTACAATTAATTGTTCACCGAACAAGTTTTACGTTCACACAAGTTTTACGTTAGGATGAACGTTAAACTCGTTCAACCTACGATGAACTTGTTCATCAAAAATTTTATTCATTTTTTTTATAAAAAATAATTTTTAATAAGAATAACGTTGACTTGTGCACTGAACAAGTTTAACGTTCAAATCAAGATTAAACTTGTTCAGCCTGCATTAAACTCGTTCTTGATATTCAAATTTTCCAAATTTTTTTATTTATTTCAAATAGTAAATAAAATATTTTTCATATATTACTAATTATTTTTAATATATTTATTTTTGAAAATATCATTTTTTATTAATTATTATGTAATATAATATAATTATATTATTAATATATATATAATATTAAACCTTCAGCAACCGGTTGAAACCGATTGCTTTTTTGGTCTGTCATCCACTAATATATATTTTATTATTTATTTTGTTATACCTTTTCAAGTGTTGCACGGTACAAAACATACATCTCATTTGTACCATAGCCGAAGCCTTGAGATTGATTTGACTTGACCGTGGTTATCCCATTTATTTCCTATTTAGATAACATTCAAATTTTTTAGAGAAAAACATCGTTTTGATAAATTCATGCTTTTAGATTAATAATACTATTATAATAAATTCACATGGTTTTGGAGGAATAGTACCGTTATGGTAAAATTCACACGTTTTTAGATTTATAATACCGTTATAATCGTATGCTTATGCATTTTGAGAAGTAATACTGTTACGATAAAATACGCGCGCTTTTAGATTAATAATACCGTTATAACAAAATTTGTACACTTTTGGTTTAATAATATTTTTATAATAAATTCACGTACTTTTAGAGAAATAATACTGTTACGATAAAATTTACATATTCTTAGATTTATAATACCATTATAATAATATGTATATGCATTTCAAAAAATAATATTGTTACGATAAAATTTGTACACTCTTGGATTAATAATGCCGTTATAACAAAATTCGTGCACTTTTAGAGAAAATAAAGACGATATTTTAAAATTTGCTCGCTTTTATCAAATGTTGTTTGTCATGAAGGAAACTCATTACAAGATAACTTGTAAATAATATGTTTTTCATTTACATGATTAAATTGATTTTTTTTTTTTTTCAACTTGTAAGTTGTAAGTTGTAAGTTGTAACCCTAGATATATTTTGTGCTTGTATTATTCTCCTTATTTAGTTATTTAAAAAAAATATAATTACATTATTATCCCTCCACAAATACTACAAGTACAAGGAAAAATGAGTACATTAGAAACGAGTCTTGAGGACAATTTAGTCATTGCAAAAAAATTTCGCGTAGAGCTCCAATTTTGAAATTCAAAAACCGTCTCAAATTTACTTACCAAAACCGCGCGCCTCTTCCTTCGTCTCTTTATAACGCTAAGGAGTGTCGTCGGTCTGCCTCCACACACAGCGCAGCTTTCGCTCTCAATCTCTCTCAGATCTCTCAAATCTCTCTGAAGTCTATCCACTATCTTCTTAACCTGCGCACCCCTTTTCGCATCCATGGATCACGCTATCCAACTCCCCTGCGACGGCGACGGCCTGTGCATGAAATGCAAGACGAAGCCTCCGACCGAGGAGACCGTCACCTGCTGCACGTGCATCACTCCCTGGCACGTGTCCTGCTTGATCGAGCCTCCCCCGACCATCGCGTCCGCTCTCGTCTGGGTCTGCACCGACTGCTCCGGCCTCCCAGAGTCCTTTCCGTCGGGAAACGCCACCGGAGGCGGAGATCTGGTGTCGGCTATAAGAGCTATCGAAGCGGACGAGACTCTGACTGAGAGGGAGAAGGCGAGGAAGAGACAGGAGCTGGTGAGTGGAAGAGTCGAAGAGGAAGACGAAGAAGAGGAGAAGAAGAAGAAGAGGAAAGGGAAGGAGAGGACGAGCGAGGATGATGTTTCGGCATTGCTTGATAGGTTTAGCTGTTCCTTTTGTATGCAGTTGCCGGAGAGACCTGTTTCGGTGAGATTTTTATATACTGATTAATGCTTTTTGGTTTTATCAGTTTAGTTTTTCGAATCTTCTGTCGATTTGTATGCTTAACGGTAGATTGAAGATTTAGGGTTTTCGTTCACGAAATTAATCGATGTTTTTGATTCATTGTTGAGTTGTGTTTAAAGGTTTCAAGTTGTTTGATCTATTAATTGTGTATCTTGGTTGCTTTTGTTCTAGATTTGCTCCCTATGATTCGTTTTTAGGTTTATTTAATGCAATTTAACTTGGATTTGTATCTTTTTTTTACCTTGTGAGTGTTAAGTGTTTTTCTATTGTCTGCAAGTAGTTTTGCTACTTCTGGGTGGTTTGAAAATGGTATTGTGTGCATCAAGGAAACATTCTTGATGCCTGTTCTGGAAATTCTTGTGGGCTCCCTTTGATTTTGGGTTTCAGCTAGATCACGTCACAACTACAGTATTCCTTTTTTTTTTTTTTTTTTTTGGATTTTAAAATTTTTGATAATTTCATTTTTAGAAATAATTAATGTCTTCTTTTTTGACAGGGAAAAAACATTAAATTTAACTTTCTCAATTGAAAATTGGAATAGATAAAGAAGGGGAGATGTAGAATATTCATGTTTGATGCACTTTGTAGTTGTCTTTCATGCTAATGCTTTTAAGTCATCTACTGATGAAGAAATTATTAGAAGATGCAGATCAACTATATGGAAATTTTTTGATATAACAAGTATCTTCATTTGTGTTGTTGCAGACACCATGCGGTCATAATTTTTGCCTCGCCTGCTTTGAAAAATGGATTAAGCAAGGGAAGCGTACATGTATTAAATGTCGCAATATAATCCCTGCCAAAATGGCAAGTCAGCCGCGCATTAATTCTGCACTTGTGGCTGCCATTCGTATGGCCAAGTTGTCAAAATCAACCATTGCTGGACCAACAGAGGTTCATCAATATAAGCAAAACGAAGACCGACCAGATAAGGCCTATACTACAGAGCGAGCTCAGAAGGCTGGAAAAGCCAATGCTGCCAGTGGGAAGATTTTTGTCACTGTACCTCCTGATCATTTTGGGCCTATCCCAGCCGAAAATGATCCACAGAGACATCAAGGAGTACTTGTTGGCGAATGCTGGGAGGATAGAATGGAGTGCAGACAATGGGGTGCTCACCTTCCTCATGTATCTGGAATTGCTGGGCAGTCTGGCTATGGTGCTCAGTCGGTGGCTCTCTCTGGAGGTTATCAGGATGACGAGGATCATGGAGAGTGGTTCCTATACACAGGAAGGTATTAATTATTAACACTTTTAAATGGTTTTAGGTTACTCTGCAAGCAATCTGCACTTCAATCATAAGTTACATATATTTCTTTATAAAGTGATTCGATTTGTTGTTTCCTAAACCTGGTTGATGATGTGTTTCACTTACATTCTGTTCACGTGTTAGTATCTATAAGGGCATCTAAATTTGATTTCATGTGTGTTTCAACTTTGATGGGAACCTTAGTGATTAACAAGAGGAACTGAAATGCAACTTGTCCTGTCTAACATATAAATTCAGTCTTCTTCTTATAATATGCTTCAACTCCATAATTAGTTTTTCCCGTTTTTAAATATCCCATGGTCTTATAAATTAACTTTGGTGCTCAAGCATAACTGAAAATGTTGGTGGGAGTTATGACTATCATTTTCACCGCACTTCTATTGTTTACATTAGCATTCATTTTGTCTTCCCTACTAACCAAGAACCTTTCCTTGGACCTTGGTAAATATGATTGATTTTTAATCCAACTTATTGTCTTACCTTGTTTGATAGTCTCACCGTGTTTGATATTTTGTCTTTCGTAATCGTCTTACCTCGTTTGATAATTTGTCTTTGGGAAACTTAAAAGTCTTTGGATGTATTAGTATCTATGCTGGCATGTTGATATGATTTATTTGCATGGGTGTGGTTGGCAGCGGAGGCAGAGACTTGAGTGGAAACAAACGAACAAATAAGGATCAATCGTTTGATCAAAAGTTTGAGAAAATGAATGAGGCCCTCCGTGTTAGTTGCAAGAAGGGCTACCCTGTTCGGGTTGTTAGGTAAGTATATATGCAAAAAAATTCTCTTTCTTAAGGTCACTTATCTGTCTTTGTGTTGTCTTATGATAAGTTCATGATCATTCACCCATTGTTACTTGTATTTGTTTTGAATATGTCCAGAAATAAACATTAAGGGTAGCATGACATGTTGATTTCAGATTTTGAAGGAATACATTATTTTGATGCCCTTTTGATATTGATAAGACATGGTCAATTTAACTTGTTAAACTTTTAAGTCTCATGAGTATCAACCTCCAACCTCCAAGTCAAATTAACTAAGGAAATTGTTATAATCCTGTATTTCCTATGTTTTTTTTGTTTCTATCAGTGAGAAATGGTGATATTTTGAATTATTTGTTTACATGTAGTTTGTCTTTTGCTAATATGTTTCATTTCTGTTGATGAACAGGTCTCACAAAGAGAAACGTTCTTCGTATGCTCCTGAGAAAGGAGTGCGTTATGATGGGGTTTACAGGATTGAAAAATGCTGGAGAAAGCCTGGAATTCAAGTAAATACATTCTATTGATAAATTATAATTGCCAGTAAGATTTTCTTAAGTTAAATATTTTTACTGATAGGTATTTCTTGTATAGGGCTTCAAGGTTTGTAGGTATTTGTTTGTTAGATGTGACAACGAGCCTGCTCCCTGGACGAGGTTTGTTCCACCATAAATTTAACTGCCTTTTTATTTCATTGTACTCTCTCTCTACTAAATATTTGTCAAACTTTATTGCAGTGATGAATATGGGGACCGACCTAGACCTTTGCCATCTGTTAAAGAGCTAAAGGATAAAAAACTAAAGGATATAACTGACACTACAGATCGGAAGGAAAGTCCCTCATGGGACTTTGATGTGAGTTGATGAGTTTCTTCCCTCAATCCTGTGACTGTCACTAGAAAATATATTATCCTGGTGTAAGATAATTTTTCAGGTTTTATATTTTATGTTGTTTTCAGGAAGAAGATGGTCGCTGGAAGTGGAAAAAACCTCCACCTCTCAGCCAAAAGCGACGAGTGGAAACAGGAAATCCTGAGGACTGGAAGAGGTCAAGAAAAATTATAAGGCAAGCACAGAATTCAAGTGTAAGAGACAAACTGTTGAAAGGTTCGTTTTTCCTTATCTTTTTGTCAAGGAAGTTAAACCGGGAAACAGATTAAAAGCTTTGATTTACTAAGGTTTTTATTTTGTTACATGCAGAATTCAGTTGCCTTATCTGTAGTCAAGTGATGTCTCTCCCAATAACCACTCCTTGTGGTCACAACTTCTGCAAGGTGTGCTTGGAAGGTGCCTTTGCTGGTAAGACTTTAGTGAGAGAGAGAAGCAGGGGTGGACGGACACTCCGGTCACAGAAGAATATCATGCTGTGCCCTTCATGCCCAACTGACATTTCTGACTTTCTTCAAAATCTTCAGGTACGAACGTGAATAAGTCTTTGTGGATTAATCATGAACTCAATGTAGAAAATTACTAAAATTATACTCAAATGTTTCAGGTTAATAGAGAATTAATGGATGTGATCGAGTCACTGAAGTGTAAGACTGAAGAAATTGCTGAGGATCCTGTTGCGGATTTGAGTGAAGAAGAAAATTCTGATCCTGCTGATGAAACTGAAGCCGAAAGGGCATGTAAGCGTAAGAAAGTTGATACTAATCCTGAAGGTGTGAAGGAAGCTGAAGGGGCACAGAAAGAAGATTCACCGTCTAGCACCCTTCAAATACAAACTTCTGATGAAGATTTGTATTAGGATGGTTGCTTTTTCGGCAGCTAAACTGCTTTTTTTCTTATATATATATATATGTATTTTAATTAACTGTTAATACACAGTTTCTTTATTGGTACATTGAAATTTATTCAATGTTTTTGGTACATTGAAATTTATTCAATGTAATTGGAACAATTACAGTTTAATGTTATATTACCGTTTTTTTGCCCTTTATCTGATTCAATTGCTCTGATCAGAATGGCCAAATCGAAATTCGCCTCACAATTGCACCTGAATGAGTAAAGTGCACTTGATGAAAGTAGTTATTGGAGTCATATAATCCATATTTAATAAACCAAAAACTTTATTATATTACTATATACCATACTATTGTGCGAAGCATGAAGAAAAATTTAACAAGTCATCTATCATTTTTTATTTTTTAATAAACATTTTCCATACGCAAATGCAAGCTCAACCAAATTAAATTGAACATTATTCTAATGTGATTTAACATAATAGAATGGTTGAAGTCAAGGTTATGAATAAATCTATAATTGCAATAATCTCGGTATTTTGATTGAGATGGTAAATGTGATTAACTCAAAGGAAGGATTCTGAGTCAGGAAATCAAGGGAAGAGTCATCAGCCAATTGCAATCAATCCATTTATTGGTGTCAACTCGGGTAGTTATGAGGCTAATAAGGGTAAGATGTTAGGTGTTGGGCCTCCAAACGGGCTTGATATTGGAAATGTGAGTGGTAATAAGGTTGGCCCAAAATTGGGTAGATGGAAACGATGGGCCAAAGATGGGGTGCAAATGGAAAGTGGGTTGGAGGATAAAGTGCAACTGGGTAAAAGAACAGTGTTGGTAGAAGTGGGATTTGACAGTCGGGATTCAAAACTTGCAAAGGTTGATGAAAGACTACGTGGAGCTTCTAATGTGATATCGACGGGTCGGTCTCTACCGGCCTGCCAAACATTATGAAAACATTAGTGTGGAACGTTCGAGACATGGGGAGCACTCGGGTGTTCCAAGTCTTGCTGAGGTTAAAGCAAGCGTACTATCCGGACATCATATTCCTCATTGAGACGAAAACTGATCGTTTCCGCATGGAGAATGTTAGGGTTAAACTAGGATTTAGTGGTAAATTAGTTGTTGAAAGAATTGGGAAGAAAGGTGGATTATGTTTGCTATGGTCAAGTCAAGTGGATGTTGAACTTCTCTCGTTTTCTCTGTTTCATATTGATGCACATGTGACTTCGCATAGGGACATTAAGTGAAGGTTTACAAGATTTTACAGCAACCCGAAAATGTCACAGAGATACCATGGGTAGACACTTCTAAGGCGCTTAAAGAAACTGCCATGGGTCTACGCAGGCGACTTCAATGAGATCCTTGATGAATCAGAAAAATTAGGAGGTGTTCAGAGACTAAGTGCTCAGATTCATGAATTTCGGTCGACTTCGGATGATTATGGCCTCCAGGATATTGCATTTGTGGTGCCTCAATTCACTTGGTGTAACAAGCGCAACGGTGCAGATATGATCCAAGAACGTTTGGCCGGATAGATGTGTGTTTAATCTTAACTGTAATGATATTTTTCAGTCCACTTCGGTTAGCCACCTTGAATTTGGAAGGCGGATCACATACCTATCCTCCTTGATGTGTGTCAATCCTATGATTCTCGTTCGAGTGTAGTTAAGTCCATCGTCGTTTTTTTTCTTCGAGAAGTGCTGGGCTGATTCTGCTGACTGTGCTAAAATTGTCAAGGAGGCTTGGAGCAAATCGGGGAACCAAAATAATATTCAAGGACTAGTTTCTAGTATTCGCAGGTGTGCGGAGGATTTGGGAAGGTGGAATTCTCATAATCGAAGGAGACTAAACAAGGATATTAAGAAAAAACAGAAGGAACTGCGTAGAGCTTCGAATCAGGTCAAACAAGGGTCTTGGGTGGGAATTAGCAAGATTGAAAAGGAATTAGATGTGCTCCTAGATCAAGATGAATTATATTGGAAGCAACGAACTCGGGAAACCTGGTTGAAGAGTGGTGACAGGAATTCTAAATACTTCCATTGGTGGGCCTCTTGTCGTAGAACGAGGAACACCATTACTTGGCGGTTTGATAATATAGGTGTCTGGTGGGATTCAAAAGAAGATATTTTTGATATTGTGCAACAATATTTTGCTGATATGTTTCACACAGCTTTACCATCAAATAACGACATTAATCTTGTTTTGGAGTGTGTTCAACTGTGCCTTTCTGTGAGCAATAGTTCTTTTCTTGATTCAAAATTTTCAGCTGATGAGATTAAAAGAGCTGTCTTTGAAATGTTCCCGACCAAAGCGCTTAATCCGGATGGACTCTTGGCTTTGTTTTATCAGAAGTTTTGGTTGACTGTTGGGGAGTATGTTATGAAGTCATGCCTTGGGGTTCTGAATGATGGTCATGATCTCAAGGAGGCTAATCGGACCTTAGTGACGTTAGTACCAAAGGTTAAAATGGCAGATACGATGTCAGATTTTAGACCTATCAGTCTTTGTAATGTCTTGTATAAAATTGTTGCGAAGGCCTTGACTAATAGGCTCAGAGGAGTTTTGGGTGATGTGATTTTGGAGACTTAAAGCGCCATCATACTAGAGAGATTAATTTTAGATAATGCCATTTTCAATTTCGAGTGCTTGTATGCATTGCAGAGACGTAAGAAAGGTCGTAAATGGGCTTTAGCTCTAAAACTCGATATGTCGAAAGCCTATGACCGGGTCGAGTGGAATTTCTTGGTGGGTATGATGAACAAACTGGGTTTTTCGAAAATCTGGATTGATCGTATTATGATGTGTGTGGACTCGGTCTCCTTTTCCTTTACTGTTAATGGGGAAATTCGAGGTAACATGAGACCTACCAGGGGTTTATGACAAGGCGATCCTTTATCTCTATACCTTTTTCTTATTTGTGCTGAGGGCCTCTCAAGACTGTTATTCAGCACAAATAAGAATGGTAACATTGCCGGTTTTAGGTGTAGTAGACAAGGGTTAAATGTTACCCACCCTTTCTTCGCGGATGATAGCATGCTTTTTACGAGAGCTTATGAACGGGATTGTATAACTATTTGTCGGATTCTAGAGGTTTACGCCAAGGCTTCAGGTCAGATTGTGAATTTCCACAAATCGACGGTATGTGTGAGCAAAAAGGTTCCTTTGCAAAGGGCGATCAATCTAGCTAGAATTATTGGTGTGAATGTTGTTGATTGTCATGATAGATGCCTAGGGCTGCTGAGCTTCGCGGAGAGAAACAAGAAGCAAATTTTCGCTAGTATTAAGAACCAAGTTTGGGAAAGACTTAAAGGTTGGCAAAATAAGCTTTTTTCGGCTAAGGGGAAAGAAGTCATGTTGAAAGCAGTGGTTCAGAGCATTCCTACTTATGCCATGTCTCTTTTTAGATTGCCAAAGGGTCTAGTTGATGATCTTCACCGTCTTAGTGCTCACTTTTGGTGGGGCTTACATGAGGAGAGACAAAAAATGCACTAGGGTTCCTGGCGCAAATTATGTAGCAGCAAAGACAGTGGCAGCTTGGGCTTTCGTGACCTAAGCACCTTTAACCAAGCTTTCCTTGCCAAACAATGCTGGAGACTCATTCAACACCCTCACTCCTTGGTAGCTAGGATTTTAAAGCAGTGCTATTTTCCTAATGCTTCTTTCTTGCAAGCGACTTGAAGTGCTTTTAATTCTTTCTTATAGAGAAGTTTCCTTTGGGGAAGATACTTGTTGGTGGCTGGTTCTCGTTGGCCCATCGATGATGGGTCATCGGTTAGAATTTACTCGGATAGATGGGTGCCTCAGCCTTCGACCTTCAAGATCGGGTCTCCCCATAAACTAGACATACAAGCTACGGTGCAGTCTCTTAGAAACCTATCTGGTTTTTGGAATGAGAACCTTATCCGTGACTCCTTCTCTCCGGATGATGCTACTGTGATTCTTGGTATCCCTTGTTCAAATAGATATCGGTCTGACTCTTTAACATGGCTTTATGACAAGTTTGGCTAGTATTAAGTCTGGTTACCACTTGGAGATGTCCCTGGGTTTGAATCCTCGTCCGTTGGGTTTGAGCCTGAATGATTCATGGTGGAAATACTTATGGAGAATTAAAATTCCAGCTGAGGTTAAGTTGCTGCTGTGGCGTGCCAGTCATGATTGGGTCCCGGTTTATTGTAATCTTGCAAAACGGGGTATAAATGTGAATTATGTGTGCCTTATTTGTAGTGGTGATCCAGAGACTACAATGCATGCGCTTTGGTGTTGCTAGTCATTGGATAGAATTCGAGCTTACTACCCATTTATGGGAAAAATTAGAGCCAATGAAAATTTGCACTTCATTGATTTCATGTTTACATGTAAGAATCAGTTGCTGTCAGAAGACTTTGAATTGTTATGTCTAGTAATTTTGAGGATCTGGTTTTTGATGAGGATATTGTTCCTTGGGCCTCTTCTTTTCTTGCTGATTATCGATGGGCTAACTTCCAATTGTCAGCCGATCCTGGTGGGATTAGTTTGAAGAATGTCCCTTGGATCCCTCCTAAGGGGAATTTATTTAAGGTTAACACTGACGTAGCCATTGATGCGGGTGTAGGAAGA
This sequence comes from Acer yangbiense, assembly GCA_008009225.1. Lineage (NCBI taxonomy): Eukaryota > Viridiplantae > Streptophyta > Magnoliopsida > Sapindales > Sapindaceae > Acer > Acer yangbiense. Next base: position 15,822,112 of record CM017771.1, read on the forward strand.
GTAGGTTTTGGTATCATTATTCGTGATATGGAGGGTAGCGTTATGGCATCCAGTTTGCAGGTTTTCCAGGCGGGCTTGTCTTTGGATATTGTAGAGGCTTTGGCGATTCTTAGAGGTTTGGAGTTTGCTCGAGACTCTGGTCTTCTTCCCTGTTCTGTGGAATCGGATGCTCAGGTGATTGTTAAGCTTGTTAACTCAGGCGTGGCTCCTCTCTCTGAGCTTGGATTGTTCATTGATGATATACTCTCTTTTATGCTCTGTAATCCTATTCATACTGTGGTTTTTGCTCCTCGCTAAGCAAACATGACTGATCATCATTTAGCTAAGCTTGGCTTAACTTCAGACAATAATTTATTTTGGATGGAGGAGGTTCCTATGTGTGTGGAGCCTTATGTTATGGGCGACTGCCTAGCACCCTTGTAATCCTTTTTTCTCTATGAAGTTTTTCAATTTCAATTTCAAAAATAAAAAAAAGTAATCTTAAAATGGGTAGAATATTTTTTATTTTATTCTCCCCCAAAATTAATTTCAATCTTCATTTAATCTTTAAAATTGTAATAGTTTTCCTTTAATTTTTTTTTAATATTTTAACTAACATATATTAAATAATTTTAAGCGATTTATGGGTTCGGGTGAGGAATTTTTTTCAAACCCACACCCAAACCCGCTTCGGGTTCAAGTTTTGCACCCTAACCCGTTTTGGGTTTTGATTTGTAGAATCCAGACTCGACCGATAGGTGCCTGTGGGTGGGGATCAAATTGTCATTTCTAGTAATAATTAATTAAACATATTGCTATTCAAATCAAATCATAACACATTTCGAAACAAGAAAAATAAAATGGGTTAACGATTTTCTAATCACTTATATGAACTACCACTTCTGATTTAACTAGTATACAAATTAAAGTGAATAAATTGACTGCACGTCAAAATACACGTTTATTTATACAATACTTTTAAGGGTTACAATTGTCATAATAGGACTGTTGGGATCTGTCAAAATCAGACTTTATATGATATTTTATAAAGGAATAATTCCATCACTTTCTTCCATAATTACTATATACTAATTCGTACCCCCAGTATTTATTTTTCGGAATATGGATTTATTTTCTTCTCTCGGAATTTATTTACTATATACTAATTCTTGCCTCTAATATTTACTTTTTTGGTCAAGATATTTGGATTATATAGCGAATTTTTCGGGATATAAATCTATTTTCTTATCTCGGAATTTATTTACTATATACTAATTCTTGTTAGGGGTGGGCACTAAGTTCGAAACCGAACCGAATCGAACCGAACTGAACCGAAAAACGGGTGTTCGGTTCGGTTCGTATAATGAATTCGGTTTAAACCGGTTCAAAAAGTTGAAAACCGAAAATTAATAGGTTTAAACCGCCTATATAATTTTAAAAAAAAAAAAAAAAAAAAAAAAACCCTAGTGCTCTTTTCATTATTTGTTCTTTCTCTTGGCCGACTCTGCCTCTCTTCTCAGCCTCTCTTTGTTCTCTCATCTCTTCCTCAAAAGTCAGACCTATTCAACCGACTGTTCTCTTCCTCAGATCTGCTCGTGAGCTCGTCCAAGGTTTGTCATCTCATCCTCACTTTCTCTTGCCTTCTTGTCTTCTTTCATTTCTCCGGTTGTCTTCTTGTTTTTCTAATTTTCTTCAGCTCGTCCGATCTGCTTCAACGAGACAAAGCTTCAAAGTTTCAGCTTCAAACTTCAAAGGTTCAAAGGTTCGTCCGATCTGCTTTCTTTTTTTGATGTATTGAACCGCTTAAGATTAATTGAACTACTTTTCTTTCTTTTTTGACTAATTTGTTAATTAAACTGCTTTTCTTTAATTAAAATGATTTATTGAACTAATTCTTTAATTAAGATTTATTGAACTGCTTTTCTTTCTTTTTTTGACTTGATGTATCTAATTCGAAGGTTCAGCTCGTCCGATTTGTGATTGTTTGTGTCTAATTCGAAATTGTATGTGTCTAATTACTTATTGACTTGATGTTTGTGTCTAATTCGAATCTGTGAATGTTTGTGTGACTGTGTCTTATCTGTGATTCAAATCTGTGTTGTAGCTTTATTTATATTTTGTTTGTGTATATATATGTTTATAGACAGTAGTCATAGTGATAGTACCTTTCGTTTTCAAATTTTCATTTACAGCTTTGGTTGAAAGAGATGAAAGAGATAGATACAATATTATGGAGGATAAAGATCGAGTGACAAATGCATACATAATTTTTTGTATTTGCAGGTGGAGTGACAAAAAATGGAATGCATGCTTATCTTGGATCTACCCGAGGGTTCCACTGTGTGGCTTTGGTCTCCCAGCACATGGAGATCTCCCATTTAGTTATAATGAATTTGATCTCCCAGTATTTATTTTGGTCTCCAAGTTTGGATCATTTATTTTTGGATGTATTATTATGAAATATGTAATGTATACTACTGTTATTCACTTTTCTTTTGGAATGGATTTGTTAGGTAGTTAGGTAGAGGTTTGATTTGGGTTTTTTTATGGCTTTGGGCTGTTCAAATGTATAAAATTAGTATCCAATAACCCATTAAATTTAAAAACATTAAAAAGACTCTGTAAGCCCATCAGGCCCAAAACCGAAATGAACCGAACCGAATTGAACCGATTAAAATCAGTTCAGTTCAGTTCGGTTACCAAATCTTATTCAGTTTAAACTGGTTCAATTTTGGGTGAACCGAAATATTTTCGGTTCAATTTGGTTTTGCCTAAAACCAAACCGAACCGTGCCCACCCCTAATTCTTGCCTCCAATATTTATTTTGTTGGTCAAGATATTCAGATTATAATGCGAATTTTTTGGGATATGAATCCATTTTCTTCTCTTGGAATTTATTTACTAGTGAAAATGGTGAGAAATGTCACATTTTTAAGTTGGTGTTGTAAGAAAGCCACCACTTTAATAACTTAAGTTTAAAAGGCACCTATTATGGTGAACGGACAAAAATGCCCTTACTTTACATATTCTCTTACTTTGAAATTTTCTAAAACTTTATTCTTTCATCTTCTTCATAGAGGTCTGTTTAACAGACCTCCAATGGAGATTGAACATCATAACAGACCTCTATTAGTTTAGTGGCGCTACGCAGACGCATTCGAGGGTTGAGCTTTTTTTTTTTTTTGGTTTTGGTTTGATTTGTCGATGTGAGTATGGTTGTGGGTATGGTTAGGGTTTTAATTTATGAAAATTTGTGTAGGAGACGATGAAGATCTGGGAATTTTGAACTGATTGAAAAGGCTCGGAGACTATTTACAAAGTCACGGAGCCAGTGTTAAAAGGCTCGGAAACTATTTACAAAGTCTTGGAGATACAAAATTAACAAAAAAAAAACTGATGGTTAAAAAGGCTCGGAAAAGTCTCGGAGAGCATACGAAAAGTCACGGAAAACGTTAGAAAAGTCTCGAGAGCATATGAAAAGTCACAGAAAACGTTTGAAAAGTCTTGGAGAGCATATGAAAAGTTACGGAAAACGTTTTAAAAGTCACGGAGAGCATATGAAAAGTCACGGAAAACGTTTGAAAAGTCTTGGAGAGCATATGAAAAGTCACGGAAAACGTTTTAAAAGTCACGGAAAACTCACGGAAAACGTTTTAAAAGTCACGGAAAAGGCACGAAAAACGTTTTAAAAGTCACGTAGAGCATATGAAAAGTCACGGAAAACGTTTTAAAAGTCAAGGAAAAAGTTTTAAAAGTCACGGAAAAGTCATGGAAAAGTCACGGAAAAGTCACGGAAAACGTTTTAAAAATCACGGAAAAGTCACAGAAAAGGCTTGGAAAAAGTTTTAAAAGGCTCGATTAACATTTTCTCTCAACTTTTCAAAAAGCACAAATTGACAAAAAGGGTATTTTTGTCTGGTCACCTAAATAGGTGCCTTTTAAACTTAAATTAGTAATCTGGTGACTGTCTTACAAAAAGCGCCACAAATGGTGCTATTAAATTTTTGAACCCTTATTCACTATATGCTAATTCTGCCTTTAATATTAATTTTTTTGGTCAAGATATTTTGATTTTATTACGAATTTTTCGGGATATGAATCTATTTTCTTCTCTTGGAATTAATTTTCTTGAAATTAAACGTCTACATTTTTTTCTTATAAATTTAGGTGACAACTTCATTCATCATGAACATTTCATATAAATGTCATGATTATGGATGTTGAAGAAGGACAAGGCAAAAAAGCAGGTGAAGTAGGATTAGAAGGTGGAGAATCGAAATAAGAAGATGAGGATCATGGAGAAAACTAGATTTCATCGAATCAGTAATTTACCAGAAATTATAGGGGTGAGGTATATTTATATTTTATATCTTTGCATTGAAAATTTTCAATTATATTTACTATTTATTTGAATGAAGGAATCAACAGATAATAAACTCTCTAATTAGTTGCCTTTCATTTTTTTTTAAGAGTTATGATATGAGTTACCTTCAGATATCATCTGTGATCGGAATGTCACCAATTTAGATTGCCCAAAACTGAGAGGATATTGATCCGATAATAGTTGTGGAATCATGGAAAGACATGATGGATTTTTGATAATAAAATGCATCTGCATGTATTCCTTCTCTTCTTTTCTTCTAATATAGAATTTTGCAGCCAACTCCTCCAAAGGACAACAAAGCTAGTTTGATACTTTGATTATCCATGGTCTTGTTGATAACGTACTTTATTTTATATATATCATCGCTTGCTAGAATGATTACTTGGTCATTTTTATTAAGATCAAGAGATTAACTTGCACAAAAATAGGTGATCGCAGGGATCGTCCATCATCTTGATTTCCGAAGCCCTCCTTATGTTCGAGTTGATCTTTTCAGATTCAGGTATTTGTTCTAGCTTCGCACTTCCTTCACTGTCACTTTTATCTTTTCTTACCTTTTGTAACCGAACCTTTTTCGATGTTATGACTAATTTAAAGAAGTTGATGATGCTGGGGATTATTCATTGAATAATGACAATGGTGGAGAGGAAAACTAGGTCTCAGAGAAGGCTGGTGGTTCAGACTTCAGATGGAGACTCTGAAGTTAAAGGGTATGCAAGCGGAAGAAAGTTGATGATACTAATCCTGAAGCTGCGAAGGATGCCGAGGCACGGATCGACCAGGAGCAGGAAGAATCAAGTGGCAGCGGACGAAGAAGATTCACCATCAAGCATCCTTCAAATACCATCTTCTGATGAGATTTCTGAGAAAGCAGGTGGCGTGAAAGATGATTTGCCAAATCCTGCTATCGAGTGTGAAGAAGCCGAAAGGGCATGCAAGCGGAAAAAAGCTGATGATACTGAAGCTGTGAAGGAATCCGAAGGGGCACAGAAAGAAGATTCACCATATAGCACCCTTCAAATACAATCTTCTGATGAAGATTTGTATTAGGATAGCTGCTTTTTTGGTAGCTAAACTTTTATATATTTTAATTAACTGTTAATACATATACATCACGAAGTTATGGGTTTGAGTCTCTCTCTCATAAACAAAATCCCGAATTATTGTAATATTTAAAAAAAAAAAAAAAAAAAAAACTTACCTATTAATACACAGTTTCTTTTTTGGTACATTGAAATTTATTCAATGTTTTTGGTACATTGCATTTATTCAATGCAATTGGAACATTACAGTTTAATGTTATATTACCGTTTTTTGCTCTTTATCGGCCTCACGTTGATATGAATTTGTGTAAATTAGGCGGGGGCGAAGCCAGAATTTTAGCTTTGAGGAAAAATATATTAATATACCGAAATGTAATACCATTTAGTCTTTAAATAATCGGTGTATGTTGAAGGCAACTATATACTAATTCTTGCCTTCAACATGAGTGGTCGAATCATCCCCCTCTTTAAAAAACCCCGAATTTATGTAATAGTGTAATACTTAACAATATGTATATATATATATATTTTCTATTATCAATTCGTCCTGACAATAAATATATCAGGACAAAGAATGTAGACCACTAGATTTACAAACTTTGACTCAAAGTGTATGCACTTGTCAAAACTTCTCCATAATCTATGGTCCGCATTCTTCGTCCTGATATATTTATTGTTAGGACGAACTGACAATAGAAAAATTGTATATATATATATAAAGAGTTATGATATGAGTAATTATCAGTTACCTTCGGATATCATCTATGACTGGAATGTCACTGCCAACCAGCTTAGATTGCCCAAAACCGAGAGGATATTGATCCGATAATAGTCATAGAATCATGGAAAGACATGATGGAATTTTGATAATAAACTGCATCTGCATGTATTCCTTCTCTTCTTCTTGTCTTCTAATATATAATTTTGCAGGCAACTACAAAGGACAACAAAGCTATTGATTATACATGATCTTGTTGATAATGTACTTTAATATATATCATCGCTAGCTAAAATGAGTACTTAGTTTGGTCATTTTTATTAAGATCAAGAGATTAACTTGCACAACAACATGTGATCGCGGGGATTTGGTCTTGGTCTTTGTTCTAGTGTCCACTTCCTTCCCTGTTAGGCTGTTATATTACCTCTTTTTTTGAACAATTGAGCAATTGCAGTTTAATATTATATTACCGTTTAATATCGTTTTTATATATAAAATATTTAATATCGATTTTAAAATGATGTTTAAAATGTTTTAACAATGCAAGGCTTTTGTTTAAAATGTTGTTATTTATTTTACAAATAGAGCCAAGCTAAATCAACTTAAATTTATGATTTCAACATCTCAATCAGATTTAAATACATTTATACATCTTGGATTGAGAATAAATCGGTGGTTGAGAGGTTAAAGCTAAATTAAATTTTAAGTCACAAATTTAAGTTATTTTAACTTGACCCTTACAAATATTTGTTCATGTCTCATGGAATAACTTTGTTTTATAGAGGTAGAGTTTGTTCTTGAAATTTACATAATTTCTCTAACGAAATAGTAAAATTTCAAATATGTTATAAAATAAAGCATAAAAGCAAAGAATGTGATACTAAGAGAAAGAATGAAAAGAAATCATTTCTATTAGTTTATTTCTCTGTTTGTTTTTGAATACTTACACAATAATTCTATATATAGGCATAAGGGCAATTTCCTTTACAATGAAATTGAAAATCATCTGTTCTTGTAAAGATTTGATGGCGAAAAATTGGAGTTGCAAACTACAACATGTCTACAGGGAAGGCAATAAAATTGCTGATAGGCTTGCCAATTTGGGTCATGCTTTGGAGTTGGGTGTTTCGTTCTTTGATGAGCCTCCTGCCCAGATTTTAGACAGTCTGATGGATGATTTAAATGGTCTAGCTGTTGCTAGATTTGTTCCTAGTTGCTAGTTTTTTCTTTCTTTCTTTGGGCTTTAGCCCTCCTTCTTACCAAAAAAAAAAAATTGAAAATAATATTACATTTACAATGAAATAAGATCGAGAGAAGTAATTGCTAATTATTTTCTTGGGAATCATTTGTCCAAGCCTCAAACTCGTCCATCTATCAGGATAGCTACGCCCATGAGGTTTTTATAATTCAATTTTTTAAAAAAATAATTTTAATCATTCAAAATTTTTTAAAATAACCCTCAATTTTGCACACCAATAATTAGTGCTATTGCCCCCAGAGGCATAGCTGAGTTGGTAGATAGACGAGCTTGGGGCTTGGGGCTTGGGGCTTGGGGCTTAGGGCTTGGGCAAATGACTCCCAAGTCAGCGGCTCGAATCCTACTCATGGCAAAAGCTTAAAAAATAAAATAAAAAATACCTAGTATAGTAGATGATACTATATAAAAAAAAACCCTAGTGCTATTGGATATGGCCGTGACTTGTGACTTGTGCAATTCCCTCTACACGTTGATGAGTGAGGTTCATGTTGCACTTCAATCTTCAGATCACTTCTCACTATGAGACTGCGTTTTGGTGCGCGGGATAGGATTGGACTAAATTAGTACTGTAATACGTTTGGTGCAGTACAGATTTGACTAAGGAGGGTGTATTCAATTAGGATTTTTGTGGACATTTAAAGACATTTTTAAAGTGATAGATTTTCATGGATTTCTACGGACTTTTATAAATTCACATGGACTTTCATTGATTTGTTTAGACATCTATCTCAGACTTTTATGGATTTGTTTAGACATCTATCTCAAACTTTTATAAATTTGTTTAGACATTCTTGGACTTTCATGGATTTGTTATCTTTGACTTCTATTATAGATGGAGAATTATACCACTATATGGCCCAATAACACAATCTATACACTCAATCAATATGATCTATTAATACAATTTGCAGTAATAACAAAAATCTCTGCTTTCTTCGTTTTCTCTTCTATTACTTTTCACATCCTTAATCAACTATTTCCCTTTCCGATTCTCCATTTGGACTTTGCTTATGGCTTCCTTATAGGAATTTTTTTTTTCATGTATTATGTTTCAATAAAACAAACGTATCAAATAAATGTTGATTGATTATTAGACATTTTTTTTTCAAAAATGTTTGAATATATAGGACGAGCTTATCATGTATCATGTCATCAATATACTCATTCAATATAATTAGTATATGTAATAAGGTCAGGTGGTTGTCATCGAGGCAACCTATATATATATATATAGCCAATGATGCAACTGATGATGTATTGATACAAGTGGCTATAGTGTTTGAATCATATATATATATGTGATCATTTCTTTGTAAAACGTTGATGACTTGAAATCAATACAGAAGCTGTTCTCTCTTTCTCTCGTCTCTCTCTCACTCTTCCTCATCTCTCTTTTTGATTTATATGTACTCAACTTTGCATCAGAGATCACGGTTCAACTACTGTTGGCTTTTACACTGATAAACTTGCCCTTCTATTTCATAATTAATAAAATATTTAAATAATTTCGTTGTTTGCCTTTGTAATTTAAATTTATTCTCTTTGATTTTTGATGATTATGATATAATTTTACAAAAATAAAAACATGAATATTAAATAAATATTTGAGGTGTATTTCTAAATGATGTAAAGTTCAATATAAATAAAATTTTAAAGGTAAACGTTTATTACCACGGTTTAATAAATATATCATGAATAGAGATTTTTTTCAATCAAACCGGTATCTACGAAGGGACAATTGTCTTGAAGAATAATCTTAAGAACCATAGTTTACCATCGAATGATACACAACCATCGTGTACCAATGTACTATTGAAGATACTTTTTAGATGGTCAAAATAAAAAGTGAAATGAAAAGAGAATGAATATCAATTTGGCTATTCGTTTTTTCACGGTGTTCATATATATATATATTTGCTTTCAGATAAATAACTAATTTCCTCTTCTTTTTTTTAAAAAAAAAAAATATCTTTTATATCTTTTTTATATATCTTTGATGTGTATAATTTATTCCTAAAAATACATATTAATGGGGCATACAAAATATATTATTAGTTGCAGAAACTGTCTTCAAGTCAAAAATAAATTATATAAATAATTACATTACTTGTTAACGAATTGATTTTGCATGTCCGTTAAAAAAACACACCAAAAAAAAAAATTCATGTCAGATTTAAAAAAAATATATATTAATTTCTATTTTCTATTTTTTTTTCAGCTTAAAAAAAGTAAAATAAGTCACGACAGCGAATTGTATATATGCTTCTGTTTTGAGAGAGAGAGAGAGAGAGCAAAGTCCACCAAAATCTTTGGGGAGAAGGTTGGATATGTTGTGGCATTTGATATTTATATCTCTCACCATCAAGTCCACCAAAATCCACCAAAATCCATGACATAAGAAAATCCTTTAAAATTTAGTCATAATTGAATACACCTTGATTCTTGTAGATATTTTTAAAATCCCAATTCAATACACCCAGATTTTGAAGAATTCTTTAAAAGTGTTGTGTTTTCAGGTCTATTTAAGACCAACACAGTACATGTTCTACTAGATAAAATCACTGTAAGAAGTTCTTAACAGCATCAAGAACAAAATATTTATGTGTAGTACCAAATTAAACAATTTATACAATCTGTCCTCATATTTATATATCAGCAGAATATATATATGCAATGTTGATTGAAAAATATATATAAACGTGTCCTAAAGTAATCTAGAGGGGTGAATAGATTATATTCAATTCTTTTAACCAATTTTCGTTATTAGTCAATTTTACGAAAAATCCCCAAACAAGATACAAAGCGGAAAATAAGGACACTCAATATTTACGTGGAAACACACACGGGGAAAAACCACGGGCTGATGAGTGCGTCACACCTGAACCTCAATCCACTAATTGTAATGGCAATTACAACCTAGGTTGACCATGTCAAACCACACACGGTTACTAATCTACCACTACTACCCGCAGGCCTTCAAGAGTGAATCTAGTCCATGCTTGCAAAACTATCACAATAGTAACTACAAGACTTGACTCTAAAAGAAGAGATAAAACAACCTAATGTGAATATGTGAAATACTCAAGATGCTAAAAATGCAAGGTTAGACATTCAAGTTTATCTAGGCATGGATGAACATGTTAGACATTCCTAGATATCATTTTGCTAGATGACATGCATATAGTATAACCAAATAAGCGACCAAAATCCTACATGCTCTATCTAGCACAATACAACTAACAAACCACAATAAAAGCAATCTTGAAACTAAGTCAAGTCATAAAGATGCAATCTTGAATCAATTCAAGTGATAAAAAAGCTATCTTGTAAAACAAGAACATATAGATATGAGAATGATGTTCTAGATACAAGTCATGTGAGCAATAATAAAAACCCTAAATGAAATCAACCTAGAATCATGCTAGATGATGTATGAAAGATGCAAGATGAATGGTTTTTGTGATTTGGAACCTTAAAGATGGAGTCTTGATGCCTTGGAGTGGAAGATGCTCAAGAAGCTCTCAAATGTGTAGTTTTTGCTCTAAAAACCGAGCCAAGGCAAACAAGACACATATATATGTGATCCAAATGAAGTGATGTTGTTTTGAAAAAAAATGCCTGAAAGCGCGACATCGACGGTTTCATTCGGTGGTCAGGCCGCCGAATTAGACCGCATAAAACCAACCGTCTTGACTCAAACACTAGATCGGCGGTTTGGTTCGGCGGTCAGGCCGCCGAACACAACCGTACATTTCCAGATGATATTCTGGAATCATTCGGCGGTCGAGAATATGACCGTCGATCAAACAGCACATTGGGGACAGAAACCACCAGGTTAAAACGGCGGTTTCATTTGGCGGTCAGGCCGCCGTTTGAAACCGCAAAATTCCAATCATGATACTGGAATGATTCGGAGGTCGAATTTATGGCCGCCGATTCAACCGCAGAAAATGGAACAGAATTCCATTTTCAGTCGGCAGTTTCATTCGGCGGTCTGGCCGTCGAATTCAACCGCTGTTTCCCTAAACTTGGAGAAATCAAAGGAGAAACCAAGGCTTTCTCCGAAAGCGGTCTTCACGCTTAACAAGCACACCATCGTGCATGCGTGGACATTTCCGAATCATCTCGGAAATGAATTACAACACACTAAAGAAAAGTAAGCATGAAGTGCAAGAGTGATAAGTGGCATGTGAATGCAATCTAATGCCTATCATGACATGGCAAATCAAACTAAGATGCAAACACATTAATAATTACACACAACCAACAAGAATAAGATCATGCATGGATTTTTGAGTGTGTGCAACTACATCTCTTCAAAATAGAGTTAAGTCAAGAGAACCACCTTCCTTGAAGCTCTTGATCACACAATGAGGTTTTCTTCCATTCTAAGCTACCCTTACATATAGAACCCCATTGTGATTTTGTCAACGAAATATGCCAATCAAAAGTGAGGCACTTACATTGATATTACCAAGAATTCAACCTATATATTCTAATACCAGATTCTTACAATAACCAACCTAAATATTCCAATCAGATTAGTACCGATTTATTTAGGCATGTCACATATAAATCTGAGATACAATTAGAAATGTCTGAACCTATCAATATATATCTCAAGAATCAGTAAAGACGATCTTAAGATAATTTCTGAACCTAATAACCGATCAGATTACAAGAATAAGATTATCTTTCTATTCTGCTATATAAAAGATAATCAATAAAGATAATCATCACAAGACTAACAACCTAAGCAATATTAATCTGATCAGTGATGCAATAAGGAACAGTAGAAACTGAAATCAACAAGAAGTAGCAATAGAAACGGAGAAACGGAGAAAAGGAGAAGAAGAACACCACTGTTTTTATCGTGGTTCGGTCAAAATGACCTACATCCACGTTGAGCTTCACAGAGAAGCCCTTTCACTATATGAGTGTCTTTAAAAACTAGTTACTACACATATCAACCCAGAAAATATCCCAGATAACCTCACAAGATCAGATCTGCTACCACTAAAGGATCACAAACCCTAATCAACTCTCAGAGATCACAAATACATATGATACCACTCTCAAACCCTTTACAAAGAGTATACAAACCCTCCAATCACTCTCAAATCATAATACACACTCAGAGTTACAAAGCTTCACTCTAGCACTTAAAGATCACAAGATTACAGAAAAGAGAGATTTCTGGTTGAGAGAGAACAAAGAGAATTCGAGAAACCCTAACAAATGAATCTAATTCACCTCTCTCTTGATCGCTTCATTTATATATGCATATCTGAGTCAGCTTCCACTATGTGTTTCTGCCAATCAATACTCGCCACTTCAGCACTGTAATCTTCACATCATCACCTTATCTGAACAAATTAGATATCAACCAAAACGCCAACGTTTTGATAAGCTGAGCACAAAGGTTTGGACCAAGCTGTAGATCATGATCTTAGGCTTCACTGGGCTTCTTCTGGGTTACTGGTTTGGACCTCCAAATGGACACATGATGGGCTAACAAAATCAACAAAAAGTCCATAAAAATTTGAATTGAATATCACTGGATTAATATAGACTCTTTTAAAGTCTTTAAATGTCCGAATTGAATACACCTCCACACACACCCCCCACCCCCCCCTAAAATAATAATGTCTTTTATTTGGTATAACATAAGATTGGATAAAATAATAATTGAAAATAATTGTCTTTTGTGAGAGATTAGTATAAAATTATATAAAATTAATTTTTAAATAAATAAAAACATTTAAAATCAATTCAATTCAAAGAAAAATAAATTATTTTAAATTAAATTTGGTTAAAAAATTATTTATTTATTCTAAATTTCAATTTCCTTAATTCCTCAATTGATTTATTCTTTATTCGATTTCTTCTTCATTTGTTTTTGTTTTCTACTCTTAATATTTAAACGATATTAGTTTCACGTGTATAAAACAAGTGCATTCGTATGAATAAAACAATAAACATGACTAAAAATTACATTAAATTAATTTAATTCAAAAAAAATATTTTAAATTAAATTTGGTTAAAAAATTTTATTTTTTAAATAAATAAATAAAATTATTTAAAATTAATTTGAAATACAATAACATTTACTATTTTTTAATTTATATTAAAAAATATTTTTTAAATATTAGAATAAAATATATTAATATTAAAAAGGAATAAAATATATTAAATAATTATTTTTAAATGGATTAAATAAATTTAATATTTTATATATAAATAATTTAATTAAAAAAGAATACAAAAGTATAATGAAAGGTTGGAACAAAATATTGTCCCAACCTTTGAGGTGGAACTAAATAGTCCTGCTAGAGTGGGATTATTTGTCTACACGGGATTGGAGAAATCCAATTCCAAGTAAACCACAAACGTGGGATTGGACTGAGATTAGTCCAATCCCAGTCCAATCTTGCGTAACAAATGCACCTTGAAAGTAGTATTTTGAGTCATACTTGTAACATACAGTTTTCTTATACAAGATTCCTTATTTTAATTTCTGTAAGGATATTAATGAATCCATATAGATTTTTAAATTTGAGAACTTTTCAAATACTAAAACTATTTTTCTTAAATTTTTCTATATTTAATATATTTTTCGATGTCTTCATATTTAACAAAATCGGGATAAATAATTATAATATTTATCCCGATTGAAATACATACGGGTAATATTTTATTTTCAGATTTTGACAATTTTGTAAGTAGCTACTAACTATATATTTTTTAAAAGTATTACATAATTTTGGGTGGAGAGAATGACTTGAACCCGTAATCTCGTGATGTAGCTGTGAGGGGTTTACTATCTTACCAATCTCATCTCGTGTAGACCTGACACGGTTCTGGTTCGGTTCCGGTTCCGGTTCTGAACCGGCGGTTCCGGTTCTAAGGTTTGGTGGAACCGGAACCGGAACTGCAACCGGAACCGGTATATGCTGGTTCAGGTTTTGGTTTCAGAACCGCCGGTTCCGGTTCCGGTTCCGACCAAACCAGCGGTTTTGAACCTTTTATTGTTTTTTTATTATTATTAATAAAACTCAAACTCAGTCTCAGTCAAGTCTTAAGAGATCAAAAAATCTTCCAACACTTCAACAGTTCAACCCACATTAGTCCTAATCAACTGTCCAAGAACAAAAAGAAGAAAAAAAAAAATCAAAATCAGATCGATGGTGCCATACTGCCCTGGTGGTGATGCTGTGATGATGGTGGATCGAAGAAGGAGAGGAGATCCGAAGAAGGAGAGGAGATCGATCGAAGAAGAAGAAGAAGAAAAGGAGGAGGAGATCGAAGAAGGAGGAGGAAGAAAGAAAAAGAAGAGTCTGCGGCTGTGAGAGAAAAGGAGTTAGGTTTAGGTTTAGTATTTATATTTAAAAAAAAAAAATAGAACCGCCGGTTTGAACCGGAACCGGAACCGCCGGTTCCATTCCGGTTCGAATCGCCTGATTCCGCAAACCTTGGAACCGGAACCGGGTCAGGTCTAATCTCGTGAGCCATTAACTATTCTTATTTCTTAGTAAGTTTTGTAATGTTTAATTTGGACGGGTTCGACAAAACTGACCAGTGTCAACCCTTTAAATGGGGAAAAAATATTCCTCAATTTGCAATGGCAAATTGGCAATGGAAAATTTTTATGTGTATGTGGAAAATGAAGCTTATAATTGTGTAAAAGAATAAACTCAATAAAGAAATTTCGGAATAATAATAATAATAATAATAAAAGAATATCTATATATCTAAAAGAAGTATTGGAAATAGCAAATCTTGGAAGTAGTAAAACACATTCGGATCTTCGTCACAGTTTAAGCTTGTACAGTTGGAGACAATAAAGAGAAAAAACACACAGAAAAACTGTGAAAGCAAAATTAACTACACACAATAGGCACGGCACAAGTTAGTACAACATCAACAACTTGTCTGTGCTGCTCATTTTTCTAACGCAGCCCTAAGAGACTCAACTCCAATCTCTCTCACCCAATTCGTTTTCTTCAAACCCTCGTATTCTCTCCTGATCTCTATCTCTCGCTCTCTATTTGAGGGGCGGGTTTTCCAAGGCCTCAAAAAAGGAGGCTTTTTTTGGGTATGCTTTTGAGCTTGTTCTCTATCACTTTGAAGATAATTGGAGGGTGCCCATTTAGTTTATTTCCCCCATCAGATGGATTTGTTTCAAGTGAAGGCTCAGTGATGGGTTTTTGGGTCCCATAGCTTCGAAAAATGCCTTTTTTAAGGTAAGTTTTGTTGCTGATTTTGTCTTTCTGCTTCTGGGTTCCTGTTGAATTGCTATTTTTCGCTTTATTTTGGTGTTATTTTATGTGGGTTATTTATTTTTAATAATTTTATACATGGGTTTCTGGTACAAATAGTTATCTTGTTCCATGTGGTTTGCATACTTAGTTTGGTAGTAGTTAGGTTCTCTTAGAAATAAATGCTTTTGAAGTTCAATGGCATTTTCCTTCATTTACTTATCTTGTCTTTAGGTTTTATAAGGATAAATTTTTAGTATTGCTTCCAATTTTATTGATTTGGTGTAATTTTGGGAATATAGGGATTTTTGGAGAAGGCATAGGAGGAAGATTTTTGTTACATCAGGTGTTTTAGGAGGTGGGTATCTTCTGTATAAGCTGTATGATGCTCAACGTCAGGCTGCTGATCTGGAGAGTCAACAGCACGAGCATGATGAACTCATCAAGGCCCAGTTAAGAGATATATGAAACTCTTAGTTTGGTTTTCTTTCTGCTGTGAGCTTTGTTTTGTAGAACCATGAATATGTTTTGGTTCTTATGCTATATGATTTTTGATTGATTTTGATAGAATGCAAGCCCATTTTGAGAATGTACAAAGAATAGCTGATGCAACAACATTGCCCCATGCAATCAACTATTTAAATATTCGGATAGCAGAAGAACTGGACCTCTCTCAACTTACTGAGAAGCTAATGAGAGGAAAGGAACATCCCAACAGTTTGTCAGCTTCCGAGAAACTTGAGCTTTGGGATAGGCTCAAAATTTTGAGTATGAAATTGTTACAATTTGTTTCTTATTATTAGGGTTCTTTCATAGTGTTGTTTATGAGTTTACTTTGATCCTAATAAATTACATCAATCTTACCTTGGAGAGGCATACATTTCTCACAGCTAATGTGGCTTGTTCAGGTTTCACAAGAATGGTGGTGTCTCTATGGGCAGTCACAATGCTTAGCTTGTATATTAGAGTTCAGGTTAACATTCTAGGGAGACATCTATATATCGATACTGCTCATGGTCTTGGAAGCTCTCATTTAGTTGTAAGGCCACCGTCCTTTACCCTTATTTGTCCAGTTTTTGTTTTGTTTTTTTTCTGATTATGTAAACAGTAAATTTCAGTTTCACCGCTTCGCATGTTATAATTTCCCACTGTATTTTTCTTTATAATTAATGCAGTCCATGTAGCTCATCTCCATGCCGATAAATAATTGATATTTCCTTTAAGTTACAATTTAGCTACTTGTGCAACTCTCTTTCTATTCTTTTTTATCCTTCCATAAGAAGTAATGTTGTCGCTGAAGCATAATTGAGATTTCCTTGAGTGATGATGACGCAGGTTCCTTTGCTACACTTTTTTTTAGATGTGAGATATAAACCATGTTTTTGTGTTATTATATTCTGTTAGCTTATGCATTAAGATGAAATGATTTAGTTGGTGTCAGATCAACATTCAAATTGTATTTTGTTGTTCAATTCACCCTTGAATATCTGCAAATCCCTAATTATTATTTGTAATGAAAGTAGTGCTAGTGCTGGTAAAGTTACTCCTTGCATTATCAGTTGTGCAATGGAAGGTATGCACACTAATCTGAAGTTATATTGGTTTAAATTGGTAAAAGATGGGAAGAAATGTCAGTCTAAGTCAGATTGTTTTAACATGGTGTAGAGTTGTATTATGTATCATGTATTATATTTGTGGTATTCTTTGGAGGAATGGTGCTCTAAGTTGTTTCAGGGAGAGCTGAAGATAACTAATAATAGCTTGAGAATCTTTGATACAATTGTATGCCAAACAAATGAATTGATTGGCGGGTTCTTGTGAGTCAATTTCTTTATTGGTTTGTGGATTACCAAAGGCAAAGTTTAAGTATCATCTGATGAATCCAGAGATCAAATATGGACCTTGTTGTTCTGCCTTTTGGATTAAGATTTATTAAAAAATTATCTGGGAGATACAAAGGCAAAAGGAGATATTTTGTAGGTTGGTTGTAATGTGAGGTTAAGGCTTGCACAGGACAGTTGTAAGAATGTTTCTGATTGTGGAATTTAATAGAATATCCCTAAAAATGGCATCAAAGCTAGTCTGACTGAATTTCTAGTTACATTGTTATAATAATTTGAATTGTTTCAGGTGTATTCGCATTTGGGGGTGGGAACAGGAAGGGATTTGTGATATTTTCTGGTGGGAATGCTTCTTAACTAGAATTTCACTTTTCTTGAATTCCTTTATGATTTGCTATCCAAGGAACATACAGTTATGGCAATGTAGTATGAATGATCTTTTTTTTTCTTTGTAAAAGAAGTATCAAGTTTTGAGAAATAACTTCCTATGGATGAGAATCACAAGAGGTGGGTTGGGTGGTAAGATATTTGGAGGTTAGAAGTTCAAATTCCTAGGGTGTCACGCACCTGGATGTCATACCCCACGAGTTTCTTGACTACCTAGGTTGTAGGGTCTGATAGTAGTCTCTAGTTTAGAGTCAAGTCACAAGTGAACAAAGAAGGTTAGTGGATTTTTGGGTACTTTGGGCGTGAGCTGATTTTTTTTTCACTTGTTTTACATTTTCTTTCCTTTCAAGTTCTCTATCTGTGTTTGCATATTCAAGTGTTTAGGAAGAAAGGGGGCAATACTTTTGCAGCCCGCTTGTAGGTTTTAACTTGGCATAAATTGGTTCCTTCCAAACCCCCTTACTTTTGCTTAGAACAGTTTTGTGTTAGCAATTATGTTATATATACACGCCTTTGAATTGAAGGGGCATAACAAAACCTTGGTCTCGCAGATTCTTTTGAGCTTATCATTTTCAATATTTCCAGAGTCTAGTTCTGTGTTAATATACAATGTTTCTTTTTCAACTTTTTTGGATTTCACCTGTATGTCTGTGTGCGTTTGTCTATACTTTTGGAGTGTCCAAATGTTTGTATACATATGTTTTTATGATTGAAATATACATGATTTTAGAAGTTTGATATGATTGGAGTTAGGGGGTTCTGTTTTATTATTTATATATTGGCTGTAAAGTTGTTTAGAGCTTCAATTTTATCTGCTGATTGTTTTTTTTTTTTTTTTTAATCCCTCCCCAATAAATAATAATAAATAAAAAATTTAAATTGCATAAGAATTATGCAGAAAAGATGTTTATAAGAAGAATGCTATAATGTCACTGTAGTATATGGTAATTATACCATGAGAAGAAATATATTAGAAAAAACTTGTTTTTGAAAAATACATATATATATATTTTATTTTTTGGTTGATAGGCTTCAAGGTTTCAGAATTAATATACTACAGATGGTGTTATTCTAGGGCTGGCGGTGATAGAGTTTCTTCACGTTGAAATGGGATTAGTTAAAGATGTGACAAGAGATGAAAATAAAGGTTTTGTGTTAGGATAGTCGATAGATTAAACCTGGAAATAAGCACTTATGGTTTTACATGCACTCAAAACTAAGTACTGGCGAAGGAAAAACTCCAAAGAAATTGGTTGATCACCTAACCTATGAGAAGCTATTATTTACCAGAGCTTCATATCTGTGTTTCTTTTTTTCTTTTTACTAGTTCTGCCCTTTGGTTGGACATGGATATAAATAACAAATGAAAAAAAATGGATATATCTTATGGTATATTGGTATTGATCAAAGGCAGAAACTTGGTTCGTCCTAGGCTAGTAGGCTTTCATGTGTTCATCTTTACCTGTACATTGCTCATGCAACTATGCTTTGTTTGGTGCCTTTCTCCTTCATTTCTTTGCAGTTTTTTTTTTTTTTTCCTGTGTTCAAATGATGTTGATTTCTCACTATATTCTTCAATATTGGCACTTGTTTATATAATGGGTATTATGGCTGCTTAATACTTAGCAAACATTGTATACACCTCTCATATATCTATTGTATGTTTATGCCTTTAATCTAGTATAAATGTATAATGCTTATTCTTTGGACTCTGATGTATGTTACCTCTCTGAAAATAGCTATTACGTGACTTTTTAACAGGAGGACGATGATCCCATTGACAGCGATGATGAGCAAAAGTTTCTGGCAAGTGTTGACTTTCTTCCTAATTATGGCATGCAGACATTGGTTTCCAATGTTCTGGTAGTAGCCACTGAAGTTCTAAAGGGGTAAGGCCTCATCTGTGTGAGTATAGGATTTGTTGCATTGCGCTTGCAGCATCATTACGTGTAGAACTGGTGTAACTAGTAAGACTGAAATCAAGGCCAATTTGTTACCCCTTAAGCGCTTATATTTTATCATATGGAGACCACATGAGTCTTTAGGGATTTATACCTCTAATTATGGCAACCTTCAAGTAAACTCCCAAACTTTATGGAATATTGTGTTAACTAGAAAAATAACGAGAATTGAACTTTATTGATAGCTAATTCTCCTGAAAGACTTATTATGGATAGTTCTTGGATATTATTCAAAATCAACAAGTAGATTTGATAAACTCTTGGAGGCTTTATTAAATCACTTTGGATACTTCTTGCGTGCAGAAAGCAACTGAGGGATATATTTAATGCTGCAGTACTTCAAGAAACTGTCACGCAAATGCTTGAGATGTTCATGAGCACAGGAAGTCCTCATCAATGGGTGGACTTCTTGATGCCTGGGGATGCTAGGCTCTATCAACTAGCTACGGTCTCCAGCAATGACAATATTCTTTCTGATGTTAGCAAATTTGACCAACTTATAATGGAGACTCGAGCCGTGTTATCAAGGTATGTTCAAAATTACTGCCCTTGAAATAGTGTGTATAATATTCAAAATCGAAAATTCTGTTTCTGATTAAGGAATAAAAAGATCAGAAGCAAAATTGACGAGTTCTTTTATATATTCAGAATTTTGTTTGTTGATCATTCATATATAAAAGACGTGTTCTCTCTCATGCAGTGCTGAATACAGGAGCGTTGTTGAGATATCATTCAAAGCAGCAGTTGATGCACTGATGGACGAAATGGGGGTTCAGTCCGGAGGCAGTCTAGTATCTGGGATCCCTCTGGCCAAACTTGTACCACGAATTGCACAGATAGGTCCCTGTCTGCTCGATGAACCAAGCAAAAACAGGTTCATCCAAACCATCAGAAGCATACCTGAAGTTGAACTTTTCTTCACTCTTCTCTATGCAAATATGTCAACCTCGTAGATTAGCGAGCATGGTTTGTATTTTTTATCAACATTTTGATTTCCATACAAGAGACTTGGTTGTAAAAAGATTTGAATGGGGGATAGGTTTGCATTATCAAGATGTTCAACATGAAAGGATTAAGAAGGAATATGAAGATTTTTACTTTGATTTGTAATTCTTTTCTTCTCTGAATATGCCCTGTGAAATGATGATAAAAATATGAATTCATCTTGAGGGTGTAATTTGGTATTTGCTGTATAATGGGAATTTTCATCACTCAGTTTCATTGTTAAAAAATAATTTTTTTAGCACACTAGTTTGATTAAACTTGATTCATTTGTCTTTTTTAAGCTTTTTTGTTTTTGTTTTTTTTGTTGTTGATGATTTTGGGTGTGCCTTGCTATGGGCCTATGGTTTGATGTTAGATTTGGAATAGCTTACTTAAATCTCAAAAATTGTGATTATTTTCGTAAATTGGGGGTTTTGGGGGGAGGGGATGATTTAAATCCACAACCTCATAATGCATATGTGAAGGGTATGCTATCGGATCAATCTCATCTCGTTTTATTGTTGCTGCTTTTTGAGTATCAAGGAAAAGGAACAGAGACATGTACACAAATAGGAAAGAACACTATCTAAATGATGATTAAGGAAGAAACATTTTGATTTATTTTGTATTTGTAAAACATATATTAGCAATACGAATAATGCTACATATCCAAGTTCTGTATCTATTTTTGAGGCTAGATGTCTAGCATTCAAATAGTAAAATATCTACTTAATAATAATAATTATTAAACTATTTTTTGATTTTTTTTCCCCATATTTTAAAGGTTCAATTAGCAAGTGCTTATTTCTTAATATGCACTTTAACTTTTAAACATGTTTTTTTTTTTTTTTTTTTTTTTTTTTTTTGTTGAAAAAAAATGGTAATGTTTTAAAAATAGATTTATTTTTCAATGAATTAATACATAATTTTTTTTTGGGCTTCTAAATAATACTACCTCTGATTTGTTTTACAGTGTCACATATTTAATTCGAGTTAATTAAAATAAAATAATTTTTTTTGGGGGTAATATAACTCTAACAAAATTGGGTTCTCTCTATACTAATCTATTGATTTAAATTTTAAATTGTCTAATGACTTATAAATAAACAACTAATATATTCTGTTTTTCTTAAAACAAGAATTCTAATAATAGAATTCTTATTTTCATGTAAAGAGATATTTTATTCATATGTAAAATTCATTTGAAATTCCGTTATTTATTTATTTTTGTTCATTCTCTCTTTGTTAATTATATTTTCAAAAAAAAAAAATCACAAAATTAATAATGATCATTATTAATATAATGAAATCATTTTATGATATGAATTTCTGAATTATAATAAAATTCCAAATGTCAAATTTCAAACATTAAAAAAGTTCATATAATATATGAAATTAGGTTCTCATTGTTCACTGAGGTTAGTGTTTGTAAGTGTCAAGCCATCCCTCTTAAGGGGAACTCCTTGGCACAAAATCTTGCCTCCGTAGCCTTCTCCTCTGTGCAGGAGCGTCTCTGGCTGGATACTGGCCTTTTGTTTCCTTTTCTTGTTGTGTAATCTTGTTCTCAATTTAAAAAAAAAAAGGTTCTCATTGTTCACAATATATATACATTTAGCATGGAAGAATTTTATTTAGCACTCTCATAGTAGCATACATTTTACCTAAAAACTTGAAGGGTTTGAATATAACTTTTATTTATTTATTTATTTTTTTTAAAAAGGGTTTGAAACTTTGAATAATAACTTGATAAAACAAAACTAATTAATAGTAATACATAACGTACTTGTATCGGATGATATTATATGTTCAGCAGGCCAACTCCTTTTGTGTCGGATTAAAAAATATAAAAGCTTTCCCTAAAACTTTAGATATCGAGATGCGATTGGTCTAGTGTATACCACTCACACCTCCGCACCATAAGGTTGTAAAAAACTGTAGATATTTACCGCTATACCCTCCGAACAGAAAAATCACTTTTCCAAAACTGAACTCAAAAAACTCTGCACAAATTCTCTCTCTCTCTCTCTCTCTCTCCCACACTTTGAGTGCTCAGACTCAGTTTATCAATGGCGACCAACAACAACAACAACGGAGATGTCTTGATGCTGGAGGCTCCGCCGGACGCGTCTCGGCCGTGGAAATCCGAAATCATCGACGCGTTGCCGTACATTGACGACGACTACAGCCACCCGAGTGTGAAGCAAGAGGTCGACCGGATGGTGGAGGAAGAGATGCGTCGGAGCTCCAAGAAGCCCTCCGACTTCCTAAAAGACCTCCCTCCTCTCACCAAGTTCAGTTTCGAGGTACCGAAATTTCTCCAACTCAACACACTCTCATTTCTAGGGTTTTTAATTATTTTGTGTGTATCGTTTCCGGTTTGTTACTAAAGAAAAAATGAACTGTATAAATATTTAATTTTTTTATTTGAGTTATATATTAAAACATGATTTCAATAAAATGTTGTGGTTTGTGTGTGATTGTGTAAAATCTTGAATGTGAATTTCTCAGAATCATCCAATGATTGCCAGAGAGTATGAGCGTGTGAGGGCAGGAAAGCCTCCTGTGATACTTGATACTTCACGGTATCAATTGGAAATGCTCCCCGCGAATAAGAGGAACGACGAGTCTGCTTGGAAGCAGGCGCTCCAAAAAGCTCAGCGCTTGTCGCAGCATCAAGTGATCAGGTGACGATGAAGAAATCGTTAATTAACTTATTGTTTATATCACTATCTTAGCTTAGTCATGGTTGTGTGAATGTGTCAATTTTTCTGTAATTTGGTCTGCCAAACTGATAAGGTTGCAAAAGAACTGAGCTTTTATTCAAC
This sequence comes from Acer yangbiense, assembly GCA_008009225.1. Taxonomy (NCBI): domain Eukaryota; kingdom Viridiplantae; phylum Streptophyta; class Magnoliopsida; order Sapindales; family Sapindaceae; genus Acer; species Acer yangbiense. Next base: position 15,845,750 of record CM017771.1, read on the forward strand.
TATTAGAGTTGGGGTCAATAAGAGTTTGATACAGCTTGATTTATTATTTAGTTAATGAACGAGCAGTGTTGAGGTTGGAATTAGACTTGGTTTAGTTTTGTGCCTCATCTATTTAAAAAAATTGTTGATAAAAATATTTATGCTTGAGCTGTAATTGGCACCATTACCTTCTCGAGTATTTAACTTAAGTTTGATTGTCAATATTCTTTGAAGTTTGAACCAAGCTTGAGCTCGATTGAACTTAGATAACTCGATCTCTGTTTCAAATTTTTCGCACTGATCTTAAATTAGCTAATTTTCTAGTCGGGGTCACTTGCATCCTTACTGAGGCTTTGTTATTCTGGGATACATGATAATTTTTTTTTTTCAGTTCCTTATTGTTTTCATAATTGTTGTTCAATATTGTTCTGTATTGGAGTAGCAATTTTGGAGTTTTAGATTCTTTTAACATCCATATTATTCTTTGCCTCCATAATTTCATTGACAATTACGCAGGCTCACTAAGATTTTCATGACAAATCAGCTGGTTTTAGATACACTTCATATTTGAATGTACTGGTTGAATTTTGACATCCTTGTACATGGAATGGTTGATCAGGCTGGAGAATTTGGAACTGATGTCTAAACATGGTCCTGATGTCTGGAAACTGCACAACCAACGATTGGAAGCTTTCTTATCAAGGTATGTGTATGAAGTCCAATATCATTTAATCTTGTATTGACTGTTGAGCAAGACCTTTTATTTATTTATTTTATTTCATTATATAATTATTAGTAATATTAGCTAGTCATGTTGCATTTTGTTGTTACTCCAACAATGTTTTGCTGTCTTGCACTTTGGATGTTTCCATATGTGCTTGGAGCTTGCTTTTCTGACTTATAAGTTAAGGCTTTAGGCTCCTCTCTCTCTCTCTCTCTCTCTCTCTCTCTCTCTCTCTCTCTCTCTCTCTCTCTCTCTCTATATATATATATATATATATATATATATATATATAGAAGTTATCAAGTATCCCCCGAACTCATTCAGCAAATCCGTGTTTGAAACTGAGACTGCCAAACCCTACAATCTTTGGGAAACAGGAAACTATGGCCTTAGGCCATTTAGGTGTCCATGAGGGGATTCGAACCCCAGACCTCCCTCTATTTAACTTGATCCACCTAAAATTAACTATGTACCTTACTTTTAGTGGATCAGATTCTAACTTATTTTCTTTTTCTTCCTCCCTTTAAATTGAGGAGTTTTGGGAATTGGGATAAATATGTAGATTTTGTTTCTTTTTTTTGTTGTTGTAGTTTTTTTTTTCCTAAAAGAAAATCTGAGCTTTTGTTGCGTAGATCGTTTTTGGGTATCTTCTATTTAAAGGCAGGCTCATTTTTAACTTGTTAGTGCTCTAGCCACAGAGTTTCTGTATAGTGGACCGGGTAATCACCCTTGAAGAGGAAATTATTCTGCACAGGGTGATAAATATGCTTATTATAGTAACTCGTTTAAGACAAGTTTTAGTTGTTATTTATTGTCTTATAAATATGGATAAGTGCAGCTCATGTGTATCTAGTGACTGAAAGGGTGAACAAGTTTAGTTAGTGCAAAACTGAGACGTTTTTTGAAGCTAAATGTGGGTTACGAAACCAACTGTTAAGTACTGTAGTGTGACTTGCATAAATTAGTGTTCAAAATTTTTATTTTCTTTATGACGCATAATATGCTGTTGGCAATCTCGCCTTATTTTTTGTACAGCACATCAATTTATGAGATTACCTATTTACCTCTAGCTTTGTCATTTCCTGTTCTACTTTTGCATTATACTTGAGCGGCTGATTATCTTTCTCCAGAATGCAAAGATTAGCTCAGGAGCAAAATGAAAAGATTGAAACTGTTAACCGTGAAAGAAAATATCATCAGGTGATTTATATTTCTATCTGACCAATCTATATTGTCTTCTATGCTGTGCTGAGTGTGATTACTCAACATGTTTATTTCTTTGAATGATCAGCAAAATACTGTGTATGAGCTCAATGCTTTGTCTGCCCAATGGAAGGAGCTTTGTGCAAAAAATATAGAAATCCAAGCTGCATGTGCTAAACTTGAAAGCCATATAGAAGAATTGAAGAAAGAAGCTGCAGAGAGGTAATCTACTTTTTGAATTATTTTTTGTTTTTCTCATTAAATAAAATATTTTGGCTATCTACTTTGGTGGAAAATAATTTCATAATCTTACCTATCCAGAGACTGGAACTTGGAAGTTGACGTGGAAAATGGCCCCTTGTTAAATTCTGTATAGTAAGTGGTTTCTTCTTTGTTGTTGTTATGGCTATTAATTTGAATTCTGTATAGTAAGTGGTTTCTTCTTCATTGTTATGGCTATTAATTTATACCTGATGCAATGCTGTGGCTGTGTATTGGTGGTAAGATTGACTGATTCTCAATAGTGCCATTTTCTTGGATTTTTTGTGGTAAAATGTATTTGCTATTAAGGTGGTACTAGCATTTCAATCAATAGAGCCACTATAAAATGATAAATCTAAAACAATATAGAACATATGAAATTTAATGCAATTTCCGACTGTTTCACTTTCATGGATGTTGATATTGTAAAAAATGAATAAAACAATAAAGCTGCATCTGTTTCGCATTGGCTTGCAGAGACAGATGCAGATTCTTCTTGGTTCTGACTTCTGATTATAGACCTATTGAACCGTATTTGTCATTATAATATTCTTCTTAGAAGGCATAAATATATATGTTATTGTGAAGTAAAAATATATTTGTGGCGAACGGTAAGGTCAAAAACTGAATATGTGAATCATCTTTCTTGTTTTGGTTATATTTTCAGTAATTTAAAATATTGATTAGTATAATTGTAATTTTTGTTCAAAACACAAATTTTAGCATCAGCAGGGTAGAGTTTGTGTGGATTCAAATAGATTTTCACCACCACTATCTTAAAGAAAAGTCATGTTGAAATGATTTTTAGAAAATTTCATCATGACTTTGATTGATCAATAACTGAAATTCCTCGCGCTGATTTTCTTGTTATTGATGTTCTTACAGGGTCCTCTTGGAGATTGATTGTCATTCAACCATATGATGATATGAATCAAGGAACAATCTCCAGCTATCAATCGGGACTCTGCGATCCTAGTTGCTTTTACCTCCCTTGTAGTTCCATGGCGACATCTGTTGCTGGTTTTGCTCTTGAAGAATCTCAATATGCTTGCTTTATATTAAATACAAATTCCTGTACGTGCGTGTGATTGTCTTAGTTAAAAATTTAAAATAGACCAGACATTTTTCTTAATAGATAGCAAACTCTGATAACTTGATAGAGTAAGAGTAAGAAACAGCCGTTTTCTTTCATTATTTTTCTCCAACTCCTTTTTTTTAATAAAATTAAATAAAATTATTGGTGTTAGTATTTAGTTTAACGAAATGAATGAACCCGTTAATCACGGAAAAATTGGGCCATGTGTACACGTTTAAAAAAAAAAAAATTAAAATGTAAATGATTGTGTACACATGGTCCAATTTGGTTGGTTAGACACAAATTGGGACACTATCATGTCTCTCATCCAATCCAATTATGGGTAGTTTATTTCACAACGTGAGATTTTTTTTCTTGTTTATTCATGGGTAGTATGTTTCAAAAACCAAGATATGTTGCTGTTTTTTGTGTTTTTATTTTGTAAATTCTCTTTCTGATTTTATTCATAATGTGAGATTTTTGATTCTTGGTTTGTTCATAGGTAGTTTGTTTCACATCGCAAGATTTGTTGTTCTTTTTTTGTGTTTTCGTTTTGTAAATCCTCTTCTCTTTCTGATTTAAAACATTTGAACTGACCTCGATTCTTCATTTTTTTTTTCCAAATCTGCCCATATATCTAGTAATTTGTTTGATGACTGTAATGGTATTTTACTGGATTCTTTCTTTTCCCAGTTTTGTGATCGACTGATGTCACCTGCATTTTGATTAATCTAAATTTCATGGTATGCATTTTTTTGAACATACCAAGTTAGTTGTTTTCATCTCTCTGTTACATTTTGATGTTAAATTTTTACCCTTTTTCTTTTGGACATACTCAGTGATTTTTAGTACATATATAGAAATTAGAATGGTTATGTTGGCGTTTCTATTTATGTCTCTTGGTCCCATGATTTGTTTTTCTCTATATACCTTTGCAGATTAATGTTTTCTGCATCCATTAATATGTGTTTGATTTCTGAAATTTCTTTGGCAGGTTTAAAGTTAACAAACCATAAATGTTAATAGATATTGGTTTGATGAACAATTTAATATGTAAATTATGGTAACCTCTAGTATTTTAAAGATTGTTTGGCCTTGTTGGTATGAAACTGAATCAACTGATAGATATCAATGATTTACTCTTATTAAAAAATATATACATATATTATTTACTCCAATAAAAGTACATTTGTATAGTTAGAAGAGATTTTTAAAATGTTCTAACCAATATTTCAAAAAAAAAATAAAAAAAAAATCAACCAAACATGCTCAAAAGCTCTTCTGGAAGGGTAAAAAAGTCATGTCACAGTTATAAGAAATTTTAAAATTTTCCAATCAAATAGTCTCAAAAGCTCTTTTAGATTCAGGCTTTTGCTTCTCTTCTTTTACTGTTAAAAATCAAATGTAAAAGTTATCCTAAACGTGCCCGAAGATGATGAAAAAAAAAGGGATGATGATGATTTTTTTTATTTTTATTTTTTATTTTTAAATTACAGATGTTTGGGGGAGATTGTCTCCTACATTCAGTTTTCTTTAAATTTATTTATTTATTTATTTATATTTTTAATTCTTAATTTTTTTTATAAAAAAAAGGTATTTTAGACTATTTACACATTTGACTGTTAAACATCGGAAGTTAACATATACTATATCCCAACTAACAATAGGTAGGGTCGGAGCTAGAAAATTTTATTTCAGTAAAATACAATATTTAGATGTAAATGGTCTCGTATTCGATAGTTGCTGTTTTGGCTTGATCTTTATGCTTTGTCAACCTCTATTCAATATAAGTAATTTGTTGTACCATTTAGAAATGTATTCAAGCCCATCACTTTGGGACCTTTGTCCTGGTGCTCTACCATTGAACTACGTACCCTAGATAAAAGACTTCGGTTGACTGTTAAAAGTAGGTAACCTATTTCATGTGTCTTTTTATCTCTATTGCATTCTATCTCATCGTATCACATTATATTCTACGATATTTGATAATAATCCTCAATATTCCTTCCATAGTCTTGGGCTATTTCCAATTAGCCCTTATTCTAATTGCTAGTTCTGAATACAAACTCCGCCTCTAACAGTAGGGGATGTTAGTGTACCATTTATCAAATTGCAGATAAGTTTCAATCGATATGTCTAAAAGACTAAAACTGTCATATTTGTGTAATATTATCAAACCTCGTGGTGTTTGTGAAATTAGTCCTATTATCAAAATCTCCCTCTAGTTTGCCTTATTTCTTGTTTTTCCCATGTAGTTTTATTAATAGCCAAAATCTCCCCTCCGGTTTGCCATATTCCCCATTATCCCCTGTTGTTAAAGAAAATACCTAAAATGCCCTCTACTGTTAAATATTATAATAAATATTTTAAATATGTAAGGGTAAAAGGTAAATAGATAAAAAATGAAATTAAAAATCATTTAATAAAATATTAAAATTAATCATTAATATTAATATCTAATAAAATAATATAATTTAAAAAAAAATTGAAACAACTTAAAAAAGGCCACTCTCTCTCTCTCTCTCTCTCTCTCTCTCTCTCTCTCTCTCTCTCTCTCTATATATATATATATATATATATATATATATATACAGATTTTCTATTATCAGTTCGTCCTGACAATAGATATATTCTTCCCTCATCTGATGTCTCTCATCTTTATTAGTTATTATTTATTTCATCTTTTATTCAATTCATTCATAACATGTTATCAACACGATCATATGTAAGTAAAAAGTATCTCTAGGTGAGTGATTTACTTACGGCTTGTTATTCATGTATGTAAGTAAAAAGGATCACATGATGAGTGATTTACTTACATCTCAATAATTTGGATCTATTTATAGTTCTGTATACAAGATGGCTTATACCGTCAACGGATCCTCTATATATAGTTCTGGATTTATTTATATTGTTTAAATATTTGCATCTATTTTTATGCACATAACAGGTGAGTTCAGCCTCCTGTTTAAATATTCAGCATTTATTTTTATGCAATATATGAGGCTGGCTTATGCTGTGTCTCCAGATAAATTGTTTAAATATTCAACATTTATTTTTATGCAACATATGAGACTGGCTTATGCTGTGTTTCCAGATAAATTGTTTAAATATTCGTATTTAATTATTTGCAATATATAAGACTGGCTGCGGCTGTGTCGACAAAGACTGACTACGGCCGTGTCGACAGAACCTATTCTCTTTAAATATTCGTATTATTTATTTATACGTAACATATGAGATTGGCTAGACTGACTAACCATAACTTAAAGTTTCTGGAATTATGATATTTAAGTCGGCACGGTTTTGAAAACCGATGAGAACCTGGAGTTCTAGATCTAGTATTATATTCATGAATGCCATACTTTATTATTTGGAACATGGGGTTTCAAATCCACTCAGAATATGAAGTTATCTGGATTTTATATATGAACTTACAGTTCATGGTCGAATCAGAAGTTTGAAAAATCATTATGATCCTTGATTTTATTTTATCTCATATATATGAAGTGATATGTTTACATATCATTCATCTAAGAAAAAAGATTTACACATCCAACATGATATTGTGCGTATCATAAAAAGGATTTAAGATCCTAATGTATAATGAAATTGGAAATAATATTTTGTTCATTTCATTTTTGCTTGATGCTCATGAAGAGTAATATTCAGAGAAGGATCTACACATCCAATAGGATGTTGTGAGTATCATAAAACGGATTTAAGATCCTAATGTATAATGAAATTGGAAATAATATTTTATCTATTTCATACATTCTTGATGCTCATGAAGAGGAATATTCAAAGTTGCTGAAGAAAAAATATATAATAAATATAAATAAGGGGGAGAGTTTGGCTGCTGGGAAAGAAAATAAGAGAGTTTAAACATGAACTCATACTAAAAAAAAAAAAAAAAAAAAAAAAATTTAAATGGCTGAGTCCATGATGGTGATGTTTACATTATATATATTAAATGGTGGGATCACCATTCCACCATATAAATAATATGAGAAAAGGTTTGGAGAATAAACCTATCAAAGACATCATTTCAGATGAGATATAAAATGACATTACACATATGTCCATAAAATTCTCAAAAGGAAACATATATGTCTTGCCGATTGTGCAACGACTTATACAATTATGCGGGGTCAAATATTTTACAGTTTTGCTGAGTCATAAATATTTTACAATTCTGCAGAGTAAGAAATATCATACAATTCTGCGGAGTCAAATATCATACAGTTCTGCAAAGTCAAATATTTTACAGTTCTACGGAGTCAAAAATATCATACAGTTTTGCAGAGTAAAAAATATCATACAGTTTTGCGGAGTCAAAAATATTTTATGAATTTGACTTTACTAAGAGCAAATGTTAATACTGTATCAGGTCCAACGGATCTGATAGAAAGCTCTAGAAGAGCCATGATATTGTTATTGTTGTATGTATATATTCGGCTAAAGGGACATGTTAGCAAAGTAAGCAGGGGACGCGAAAGAAGTACGATTCCACATCATTTGTCAATTGGTCAACAAAGAAAACATTGGTTATTCACCACGTCATCAAGAAGATTAATGAAAGCTGGAAGCATATTCGCCAGATAACCGAATCTTAAATGGATAAAGATCATATTCGCCAAAGACCCCTACTCGGCAAGCCTTACTCGACCAAACGGGAAAAACAATCCTATCAAGATATGCCTTATCAAGCGATGATTCATTTAGATACAAGGTCTAAGAGTCACACTCCAATAAGGAGATATCTTTATTCCCTCTCCAAAACACCCGAGAGGTCTAAACAGGAAAGAACTCAAAGCTTTTGGAAGGATAAATGCCAAAAGGGAAAGGAGTCCCAAGAAGTCCACTACACTAGAATCCCAACACGATTCTATTTAGCAAATCCGTCACTAACACGGCAAAGGTGGAGAAAACCCTAGCTCAGATGGTATAAATAGAACCATGTAATCTACGAAGAGGGGATCTTTTTCAAGAACAATTGTATGAGAGAAGAGAGACAATATTGAGCGTGTAATCTAAAAGATTTCATAGTATTATTTCTTACCCTTAGGGGCACCGTGGTTTTTTCTCTCTTTCAAGGGTTTTCCACGTAAAATTCGTGTCTTGCATGCATTCATTGATATTCTTGCTCTCATAAACATACTATAATTGTTGGATGCGTGACAATACAGAATTCATCGTCAACAATTGGCACTAGAAGGAGGGGGGTGAACGGACGAAAACTTTGAGGAACCTTCACGAATAGATCCAAAACATAAGCAACACTAGCGATAAAGATGAAAATTCCAGTGGCGGTAACAACAGCCAAGTCCCCGAAACCACCGAAATAACAAGAGACGGAACACTAATGACTGTAGAATAATCGGTAGCAAAATCGAAAACCAGGGTAACCAATCCGGGAACCATACATCACTTCCAAGTCGCCTTGATGAACTTAGTCAGTGAGGCCAACAAGTTAGGGCTCACACTTCCGATAGGCCTAGGGATTTCTTCTCCTTATGATTTAACTACAAGCACGCATGTGGACCATCTACCCGGAAGGCTATGGTCAGAAGTCCACATCGCAACCCTAGAGGCCCAAACGAAGCTATCTATGGAGGAAATACCCCAGGATCGCCCCGAAACCTTTGAAGGAAGAAGACAAAGAAAAGGAAAAGAGTTACTAGATGAAGAATCTCTGGAAAGGCGAGGTCGCACCCGAACACACGGGACGGCCCCCGATGGTACACACCATAGGACCAGGCGGAAACACCATTCTATTTTCTCCGAGGATAAAAGTCCACATCCAATTAGGGGATTACGATCAAAACGGGCTAAACAAAGAAGATCTGAAAGCATAGAAGATCCGAGATATGAAGGCAGCATGGATAGTAGGGAAGATGGTTACCAAAGAGTGACGATCAAGAGCCAGCTCGATCCGGAAGGAGAACTAATCGATCGACGAAGCATCACCCTCCAAGAACTATCAAAGAAGGTCTTGACGATGGCTCAGAAATATGGGCACAATGCCTCATCGGATGACGAATCAAACAACCCATTCCTCAATCAAATTGCTTGCACCCAATTCCTGGAGAGGTTTAGGATGCTGATTATCGAGCATTACAAAGAGACTAGGGACCTAAAGTAACATGTCAGGTGGTTCCGTAACGTCATGGCACAATACGCATCCAACGATGGGCTCCTATGCTTGACGTTTCCGTAAACCTTCGACGATCTCGCCTCTAGATGGTTTGGGTGACTCCCACCTAAAAGCATCGACAATTTTTCTGGTTTTAACAAAGCATTTGTAAGACAGTTCATGGGAAGCGTGCAGAGGAGAAAGTTGCTTGCCCACTTGTAGAATCTAAAATAGGAGAAGAATGAATCCCTCAAGAAATATCTGACAAGATTCAGGAAAGAAGTTGCTTAAATCGAAGACGCCAGTGATGTGGCTGTCATAGCCGCCTTCACCAATGGTCTACAAAGCGGTCGACTGTCTTTTGATCTGCGAAGAGACTGACCAAAGACTTACGAAGAGATAATGGATATAGCCGGTGAATATGCACTGGCTGAAGAGGAGGAGGTGGCACAAGAAGGTAGCTACGTGCATGGCCACAAACTCGATGCAAAACTCTAGTCTAGGGTCGATAAATCAAAAATGCAGTCGCGTGATCGTCAAAGAGATGAAAGAAGTCAGAAGGACCAATCAGGGAGAGTAGGGGAAGCAATCAAACCATTATATTCCGAGGCAAGTACAACAGCTACACTCCTTTGACAGGTGGCAGAGAAGACATACTTTCTATAGTGGAAGATAAGGGACTCGCCAAATACCTACGGTAACAGTTAGCCAATGCAAGGAGAGACACGATGAAATACTGTCGTTTCCACAAGGACCACGGGCACGACACCTCTAAGTGCTATCGGCTACATGATCACATTGAGAATCAGATCAGAGATGGACACCTTAAAGATTTCACCCTAAAACGAGGAAGCAAATAGAGTGACCACAAGGATAACCACCGAAGAAATGGACAAGAAAGAAAGAGCCCAAGGAGGAGCAGCCCAACCCATAGCGATAAACACCATTTTTGGAGGACCCCACACTGGTCGGAGCAATAGGGAAAGAATGTCGGAAGTCTGAGAGGTAATGTACGAGAATATGAACACACAGGTAAATTCCGTACAGAGAAGCCCTATGAGGTGAAAGGAAGGCTGGGACTCGATAATTTTCATGACTGAGGATTCAGAGAGGATTAACGTAAAACCAAACGATGCAATTGTAGTAGGAGTCCGAATAGCCCATATGGACGTTCTCCGAGTAATAATAGATAACGAAAGCTTGGCTGACATTTTAAGCGCCATGGTATATGATGAATTGCGGCTGGACAAAAAAGACTTGGAACCTTTCCACGTACCACTAAAGGGGTTTGGGGGTGTAGAGGTGAGGTCCCTAAGAACTGTAAAACTACAGTCAGATTCGACACAACACCATGTCGAAGGACGATCCTGTTAGATTTTGTTGTCGTCGATATCCATAACTAGCCGTATAATGCACTACTCAGCCGACCATTCTTGAACAAGGCCAGGGCAGTCACATCAACCTATACGTTGAAAGTAAAATTCTCGACAGAGTTTGGGATCGGGGAACTCAAGGGATCACAAGAAATGGCTCGTTGTACCAACTTGTCAGTTTTTAAATATAGAACCGAAGTGGAAACGCTGAGCATATGTGAACTTAGCCAAGAAGCACAAGAAGATAACCTTGGGAGTTTTGAACTTGATCTAAGGGATAAGGCAGATAAGGAGAAAGAGGAGCCGACTTAGTCCGTCATTCTAGATGAGAAAGAACCCGATAAAACTGTCAAGATTGGGGTGAGATTGGCCGAGCCTGTTAAGATAAACATAGCAAACTTACTAAGGGAATACAAAGAAATCTTTGCCTGGAGCCATGAAGATATGCTGGGAATCAGCACGAATGTAATTTCCCACTATTTGGCCATAAACGACAAAAGTAAGTCGGTAGTGCAGAAAAGAAGGAGTTTCAATTTGGAAAGAAGTGTGGCCATAAGGGAAGAAGTGGCCAAATTGCTCGCAACAGGCTCAATTAGCGAAGTCAAGTACCCTAAGTGGGTGATGGATGTTGTATTGGTAAAAAAGAAGAATAATCGGTAGAGGATGTGCGTAGACTTTACCAACCTGAAAAAGGCTTGTCCCAAAGACAGCTTTCCACTACCAATGATTGACCAGTTAGTTGACGCTATAGCCGGGCACAAGCTTTTGAGCTTTATGGATGCATACTCAGGCTACAATCAGATCAAGATGTATAAGTCAGATAAAGATAAAACGACATTCACCATAGACCAATGACTGTACTACTACACAGTCATGCCATTCAACTTAAAAAATGATGGTGCAACTTATCAGCGGCTGGTCAATAGGATGTTCGCTAGTCAAATAGGGAGAAATATGGGAGTGTATGTAGATGATATGCTAACAAAAAGTGTCACAATCGACAGACAAGTGGATGACTTGCGAGAAACCTTCAACGTATTAACCAAGTACAAAATGAAGCTAAACCCCGCCAAATGTATATTCAGCGTCCCATTTGGAAAATTCCTCAGGTTTCAAATACATCGGAGAGGGATAAAGGTGAACCCGGACAAGATCCAGACATTAGCTGACATGGCTTCCCTAAAGACCTTAAAGGATAATCAAAAGCTCATGGGATGTTTGGCATCATTAAATAGGTTCATATTAGAATTGTAAGGTTCTCATTTATTGATTGGCTCATTTCGTGGAAAAACCACATGTTGGGGGTTCTTTGTAAGGGTAGCCTAGGTATCGATGCTATTGCTCAACCCCTTTGAAGACCTCGTCTTGATAAGCACCGAAGGTAAATTTCTATGTGCTTACTTTTCTTTAAAGAGATTAGTTGCACACACACATTTAACATACATTGCATATGTGTGCATTCTCTTCACTTGTCACATTTCACACTTGCACTTATGTGTTATATTTTTGTTGTGTGTAATTGTGTCTTGTTGTCTTGTAATTCGTTTCCCGATAGTATTCGGAAACGTCCGCGCATGCACTAGAATGTGCTTGGTTTAGCGCGAGGACCGCCTACGGAGAATGCCCTTGGCTTCTCCTTGGTTTTCACCTTTATTGGTGATCGGCGGTTATGATCGGTGGCCTGGCCACCGAATGAAACCGCCGTTTGCTTCCAGTAGTGTATGGAGCAATTCTGCGGTTATGATCGGCGGTCTCGACCGCCGTTCGAAACCGCCGTTCAAGACCTGATTGATTTTATCTCTCGGCCTAATTCGGTGGTTGAAACGGCGGTCACGAATGAAACCGCCGTTTTCATACCTGATTGATTTTTAATCTCAGGTTTGATTCGGCGGTTGGATCTGCGGTCACGAAACCGTCGAATGAAACCGCCGTTGGTCCCCTGTTCCTCTCGGGCCAATTCGGCGGTTATGAACGGCGGCCTGGCCGCTGATTGAAACCACCGATCGGTGCGTTTCAGGGGCAAACTTGTCTTTTCACATGCTCTGTTTTTCATGCCTATAAATACATCACTTTCTCTTGTTCTGAAGATGACTCTTTGATCATCAAGAACCCTACTTTCAAAAGAGAGATTTTTAAGAGAGAAAGCAATCAAGTTTGCTCATTAAACACTCAAACCAAAATCCATTTGCATCAAAGTTTATCTAGCATTCTCTAGCATATCTAGGATGCTTGCTTGCATGGGTCTTTGATCGTCACACTTGCTTTGGTAAGTTTTTCACTATTATCATACATAATTAGTGTTTAATTTATTATGGCATCTCTTTTATTACTTGATTGTTCTTAGATTATAATCTAATATTCAAGATAGAGATTGTTGTGTTGATTTGATTGAGTGTTGTTTTTATGATAGATATCTAGGTTTCTCTAATCCATGATTATCTATACTAATTGACATGTCATTTAGCTTTAATATCTAGGATTGTTTTTAATTGCATATTCATCATCTTAGATAAGCATATATGGTTTCCCTTGCTCTATGTTGCATTTGAATATTCATATATTCACTTAGGGTGTTAATCTCTTTTTAGAGAATTAAGTCTTGTGTTGTGACCGGGATTAGGTTGCTTAATTCGCAAGCAATCGGACTAGGTTCACTCATATCGGGATTAGGTAGGTGTGTGATTACTTCCAGGATTAGGTTGTAATCGTTTACACATTCAGTGGATTCGAGGTTCGAGTGTGGCTTACTTACTAGCCCGTGGTTTTTCCCGTGAGGGTTTCCACGTAAAAATCAAGTGTTATTTAATTTTCGTATTTTATACTTGATTTATTGCTTTATCTATTTAGGGGTAATTTCGTAATTTGGACTAACACGAAAAATTGGGTAAAAAGCTTAAAATCTATTCACCCCCCCTCTAGATAGTTTTATACACACCATGCTATAATTTGTTTCAATTGGTATCAGAGCGGGTTCCTAGACATACATAGGTGATCCTTGCTTATTTTGGTGTGTTTTGCATTTTGTGTGATTTTTGATCATTCATACATTTGCATTCATTTCATTCATTCATAAACACTATGAGTGGAAACGGTGGAAATGGTGGTGGCAACGAAGGTGCTTCAAGCACAAGGCCTCCACTTCTTACCGGATTGAACTATTCCCAATGGAAAGGGAAGATGGAATCCTACATATGCCAAATTCATGACCGTGCATGGATGGCGGTGGAAGACGGATATGAGCTACCCAAGATGACTCCCGATGGTGGAGGAGAAGAAGTATTGAAGCCTAAGGCGCAATGGAACGCGCAAGAGTTTGAGGCTTCAAAGTGGAATAGGAAGGAGATGCATGCCATCTTGTGTGCTATGGATGAAAATCAATATAAATTGATTCAAAATACTAGGATAGCTAAGGAGGCTTGGGACATCCTAGAGATTGCACATGAGGGAACCGAAGTGGTGAAGGACTCTAAGCTTCAAGTCCTCTAAACTCAATTCGAGATGCTTAAGATGGAGGAGAATGAGTGCTTCAACGACTTCGAGATCAAGTTGATGGATATAGTCAACCAAAGCCATCAACTTGGTGATCCATATTCGGATAGGAAAATCAAGCAAAAGATTATGAGATCTCTACTCGATAGGTTTGAATCGAAGGTGACGGCTTTAGAAGAAAATAGTGGATATAAGGATATGAAGCCGAGTGAGGTGATTGAGAGACTTCTAGCTTATGAGTCTAGGAAAGGGCCTATCTCCACACCCACTAAAAAGCAAAAAGGAATTGCTTTAAAAACCTCCAAGGATGAAAAAGAGGCAAAGAAGGTTGACTCGGATGAAGACCTTGCCTTGTTTGTAAAAAGGTTCAACAAGGTTATGAAGTTTAGAAGAAAGATCTTTGGATCAAAAGGTCAAGATTTGAAGAAAAAGGGCTCTTTCAAGAAGTTTGAACCTAGGCAAGAAAGGACCGAAAGGAAAGGGGTCCGATGTTTCGAGTGTGGTGGCATAGGTCACTTTGCCCCCGAATGTGCAAATCACAATGAGAGGAAAAAGGGAAAAGTGATGGCCGCCACTTGGAGTGGAAGTAGTGATGACTCCAATGAAGAAGATGAGTCTTCAAGTGATGAAGAGCTCATGGCTAATCTCCTAGCTTTTGCCTCCTCCCATAAAAGCAAAAGTGCTATTGAGAAAGAGGAAATGAGTCAAGAGGAAAATGACTCAACTGGAGAAGAAAGTGATTCCTCGTCTAACTCCATAAGTAGTTTTGTGGAGAAAAAGGTGCTTGCTAAATGCCATGCCGAGTTTAATGATTTAGCAATCAAGAGCACAAGAAAGATCAAGATGTTGAGAGAAGAAAATCTTGAGCTTGCATCTCATAATGACCACTTAGGTGAACAAGTGGAAAAATTCAAGAAGATGGAAGATAAGCTAAGAGAGGAGTTAGTCTTATCTAGGAGGAATGAAGAAAGTCTAAAGAGGGAGCTTGAAGAAGTTAGAGATTCTATGACTAGGATGGATTCTAGCACCAAGAAGCTTGACCATATGCTTGGTGTTGGAAAGAGTCCATGTGACAAGAGGGGTCTTAGGTATGAAGATGACAAGAAGATCTCAACCTCTAACAAGACCGTGTTTGTCAAGGGTTTGAAGAACGAAGAAACTTCATATGTGCAAATTCCTAGGAAGAAGTTAGAAGTAGGACAATGTTCAAATGCACAAGTGAAGATGGGGCCAAGAAGGCAAACTCAAGCTCAACCTCCTAGGGTCCCTCAAGCCAACATTCCTCCATAATTGGCTCACAAAGGAAAGAGACCTATCATGCAACCTCAAGCTAGGAAGCAATCTAGACCGGTTCAACAACGAAGACGGATTGAACCCTTTCATCCACAAAGACAAGGACAAGGTATGCTTCCTTATTTTACTCCTATATGTCACTTTTGTGGATTTGATGGTCATATTAGACCACATTGCTTTCGATATACAAAAATGTGCAAAACTAGAAGCATGATAGAGAAGAAAAAGAAAAGAGCCATGATGCATGTTCCTAGGAATGATAATATGATTATGCATGATCCTAGAACATCTAGAGCCCATGTACCAAAGACCACTAAGAAAGCTAAGATTGTTTCTAGGTGGATTAGAAAGAATGAAAATGTTTGCCATGTTGCTCAAATAGTCTTGAAGGCAAATTCTTCTAATTTTTGGTATTTAGATAGTGGGTGCTCTAGGCACATGACGGGAAACAAGAGTTTCTTCGAGACTCTTGTTATGGAGGAAGGAGGATATGTCACTTTTGGTGATGGATCCAAAAAGAAGGTTGTAGGGAAAGGAACCATTTCCGTTCCCGGATTACCCTCCTTATCCGATGCTTTATTTGTTGATGGCTTGAAAGCCAATTTAATAAGCATTTCACATCTAAGTGATGAAGGATATTCCGTCTTGTTTTGTAAAGATGATTGCTCGATCCTAAAGCCCGATGGACAAACCTTATTGAAAGGTATGAGATCTAGCGGCAATTGCTATTATCTTGAAGCTAGAATTGTCTCAAACAATGTGTCCATGGATGAGCAAATAGAGTTGTGGCATGAAAGACTTGGCCACATGAACTTTAGGGATTTAAGAACCATTGGAAAGTTCAATTGTGTGCGTGGCCTCCCTAAGCTTGGGAAGAAAGCCAATGGTATTTGTGGACCTTGCCAACAAGGAAAACAAACCAAAAGCATGCACAAAAATGGCAAGTATCTCTCCACAAAGGAACCCCTAGAGCTTCTCCACATGGATCTCATGGGTCCTATGCAAACCGAGAGTTTAGGTGGAAAGAGATACATTTTTGTTTGTGTTGATGATTTCTCTAGATTTACATGGACATATTTTCTTAGAGAAAAATCCGAAACTTTTGATAAGTTTAAAATGCTTTGTACTAAAATACAAAACGAAATGAATTCTAACATTAAAAGCATTAAACGGATTAGAAGTGACCATGGGAGGGAATTTGAGAATGCCTAATTTGAAAGCTATTGCAATAGCTTAGGCATCTCCCATGAGTTCTTGGCTTCTAGGACACCTCAACAAAATGGAGTTGTTGAGAGGAAGAATAGGGTCCTTCAAGAGATGGCCCGTGTGATGTTGCTTAGCAACAATGTCCCTAGGAACCTATGGGCCAAAGCCGTCAATACGGCTTGCTATATAGGGAATCGTGTTTTCCTAAGGCCTGGATCTAGAAACACCTCCTACGAGTTATGGAAGGGTAGGAAGCCAAATGTTAGCTACTTCCACACATTTGGAAGCAAATGCTACATTTTAAATTACTGTGATCAACTTGGTAAGTTTGATGCTAAGAGTGATGAGGGTATCTTTATTGGCTATGCCTTGAATAGTAGAGCCTATAGAGTTTTCAACTTGAAGACTCGAACCGTCATGGAATCATCGAATGTTGTTATTGATGATACAAGGCTCAAGTCTCATGACCATGAGGAGGAGGAAGTTTTAGAGGATGACTCTCCTTTGGAGAGGGTTGTGGTGACTCCCAATGTTGGGACGTCCAATGACATTAATGAAGTCACACAACCTATTACTAGAGTCCCTCTCTTGGACTCTAATGAACCCGCTCCATGGGTTAGAAGGCTCCATAACAAAGAGGATGTTATTGGAGATGTGAATGAGGGTGTTAGAACTAGACGTCAAATAGCTAATCTTATTAGCTACACATGCTACACCTCTCAAATTAAACCCAAAAAGGTTGAAGAAGCCTTAAATGATGAATTTTGTGTTTTTGCCATGCAAGAAGAGCTAAACCAATTCGAAAGCAATGAGGTTTGGACTCTAGTTCCTAGGCCTAAGACCACTAATGTCATAGGCACTAAATGGATATTTAGGAACAAATCCGATGAGGATGGCAACATAGTGCGGAACAAGGCTAGACTTGTAGCACAAGGGTACTCTCAAATTGAGGGTATCGACTTTGAGGAGATATTTGCTCCCGTTGCCCATTTAGAGTCTATTAGGCTTCTCTTGTCCATTTCTTGTGTGCACAAGTTCAAATTGCACCAAATGGATGTCAAGAGTGCCTTCCTCAATGGCTTCTTGCAAGAGGAAGTGTTTGTTGAATAACCCAAGGGGTTTGTGGATGCTCACCACCCCAACCATGTCTATCGCCTCAAGAATGCTCTATATGGGTTGAAACAAGCACCGAGGGCTTGGTATGAGCGCCTCACTCAATTTCTTGTTGACAATGACTACACACGTGGTAGTGTTGACAAGACACTATTCATCAAAAGAAACAATGATGAGCTTTTCATAGCTCAAATATATGTTGATGATATAGTGTTTGGCTCCACCAATAACACCAAGGTCCAACAATTTGTTGATGTTATGTCTCATGAATTTGAGATGAGTCTTGTTGGTGAGCTTAGTTACTTCCTAGGTTTGCAAATTAGGCAACTAGATGATGGGATTTTCATAACCCAAGCCAAATATGCCAAAAACCTAGTGAAGAAGTTTGGTCTTGAAAAAGCCAAGCATTGTAATACACCCATGAGTACCACTTTGAAGCTAAGCAAGGATGCTAGTGGTAAAAGTGTGGAACAAACATTATATCGTGGCATGATAGGTAGCTTGCTTTATTTGACCGCAAGTAGGCCCGATATCTCCTTTAGTGTGGGTGTGGGTGTGGGTGTGGGTGTGGGTGTGTGTGCTAGGTACCAAGCGGATCCTAAGGAGTCCCATCTCTCTTCCGTAAAGAGAATCATTCGCTATGTGAATGGGACATCCAACTATGGGATTTGGTACTCTTTTGACACTAATGCTAGTCTTGTAGGCTTTAGTGATGCGGATTGGGCAGGAAATTGCGATGATAGGAAGAGCACATCGGGCGGTTGCTTCTTTTTAGGCAACAACTTGGTGTCTTGGTTTTGCAAGAAGCAAAACTCGATTTCCTTGTCCACGGCCGAGGCCGAGTACATAGCCGCGGGGAGTGGATGCACACAACTCCTATGGATGAAGCAAATGCTAGTAGATTACGGATTCAACCAAGGTACTCTCACTCTCTTTTGTGATAACATGAGTGCTATTAATATTTCCAAGAATCCGGTACAACATTCTAGAACTAAGCATATTGACATCCGCCATCACTTCATTAGAGAGATTGTTGAAAATAAATGCATAGTACTTGAACATATAGGTACTAATGATCAACTTGCGGACTTATTTACTAAACCCTTAGATGCTACTCGATTAAAAACTCTTAGTAGATCTATTGGGATATGTCTTGTGGAGTGATGTTCTATAATTGACCCCATATGGGGAACTTAAGCAAAGAGAGCTATTTTGCATTCTTGTCACTTGCAAAAAATTTGAAATATCGTATGCCTCTTCTTTTAATTGTTTGAGTAAGCTTGGTTGCACATATGTGTATATGTTTTCAATTCAATAAGTGTGAACTTTGCTTGTTTACAATCCATGTCATATTTATGTTCAAACATGCATTTTTGGACTAGGAGATGTATGTAGGAAGTATGATTTGAATGACCTATGATTATCTCCATGACATGATGATTCTTAAATAACATGCTAATGTCAAATGAAAAAGCATGGATTGATGATTGCATTCTCTTAAAATGCAAAACCTTGTGTGAAAGCTTATGAGACTCAAAATGAATAAAGGATCTTGTATCCATTCAAAGGAATTTACATTCCAAATGTCTCTCCTTCTTTATTGGTTGAACATGGCTACTATCATACGGATATCTTATCCGGAAAAATCAAATAGGGTGCAAAGTCGCTCATGCCATGTTTCGCTTATAAAGTTGGATATAGTTGTTCTTAAATTGAAATCAATATATTCTATATCCTTGCTTTACTCATGACATTGGTGAAATTGGTTTGAATTCTTATTAGAATCCTTTGTCATTTGCTTTGCCAAATACCATTGTATTTTGAACTTGAATGCTACATGTCTTGTATGCAAAGCATGTTTGATTCACACATTTTCTTTCAAATAAATCTCCTTGTTTCTCTTCAATTAATTGAGGTGCATAAAGTGACTTATATATATATATGCAAATATCTTGCATGCTTTTATCTCTTGTTGCTATGAGTGACCCGGTTGGGGACTACTCATTTGCCTATATCATGACAAAAAGAAGGAGTAGGATATGGTAAGGGGAGTTGCATATTGGAGAGAACATTCATTGAGGGGGAGTAACCCGTTTTGAGGGGGAGTATTGCATACACATACATTTCATAATGTTGTGCCTAAACTTTTAAAATGCAAATGCTTGTTTTTGTTCTCACTTGATTCATCTCACTTTTTACTTGTATTGGAAATGTTAGAAACTTTCTTTTCAGGGCTTGATTATTCTACAAGAGATTGAAGACTTGAAGTTTTATTTTCTTATCTCTTTGTGTTGTAGAAAATCATAGTTGTCCCGTAGTTTCTATTTCTTTGTGAGGAATCAATGTGAGTGGTGGTTTTGTCACGAAATAGCCAAAGTGGGAGATTGTAAGGTTCCCATTTGTTGATTGGCTCATTTCGTGGACAAACCACATGTTGGGGGTTCTTTGTAAGGGTAGCCTAGGTATCGATGCTATTGCTCAACCCCTTTGAAGACCTCGTCTTGATAAGCACCGAAGGTAAATTCTATGTGCTTACTTTTCTTTAAAGAGATTAGTTGCACACACACACTTAACATACATTGCATATGTGTGCATTCTCTTCACTTGTCACATTTCACACTTGCACTTATGTGTTATATTTTTGTTGTGTGTAATTGTGTCTTGTTGTCTTGTAATTCATTTCCTGATAGTTTTCGAAAACGTCCGCGCATGCACTAGAATGTGCTTGGTTTAGCGCGAGGACCGCCTACGGAGAATGCCCTTGGCTTCTCCTTGGTTTTCACATTTATTGGTGATCGGCAGTTATGATCGGCGGCCTGGCCACCGAATGAAACCGCCGTTTGCTTCCAGTAGTGTATGGAGCAATTCTACGGTTATGATCAGCGGTCTCGACCGCCATTCGAAACCGCCATTCAAGACCTGATTGATTTTATCTCTCGGCCTAATTCTGCGGTTGAAACGGCGGTCATGAATGAAACCGCCGTTTTCATACCTGATTGATTTTTAATCTCAGGTTTGATTCGGCGGTTGGATCGGCGGTCACAAAATCGCCGAATGAAACCGCCGTTGGTCCCCTGTTCCTCTCGGGCCAATTCGGCGGTTATGAACAGCGGCCTGGCCGCCGATTGAAACCGCCGATCTGTGCGTTTCAGGGGCCAACTTGTCTTTTCACATGCTATGTTTTTCATGCCTATAAATACATCACTTTCTCTTGTTCTGAAGATGACTCTTTGATCATCAAGAACCCTACTTTCAAAAGAGAGATTTTTAAGAGAGAAAGCAATCAAGTTTGCTCATTAAACACTCAAACCAAAATCCATTTGCATCAAAGTTTATCTAGCATTCTCTAGCATATCTAGGATGCTTGCTTGCATGGGTTTTTGATCGTCACACTTGCTTTGGTAAGTTTTTCACTATTATCATACATAATTAGTGTTTAATTTATTATGGCATCTCTTTTATTACTTGATTGTTCTTAGATTATAATCTAATATTCAAGATAGATATTGTTGTGTTGATTTGATTGAGTGTTGTTTTTATGATAGATATCTAGGTTTCTCTAATCTATGATTATCTATGCTAATTGACATGTCATTTAGCTTTAATATCTAGGATTGTTTTTAATTGCATATTCATCATCTTAGATAAGCATATAGGGTTTCCCTTGCTCTATGTTGCATTTGAATATTCATATATTCACTTAGGGTGTTAATCTCTTTTTAGAGAATTAAGTCTTGTGTTGTGACCGGGATTAGGTTGCTTAATTCGCAAGCAATCGGACTAGGTTCACTCATACCGGGATTAGGTAGGTGTGTGATTACTTCCGGGATTAGGTTGTAATCGTTTACACATTTAGTGGATTCGAGGTTCGAGTGTGGCTTACTTACTAGCCCATGGTTTTTCCCGTGAGGGTTTCCACGTAAAAATCAAGTGTTATTTAATTTCCGCATTTTATACTTGATTTATTGCTTTATCTATTTAGGGGTAATTTCGTAATTTGGACTAACACGAAAAATTGGGTAAAAAGCTTAAAATCTATTCACCCCCCCTCTAGATAGTTTTATACACACCGTGCTATAATTTGTTTCAAGAATCAACGGACAGGTGCTTACCATTTTTTAGAGCCCTAAAGAAAGGTAAAGGGGTCGAATGGAATGAAGATTGTGAGCAGGCATTCCAAAAATTGAAAGGCTACCTAGGCCGAGCACCACTGCTGTCAAAACCGTTGGTCAGAGAAACACTATATCTATACTTGTTGGTCATAGAAATGGCCACGAGTTCGGTATTAGTAAGACAAGAACATGGATTTTAGAAGCCGGTGTATTACACAAGCAAGGCATTGCTACCTATCGAGACGAGGTACTCGCCGACCGAGAAGATGGCGCTCGCACTATTAATAGAAGCAAGAAAACTGAGACCTTATTTCTAGGCCCACAAAATCAAAGTGTACATAAATTGTTCTCTGAAGCTGATCTTACAAAAATTAGAGGTGTCCGGTAGACTGACAAAATGGGCGATTGAGTTGAGCGAGTTCGACATAAGGTACCTCCTAAGAACATCGATAATGGGCCAAGCAGTCGCCAACTTTGTGGCAGAGTTCACTGAACCAAACGTGGAAGTAGCAAAGATGATGGTAGAAAAAAAGAAGAAAGTTTTCCAGTGGCAACTTTAGGGATAGCAATTAAACCCGAACCCGTGGGACCCGCTCGAACCCAACCCGCTTAAAGAGGGTTTGGGTTGGGATAAGTGTACCCATGGGCGGGTCTGGGTTTGAAAATTGTACCCGTCACGGGTTTGGGTTCGGGTATAGATTTAGAAAAAAATCCATACTCGAACCCGCGAACAATAAAAATTATATAATATTTTATTATTTAAAATATTATAAATTTAAACTCCAATAAAAACTTTTTAATTATATAAAGAATAAAATGTAAACATTGCAATCTATTAAGTGTTTTTATTCTTTAAAATTATAATATTTTATATACAGTATTTAAATAATATAGAAATAATTTAAAAAAAATATATTGATGGGTTTGTGGGTTCACGGGTTTTACCCGTGGACCCGCTTGTTTCACGGGTTCATGGGCGGGTTTGGGTGTCCCCCAAACCCGTGAGTAAAACCTGAACCCAAACCCGTTTGTTTTCGCGGGTTCACGAGCGGGTTTGGTAGACACAAAATTTCACGGGTTTGGGTTTGGATTTGGATTTTACCAAACCCGCCCGAACCCACCCCATTGCCATTCCTAGGCAACTTCATGTTAATGGTTCATCAAACACGCACAATAGCGGGGCGGGGATAGTGGTGTCAACCCTGGAAGGAGATTCTATCGAATGTGCCTTACAGTTTGATTTCAATTCCACCAACAATCAAGCTGAGTACGAAGCATTGATAGAAGGGCTAAGAGTATGCACGACCTTAGGGGCCGATGAAGTAGAGATTTTCAGTGACTCACAAGTCATTGTCAATCAAGTGATAGACGAGTACCAGGCGAGAGATGAAAATATGATCGCCTATCTGGATTTGGCGAAAGGGTTATTGAGACAATTCAAAGAATTTAGGATCATGCAAATCCCTAGAGAGAAGAAAGAGCAAGTCGAGTACTAGGCGAGAGATGAAAATATGATCGCCTATCTGGATTTGGCGAAAGGGTTATTGAGACGATTCAAAGAATTTAGGATCATGCAAATCCCAAGAGAGAAGAAAGAGCAAGTCGACGCTCTGGCCAAACTAGCCTTAACCACGGCTAATATCTGGCCCCGAACAGTTCCGATTGCTTATCTGTCCCAACCAAGCATAGCTGAGCAGAATGAGGTCGAAGTAATCGAAAAAGGGTCGGACAACTGGATGACATTAATAAAAGAGTACCTCATCAATGACACCTTACCAAGTGACCCACTTGAAGTGAAGCGGCTAAAATACAAGGCCACTAGATACTCAGTTCTCAGCGGGGAGCTATACAAAAGAGGTTACTCAAGAGTATTGCAGAGGTGCATCGGACCCGAAGAGGCTGATGAGATTTTAAATGGCATACATAATAGAAGCTGTGGGAATCACACTGGAGGCATTAGTCTGGCCCACAAGACACTAAGGTAAGGGTTATACTGGCCAACATTGTTCGTTGATGCAAAAAGAACAGCTGTAAGATGTGAAGCATGTCGAAAAATTGCGAACAATATTCGCCAACCACCTGAGCATCTACAAAGCATCACTTTCCCTTGGCCATTCACCATGTGGGGAATTAACCTGATCGGCCCAGTGCCCACGACAGCCAGAGGATGAGCAAAGCACACAATCGTGGCTGTGGATTATTTCAGAAAATGGGTGGAAGCCGAACCACTAGTACACATAACAGAAGCAAATACCACCAACTTTGTGAAGAAGAACATCTTGTACACATTCGGAATACCGAACACCATCATTATCGATAATGGGACACAGTTCGACAACAAGAAGTTTAGAGAACTATGTAAAATATATGGGATCAACAATTACTATGCATCTCCGACCCACCCACAGACGAATGGACAAACCGAAGTAGTGAACAAGATAATCAAGCATAACTTGAAAGCCAAACTCGCCGTCAAGAAAGGGAATTTGGTAGAAAAGCTACCGTAGGTATTATGGGCGTATCGGACCACATAAAGGATCTTAACAGGTGAGACGCCATACTTGATGGCCTTCGGAACCGAAGTTGTCATTCCAGTAGAAACAACATTCTCCTCGCCAAGAGTATAACTTTTTCAACCCATTCTGAATATTGACATGCTGAAATATGGGTTGGATGAGTTAGAAGAAAGAAGGGATCAGGCCCGAATAAGGAATGCAGATTATCAGCACAGAGCAGCCAGGTACTACAATTCGCATGTGCGAGTAAGAAGGTTCATGCTCGAGGATTTAGTATTGAAAAGAGTGGCACCAGGAACCAAGGACAAAGCAGCAAGATCACTCGTAGACAAGTGGGAAGGGCCATATCATGTCACCGGCATAGTTGGACATGTAGCATATCATATTGCTCGACGAGGAGCTAGCGAACTCCCTTGGCCATGCAATGCTCAATATTTAAAGATTTACTATCCTTAACTTCTTTCCTTATTAAATTTGTTTTTTTTTTTTTCATTTTCATTTTCTTTTCAGCATTTCTCTTTTTAACATTGTTGATATTGCAGGAGATCATCAATAAAGAGTAATTAATTACTAATACAAATGTCTTCGCAAAATCAAGAGAAACAAAAAATGGAACAACATAGTGTGGGCGAGCGAACACTCCCCAACCAAAGCAGGCTTAAGAGGAAAACGTCACAATAGCCTGACCTAGAAAAATGATGTCAGACCAATTGGCGTTCACCACCATTGGCGAGCGTGACCCTTTAAAATGCGAGCAAAGCATTCAGAAACAGCAATCAGGAATATATCCCAAAAGAAACGTTGGGGGTCAAACAACTAGCAATCCTAGCAAAATCTAAAAGCAAAAGAGAGAGACGTCCCAACAGTATGCTTAAAAACTTGGTGTATGGTCGGATATGTCCTGACAAACACTGAGTAAACACAAGAGCCAATCAAATTGGATCACGCTCATGTTTTTAAGCCCGAGATAGGCAAGGAGACCTAAAAACCAACAAAAAGCCTTGCGTCTAAATCAAAAACTCAGCAATGATAGCTGAACAAAAACAATAGATGGCCAACCAACAAACACGAGTTGTATAAATAAAGAGCGAATATGTAAGGTTGATAATTAGTGTTGGCATTAATTCCATATCAAAACGTGTTTATCTTGTAATGTTTAGTGGTTAGTAATTGAAGAATTTTGAAGACGAAGGACGTCTCAACCACAATTCATTCAAGAAGCCGGCTTTTAAGAGATTCGGGCATTATTGGTCAACAAAGGTATTAAAGGACCTCTTATCTCTTACAAGGCTAGGCACACACACACACATATCATTCTTGTGTGTTCCTTCATGATTTAATTTCATTTACATATCACTTTCACACTCTTGGCAAAATATGCTCATGCATTCATATTAAGTTGATAAACTTTGTGTTTTGCATTTTCTAGGACTATGTCCGGAAACTAGCATATGTGTGTGTCTTTGTGTTCGTATGTTTCCATATTTTGTGTTTAGGACTTGAACATGTTCTTATTTAATGCCTTATTGAGTTCCGGTCATTTCGGTTACTCATTCATAAGGTTTCGAGTCCAAACAAGTTGACTATGCTACTTTTCGTTCTCATTCGTTGAGTTGACTTCATCAAGGATTTCCGAGATGATTTCTCAACCTTTTTTCAAAGTTGTGTAGTTGTAGTCGTGCGTGAGAGAGTCACGGTTCGTAATCCGGAAACAGATTCGAAATCGGAGTTCGGACGCCCAAGATACGGGCTGAAGAACCAAGGGAGCGCGCGAGAGGACAGCCCAGGCCGTGAGGCCACTTGGGCTGGCCGTTGGTGAGGCCGTGGGCCCCACGGCCTGGAGGGGCCTCTGCCCCCGTGTGGGCCACGCGCCCCCTACGGCCAGGGGGTGACGTGGCCTCACATGGTTGGTCGGTTTTGGCCTTCTCTCTCCTCTTATTTCTTCCCTCTCTCTCTCCATTTTGAAAAATTAAGAAGAAAAAGTTGTGTTTTCCCGTAAGGATTTTCTCTCCAGTTTTCAGATTTTCAAAACACCATATCTTCCTCATCCGGAGTCGGATTTGAGTGATTCAAGTTGGAGAGTGTTCGTATTTGAGTCCTCTATCATCTCCTAGTGGTTTGGTGGCTGTTTGATCGTGATTTCTAGTGGTTCAACACTGATTTCCGAAACAGCTGCAGAATCCGAGGTAATGGACTTAACTTTGGGATTTCTTTCTTTTTGACCTTCCATTTGCTTGGGGTTTCTTCTTCTATATCTATGTTTATGTTTGGTAAAAGCTATTGAGAAAGATAGCTTGATTATCATTCTAATTGAAACTCAATTTGTGGACTAATGTTGACTAGATTCTATGATTCTAGGTTTTACATATGTTTGTGAGTTGTATTGTGATTCGAATGGCATCTTAGGTTGTTTGGAACTTAATTGAATTAATTTTGTGTTAAATGACCTTGAGATTTGATTTGATCCTTTGATTGATAAAATCTAGGATTTGTGTATTTGTTTGTGATTTAGAGAATATAGGTTTTGATTGATGTAAATCTCAAAACCTTGCTGTATATTTTTGACTAGTATACTGATTGATTTTAATCTCATATATCTAGCATTTAATTGTAAATTGATAGCATCTTGAATTTGTACTTCATGAACATATTGTGATTCAAGTGTTGTTTATGTGAATGAGACTTTGAGTGTATGTGTTAGGTGTTTCACATGCTTAGGTTTCTATTCTCTTATTTTTGCATTTAGACTTGATTACTTGTGATATCACATGTTTAGGTCTACTTGTGCCATAGAATGTATTGATCACATGTTCTATGTTGTATTGATTGTTTGCATCATTTGCATCATTTGCATTCACATGATCACACTAGGAAGTCCTTGTAAAAGGCAAGAAGTCTTGGTTAGAGTCGGGGTGACTCGGATAACCAAGCAAGAAGTCTTGGCTAGAGTTGGGGTGACTTGGATAGCCAAGCAAGAAGACTTGCCTAGAGTCGGGATGACTCAGATAAGTAAGCAAGGAGTCATGGCTAGAGTCGGGAGGACTCGGATAGTCATGCATGGGAGGCTCCCTAGAGGCAAGAGTGCCTTGGATAGGGAGTTGGCTATTGTATTGGTAGGCCTAGGCGTATGGTTAGACATAGACTCCGATAGAGCGGGGTACACGGGAGGTGTATGCACTCTTGAGGAATTTCTAATCTACCATCGATGTTGGTTTTGTGTGTTGTCCAATATATGGTGGTTTCGCATCATTGAGGGATTTCACACTTTCCAATAGGGTTGGGTAGGCTTAGACTTCACTAGGTTGGGTGAGCTAAAGATTGGTCACTTTGTGAATGTTCTATGTTTGCTTTCCAATATATATAGTACCCTAATGGTTGTAGTTCAACCCGTGGATGTTTCCTCCTTGGAGGTTTTACCACATTAAAAAATCTCTTGTGTTAATTCTTCCTATCTCTTCTCTTATATTTTAATTGTATATTTTATTATCTTGATTCATAATATTCACTTGTGATATATTGTGAAACAAGACTTTGTATAGTGTGATTTGTGGATTCATTCTTTTGATCATTTTTGTATCTTTGATTCTTTTGTATATTGTAATTTTTGTATAGTGATATTTGATCACTCTTGTAACTCATTGAACATCTATTGAAATACAAGCTTACTTTGTTTTTGTGTTTATTTGTTCTTATACCTCACATAACTAGATGATATACTTAGACCTTGCTCTCATGATTGTATTCTTGATTGTCTATGTATGTCTTCCTTGGCTTATTTTGTTGTGTGTAAGGCTACCTTGAGGGACAAACGAAAGTTTGTTCAAGGGTTTAAAAAAAGGTGTAAAAACCTATTCACCCCCCCTCTAGGTATGCTTTAAGCAATTTAACTACGTTTGTATACTTTCAGAATATACATTGATGGGATTGGGCCCGACTATAAAAAGAAAAGGAAAGAGAGTAAGTCAAGCATCTGCTGGAGGAGCACCCCGACTGCCTCATTCCACGTTCAAACTCGCGCAGGAGAAGAGCGTCATAAGCGAGAGATCTCTTAAATCGATCCACGGCCTGGGCCTTTGGTTCAGCCTTCAAATCCCCGAAGATCACATATCTTGAAATTTGCCGATTGCGTAGGTCATACGATTCTCGTTTAGCATTTTCTTAAGCCTCTTCGGCCAACCTCTCCACTTCCATGCAGGCTACGAGGGAATTTTGGCTAGCAGATAGTTGTTCCTTAAGCAACCTAATTTATTCTTCAGCCGGAGATAACTTCTCCTTTGCAGCCAATTGGGCAACCAAAAACCTATCAGCGGACTCCCTCAACTGAATGAGTTGCTGGGAGTATGACTCATCGACACTGAATTTATTGGCCACTGAATGAGAAATCATGTCCCGTAAACACCTATTCTCTGTAGAAACTGCGTTCCTGCGTCTATAGTTATCCACCATCTCGGACATCATCTGGACAAAACATGAAAGTTAGAAAATATAAACTCAACCGATAAAGTAGAGAGATAAAAAATTTACCAAAAAGTGGCAATTGAAAAAGATTTCCATCTTTTTGTTACATGATTTGTTCTTTATGTGCTCCCAGCCTTGTCCAACATAAACGTCCTTACTGATCAGGTGTGACAAAATTTCAGAAACGAAAAAATCTGAAAGAGAACCAGAGCCAGACGCCTTGCCAGTTCTAGTTGAAGAGGGGATCGGGGGTTCTTCACGCACACCTTCTGGATTTATGATGGGTACGGAAGAATCTGGTGGAGCAGTTGAAGTAGCAACATTCTGTTCGCCAACATTCGATGAGTTGGTAGTAAAATCCGCAACTGGAACTCTCTCAGCGGGAACCTCTAAAGCGATGCCTTTATTCAGAGAGGTTTCAGCGAGGATAGGTTCATCATTGCCTTCTTCATCTGACAAAATCACGTACTGAACAACTCTCGAAGCACGCTTAGTTGGGCGAACGACGTGATCAGGGGTACTCTCGGCTGGACGCTTTCCCCGACCAGCTTTAGGGTTCAAATCACTTGCGAGATCTTCAGAGAGGTTTCAGCGAGGATAGGTTCATCATTGCCTTCTTCATCTGACAAAATCACGTACTGAACAAATCTCGAAGCACGCTTAGTTGGGCGAACGACGTGATCAGGGGTACTCTCAGGTGGAAGCTTTCCCCGACCAGCTTTAGGGTTCAAATCATTTACGGGATCTTCAAGAGTTTCAATGACATTAGCATCAAAAATGGGGGCATCTTCGTCCGCACTCGAATGAGTACCAACCTTTTCTTTGCCTTTTCCGCTAGAAATGGACCTCTCGGTGGCCTAATAACCCCCATGGTGCTGATCAGCGTCAGCATATTGCTTAGGGCCATTGCCCGCATCCTCACTGTCTTGAGAATCTTCACCATCCGGCACAGCAATACCTTCTTTAACCAACTCAACGGCTTGCCTCTGGCTGGTAGCAGCAAGATTCTTCACATCTCGGGCTTGCACATCGCAAACCACATCAATATCGCTCATTGCAAAGGAAGCAAAAAGTTACAACTACAAAGCAATAAAAAATAAACAACATCAAAACGAACATAAGAAAAACTTATGGCAATGACGCCTACCGGATAAACGTGGAAAGACCCGCAAAGCGATCATTTTTTCCTCATTTAAAAGGAATGGTCGACCTCTCTCCTCCAACAGACAAACAGCAACTTTGCAAGATGAGAAATTTCATTATCTAACAAAACGGGAAGGGTCTTCGACCAAGACTCGGGGGATGTGAAGTGCCTTGGAACCCTCTTCGCTGGAAAGTTGAGACCAGTGTCTGTGGGTACATCCCTTCCCCATGCACCGCTTACAAAAAACCAGTTGTTTTTCCACCTTTTGTTTGAAGAGGGGAACCCTTAGATGAAACTGTTAACCAAAAATTATCACCGGGGTGAAATCTTTAATTAACGGTTTATGAGGGACCCGGATCTAGGTAGATCTAGGCCAGCGGGTTACCTAGTAGCCCGATAATTTATGAAGGACCCGGATCTGGATAGATCGGGGTTAGCGGGATACTTAGTAGCCTGATATCTCGCTGATTCTTGCAAATCTACTAGGTATAGCGAGTGTAAGTAGTAAGATAAGAATGATTCTGATATATGGTAGAAGGTGGACTGGCCTAGGGGGAAAAAGCATCACGTATGATCATATGCTGAAAAACCCCTAGGTAGTATCCGGTGGAGAGAGATTCTTTATATATTTATCAATAAGGCGTGCTCCGGGGAGCTTACAAAAGTAGGAGAATAATACAATATATGTGCTCCAGAGAGCTTACAATAATAGGCGGGCGTAGGCCCTTTCTCTAATTAGTAGAAAAGAAGAAGAAAAAGGAAGCCTTGTTGGGGAAGAAGCCGCAGGTCTTTTTTATGAGAAGAAGAGGATCTCTTTTCTGTCGAATATCATGTCATATATATAGGTTTTATTTCTTGTTGCCCACTCCCTCAATTTAGTCAATCAATCCACAATTATAGGAACACTGATTTGGCATTGATTGAGTTGAATATTCTCTCATTAATGGCGTTGTGAATGACCATTAAAGAGTTGACTAATCTCTCATTAATGGCGTTGTGAATGGCCATTAAAGAGTTGACTATCTTCATTAATACGATTGATTATCTCCATTAATAGGGTTGACTATCTCCATTAATGGCGTGGTGAATGGCCAGAGAGGTAAACCTTCCTTTTACTCGAATGCTGGCGCATATTGTCCTTCTTGTAGCATGGTTCTGGTCTTCCTTGGTAATCTGTCAGACAGTATATTAAGACCTCCCTTGTTGAC
Organism: Acer yangbiense; assembly: GCA_008009225.1. Taxonomy (NCBI): domain Eukaryota; kingdom Viridiplantae; phylum Streptophyta; class Magnoliopsida; order Sapindales; family Sapindaceae; genus Acer; species Acer yangbiense. Next base: position 15,877,040 of record CM017771.1, read on the forward strand.
GCCTTCTATGTTAGGTGGTTGGGAGGTGCTTGGAGGATCGGTCTTGGCAGGAAACATGATAAGGGGTATCGAGTGCGGGGCACCGAGTACCAGGTGCGGGATACCGGGTACCAGGTGCGGGGTACTGAGTACCAGATACAGGATACCGGGTACCAGGTGCGGGGCACTGAGTATTAGGTACGGGGTACCAAGTGCGGGGTATCGGGTACCGGGTACCAGGTGCGGGGTACCGGGTACTGGGATACCAATGTGGCGCGACATCAAGATACTGTGTATCATGGATCATGCAGTAGCGAGGTACCGGGATAATGTGGTAGCGGGATCCTCAGGATCCTGGGTTCATTCTTTCAACAATCAAATGACCTTGACATGGATGGAAAATTCTTCTTTGGACCCCTGTCAAAAAAGGCGGTTAACAAAAACCTTTCTTCTTGTCATCATCACATATCTCTACCTGCCTTAGATCTTTCGCACCCTCATGAATCCAATTCTCCACAACATAAGAGAGGAGAAAGTAAGTACCACCATGACCTGACTGCCTTAAGGTATAAAAATGGCGAATCTCGTGAGGTGTAGGTTGCTCGTAACCCATCGTCTTCCATATAAGACATAGGCACATTAGAATCCTGTATTTATTTGGAACCAACTAGGCAAGTTTGGTGTCAGCAAGGAATCGAGCAATGAACGACTGAACAGGAAGAGTTACTCCATAACCGAGCATCGACCCATAAATTGCAACAGCATTCTGCGGGGAATTCCATACGGCCCGTTCGCTAGGTAGTAACAGATGAACCGAGTCAGGAATGTCAAACCGACCCTTGTACTTTCGAATTTCTTGCTCACCAACCACATTTACCTTGCTATCGAAAGTGCTCGAACGGTCGAAAGAAAAATTTAACCTATCGCTTTGGTGATCATCAAAATCTGAATCAACTATCGTCTGAGCACCCAACTAAGATTCCCTGGGAACCCTAGGCGCTTTTCATCTACTACCATTGGACTTCGGAGTCCTTGCCATTTCCGGAGAATCACTACGATAAGACGAGGAGGAAGAATTATCAGGGAAACTAGTTTCATGAGCGGAAGGGATATATAGAGCAATTGGAACGGGAAAACTTGAACCAAAATTATGTATCAACAACTCAAGTTTATCCGCGGTATTTTTGTCACTAAGTTCTAGAGCTCGCATCATATGATTAAAAAACAAAGAACGCTGAGATGGATCCATGAAAACTCACCAGAAGATCTTTAAAACGGAAGCTACACAATGAATCTGACTGGGCAGATGAAGGGCTGTGTTAGATCCTTTGGATTGTCTGGCAATAAAAAAGAAAAGGAACCGGAGAAAGCTCATAAAAAAAATTGGTGTTAAAACTTTGAAACGGAAGGTCGAAGCCTGCAAATTGAAATTTCTTGGGTATCGCTGATAGAAGAAGAAGAAGAAGAAGAAGAAGAATCGGGAAAAAATAGAAATGGGCAGTGAACTAAGCTCTTGCTTTAAAAAGAGAGAATTTTCAAAATTCAAAAGTGCAAATGCGTGGATTTGATAACATGTACCGCCAGTACACGAAGAGGTGTCAAAACTATCCACCATACGACGAACACGTGGCGTCTCAAAAGAGAACCCTGCAGTCAAAGCGTCAAATCACCGCATCCGATCAAATGTCATTTTTGAATATTTTGTGGATCAAAATGAAGCTTATTGTGGAAGCATTAATTGCTGAAGCTAGCATTCAAAAAGGAGCACGTGGATTAAAAACAAAAAAGGAGGGAAAAAATTTCCCAAAGAGCCAAAAATTGAGAAACAACGGCAAGGCATGCTCTCAAAAAGAGCCTAGTGTGCTTATAAATACTACTCGCTGAAATGAAGGAAAGCAAAGATCAAGTCGCTTGTTCAGCTCGGAGTATTTATAGGGGTATTGTTGTATTTATATATTCGGCTAAAGGGACACGTCAGCAAAGTAAGCAGGGGACGCGAAAGAAGTACGATTCCACGTCATTTGTCAACTGGTCAACAAAGAAAGCATTGGTTATTTGCCACGTCATCAAGAAGATTAATGAAAGCTGGAAGCATATTTGCCATATAACCAAATCTTAAATGGATAAAGATTATATTCACCAAAGACCCCCACTCGGCAAGCCTTACTCGGCCAAACGAGAAAAACAATCCTATTAAGATATGCCTTATCAAGTGAGGATTCATTCAGATACAAGGTCTAAGAGTCACACTCCAATAAGAAGATATCTCTATTCCCTCTCCAAAACACCCGAGAGGTCTAAACAGGAAAGAACTCAAAGCTTTTGGAAGGATAAATGCCAAAAGGGAAAGGAGTCCCAAGAAGTTCACTACATTAGAATCCCAACACGATTCTATTTAGTAAATCCGTCACTAACACGGCAAAGGTGGAGAAAACCCTAGCTCGGATGGTATAAATAGAACCATGTAATCTACGAAGAGGGGATTTTTTTTCAAGAACAATTGTATGAGAGAAGAGAGACAATATTGAGAGTGTAATCTAAAAGAATTCATAGTATTATTTCCTGCCCTCAGGGGCGCCATGGTTTTTTTCTCTCTTTCTAGGGTTTTCCATATGAAATTCATGTCTTGCATGCATTCATTGATATTCTTGCTCTCATAAACATACTATAATTGTTGGACGCGTGGCAATCCAGAATTCATCGTCAACAGTTATCAAACAATACTAAATTATGTATCAATGATACTTTATATCATTCAAGCAGAATATAAAGAAATATGCTTAGATCAAAGACATATAGCTTTATTAATATTATATTGAGACTATGAATAATAAGAGTGTTGAATATCTGTGCATGATTCATGCCAGAAACTCATTATAGAAAAGCTGTGTACTTTATCATCTGGATTATATTATATAGTTATGAACTATAAGTTCTTAGATCCAAAAATACTTATGTTTTGACATGACAGTTTTGGTCATCAAAGATCTACGATGATGCGTATAATCATCGAAAATTATGGACATTAATTAAAGAGCCAGGAGATTCTTTAATTCCATAATAATATATGCAATGTATATTCACAAATGGAGACTAGCAATAAAACCATCTCATTCTAAAGTTGGTTTTGTATCCCCATCATTCAAGGGGATATATGTGAACATTTTCATCCACCAAATGAACCATTTTGTTATTTTACGGTTCTAATTGATGCACCTACGAGATGATCACATGTTTGTTTATTATCAAACATCTCCATATTACTTGCACTGATTATTAGTTTTTCAGGCATATTAACTTGATTAAACTTACAAGATATTTGATGAATATTGCAAAGCAACTGGGATTGATATTCAACATCTAGTTTTCAAATATACTCATAATCAAACTAGATTAGGGGAATAACTTATCAAACGTCTCCAGGTAATCGCGAGAACTTCATTATTTTGATACAGTTACTAAATTCTATATAAGGACTTACTCACTTTTAAGATATTTGATTATGTTGTATATCTCCTTATTGTATATCTGGCATGATCTAAGATAAGACTTTTATATCATTCTAAGATTAATATTGATTTTGATTAATCTTCTATTAGATCATTTAAACTTCTGATAGTTTATATTTTTACTCACAATCTGCATATTATTATATTGATTAATTTCCAAATGGAAAGTTTCTCTAGAAGAGAAGAGTAAATGAAAAGTTACTCTTACACAAAATAGAGATACCAGTTCGGCTCTTGATATATATATATAAATGTGTCTCATTTTAGTCTTCGTATCGCTCAAATACGAAAGATAATTGATCTTCAGATGATTATTAATTTGTTACCTGATATATTAAAGGTAACAAGATTTTTATAAGTTGTCATCTCATAAACCCTGGCCGGGTGATTGTTTCTGAAGAACGATCTGAGTAAAATGCAACAAATAAATCATCTGATACATATCAAAAGCTTATGAACCTTTTTGAAAGATATTGTTATCAGGATCCCAAAAGTAAACAAAACTCGAGTTATAAATAAATTCACTTTTTCTAAATCAACTCTATAAGAGTCTGATATATTTAAAGAGACACAAGTTTATGAAATAACTAAATCCATTGAAATGGAAGAAATCTCAACAAAGATACAAGAATATAGAAATTGAGAAAATTTCTATAAATCACATAAGTCTATGAAATGACTAAATCCATTAAAATGGAAGAAATCTTAACAGAGATACAATAATATAAAAATTGAGAGAATTTTTATAAATCACACAAGTCTATGAAATGACTAAATCCATCAAAATGGAAGAAATTTCAATAGAGATATAAGAATATAGAAATTGAGAAAAATTCTATAAATCACACAAATCTATGAAATGACTAAATCTATTGAAATGGAAGTAATCTCAACAAAGATACAAGAATATAGAAATTGAGAAAATTTCTATAAATAATATGAGAGAAATGTGGAGTCATAAGAAAACAATCATTGATGTATTTTTACTCACAATAGCACTATTGAAATTATAAATGATAATTATGATATTCATAATATCAATGATTGTAGACAAAAGGTATGATTGGCCTAAATGAAAATAAGCAATTCAAGAAGAATTGACTTCATATGCCAAACATAAAGTATTTAAACCAATAGTACTCCAGATACCTAGAGATGTCAAACTAGTTGGATACTAATGGGTCTTTATACAAAAACGTAATGAGAAAAATGAGATCGTGAGATATGAGGCACGACTCATAATACAAGGTTTCTTACAGAAACTTGGTATTCACTACTGATGAATACGATTACGTTCAGAATTTTTAATAAATTTAGCTGCCTTTGAAAGGCTTGAAATACGTTTTCAGATGTAGTAATCATTTATATATATGATTCACTCAATGAAGATATTTATAATCCCATCAGAATTAAAAATGCTAAAAACATATAAATCGAGATCTCGTAATCTATATTTGATGAACATACAAAAATCCTTATATGGATTAAAAACAATATGAAAGAATGTGGTATAACCGTCTCAGTTAATATCCGATAAGATAAGGATATAATAATCTTATTATATACTCATGTGTCTTCATAAAAGAAATGAGAAAGAAAATATTGTCTCGACCTGAAGATCGAGCATAGATCAAATGGAATGCTTGTCCATCTATCAGAATATGTTGGCAAAGATTCTGAAATGATTCCATATGGATATGATATTACTTTATAAAGCAAGTCTTTGTTTATACTCCCTCCAATAATTTATGATGTTATTTCATTTCATGAAATAAACATCTGTATGCATCAGTTTTAGCAATCCAAAAGATTGCTTCAAAAGAACTTTTATCAGAGGGAGCGTCTCATCAGGGGGAGCATATCAAATGAAGTATATTAATTATATTAGGGTATATGTGCATTGTACTCTTTTTTCTTCCAATCAGGTTTTTGTCCCATTGGGTTTTCCTAATAAGGTTTTAATGAGGCAATTCTCTAAGCATACCCAGAAATCTTTTAATTCATAAAGATCATCATAAATATTACATTAATCCAGTTCATCATTGTATATATGTTGTCTGGATCAAGAAGATCATTATAAATATTACTTTGATCTTGCTAATCATCGTATATATGTTACCATAATCCAGAAGATCATCATAAATATTACTTTGATTCGACAGATCAATGAATATCTTTGTTCAGGTTTTTATCCCACTGGGGTTTTCCCTAACAAAGTATAAATGTGAGAAATATTTTGAAGAAAACAATAATTATGGGCACTGTACTCTTTTACCCTTCGATAAGGTTTTGTCCCACTAGGTTTCCATGACAAGGTTTTTAACAAGACAGTTTTGAGAATGTTCAATACCACAAGATCCAGAAGATCATTGTATATATTTAACCCTAGGTTTTGTCCCATTAGGTTTTTTCTAAAAATTTTAAAATACAAGTGGTGGAAATCCAAAGGGGAGTATTATAATTATAGCTTTGCACCGTGTACCCAATCTCCCACACATGTGGATACTTACCCACCAAGTAAAGTGACCGCCTCTCCACTTGCTTAAACATCATCATCATTTTGCTTTCATCATCATGTCTTCACTTTATAGATATTATATTTGTATGATAATTCAATAAGGGAAATTACAATAAGCACCTCACCCTTTGCTACCTATATATATGTTTGATTTTGTAAAGGTTGTTGATCAGCTAGCTGATGCTCTCACTTGAAATCAAATAAGGCAATATGTTCTCTCTCGTGTTTATCTCTTCTCTCATCTGATGTCTCTCATCTTTATTATTTATTATTTATTTCATCTTTTATTCAATTCATTCACAACAATATATATATCTAGCTCTATGATGTGGTTTGGTGGGTTTGGTGTTGATGATGATGGTGGTTTCTGAAATTTGGATTGGTGATTTTAATTTGGTAGACGTTGGAGATCCATCATCTTTTTTATTATTATTAATTTTGATTTTTTATACTTGAAATATTGTTTTTATTATTTATAAATATCTTGAGGGTAGAATGTAAGGATTCCCGTTGTTTTTAATTGGCTTATTTCGTGATCAAACCATATGTGGGGATTCTTTGTAAGGGTAGTTTAGATGTTGTTGTTATTGCTTAGGCCCTTTGAAGACCTCATGATTGACAAGCACCAAAGGTAATACTCTAAGTGCTTACTTGTCTTGAAGAGATAGTTGCACACACTCACAACTCATGCATTTGCTTAATCTTTGTATGTTGTGTTTCTTTTTGTTGTGCATCAATGCCTATTTACATCTCTTCTTGCTTGGTATAATGATTGCATCTTGTGTTTATAACATCATAGCATTTAGGCTTTTAGGATGCATCTTAGTTTACCTTTGTTCCCCTTGCATGATTGCTTGTGGGGTTCAAAGTTGTGGGCTGTGCGCTGGTCCACCTGCGCCTGACGTCCAGCGCCGCTCACCGGCGTAAAACGCCCAGTGGCGTGCCGCTGGTCGTGCGCTGGTCCCCACCAGCGCAGCCCACCAGCGCAGATCGTCCAGTTCTCTGTCGCCGGTCGTGCGCTGGTCTACACCAGCGCAAGGTCACCAGCGCTGATCGCCCAGTGTGGCTCCGCTGGTATGGCGCCTGTGTGAGCGCATGTCGTCCAGTGCCAATGCAAAAATAGGCGTGTGCGCTGGTCTTGCGCCTGTCGCCCAGCGCAAGGCCATCAGCGCACAGAGCAATTTTTGGTGCGTTTTTCAAAACGACCACACTTCACTTATGGCCCCTATATATATAACACTTTGACTTTAGGTCAGCCAAGTGAGTTCATATTCATATTCTATACTTAGAATATTTTTCAAGAGAAGAAAAATACACAAAGAACTCAATTTTAATCACTCAAACACTTTTTCATGATCATCAATCATCATCTAGCATCATCTTGGATCATCTAGATGTCATCTTGCATGGAATCTTCATCATACTTTGCTTGGTAAGTTTTTCACTAATATCTTACATGTTTTGTGTTTCTCTTATCTAGCAATCTCAATTAATTACTTGTTGATTATTTTGTATGCTTTGGATACAATATTGAGATGAGTATGATGTATGTTTGAGAAGTTGTATTGTGCTAGCATATTAGGTTTTGTGCTTAATATTGATTAGCTAAACTAATTGACATGTCATTTAGTTTTGATATCTAGGATTGTTCTTAATTGCATATTAATCATCTTAGATAAGCATATAGGGTTTCCCTTGCTCTATGTTGCATTTTGGATATTTACATATATTCACTTAGGGTTGTATTCTCTTCTAGAGAAAGTAAGTCTTGTGTGTAGCAACCGGGATTAGGTTGCTTAGATCGCAAGCAAATTGGACTAGGTTCACTCATACCAGGATTAGGTAGGTGTGTGATTACTTCCGGGATTAGGTTGTAATCGTTTGCACATTTAGTGGATTCGAGGTTCGAGTGTGGCTTACTTACATAGCCCGTGGTTTTTCCCGTGAGGGTTTCCACGTAAAAACCAAGTGTTGTTTTAATTTCCGCACCATATTACAATTGCTTGGTTATATTATCTTGAGGGCATTTTCGTAATTTTGACTAACACGAAAAATTGGGTAAAAAGCGTAAAATCTATTCACCCCCCATCTAGATAGCTTTATACACACCGTGCTATAATTTGTTTCAATTGGTATCAGAGCGGGTTCCTAGACATACATAGGTGATCCTTGCTTTTTGGTGTGTTTTGCATTTTGTGTGTTTTTTGATCATTCATACATTTGCATTCATTTCATTCATTCATAAACACTATGAGTGGAAACGGTGGAAATGGTGGTGGCCACGAAGGAGCTTCTAGCACAAGGCCTCCACTTCTTACCGGATTAAACTATTCCCAATGGAAAGGGAAGATGGAATCCTACATATGCCAAATTCATGACCGTGCATGGATGGCGGTGGAAGACGGATATGATCTCCCTATGATGACTCCCGAGGGTGGAGGACAAGATGTTTTGAAGCCTAAGGCGCAATGGAACGCGCAAGAGTTTGAGGCTTCTAAGTGGAATAGGAAGGCTATGCATGCCATTATGTGTGCTATGGATGAGAATCAGTACAAGCTTATTCAGAATACTCAGATTGTCAAAGTGGCATGGGACATCCTTCTAGTTGCACATGAGGGAACCGAGGTGGTGAAGGAGTCCAAGCTTCAAGTCCTCCAAACTCAGTTTGAGCTTCTAAGGATGGGAGAGGATGAATGCTTCAATGACTTCGAAATCAAATTGATGGACATTGTAAATCAAAGCCATCAACTCGGAGACCCGTATTCGGATAGGAGAGTCAAGCAAAAAATTATGAGATCTCTCCCCGATAGGTTTGAATCCAAGGTGACGGCCATAGAAGAAAATAGTGGCTACATGGATATGAAGCCAAGTGAGGTGATTGGGCGTCTCCTTGCATATGAGTCTAGGAAGGCTCCTAGCACCACTACTCCTCCTAAGAAGTCTAAAGGAATAACTTTGAAAGCATCTAAGGATGCAAAGGAGGCAAAGCATGAATCGGATGAAGACCTTGCCTTATTTGTGAAAAGGTTCAACAAGGTTATGGGGTTCAAGAAGAAGAAGGGATTTGGGTCAAGAGGACAAGATTTGAAGAAAAAGAGTTCCTTCAAGAAGTTTGAGCCTAGACAAGAGAGGACCGAAAGGAAAGGGGTCCGATGCTTTGAATGTGGTGGGATTGGTCACTTTGCCCCCGAATGTGCTAATCACAATGAAAAGAAGAAGAGCAAAGTGATGGCCGCCACTTGGAGTGGGAGTAGTGATGACTCCAATGAGGAAGATGAGTCTTCAAGTGAAGAAGAGCTCATGGCTAATCTCCTAGCTTTTGCCTCCTCCCATAAAAGCAAAAGTGCTAGTGAGAAAGAGGAAATGAGTCAAGAGGAAAATGACTCAAGTGAAGAAGAAAGTGATTCCTCATCTAACTCCATAAGTAGTTTTGTGGAGAAAAAGGTGCTTGCTAAATGCCATGCCGAGTTTAATGATTTAGCAATCAAGAGCACAAGAAAGATCAAGATGTTGAGAGAAGAAAATCTTGAGCTTGCATCTCATAATGACCACTTAGGTGAACAAGTGGAAAAATTCAAGAAGATAGAAGATAAGCTAAGAGAGGAGTTAGCTTTATCTAGGAGGAATGAAGAAAGTCTAAAGAGTGAGCTTGAAGAAGTTAGAAATTCTATGACAAGGATGGATTCTAGCACCAAGAAGCTTGACCATTTGCTTGGTGTTGGAAAGAGTCCATGTGACAAGAGGGGTCTTGGGTATGAAGATGACAAGAAGATCTCTACCTCTAACAAGACCGTGTTTGTCAAGAGCTTGAAGAGAGAAGAAACTTCATTTGTGCAAGCTCCTAGAAAGAAATTAGAAGTAGGACAATGATCTAATGCACAAGTGAAGATGGGGCCAAGAAGGCAACCTCAAGCTCAACCCCCTAGGGTCTCTCAAGCCAACATTCCTCCTCAAATGGCTCACAAAGGAAAGAGACCTATCATGCAACCTCAAGCTAGGAAGCAACCAAGACCGGTTCAACAACGAAATAGGATTGAACCCTTTCATCCACAAAGACAAGGACAAGGTATGATTCCTTATTTCACTCCTATATGTCATTTTTGTGGATTTGATGGTCATATTAGACCACATTGCTTTCGATATATAAAAATGTGCAAAACTAGAAGCATGATAGAGAAGAAAAAGAAAAGAGCCATGATGCATGTTCCTAGGAATGATAATATTATTATGCATGATCCTAGGACATCTAGAGCCCATATACCAAAGACCACTAAGAAAGCTAAGATTGTTTCTAGGTGGATTAGAAAGAATGATATTGTTTGCCATGTTGCTCAAATAGCCTTGAAGGCAAATTCTTCTAATTTTTGGTATCTAGATAGTGGGTGCTCTAGGCACATGACGGGAAACAAGAGTTTCTTCGAGACTCTTGTTATGGAGGAAGGTGGATATGTCACTTTTGGTGATGGATCCAAAAAGAAAGTAGTAGGGAAAGGAACCATTTCCGTTCCCAGATTACCCTCCTTATCCGATGCTTTATTTGTTGATGGCTTGAAAGCCAATTTAATAAGCATTTCACATCTAAGTGATGAAGGATATTCCGTCTTGTTTTGTAAAGATGATTGCTCGATCCTAAAGCCCGATGGACAAACCTTATTGAAAGGTATGAGATCTAGCGACAATTGCTATTGTCTTGAAGCTAGAATAGTCTCAAACAATGTGTCCATGGATGAGCAAATTGAGTTGTGGCATGAAAGACTTGGCCACATGAACTTTAGGGATCTACGGACCCTTGGAAAGTTCGAGTGTGTGCGTGGCCTCCCTAAGCTTGGGAAGAAAGCCAATGGTGTTTGTGGACCTTGCCAACAAGGAAAGCAAACTAAAAGCATGCACAAAAAGGGTAAGTATCTCACCACCAAGGAGCCTCTTGAGCTTCTCCACATGGACCTCATGGGTCCCATGCAAACCGAAAGTTTGGGTGGAAAGAGATACATTTTTGTATGTGTTGATGATTTCTCTAGATTTACATGGACATACTTTCTTAGAGAAAAATCCGAAACTTTTGATAAGTTTAAAATGCTTTGTACTAAATTACAAAATGAAATGAAATCTAACATTAGAAGCATTAAACGGATTAGAAGTGACCATGGGAGAGAGTTTGAGAATGCCTCTTTTGAAAGCTTTTGTGATAGCTTAGGCATCTCCCATGAGTTTTCGGCTCCTAGGACACCTCAACAAAATGGAGTTATTGAGAGGAAGAATAGGGTCCTCCAAGAGATGGCCCGAGTGATGTTGCTTGGCAATAATGTCCATAGGAACCTATGGGCCGAAGCCATCAATACGGCTTGCTATATAGGAAATCGTGTGTTCCTAAGGCCCGGTTCTAGAAACACCTCCTATGAGCTATGGAAGGGTAGGAAGCCAAACGTTAGCTACTTCCACACATTTGGAAGCAAATGCTACATTTTAAATGACCGTGATCAACTTGGCAAGTTTGATGCTAAGAGTGATGAGGGTATCTTTATTGGCTACGCCTTGAATAGTAAAGCCTATAGAGTTTTCAACTTGAAGACTCGAACCGTCATGGAATCATCAAATGTGGTCATTGATGATACTAGGCTCAAGTCTAATGACCATGAGGAGGAGGATGTTCTAGAGGATGACTCTCCTTTGGAGAGGGTTGTGGTGACTCCCAATGTTGGGACATCTAATGAAGTCACACAACCCATTACTAGAGTTCCTCTCTTGGACTCTAAAGAACCCGCTCCATGGGTTAGGAAACTCCATGATAAAGAAGATATCATTGGAGAGGTAAATGAGGGTGTTAGGACTAGACGTCAACTTGCTAATCTTATTAGCTATACTTGCTACACCTCTCAAATTGAACCCAAAAAGGTTGAAGAAGCCTTACATGATGAATTTTGGGTTCTTGCCATGCAAGAAGAGCTAAACCAATTCGAAAGGAATGAGGTTTGGACTCTAGTTCCTAGGCCTAAGACCACTAATGTCATAGGCACTAAATGGATATTTAGGAACAAATCCGATGAGGATGGCAACATAGTGCGGAACAAGGCTAGACTTGTAGCACAAGGGTACTCTCAAATTGAGGGTATCGACTTTGAGGAGACATTTGCTCCCGTTGCCCGTCTAGAGTCTATTAGGCTTCTCTTGTCCATTTCTTGTGTGCACAAGTTCAAATTGCACCAAATGGATGTCAAGAGTGCCTTCCTCAATGGCTTCTTGCAAGAGGAAGTGTTTGTTGAACAACCCAAGGGGTTTGTGGATGCTCACCACCCCAACCATGTCTATCGCCTCAAGAAGGCACTATATGGGTTGAAACAAGCACCGAGGGCTTGGTATGAGCGTTTCACTCAATTTCTTGTTGACAATAACTACACAAGAGGTAGTGTTGACAAGACACTATTCATCAAGAGAGATAATGATGAGCTTTTCATAGCTCAAATATATGTTGATGACATAGTGTTTGGCTCCACCAACAACACCAAGGTCCAACAATTTGTTGATGTCATGTCTCATGAATTTGAGATGAGCCTTGTTGGTGAGCTTAGTTACTTCCTAGGTTTGCAAATTAGGCAACTAGACAATGGGATTTTCATAACCCAAGCCAAATATGCCAAAAACCTAGTGAAGAAGTTTGGTTTAGAAAATGCCAAACATTGTGATACACCCATGAGTACCACTTTGAAGCTAAGCAAAGATGCTAGTGGTAAAAGTGTGGAACAAACGTTATATCGTGGCATGATAGGTAGCTTGCTTTATTTGACCGCAAGTAGGCCCGATATCTCCTTTAGTGTGGGTGTGTGTGCTAGGTACCAAGCGGATCCTAAGGAGTCCCATCTCTCTTCCGTTAAGAGAATCATTCGCTATGTGAATGGGACATCCAACTATGGGATTTGGTACTCTTTTGACACTAATGCTAGTCTTGTAGGCTTTAGTGATGCGGATTGGGCAAGAAATTGTGATGATAGGAAGAGCACATCGGGCGGTTGCTTCTTTCTAGGCAACAACTTGGTGTCTTGGTTTTGCAAGAAGCAAAACTCGATTTCCTTGTCCATGGCCGAGGCCGAGTACATAGCCGCGGGGAGTGGATGCACATAACTCCTATGGATGAAGCAAATGCTAGTAGACTACGGATTCAACCAAGGTACTCTCACTCTCTTTTGTGATAACATGAGTGCTATTAATATTTCCAAGAATCCGGTGCAACATTCTAGAACTAAGCATATTGACATCCGCCATCACTTCATTAGAGAGCTTGTTGAAAATAAATGCATAGTACTTGAACATGTAGGTACTAATGATCAACTTGCGGACCTATTTACTAAACCCTTAGATGCTACTCGATTTAAAACTCTTAGTAGATCTATTGGGGTATGTCTTGTGGAGTGATGTTCTATGATTGACCCCATATGGGGAACTCAAGCAAAGAGAGCTATTTTGCATTCTTGTATCTTGCAAAAAATTTGAAATATCTTATGCCTCTTCTTTTGATTGCTTGAGTAAGTGAAAGTTCTCAAATACTCGAGGTGTGTTTATCAATATAAAGCTAGAGGGGGGGTGAATAGATTTTATCTAATTATTACCCAATTTTCGCATGCAAGTCAATTTTACGAAAATACCCCTAGCAAGTCAAAAATACATACAAGTGTAATAAGATGCGGAAATAGTAAATGACACTTGATGTTTACGTGGAAAACCCAACCACTGGGAAAAACCACGGGCTGTTAAGTGCGCCACACTCGGACCTCGAAATCCACTATATGAAAAGACGGTTACACCCTCAAGTGATTCTCGGACCCTCACCCTAGATAACCTCAGGCTATGGACACTACCAATCGCCACTCTTGGTTCAATCCCTAGTGATATCCCCTGATACACTACTCTTGGCGTGAGCACCCTCTAATCTACCACGCGGGCCTTTTATAGCGGCTCTAGTCCAATTTGCTTGAGGCCTAAGCACACTTAGCCCCAAGACTTCAATCTCTCAAAAGAGATGCACAACCCTATGTGAATATGTATGAATATTCAATTAATGCAATAAGAGCTAGGGTACTCTAAATGCTTACCTAGGATTATAAGATGACAATATAATCAATCCTAGATATCACATATAGCTATATGACATGGCATATAACTTTAGCTAAGTAAAGGATCACCAATCCTAGATACAAAGCTATCATATAAAACCCACAAACATTCAAAGGATTAACTAGTTGATTAAAAAACAATCTATCAACCTAGTTATCAATACATCACACAAGAATGTTCATGGCATAGTTTTTAGGCAATAATGACCTAATCAAATAAGCTATGAAAAATAATCTCAATTAACAAATGAGATCAATTAGCTAGATGGCATATGAACATTAAAGCCTAGCTAACAAATAAAAACCCAATCAACACATAATCTCAATCTTATATGTAGAAATTAATCTAAACACATATAAGTAAAATATGAGATAAAATTGATAAGTAGAAACACTAATTATGTAAGATAAAAGTGTTCAACAAATCATACCATGTGTGTTGAAGAAGTCCCATGCATTAGCATATGCTAGATGATCCTAGATGATGCTTAGATGAAGATTTATGCATGTGGGAGTGGGTTTAGAGAGATAAAGATATGATCTTTAAGCTTTCTCTCTCAAGTCTCTCTAAATATCTCTCTAGGGTTCTTATGATCAAAGACTTGTGTTCTGAACCAGAGATAAGGATGTATTTATAGAGAACAAAAACAGGGCAGGTGAAAATACATTTTTGCCCTTGAAACGCACCGATCGGCGGTTTCATTCGGCGGCCTGGCCGCCGAAATGAACCGCCGAATGGCTCCCGAGTGGAACAGGGGAATTTCGGCGACTTCATTCGGCGGTTTTGAAACCGCCGATCCCAACCGCCGTTTTGGACCCGAGAGATATATTTCAATCAGGTCTGATTCGGTGGTTTTGAACGGCGGCCAGGCCGCCGAACTTAACCGCCGATTCACCAAAAATGGTGAAACCAAGGAGAAGCCAAAGGCATCTCCACCGGCGATCATCGCGCAACACAAAGCACATTACCGTGCACGCGCGGACGTTTCCGAACATCCTTAGGGAAACGAATTACACCACACTAAAAGCTAACATACATGAAGTGCAAGTGTGGGTATTGAATGCATCCTAATGCCTAACATGTCATGGCATTATCATATAACAAGATGCAATCAATTCAACATGCAAGAAGAGATATTGAATAAATCAATAAAGCACAATGCACACAAAATATAAACACAACATTCAAGAATAAGAGTTATGCATGTTGTGTGTGTGTGCAACTATATCTCTTCAAGCCAATGTAAGCACTAGATATATACCTTTGGTGCTTGTCCTCTTGAGGTCTTGGAAAGGGTCTTGATCTTCAACAATCACCTAGACTACCCTTACAACCAAACCCCAACATGTGGTTTGACCACGAAATAAGCCAATCAACAAAAGGGAATCCTTACAATCTCCCCCTTTGGCTATTTCGTGACAAAACCACCACTCACATTGATTCCTCACAACATAATAGAAACTACGGGTCTACTTATGATTTTTTACTTTACAAAGAGATAAGATAAATAGTCTTGAAGTCTTCAATCTCAAGTAGAACAATCAATCCCTGAAAGCACAGTTTCTATACTTTCTAATACAAGAAAAGGTGAGATGAATCAAGTGAGATAAAACAAGCATTTGCATTTAAGAATTTAAGTACAACATCATGCAATGTATGAATGTGCAAATGCTCCCCCTCAAAGGGTTACTCCCCCTCAATTAGTATTCTCCCCAACATGCACAATTGCTACTACAATTTGCAACTCCCCTTACCACAACATACTCCCCTTTTTTGTCATGATATAGACAAGGGAGTAGTCCCCAACCGGGTCACTCAAGGCAAAGAGAGATAGTAGCATTCTAGTATATGCATAATCAATATAAGTCACTTTATGCAATCTCAAATTTATTGGAGAGAAACAAGGAGATTTATTTAAAGAAAATGTGTGAATCAAAAAATTGCTTTGCATACAAGACATGTAGCATTTAAGTCCAAAAAATCATGGTATTTGGCAAAGCAAATGACAAAGGTTTTCAATATGAATTCAAACCAATTTCACCAATGTCAAGAGAGAAGCAAGGATATAGGTTTTCATTGATTTCAATTTAAGAACAACTATATCCAACTTCATAAGCCAAACATGTCATGAGCGACTTTGCACCCTACTTGATTTTTCCGGATAAGATATCCGTATGATAGTAGACATGTTCAACCAATAAAGAAAGAGAGACATTTGGATTGTAAAATCCTTGAATGGATAGAAGATCCTTTTTCATTTGAGTCTCATAAGCTTTTTCACACATTTTTTGCAATTAAGAAATGCAATCATCAAAACATGCTTTTTAAGATTAGCATTTAGCATGTCATTTTAGCAATCATCATGTCATGGAGATCATTATAGGTCATTCAAATTAAATCCTATGTATATATCTCCTAGTCCAAAAATGCATGTTTGAACATAAATATGACATGGATTGCAATACAAGCATTGATCACACTTATTGAATAGAAAATATGTATACATAGTGTAACCAAGCTAACTCAAGCAACAAAAAGAGAAGCATAAGATATTTCAAATTTTTTGCAAGTGACTAGATGCAAAATAGCTCTCTTTGCTTAAGTTCCTCATATGGGGTCAAATAACCACACCACTTCAATGAAGGGCATGTGGTCTAAAAGACTTACCAAGTCCATAGGACCTAGTTGAACCTAATTGAGACATGTTTGTCTCGTAGCAAGCGGGTTCGTCTTTTCTAATCCACTTAGGTGCCTCAAAAACATACCTAGTGGTCATAGGTTCTAGAGTTCTAGATGGCAAAGAATCATGCAAATGATTTTCTTCCTCTTTAAGGACATGCATCTTAGCTCTAGCCTTTTTCTTTTCAATCATGCATATAAGATTACATATTTAAATGTAATGCAAGCAACTTGGTCTAACATGACCAACAATACCACACAAAAGACAAGAGGAGATAAGGTTAGGAATTATACCATTCCCTTGAGCATGCAAAAGTGCTTTCCCTTGTCGTTGTGGTTGTCTTGGTAGTTGGATAGGATCTCTCCTCCTTTGATGATGACCAAGACAAAGTTGCTTGCTCGGTTGAGCTTGCATGATTGAACACTTCCCTATTAAGATCATAGGTTGAGGGAAGATAGCCTTCTTGGTTGGTTAGACCAAGATTGAGGAAGGCTTGGGCTTGAAGCTCTTTGGTGATGTGAGCAACGCCCTTTCATCTTCGTCTCCTCTCTCTCCTTAGAGGGACATCTCCTCATCGGAGTCATTTTCTTCTCTCTCAAATTCACTCATAGTGTTTGCGTTGAATGAATGCAAATGAGAAGAATGCAAGATGTATGTCAAAAACAATAATCATACAAAATGCAAAAACACACCAAAATGAGCTAGGATCACCTAAGTATATCTAGGAACCCGCTCTGATACCAATTGAAAGTTCTCAAATACTCGAGGTGTGTTTATCAATATAAAGTTAGAGGGGGGGGTGAATAGATTTTATCTAATTATTACCCAATTTTCGCATGCAAGTCAATTTTACGAAAATACCCCTAGCAAGTCAAAAATACATACAAGTGTAATAAGATGCGGAAATAGTAAATGACACTTGATGTTTACGTGGAAAACCCAACCACTGGGAAAAACCACGGGCTGTTAAGTGCGCCACACTCGGACCTCGAAATCCACTATATGAAAAGACGGTTACACCCTCAAGTGATTCTCGGACCCTCACCCTAGATAACCTCAGGCTATGGACACTACCAATCGCCACTCTTGGTTCAATCCCTAGTGATATCCCCTGATACACTACTCTTGGCGTGAGCACCCTCTAATCTACCACGCGGGCCTTTTATAGCGGCTCTAGTCCAATTTGCTTGAGGCCTAAGCACACTTAGCCCCAAGACTTCAATCTCTCAAAAGAGATGCACAACCCTATGTGAATATGTATGAATATTCAATTAATGCAATAAGAGCTAGGGTAGTCTAAATGCTTACCTAGGATTATAAGATGACAATATAATCAATCCTAGATATCACATATAGCTATATGACATGGCATATAACTTTAGCTAAGTAAAGGATCACCAATCCTAGATACAAAGCTATCATATAAAACCCACAAACATTCAAAGGATTAACTAGTTGATTAAAAAACAATCTATCAACCTAGTTATCAATACATCACACAAGAATGTTCATGGCATAGCTTTTAGGCAATAATGACCTAATCAAATAAGCTATGAAAAATAATCTCAATTAACAAATGAGATCAATTAGCTAGATGGCATATGAACATTAAAGCCTAGCTAACAAATAAAAACCCAATCAACACATAATCTCAATCTTATATGTAGAAATTAATCTAAACACATATAAGTAAAATATGAGATAAAATTGATAAGTAGAAACACTAATTATGTAAGATAAAAGTGTTCAACAAATCATACCATGTGTGTTGAAGAAGTCCCATGCATTAGCATATGCTAGATGATCCTAGATGATGCTTAGATGAAGATTTATGCATGTGGGAGTGGGTTTAGAGAGATAAAGATATGATCTTTAAGCTTTCTCTCTCAAGTCTCTCTAAATATCTCTCTAGGGTTCTTATGATCAAAGACTTGTGTTCTGAACCAGAGATAAGGATGTATTTATAGAGACCAAAAACAGGGCAGGTGAAAATACATTTTTGCCCTTGAAACGCACCGATCGGCGGTTTCATTCGGCGGCCTGGCCGCCGAAATGAACCGCCGAATGGCTCCCGAGTGGAACAGGGGAACTTCGGCAACTTCATTCGGCGGTTTTGAAACCGCCGATCCCAACCGCCGTTTTGGACCCGAGAGATATATTTCAATCAGGTCTGATTCGGCGGTTTCGAACGGCGGCCAAGCCGCCGAACTTAACCGCCGATTCACCAAAAATGGTGAAACCAAGGAGAAGCCAAAGGCATCTCCACCGGCGATCATCGCGCAACACAAAGCACATTACCGTGCACGCGCGGACGTTTCCGAACATCCTTAGGGAAACGAATTACACCACACTAAAAGCTAACATACATGAAGTGCAAGTGTGGGTATTGAATGCATCCTAATGCCTAACATGTCATGGCATTATCATATAACAAGATGCAATCAATTCAACATGCAAGAAGAGATATTGAATAAATCAATAAAGCACAATGCACACAAAATATAAACACAACATTCAAGAATAAGAGTTATGCATGTTGTGTGTGTGTGCAACTATATCTCTTCAAGCCAATGTAAGCACTAGATATATACCTTTGGTGCTTGTCCTCTTGAGGTCTTGGAAAGGGTCTTGATCTTCAACAATCACCTAGACTACCCTTACAACCAAACCCCAACATGTGGTTTGACCACGAAATAAGCCAATCAACAAAAGGGAATCCTTACAGTAAGCTTGGTTGTACATATGTATATATGTTTTCAGATTCTATAAGTGTGAACCTTGCTTGTCTACAATCCATGTCATATTTATGTTCAAACATGCATTTTTGGACTAGGAGATTTACATAAGAAGTATGATGTGAATGACCTATAGTTATCTCCATGACATGATGATTCTTTAATAACATGCTAATGACAAATGAAAAAGCATGAAATTCATATAACATGCTCACATAAATAGCATGAATTGATGATTGCATATTCTTAAAATGCAAAACTTGTGTGAAAGCTTATGAGACTCAAAATGAATAAAGGATCTTGTATCCATTCAAAGGAATTTACATTCCAAATGTCTCTATTTCTTTATTAGTTGAACATGGTTACTATCATACGGATATCTTATCCGGAAAAATCAAATAGGGTGCAAAGTCGCTCATGCCATGTTTCGCTTATAAAGTTGGATATAGTTGCTCTTAAATTGAAATCAATAATCTCTATATCCTTGCTTTTCCCATGACATTGGTGAAATTGGTTTGAATTCTTATTAGAAACCTTTGTCATTTGCTTTGCCAAATACCATTGTATTTTGGACTTGAATGCTATATGTCTTGTATGCAAAGCATGTTGGATTCACACATTTTCTAAAAATAAATCTCCTTGTTTCTCTCAAATTAATTGAAGTGCATAAAGTGACTTATATGTATATGCAAATCGTGCATGCTTCTATCTCTCGTTGCTATGAGTGACCCGGTTGGGGACTACTCCTTTGCCTATATCATGACAAAAAGGGGGAGTAGGATATGGTAAGGGGAGATGCAAAATATAGAAGCTATTGTACACTTTGGGGAGAACATACATTGAGGGGGAGTAACCCGTTGAGGGGGAGCATTGCATTTATCATACATTGCATACATTTGGTAATGTTGTGCCTAAATTCTAAAAATGCAAATGCTTGGTATTGTTCTCACATGATTAATCTCACACTTTTCTTGTATTAGAAATGTTAGAAACTCTTTTCAGGGATTGATTATTCTACAAGAGGATTGAAGACTTCAAGTTGCATTCTCTTATCTCTTTGTAATATAGAATATCATTGTAGTCCCGTAGTTTCTATTTTTTTTGTGAGGAATCAATGTGAGTGATGGTTTTGTCACGAAATAGCCAAAGGGGGAGATTGTAAGGATTCCCGTTGTTTTTAATTGGCTTATTTCGTGATCAAACCATATGTGGGGATTCTTTGTAAGGGTAGTTTAGATGTTGTTGTTATTGCTTAGGCCCTTTGAAGACCTCATGATTGACAAGCACCAAAGGTAATACTCTAAGTGCTTACTTGTCTTGAAGAGATAGTTGCACACACTCACAACTCATGCATTTGCTTAATCTTTGTATGTTGTGTTTCTTTTTGTTGTGCATCAATGCCTATTTACATCTCTTCTTGCTTGGTATAATGATTGCATCTTGTGTTTATAACATCATAGTATTTAGGCTTTTAGGATGCATCTTAGTTTACCTTTGTTCCCCTTGCATGATTGCTTGTGGGGTTCAAAGTTGTGGGCTGTGCGCTGGTCCACCTGCGCCTGACGTCCAGCGCCGCTCACCGGCGTAAAACGCCCAGTGGCGTGCCGCTGGTCGTGCGCTGGTCCACACCAGCGCAGATCGTCCAGTTCTCTGTCACCGGTCGTGCGCTGGTCTACACCAGCGCAAGGTCACCAGCGCTGATCACCCAGTGTGGCTCCGCTGGTATGGCGCCTGTGTGAGCTCATGTCGTCCAGCGCCAATGCAAAAATGTGCATGTGCGTTGGTCTTGCGCCTGTCGTCCAGCGCAAGGCCATCAGCGCACAGAGCAATTTTTGGTGCGTTTTTCAAAACGACCACACTTCACTTATGGCCCCTATATATATAACACTTTGACTTTAGGTCAGCCAAGTGAGTTCATATTCATATTCTATACTTAGAATATTTTTCAAGAGAAGAAAAATACACAAAGAACTCAATTTTAATCACTCAAACACTTTTTCATGATCATCAATCATCATCTAGCATCATCTTGGATCATCTAGATGTCATCTTGCATGGAATCTTCATCATACTTTGCTTGGTAAGTTTTTCACTAATATCTTACATGTTTTGTGTTTCTCTTATCTAGCAATCTCAATTAATTACTTGTTGATTATTTTGTATGCTTTGGATACAATATTGAGATGAGTATGATGTATGTTTGAGAAGTTGTATTGTGCTAGCATATTAGGTTTTGTGCTTAATATTGATTAGCTAAACTAATTGACATGTCATTTAGTTTTGATATCTAGGATTGTTCTTAATTGCATATTAATCATCTTAGATAAGCATATAGGGTTTCCCTTGCTCTATGTTGCATTTTGGATATTTACATATATTCACTTAGGGTTGTATTCTCTTCTACCGAAAGTAAGTCTTGTGTGTAGCAACCGGGATTAGGTTGCTTAGATCGCAAGCAAATTGGACTAGGTTCACTCATACCGGGATTAGGTAGGTGTGTGATTACTTCCGGGATTAGGTTGTAATCGTTTGCACATTTAGTGGATTCGAGGTTCGAGTGTGGCTTACTTACATAGCCCGTGGTTTTTCCCGTGAGGGTTTCCACGTAAAAACCAAGTGTTGTTTTAATTTCCACACCATATTACAATTGCTTGGTTATATTATCTTGAGGGCATTTTCGTAATTTTGACTAACACGAAAAATTGGGTAAAAAGCGTAAAATCTATTCACCCCCCCCCCCCCCCCCCCCCCCCCCCCTCTAGATAGCTTTATACACACCGTGCTATAATTTGTTTCATAGAACATTGTAAGGATTCCCATTCTTTAATTGGCTTATTTCGTGGACAAACCACGTGTTGGGGTTTGTATGTAAGGGTAGTTTAGATGATTGAGAATCATTCTCAAAGGCCCTTTCAAGACCTCAAGGGACGAGCACTCCAAAGGTATACTTCTAGTGCTTAACTTTCTTTGAAGAGATTTAGAAGCACACACACACTTTGCATTCTTACATCTGTGTGCATTCTCTTCATATGTCACATTACACACTAGCACTTTGATTGTTATATCTTGTTGTGTATTCATGTGTCTTGTAATTCATTTCCCGATAGTGTTCGGAAACGTCCGCGCATGCACTAGAATGTGCTTGGTTTTGCGTGAAGACCGCCCATGGAGAATGCCCTTGGCTTCTCCTTGGTTTTCACCTCTGTTGGTGATCGGCGGTTATGATCGGCGGCCAGGCCGCCGAATGAAACCGCCGTTTGCTTCCAGGAGCAAATCTACGGTCAAGATCGGCGGTCACGACCGCCGTTCGAAACCGCCGTTCATACCTGATCGATTTCGATCTCTCGGGTCTGATTCGGCGGTTATGATCGGCGGTCACGAAACCGCCGAATGAAACCGCTGAAGTTCCCCTGTTCTCTCGGGACTCCATTCTGCGGTTGAGTTCTGCGGCCTGGCCGCCGAATGAAACCGCCGATCGGCGATTTCAAAGGGCAAACTTGTCTTTTCACATGCCCAATTCTTGATGTCTATAAATATCTCACTTTCTCATGATCTGAACAAGTTCTTAAGCATATTAGAACCCTAAACTTTCAAGATAGATTTTTGAGAAAAAATCAAATCAAGAACTCATTTTTAACCACTCAAATCAAATCCTTTGTGCATCAAATTTCATATTGCATCTTCTATGTCTAGATAGAAAGCATCCATGATTGGGTTTGCATCATCACAACTTGCTTGGTAAGATTTTGATTAAGTTCATCTTATTTGATTATTTTTATTATCAAGCTATTCTCTTTAATTTACTTGTATGTTTTGATCATATGATAAATACAAGATTAGAGAATTAATTGTGATGAATTGATTGAGTGTTGTTTGTAATAGCTAATTAGGTTTTTAATTAATCTTGATTAGCCAAGCTATTTGACATGTCATTTAGCAATTGATATCTAGGGTTGATTTAAATTGTTTTTCTCATCATCCTAGATAAGCATCTAAGGTTACCTAGCCTTGTTTGTTATTTGAATATTCATACATATTCACATAGGTTGCATAATCTCTTCTTAGAGAATTAAGTCTTGAGGCTAAGGTTGCTTAGGCCTCAAGCAATTGGACTAGAGCCACTTTTAAAGGCCCGAGTGGTAGAAGTGGGGGGTTATTGACCGGAGTGTTAGACGAGGTCTACATAGGTTGTAAACTCCATTTCGATTAGTGGATTTCGAGGTCCGAGTGTGGCGCACTAAACAGCCCGTGGTTTTTCCCAGTGGTTGGGTTTCCACGTATACATCAAGTGTTATTTAAATTCCGCACTATATTACACTTGCTTGTATTTTTGACTAGTAAGGGCATTTTCGTAAAATTGACTTGCATGCGAAAATTGGGTAATATTTGATAAAATCTATTCACCCCCCACCCCCCCCTTCTAGCTTTATATAGAACACGCCTCTAATTTGTTTCAAACATAATCTCCATGTTATATTGTGTTAACCTAAAATTGTCACCGGGGTACCATTTCAAATTAACGATATATGAAAGGCCCGGATCTGAATAGATCTAGGCTAACGGGATGGGCAGTATCCCGATACCCCGCTATATCTTATGAATCTACTAAGAAATAATGGGTGCAAGTAGTAGGAGGGATAATTTCCTGATATGGTGAGAGTATGAAAGCATAAAACTGTTTATGTATTATATGGATAACGACTATAATAAGATTTTACAAGTCAATGCTTGAACTATTATGATTACAGTAGGGGAGAAAATAAAACATCTTGGTGGACAATCGAAATGGAGCTTTTCGTGCCTGTCAATAAGTAGAAAAAAAAGTGAGGTCGTGTCCCCTTTTCCTGTGAACATATGATCATTATATAGGCCCGCTTTCTTGCTGGATACTCCTAGAACTTCGCTCTAGGGTTTCAGTGATGCACGGGCCTTCCTTTGGAGTCTAACGAATTCGTCGGGACATCAATCCCGAAAGATCAGGTGATTCCTTCTTTCTCGGTTCCAAATAAGTTGACCCCTATTCGAAATAGGATTCTTTATGGCGGGAACGAATGCCGCGTTGTAACTTGAATTTCTATCTTGAATGGTGGCGTTTTAATGTTTGTCTTTATATGTATATGTCACGAGTTTTGCTGGTCGGGGTACTATAGGTATCCCGCATTCCCTCTTGCTCCTCTTAAGGTGATGTTTACAGATATCGGGTTCCAGGTATCGGGATACCCGGATACCCGGGTATCGGGGTACTCAGGGTAGGTGGGCGCCAGGATCTCGTGATGGTTGTGTCTCTAGGGCCCTTCTTTTTATGGCTTCCTAATGCTTTCCTGGCTCTGAAGACCTTGGACCTAGTCGAGGTGGGTAAGAGCTTTTTATTCTAGCCCGTCAATTGGCAGATGGGGTACCCGAACATCTTTCCCGTTGTCACTTTGCATCCCGGCTTTCTTCTCAGAACCAGTGGAAAATTCTTTTTTGGTCCTCGCCATTTTTGGCGGTTAACAGAAGTCCCCCTTGACTTGAACACCAGTATCTTGCTGGGGTTGGAGTCAGGATTTTCTAGTCCGTTCGAAGGATTTCCGTCTTGCCCGCTTGTTTTCATAGCGAATGGGGAAATCTTCTTTCAAAACGGTGGTATTTAGTGACAATCCACTTGTCAAATGGTGACTGCTTCACAAATTCAAGTTGGCCGTTTCCGGCACGGCTTTTTCGGAGTTTTTTCTTGCGTTAATCCCTGTTTCCTTCTATGTTTCGGTAACCGCCCTTCCTCTGCCTATAAATAAACCTCTCTCCCCCTCTTTTTTGCTATGCTTCACTTGTCCTTCAAAAATCAAGAACCGAAATCTTCTCATTCTTTCGAATCTTTTCTTCTTTACAATGGCATCTCCCTCAAAACTTCCCGCCTCCACTCAAGATGCTCCTCCGTCTTCCTTGCCTGTCTCCTCAGGTTCTCGCTCTATCTCCTCGTATCCTCCTGGTAGCCAGAAGGCAGATTCGACGGCAAGTTCTCAGTCAGTCAAGGGAAAGAAACGTAATCGGGGTGATGGCGACGTCACCGGAGATGGTATCTCATCCCAGCGTAGTCGCTCTGTGAGGAACCCCCGAATTGGATTGGGTTTTCACAATGAACCTGATAATCCGGTCCAGATAGGGGACGAAGGTAAGGGTGCTGATGTCAATGATAAAAAGGGGGATGGAGCAGGCAATATTCTTCCTGGGGACACTTTAGGAGCTCTTGTTGGGCCCCTCCTCCCTTTCGGTGAAGGCCGCATAATTTCGGACTTGGTCTGCATAGCTGACACTTTAGCTCGGCTTAGGAGAGTTTACAGGATCCCGGATGCTATCCATCTTTCCCTCCCTCATCGGGGGTATGATGTGTACACTCCCTCTGCAGGTTGCCTACTAATTCATGTGGCCGCCTTCGAGTGTGGAGTTCGGCTTCCTCTTCACCCCTCTATTAGCAGGCTGCTTGTCACTTTAGGACTGGCCCCGCTATAACTTTCGCCCGGATTCTGGAAGAACTTGACCGGGTTCCTGGTGCTCTGGAGGGAGCAGTGTGAAAAAGACGGTGTCGAGAAGGAACCTAGCTTTGATGACTTTTGTTATATTTTTTAAATAACGTGTATGGTCCCTCGGGGTCAATTCTACCTGAGGCCCAAAAATAAGCTGCAATTCGTTATTCCTGGGGCGAATGTAAAATTTCAACCGTCTTGGAAGGATGAGTGGATCGTAGTTAAGGGTGATTGGGGCCAGTCGGTGTATCTGGATGGGGTTAAACACTCGGTTCCTATCCGCTTTTCTCCACAAGATAAGTGGAACCCGGGTGAGCTTTCTGTAGAATCCAGTCGGATTATTTCAAAGATTCAAGATAGGAACTATACAAATCTGCAGTATCCCACTTGTGATCCCTTTGAAGGTGCCCGGCTAGAGCGGTATCTGTGGATATCCCTTGCGCAGCCAGGTATGCCTTGCCCCTTGTCTTTCCTTTCTTTTTTT
This sequence comes from Acer yangbiense, assembly GCA_008009225.1. NCBI lineage: Eukaryota > Viridiplantae > Streptophyta > Magnoliopsida > Sapindales > Sapindaceae > Acer > Acer yangbiense. The sequence continues at coordinate 15,903,554 of CM017771.1, forward strand.
TTTTCTTTTTTTTTAATGGTTCCTCTGATAGTTTCTGCTACTCCTCTTCCTTCTTTTTTTCCTATTAGGATTGATACGTTCGGAGTTCCCTCCTACCAGTTCTCCTACCCCTTTTTCTGTCGGTGTCAGGACTGCCTCTATATCTCAGCCACTTGCGTCGACTCCTCCTCCTGCAATTACGGGGTCAGCTCCATATTCTCCCACTTCCCTTCCTACAAAAATCGCTGCGCGCCCCTCTTTAAGTGAGATGCTGGCACGGGCTGCTAAGACCAAAGTTTCTCCACTTCCTACTTCGAAAAAATCTCCCAATGCGGCCGTTGTCTTGCCTGCAATAATGGCTGCTCCTCCTCCTCCATTCACCGCTTCAGCCCAGCTTGCTGTTAGAAAGGAGAGAAAGAAGGCGGATGCTGCTCGGGATATCTCTTCCCACAATCTTCCTTCTGGGTCGGGGTCGCGAAATTATGATCAGGAGGAAGTCGTTTCTAAATTCATTGATGCTTGCTCCAGTGGAGGTTTGCAGTCCATGTCCTCTCTCCCGACTGATATCTTAGCATCAAATGGGGCATCTCTTCTTGCCGAAGTATGCATTCGGTTCCTTTAGCTCGTCGTATGTAAATTTCCCTTTCCTATTTTCATATCTTCTTTGTTTCTTTCTGCAGGGTTTCAAGTTTACCCTGGCCATGGGGCAGCAGGTGATTGCCCTGAAGGAGGCCAACCTGGCTCTTCAGGCTAAACTAGAGGAAGCTAGGAATGATCTAGCCCGGGCAGAGGAGACCGTTTCTTCCTTAGTTCAGGAAGCCTCTGAGTCTGATGCTGGTAGGAAGGCTGCCTTGATGGAACTGAAACGAGTGACTCATGCTTATGACATGGAGGTTGTCAGATCAATTCACCGTCGGAATGACAGAGAGACCGTTAAGGCGGAGATGGCCGTCCTTCTGGATGACCACAGGACCCTGCGAGCTTCTATGAGTGCCTTGGAATCTAGGGTGGATTCTTCCTTCGGGGACGGGTATTTTACCGCCTCATATGAGGTTGCCAAGGCATTTCCTCCCCCCTTAGATTTGTAGACCACTCTTAACTGGGATCGTGACTTGATTATGGCTCGAGCTGCCCAATTTGAAGATCAGGATCGGGGAGGCCTTCCTCAAGTAGCCCCCGTTCCCAAATTTGTTGAGAAAGGTACCCGGAATCCCCTGGTTTCTCCGAATGACTTGGTACGAGATTTCGTGCCTCTGACTAAAGAGATGGATCCTCCTACTGGAATAGTTATGGCCGGAGCCAGAGAAGTTCATGACGCTATAGGTAATGAAGGGGCTGACGAAGAAGGTGAGTTTGAGCACAGAAAAATGGCGGAGGAGGAATCTTGATTTTCTTGTTGTTTCCCAGCTACATTGTTAGTTAGTCTTTTTTTTTTTTTGTAGCCCAGACATGGGGATTGGGCACCCCGATTGATTAATTGAAACTCCTTCCCTTCTTTTTCTGCTTTACTTTCTTAATCATTTTGCGACACCCTACTGTTTGACTGATGATACGAAAACCCATAACTATACTCAACAATATCGCTCTTGGATGATGGTCCCTTCGTCCTTCGTTCGTTGTGCTTTTCAGACGAGTAATTTTGTACAAGTAGAGAACTTATCTTGGCCTGAAGTTCTTGATCTGGGTGCGTAACTTCAAATAGTCCCTCGGGATGGGAAGTCTAGCTTGGGGCTCTATTCGTTAGTCTTGGTTGGCAACCAAGGTTGCCTCAATATCAGGTCTTTCTGGCTAAGATACGGTGATGTATCGGAGTGTGGTGTCATGTATCTTGATGGATCATCTTGATTCCTTTGGCTACCTGCTCTGGTAGACGACTAAGGCTTACCTTGGCGCTTGATTTATCCTGGAGAGGGGAATTCCCTGTCCGAGGCTTCAGGGGGTCCATGTAGGCCCTCATGGTCTTGGTAAAATAGAGTCTGGCAGGCGACTAGGCCTTTTACGCTTTCTAGCACCAGATCCTTCTTGGAGGGGGGTATTCCCCGACCAAGGCAACAGGAATGCCATGTGGCTTTTCCTGGTCTTGAGGCGAAAAGGATGGCGAAGACTTCATTAGGCGTACTTAGGAGAAGATCGTGGGAGAAAAACTGACTTTAGGCAAATACAAAGCAAAAAACGGGGTACACGTATCAGAAGTGTACCCTCTGAGATACATTATTCCTTAAAGAACTCTAAGGGTAAAATCTCTTTAGATAATCGGCATTCCAAGTGTGATCCACCGAGCAACCATCCATATCCTCTAACTTGTATACTCCCCTGCATACCACTACCTTTATCAAGTATGGACCTTCCCAGTTGGGGGCCAATACCCCGTCTGACCTCTTTCGGGTATTCTGGGTCACTTTCCTGAGGACTAAGTCCCTTTCTTTGAAGTTTCGAGTCTTCACCTTCTTATTAAAGCATCGGGCTACCTTGTGCTGGTAAGCAGCTACCCGCTCAGCCGCTCTATCTTGTTTCTCTTCAAAGAGGTCTAAACTGGCTCTCAACTTCATTTCGTTTTCCTCCAATTCAAAATGCTGGACCTTGAAAGATGTTAATCTATGTTCGATGGGCGAGATCTCCTCAATTCCAAAAGCCAGAGAATAAGGAGTTTCCCCAGTGGCAGTCATTTTGGTAGTCCGATACGCCCAAAGGACGCTTGGAAGCTCATTAACCCATCCCCCTTTCTTATGTTGGAGCTTCTTCTTGAGGAGCTTCTTGATAGTCTTATTAGTGGCCTCCACTAATCCGTTAGACTGAGGGTGAGCCACTGAGGCCAGGCGCAGATCGATACCCTTTTCTTCGCAGAAAAATCTGAAATTGGCATTGTCAAACTGCTTACCAAGATCGGTGATTATAGCCATCGGGGTACCGAATCTGCAAACGATATATTCCTTGACGAAGCTCGTGGTATTGGCTTCAGTTATCTGGACTAAGGATTTTGCTTCTACCCATCGCGTGAAATAGTCGATAGCTATTATAGCGTGCTTGGCCTGGCCGGACGCAGTAGGAAGTGGCCCAATTAGGTCCAGCCCCCAAATAGCGAATGGATAAGGCGTACTGATCGAAGTGAGTTTTTCAAGGGGTAGATGGTGGAGATCTGCGGTTTTCTGGCATGGCTCACAGGATTGTACAAATTCTTTGGCGTCCTGATGGATAGTGGGCCAGTAGTATCCCATTCTGAGAACTTGATATGCCAACCTCTCTTCTGAAATGTGATTGTCGCAGTCCCCTGCATGTACCTCGTCCAATGCCCATTTGGCATCATCCGGGTGCAAACATCGCAGCAACGGGAGTGATTTTCCTTTGCGATAGAGGTGTCCCTCTATCAGGCAGTACCGGGTTGTAATTCTTTTAAGTTTACGTGCCTGATCCGGGCTCTCAGGGAGCGTACCATTTTGCAGGTAGTCAGCTATGGGATCCATCCAACAAGGCAAGCGAGTGACTGGGCTCACTTCTAGCCTTGGGGCTGTGCTAGGCCGAGGTATCAGCTGAAGTGGTATCCCTTTAGGCAATGCTCGTCCTCCTATTGCCGCTATCTTAACTAGGACATCTACCCGGTGATTTTTCTCTCGAGGGATCTGTTCCATCCTCATACCCTTAAACTTCGTAACTGCTTCTTGGACTTTCCGGAGGTATGCTATCATGTTGTCACCTCTTGCTTGATATGTGCCGGATACTTGGTTGATTACTAATTGGGAGTCACTTCTTACTACGAGGTACTCAGCTCCTTGCTCTGTAGCAACCTTCAATCCTGCCAACAGGGCTTCATATTCTGCCTCATTATTGGTGACTTTGAACTCAAACCTGAAACAGTGGCTACATTCGATCCCTTCGGGATCAATCAGGATGATTCCGACCCCGCAGTCGGCTTGATTTGAGGAATCATCCGTATACAGGGTCCAGGTCTTGCCATCCGTCGGCCATTCTGGAAATTCTGAATTTGTGTTTGGAACTATAGGAGCACCCGGGTAGGCAATCATGCTAAATTCGGCTACGAAGTCGGCTAGAGCTTGCGCCTTGATTGTCGTCCTAGCCTTGTATCTTATGTCATACTGGGTGAGCTCTAAGGCCCAAAGAACTAACAGGCCTGATACATCCGGTCGTTGAAGGAACTGTCTCAAGGGCTGGTCTGTTATCACTGCGACGGTGTGAGCTTGAAAATAAGGTCGAAGTTTTCTAGCTGCTGTTACCAATGCAAAGGTTAATTTCTCCAGGATAGTGTCATTCTTCTCAGACTTTGACAAAGCCCGACTTACATAATAGATTGGTGATCAGACTATTTTATACCTATTTGAGGTCCCCCATTTCCGATCGTTTGTCTCGTTTTTGAGCATATTTTTGTATATAATGTTTTGTTTGAGCCTTGTATAGGTACATATTCCCTACAACAGGTATTTGAGCTTAAAGATTAGTTAGGGAGGCAAAATAGAGCAAAAAGGGCTGAAATTGTATATACGAGTGCAGAATGGTCAACTTGCAAGGGTCATATCTTTCTCCTCAGATTGAATCACATTGATATTTTTATATATTCGGAAAGCACCGGAAGTCTAGTTTCCAGAACATTTACGGATTACGATTCCAAGCTTTCTGCAGGAAGTTATGCCCATTTTCGTAACGATGCACGATGTTGAAATGCTGAAATGGCGTCAGGTCTAAACGGCTACTTCAAACGGCGGCTAGGCCGCAAAACGAAACCGCTGATCAGCTCTAGAAAGTCATTTTTTGGGTGAATTTCAGGGACAGTTTCGTCCTTTCATCCCCAATTTGTGCCCTAACCTCCCAACACTATATAAACACTTTATTCTCTTCTCTCCCAACAGAATCCACTCCCCACACACTTCCTCTTCTTCTTCTTCTTCATTTTCTTTCACCTAATAAGAGAGAGAGAAGCTTCCAAGAGCATCCATGGAGGTTTTTCCTCCATGGATGCTCCCCACTTCATCTTTTACCCATCATCTACCCATTTAGGAGTAGATTGCAAGGAGAAAGGAGGGTCTTTGGACCAATTTCGAGCTAGGGTTTCGTGGAGGACTTGGAGGAGGTTTTCTTCAAGGGTTGTCTCTTTTAACTCATCTCTTTGTATTTCTTATTTTCTTAAATGTGTAATCCCTACTTGGGAATATTTGTAAACTTATATTTGTGCTCAATATATATGATGGTTGTTTTTATATCCAATTTATGTTTTGATTCATTCTTGATTGTTGTTGAATATATCTCTTATCTTGAAATGCATGTTTATTGATGATTGAAAATTGATATGTGTTCATGGATGGGATTAGGAGTAGATTAACTTAATTGTAGGAGTAGTTGTAATCAAATATCCCATTTGTGTGTGTATGTCTTTGGAAGGTCTAAATTGCATGTCATGAATAGGTTTGGGTGACTTAGAGTTAGGATTGTGTCTTTGGAGGGGCTCTCTGGGCATAGTTTTGGCTAATTAGCTAAGAAGAGTGGGTGAACCTATTAATTGTCATATTAGAAGGGTTTGGTTCATTATTCTTGTTAACAATTGGACTTTAGCTATTTCTCACTCTAGGGGCTCTAGGTGAGTCATGGTTAGAGTTACAATTTTTGGTCTTTGGCTATCTCTCACACTAGGGGCTCTAGGTGAGTTATGGTCGGAGATACAATTACTCTTTCCACATTCATTAGACTTTCACGTTGCCATTTTACATTACGAGGCTATCATTAGGGCTCAATGTTGTTTTGTTTGTAGAATTGGTTCACATATGTTGGTTGCGGTTTCGTGTTTGAGAGGTTCTTAACATACTCTTCAACCGTTAGCTCTATGAATGGGTATAAATCGAATTGAGGTAAGAACGAACCTTTAACTAAAATTGGTGTCCTTAATGTCTAACAACCACTATTTGTGTACTTATGTATGGTGAACTTGTTGACCCTTGTGTGACCATTTTCATGCATCTCTCCTATCCACCATTTTATTTATCATTTTAAACACCATTCTCACCCTTCCATATTCTCTTTGTTTTTATTTATTTTCATATCCATTCTCTACACACACACACACACACACACACACACACATACACACACACACACACACACACACCGCATTATACATACATTTCACACACACTACTCTCACCTTTCCACATTCTTATTTACATGCTTACAATAAACTCTAGAACTTGAAATGGTTGATGAATCACACCTCTCTGCGGAACGATACCCTCGCTTGCCGCTTTACTAGTCTTTTGCTAGTTTAGAGCACATTGCGTAGGATACCCCTTTTTAAATGAAATAATCTTTTGATCCTTGCAATTTCTTAACGACGGAAAAAGTGAGTATCAATTGGTCTTTGGATTCCATCACTGCATTCCTTCACCAAAGCTCCACTTGTTGCGGTCTCTGATACCGCTAGATAAAGTTGTAGCTTTTCTCCTGGGATGGGCTTCACCAGTAGTGGTGGACTGGCTAGATATTCTTTCAAGGCCTGGAATGCCTGCTCACTCTCTTGATCCCACTTCATGTTTTTTCCTTGCTTGATGATTTTAAAGAAAGGCAAGCATTTATTTATGGATCTCGATATGAAGCGGTTTAACGCGGCTATCCGTCCAGTCAGCCCTTGAGCTTGTTGGAGGGTATTAGGAGATTCCAGTTCTATGATAGCCTTGATCTTTTCGGGATTGGCTTCGATTCCTCTTTCATGCACCATGAAACCAAGGAACTTCCCCGATATTACCCCAAAGGCGCATTTAGCTAGATTTAGCCTCATCTGATTTTCCCTGATTACTTGGAAAGTCTGGCGTAAATCTTCGGGATGTAGATGGGTCATTTGTGATTTGGTGATCATGTCATCTATATACACCTCCATAGATTTCCCTATCAACGGCTTGAATAACTTGTTCACCAAGCGTTGGTATGTGGCTCCTGCGTTCTTGAGGCCAAAAGGCATGACCTTGTAACAGTAGAGACATTGTCTAGTGATGAAGCTGGTTTTGTCCTGATCGGCGGGATGCATCATGATCTGGTTGTATCCCAAGAAAGCATCCATGAAACTTAGGAGTTTGTTTCCTATAGTAGAATCGATCAGCTGGTCAATTTTTGGAAGGGGAAAGCTGTCATTCGGGCATGCTCGGTTGAGGTTGGTATAATCCACGCACATGCGCCACTTTCCATATTCTCTGATGAATCTGGCTTTCAAAAGTTTATCCACTTCTTCCTGTATCGCCGTGTTCCACTCCGTGTTGAAATGTCTCCGTTTCTGTTTGACTGGCTTGACGGTAGCGTCCACTACCAGTCGGTGAACTGCTAGGTTGAGGGGGATGCCCGGTATCTCATCGTGGTTCCAGGCAAAAATGTCGTTGTATACTTTAAGAAGTTCTACCAAACTTCTCCTGACCTCGCTATCCAGTGCACCTCCTATCTTCACTAACTTAGTTCGGTCGCCTTTTCTGATCTGGATTTCTTCTAGCTTCTCCGTGGGGTTCCCCCCAGTCCATCCTCTTTCTCCCTCTTTGGTTTCCTCCGGGATCAAGTCTGGTATCTCCCTTTCCTCTAGGATATGATGGTCCGGCTCTAGAGCCCTGTGATTCAACTCCCGGGTGACACGGGTGTTACGCTTGGTTGAAGTGGTGGGGTTCAGATACTGCCTGATAGGTACGGGCTGTTTGCTGATCTCCCCTGACCTCTCCTACTTCGGTTCCAACAGGGAACTTCAGGACGTTATGATGAATGGATAGGACTCCTCTGATTCCTGACAAGAAAGGTCTTCCTAGGATTGCATTGTAGGTGGACGGGGTATCTACTATGATGAACTCCGTCATGATGTTCCGTTGAAGGGGGGCCTCTCCGATAATTACCGGCAAGGTGTGCGCTCCTACTGGCATCACGGAGTCTTCTGTAAAACCATATAAAGGTGAACTGCAACTGTTGTAGCAGGGGTTCTTAAGGTTAAACTTCTCCAATGTTTCTTTGAATAGGATATCTATGCTGCTTCCGGTGTCTATTAGGATGCGGTGGACCTGGCAATTGGCAATCTGAGCTGTGATCACCATTGGATCGTCATGGGGTTGTACTATGTTGTAGGCATCATCTTCAGCGAAAACAATCTGAGCAGAATGAGGGTATTCACGTGACCTTTTGGATACCCGGAACACATCCCGACCAATGGCGTGTTTCGGGATCTTCCTAGCATGGTTCTTTCTTAAATTGTTAGAAGTCCCGGCAAGGGTTGGTCCTCCGCTAATGGTGTGACTAACCTGAACTTGCCGCATCAAGTCCTTTTCCTCGTTCTCCCTCTTGGATCTGATACTGACATCTGCATCGTGCTGTGAGCTTCTTCTTTCTGCTATCGGCCTTGTCGCTGACTGGCTCCTTCTAGGCGGGATGTCAATAGCTAATTTCACCAACTGCTGTCTGAGATCGTCAGGATAATTCTGCACTGGTAAAGGTGGTCCGAGTCTATCAAAAACCGGTGACCGAGTACTTGGTCTAGCCCCTTCTGTAAGTCGGGGTGTCTCAAAGGGTATCCCTTGGGCGATCATCCGAAGGCGGACGCTTTCCACGTAGGCAGCGGCATGTTGCTCTATGGCCTCCCTTGCCGCTTCTGGGACCACGGGGTCCTGTGGTGCTAATCCGGGATTTGGTGGTGGGACTGGTGCCGGGATCTGGCTTATGGTTCCCTTTATTTTCCCTTGATTTCTTTGGGTGGAAGCGAGGGAATGGGGCCCTAAGTTTGCGGGTTGCCCCTAGGAGGATCGGAGCCTCATCTTCTATCTTCTTCTGAGTTGAATCTTTAAAGTTTGTTAATGGTGGAGGGTTTTTTCCCACAGACGGCGCCAAAGTGTTAACCTAAAATTGTCACCGGGGTGCCATTTCAAATTAACGATATATGAAGGGCTCGGATCTGAATAGATCTAGGCTAACGGGATGGGCAGTATCTCGATACCCCGCTATATCTTATGAATGTACTAAGAAATAATGGGTGCAAGTAGTAAGAGGGATAATTTCCTGATATTGTGAGAGTATGAAAGCATAAAACTGTTTATGTATTATATGGATAACGACTATAATAAGATTTTACAACTCAATGCTTGAACTATTGTGATTACAGCAGGGGAGAAAATAAAACATCTTGGTGGACAATCGAGATGGAGCTTTTCGTGCCTGTCGATAAGTAGAAAAAAAGTGAGGTCATGTCCCCTTTTCCTGTGAACATATGATCATTATATAGACCCGCTTTCTTGCTGAATACTCCTAGAACTTCGGTCTAGGGTTTCAGTGATGCACGGGCCTTCCTTTGGAGTCTAACGAATTCGTCGGGACATCAATCCCGAAAGATCAGGTGATTCCTTCTTTCTTAGTTCCAAATAAGTTGACCCCTATTCGAAATAGGATTATTTATGGCAGGAACAAATGCCGCGTTGTAACTTGAATTTCTATCTTGAATGGTGGCGTTTTAATGCTTGTCTTTATATGTATATGTCACGAGTTTTGCTGGTCGGGGTACTATAGGTATTCCGCATTCCCTCTTGCTCCTATTAAGGCGATGTTTGCAGATATCGGGTTCCAAGTATCGGGATACCCGGATACCCGGGTATCGGGGTACTCAGGGTAGGTGGGCGCCAGGATCTCGTGATGGTTATGTCTCTAGGGCCCTTCTCTTTATGGCTTTCTAATGCTTTCCTGGCTCTGAAGACCTTGTACCTAGTCGAGGTAGGTAGGAGCTTTTTATTCTAGCTCGTCAATTGGCAGATGGGGTACCCGAACATCTTTCCCGCTGTCACTTTGCATCCCGGCTTTCTTCTCAGGACCAGTGAAAAATTCTTTTTTGATCCCCGCCATTTTTGGCGGTTAACATATTGAAATGTAAAACAGTCATTTGATTCAAAATCTTAAATCAAATTAGTGGCATGAGGATAATGGATAATATGGTAAACTAGGAGGATTTTGACCATTAATGAAACTAGAGTGAGAGAAACGAAGAACATTGAAAAGTAGAGGGAAGATTTTGATAATATCCCTTTTTTGTTTTTTTTAATATCAATACAATGAAAAACTTTTTAGAAAAGTTTTACAAAATCTATACCTTAAATCTTGCAAGTTCATCAATATATGCACATTAGTACATTACAAGCTTCAAGCATTCACGTACCTAGAAGTGTGTCTTGGTCGTCGGGACTACTGTTCACCGGAGCTAGTGTAGTCGGCGGTGGATATGCCATGAGAGAGAAAGAGAGAGTAGAAGAGAGGGAGTGACTATTACACTATCCACTTTACAAAAATTTATGGAACCCAATGGGCCAGCCTTATATGTGTGTGCCACAATGACTCATCTCATTATGAGTCCACACTGGTCAAGACACTTCCATATCCGTCTCACACACTTCTGCAAATTAGTGCTTGAAGCTTGTGATGTGCGTATTCATATATTTGTTAATGAGCCGTTTTTTATGTATACTCATAATGGGAGCTATTTATATGTATAGAGAGCTGACCCATTGATCGAATTCCATAACTAGTAAGAAGTTGATAGAATATAGTAAATTGGTCTCTCCTTCTCCCTCTCTCGTGAAAAACAGTAGTCCCAGATTGTTAGAAAAGAGTCTTAGAAAACTCAAATGCTAAATCCTTTCAATTTCATAAACATATGCACATCACAAACTTCAAGCCTGGAACTGGAATTGTTCGTCAAAGCTAATGGAGTAGCCGAGTAAGTGATGAATTTGCCATGAAAATAGAGGAGAAGAGAGAAGAATTGACACTATACTCTTCATCTACTTTCCAAAAGTGATGAAACCCAATGAGCTAACACCATACATATATATATATATATATATATATATATATATATATATATATATATATGTGTGTGTGTGTGTGTGTGTGTGTGTGTGTGTGTGTGTGAATGTGTAAATGGTGGGTTTTGTCACTTTTTTGAGTTGGTGTTGTAAGATTATCACAACTTTAATAACTTAAGTTTAAAAGACACCAAAGTAAGTGACTTCAAAAAATGCCCTTACTGTACATATTTTTTAATTATTTTTTTTACTTTTAACTTTTGGAAGATACTTTGAAGTTGTCTGAGATCTACTTCTCTCTCTAATTGTCTTAAAGTGGAAAGCTTTGTAAACTGAAATCCAAGTTCATTTTCTTCTCCAACGAGTTCGACATTTATATAATTACATAAGATCACTCATCTTATTAGGTTATGAATATCAGAATTCATACAATGAAAGGCAAAATGGAAACAGAGATAGGAAACCAACGAAACTCTAGACCTTTGTAAATAGTTTTCGAGCCTTTTTAATCAGTTATCGAGCTTTTTTATGAATTGCACGAGTCTTTTGTATGAATATTAAACTTTTTTTTATGTTCGAGCCTTTGTGAGTAATGTCCGAGACTTTTACTTTACTGCCCGAGCCTTTTACTTAACTGCCCGAGCCTTTTCCGAGCCTTTTTAATAATAATTTTATTTGTTAATTTTGTATCTCTGAGACTTTCTATATAATGTTCGAGCCTTTTAATGAACTGCCCGAGTCTTTTTTGAGTATTTTTAACAATCAATTTTTTTTTTTTTTGTTAATTTTGTATCTCCAAGACTTTTTATATAGTGTTCGAGCCTTTTAATGAACTGCCCGAGTCTTTTACTTAACTGCCCGAGCCTTTTTAACAATCATTTTTTTTTTTTGTTAATTTTGTATCTTCGAAACTTTCTATATAGTGTCTGGGCCTTTTAATGAACTGCCTGAGCCTTTTACACAACTTTACAAAGGCTCGAACAGTGTTTAGAAAGTCTCGAACAGAGCTTAGAAAGGCTTGGAGATTCAAAATTCACACAACCAGAGGGTTTTAAATTGAAAAAAAGCTCGACCCTCGAGTGTGTCAACGTAGCCCTACTCCGTCGCCGTTCAAGTGATCGCATGGGTTTCAACTAGACCTTTCTCTCTACTTCACAACTTTGTCATTGTAAACTGAATGAAAGAAAGCTGACGTGGAACTACTATGGGGGTATTTTTGTCTAGTCACCTAAATTGGTGCCTTTTAAACATGAATTACTAATGTGGTGACTTTTTTACAAAACCCGGTCCAAATAGTGACATTTAATTTTTGAGCCTATGTCTGAATTACTGTAAAGACATTATTGACTGATCATCCCATTACGAGTTGTGTTTCAGTATATCAAAAATTGTTCATCCACAAATATGATCAAAACCAAAAGTAACAATACAGTTGTTGGAGGTAAAAATGTGCCTCCGATATATTCCCCCCGGAGGGGTTGATTAAGGGGTTACAAAAAATGATTGCAGGGAGATATTCCTTCGATATATGTTCTCGGAGGGAACTTTCAAAAGTACATTATAGTTAACAATCACAAAGTGAAATGCTTTAGACAAGGATTCTAGGAAGGAGTGTTATCTCTTAGATTATAGTTCAAGATTGTTTAGATGGATATCCGGCGGCTCTTCGGTTGTTCTCTTTCTCAAATCTCAGATCATTTCAAATGGCGAAAAGTGGGGTTTATATAGGTCCTCCTACTGACAAAGAGGATATCGTGTCGCCTCGTCATTGGCCCTGGTTCGACACGTCCCTCTGTTGTAACAGTGGTTGTCCGCCCACTTGTGGAGTTTCTCTGGTAAGCCGTTGGTGGGCACATGATCTCCGACTACCCTTGCGGATAAGGAGATGGTGGTTTAGCGGTATACTTCAGAGGAGGTCAGGGACTCCGAGAGAGTGTAAAGGATCCATCCGGGACCTGTTCCTAAAGTTTAACTCACCTCCAACAACAATATACTCCAAAATATTTAACATTGACCAAATGTATTATTTTGGATGTCCACAAAATATAAATGATTGGCCTTGTCCACGAAATTTAGGAAAATTTATACAACAAAATTATGTGTTCCAAGGATATCCCTTGGAGTAAGGGGTTTGTGTTCCAATGATACTTTCTTAAATGGCTAATTTATAATCTTTTATATTTTACTAAATAAATACTTTATTATTTAGTTAATATATTTGTGTTTATTATTTAATTTAATAATATATAAATTAAAGGGAAGCTGAAATCACTCCTTAATTAAGGAAGTGAACTCCACCGGAACCCAATTAAGGAGATCCTTAAATAGCATCTCCAAATGGTATGAGAAACGAGGCCCCTTAATTAAAGGAGGAGAGCTACATTTTTGCAGCTCCAAAAGATCTCTTAAGGATCTCATTAATTGAGCTCTAATGGAGCTCATTCTTTTAATTAAAAGGTGACTTCAGATAAAAATATATTAATTAAATAATAAATAATATATAGAAAAACATCAAATAATAATAATAATAATAAATTATAAAAATGTCATTTAAGGAAATATATTGAAACACAAACATGCTTTATCCTTATAATATTCAACCTTAAATAAAGAGTCTTTAATGGATATCCTTAGGGATATACTTACACCAAATATAAAAATTTAATTAAAGATTTATTTGTTTGATTTGATAATTAAAAAGTTAAACAAATTAAAAATATTTAATGCTCCATAAACAATATTTAATTTAAAACTTTTTAAAGAAAATTAGAGGTTTAATTTAATTGATTTGACAATTAAAAAATAAAAAAAATTAACGCTCCATAAATAGTATTTACCGCATCAATATATATTGACGTAAAACTATGTACAAAACCTTTTTTATTTTTTTTATTATTTTTTTTTTAATAAGATAGAATGTGTCTCAAAATATCAAAATAAAGCAATGTTAGAGTTGTTCTAGTACACTAAAAATGCCAAAAAATGACGCACTTTGACACACGAGTTTGATAAATAGTATCACACTAATATTGACATGATACTATTCATCAAGCATCAAATGTTTTTATTTTTATTTTTATTTTATAACAGTCAAATCAAACTTTTTTTATATTCCTAATTTAATAATTTAATCATTTTATATTTAATTAAAATAATAAATATTTGAAAAAATATACTGTTAAAGTCTCATTAAGCTTTTAAAAATATATATATACAGAAATTCTATTATCAGTTCGAACTGATAAAAGTTATATCAGTTCCTTGCATGTGGGCTACTGGATTTAAATACTTTGACTTGACTGTATGCACTTGTCAGTCAAAGTATTTAAATCCAGTGACCCACATACAAGAAACTGATATAACTTTTATCAGTTCGAACTGATAATAGAAAGACTATATATATATATATATAATTTAATTTATTTACTTATTGATTAAATATTAAACTTTTACAATAAATATTGAAAATATAAATTTTTTTTAAACCCTTATATAAAATTTGATATGGGACATTAAAGAAGAGAAATTTAGTATAAAAATATTCTCGATTGGTGTAAAGTTTGGTGTTTTGCAATAGTGGTGTTGGTCAATAAGCAATTCCAATTTAGAGTTGAATAAGAATCTTAAGAGGTATACTTACACCAATTTATTTTCCTATCCAAAGTTCAATATCAAATTTTACAATAAAAAAACATCTTCAAAAAATATTCTTTAAATAAATATTTAAATTATTATAAATTTTTTAATATTATTTTAATATATAATTAATAAATAAATTAAATATATTAATATTTATGTTATTTTAAAGATCTCAATGAGACTTTTCAAACGGTATATTTTTTTTAGATAGAAAATTAAGTATAGGAAAGTTCGATTAATAATATAAAAAATTTTTAAAAAAATGATTTAACAATTAAACAATTTTAAAAAAAAAAAAAAAATAGTACAACGTACCTGATGCTTGACTATTCACCAATACAAAAAAAATTTCTTGAAAAATATATTTGAAGTTTAGCGTGCTATTCCCGATACCTAACTTCAAATATAACATTTTCCTAAATAAAAATTAGATAATGTTACATATCTAACCTTTTTATCCAACCCCTAATGTGTTAGTTGATGAATGGATGCACATTAATAATGATTTATTCATATATCTATTCACCAATTGACACATCAAGGGTTGAACAAAAATGGTTGAATATCTACCATTGTCTATTAAAACTATGTTGGATGAACAATTAAACATCATATTCATTGTACTAAATTTTTATTTATTATTAATCGTTTCAAATCGTTGTTTTAATTTTTTTTCAAATCTCTAATTTAACTCTTATACTAAATTTTTAAACATATATACTTTATTTTAAAAAATATATCATTGAAAAAATTTCATTAAAATTTTTAAAATAACATCAATATTGATATACATTTTAATTTACTTATTAATTATATATTAAAATAATATTAACCAAAAAAATATTTTTTAAAGAAGTTTCTTATTATAAAATTTAACGTTGAATATTTAAGTGATAAAATAAATTGTAAAAACATATATATTCTTTAAGGGCTTTACTATGTACAACATGATTACGACACACCGCAGCCCCATAGAAGAATAAAATGAAGAATAAAATGAAAAAACACATAAAACCTATATAATAAATACAGAGAATCCATGTGTTTTTTCTCTTTTTTCTTTTATCGGGCTACGATGGTATCGCAAGCCCGATTGTATGTATATTTACTCACTTTTTAAAGATGTTCAAAATCAAATATTTTGAAAAGAGTAAATATATATATAACCCATGTGTTTTTTCTCTTTTTTCTTTTATCGGGCTACGATGGTATCGCAAGCCCGATTGTATGTATATTTACTCACTTTTTAAAGATGTTCAAAATCAAATATTTTGAAAAGAGTAAATATATATATAACCGAAGTTAGGAAATAATAACACACGAACCCCATGTGAAAAAATAACACATGAACCCCATGTATTTATTATGTGGATCTCACGTATTTTTTCTTTTTATTCTTCTAAGGGACTATAACAATACCACAACCTCGATTAGATGTAGCAAAACCCGAAAAAAATTAAAACAATAATTTAATAATTAAAATTTTAAAAGAATACACAGTACAGTGAACAGTTGAACACTAAACAACAACAAAAATTCTAGGAAAATGTTATATTAGAAGTTTGGGTTGGGAATAACGAGCGTGGGTTGGAGAAAACACACTATTCCCTATGCGAAACTTCAAATGTGACATTTTCCAAAAATAACCAATACCAAACTTCACACATCATTTTCCAGGAAATTTTTGGTACGAAGTTTGGTGTGAAGTAGGGTGAAGTTTGCCTAGGTCACAACATATGAGAGAACTCTACCAACCAAACTAAATTTATAGCACATTTAAACAGTAATTCAAAAAACACACATTTAATCAGATTGTCCTGGCTGTGAAACCAGAATTGATTGATCACTAAAGCTTTCAAATCTTTAACAACTGTTGAGCCGCATTGTAGAAAAACTTTTGATATTTATGTATCTAAATAGCAGTAGATCGATTTGTGGCTTAGAATCTTCAATGAGTGAAAACTTGTCTAGAGTCATCACATTATCAACCAAGTCTCATCTGATTTCTTCCTTGCAAAATCTAGTTACGTTGGTTTTCAAAATACAAAATCTTTTTGGTGACAACACAGTCAAGGTGATTTGAGAGACAAAAATAAATAATATCTACAAAAAATAAATGCGTCATTAAGAAAACATAAAAACTGTTAATTCAAGCATACAATTAGCAAGATTTATTATAAATCAAAATAACAAAGCGAACAAGGTGTAAGAAATGTAGAGCTCCCTTCAATCCAAACAAGGATCTAACAATTAGGGTAATGAAGCTCCAGAGATATGCAAGCCACAAGCCTATCATAGTCTTTTGTTATGAGATAGGGCTATGGGATCCATAGCTCAGCAGCTCTATCAACCCTGTAAGAACCTCTATTGGACTTCAAGGAGCTCCACTCTACTCATATCATATCTACACACATAACCACCATCTATCAAATGAAACCCTAGAACCAACCAGCAAACCCACCAATACCCTAGAAACAAATCTCTCTCTCTCTCTCTCAAGCCTGTTTGAAATTAAACACTGGGACACAAATAGTATAAACATCAAAAATGAACCACAACATGTTTAAATATCTCAGTAACCCAGAAAATAAGGCAAAGCAAAGAAATTAAAGCTCAGGATCTTGAATCAACTGAAGAATATCAACAGATCAGCACAAACCTAAACATGCATAACCTTAAAACCATCACAAGTAATACATAACTGCAAACAGGACAAGACTCTTGACCACCCAAATCAACTATTTAGATCCTACTTTGGAAAACTACTCAAGAAATCAGTAAAAGAAAAAGAACCCTAAAAGCTGTATGAAACTCAAACCCTAAAGAAAACATTAAGCAAGCCACATATTTATGACCCAGAATGGGTGAGAAAGTGGTTTGCTTTGTTGATGAAGTTGATAGGAAGGATTTATATATAGGGAAGATAAATAAATTAATGGTGGTGGGTCGGCAGAGAGAGAGAGATTTTTGAATTGGCTCCATCATCACGAAAAGTCTTTGGGAACCGGCTCTGTAGATTCCCTCTAACATTTTTTTGATAATCACATGCAAAGTATACAGTTGTAACTTTGTAATTATATCAGTTCATGGAGTGATATCGATGCATTTTATCGTTTTTCATTTTCACTTCACTTACAGGCTGGTCTCTAATCTCTCTTCTGCACAAAATAATAATTAAAAACTCTGTCCACCATTATAGAATGTGAAAAGCATCTTTCCCAAAACTTTAGCCTTTTTGTTTTCCTCGTTGGATCCTTAATTCCTTATCTTAGAACATCTTTCGATGTATATGTCAATATTAATGTCAAATTTAGTATAAAAAAGAGTAAAATGTTATATTTGATACATCAATTTAGTATTATGTTCTAATATATAATTTTATTTAAAATGCTGTTTTAATTTTTTTATTAATTAAAATTATAAAAATAAACACTTACCATTAATACATTCATTATTTCTTTTAATACTCCAATACAAAGTTTTATTAATACATTCATTATTTCATTTAAAATATATATATAATGGTATTTTTATAATTAAAAAAAAAGCCTTTATTACTGTGTCAGATTTGACATATACTATATTGTGTGCTAAATTACTATATACCAAATTTGGCACATCATTTAGCACTGCATTGGAGGATGGTTTTTGCACCATATGCTAAATTTTAGCATTGACACAATAATTTGGCACAGAATTAGAGATGCTCATATCTGAATCGACGGTTTTGATTAATTCTATTTTAGTAGAATAAAAATAATTCAAACTATTAATTTGTTATATTAGACAAATGATAATAAATTATAGAGATGAAGGGTATGTTTGGTATGGCTTTTCAAATAGAGCTTCTAGAGTATATCTTTTTATAGTAGAGCTTCTAACAAAAATAATAATAATAATGATTTGGTTGTGTAAATTATAAAAAATGTGTTGACAATCTATTATAATGAAAAAGTGGTATGGTGGAATATATAAAATTTATAAAGGGTAGTTGGAACAATTTATATGTTTTTAAAAAGCTCAAAAAAGCTTTTTAGGAAACCCCAAATTGTAGGCTTCTCCTAGTAGACATAAAATAGATTTTATAAAGAATTGTTTATTTTGAGTTTTACCAAACAACCAAATAAAACTTCAAAACAGCTTCTAGAATTAAAAAAATGTTTTTGATCCTTATAAAAGCCATACCAAACATACATGAAGACAATTAAGGTGAGAAGATGATTCAAATCCGATGCAGGATTTAATCAAGTAACTTGAATCATGCATGAGATTTGGTCATGATAAGTCTGTATGATTTATTATTATTATTATTACAATCAAATTATCACAATTTTGTGAAAACAAAAAACAAAAAATAAGAAAAGAAACTGGAATATGGATAATCAATTCTCTCTACTATAAATAATTTTTATTGTGTGTTAATATGGTGATGGGTAAATAGGAGAATGAATCGATGAATTCGAGGCTTTACAGTAAAAGTGAAGTTTTAATAGGGTCTGGTACGTATCCTTCACACCCATATTAGGAGGTTGTGGATTCAAATCTCTCTCTCTCCAAACTTCAAATTGTAATATTTAAAAAAAAAAAAAATCATATTAATATTTATATAAAAATTAACATGTGTAACAAATTAATAATAACAACATTTTAATATTTTACAAATATATATGGAGAGTTTTCTCACGGTTTATAAGAGTAGTTATCTGGACCGCGTATGCATTATTTTATCTTGAAAGCTCCCGATAACTCTTTTGTAATAGTTGTAATTTGTAATACTTTAAAAAAAAAAAAAAATTCAATATGTCACATATCAAAATTAAATTGACACCTATATCTATTAATATTCAAAAGTCTCAAACATTATTGGTCTTAACTAGGGTTGCACATTGGGGAAATGAGGATGGATATAGGTCCCCCCATCCCCATTCCCATCCCCATCCCCATCCCCACTTCTCAAACCCTTCCCCATCCCTTCCCCCCCCATTTGAGGAAAATGGGGATGGGGGAGTTTTGGGGGGAGGTCCCCCCCTCCCCATCCCCATCCCCATCCCCATCCCCATTTCCCCGTTTTTCCCATTTTTCCCGTTTTTCCTCGTTTTTCCCCATTTCCCCGTTTACCCCATTCCCCCATTCCCCCATTTGGTTGAAAATTACAAATTAAACTATTAAAAAAAAAAAAAAAAAAACATTCAATCACAAATGCAAAAGAAAATATATTAAAAAATAATGTCAAATATATATATACATTACAAAATAATGTCAAAGAAATACATTACAAAATATATATATATATAATTATTTTTATAATATTTTAGGAGAAATGGGGAAATGGGTCCCCATCCCCATTTCACTATATTAATGGGGAAAATTGGGAAATGGGGATGGTCCATTCCCATTTCAATTTGGGGATGATTACCCCCCGCCCCCCCCCATTTCCCCATTTTTCCCCAAAAAAATTCCCCCAAATAGGGATGGGGAAGCAGAGAAACGGGAATCCAGGGGAAAATGTGCAACCCTAGTCTTAACTTCGGTGTAACCATAACTCTCAACAAAAAATAAAAATAAAAATAATATTAAAGTCATATTATATAAATTTAAATTCATAATTTTTAATAACCGACATAAATGAATTTTTTATAAATAAATCACAAATAAATTTTGAATTAAATAGCTCTATTTTAAAAATTAAAAAAATAGAATCAAAATCGGGTTAAGAATTTGTTAGAAATTGTCAAAATAAATCACTTATAATATGATTCAAAAAGCTAATCCCTATCCGAAAGAGTTGTCTCCTAGTACTCGACTCCAATCTCATCACAATTAGTCAGTAACTAGGAAGTAGTAGAGCATAACTTTTTTTATTGATTACTTTTAAAATGATATATATATATATATATATATATATATATATATATTATAAGATTCAAAAAATTAATCTAAATAATATGAGAAATGAAGTGGTCATTACCATATAAATTTGATGATAGGGTAGGCGACGGGAGTCGATTCCGGTGGGGGTTTGCTTGGCTAGGGGCGTGGGGTCTTGATCGGCATCTCCGGCGTCGTCGCTTTTGACGGCGGCGTCCTGGTGGGTCTGCTCCGGTGGCCTAGAAGTCGCTCCTCCAGCTCGGCTTTCGTACGGATGTTGGGTTTGTTTTGTATAGTGTCGTTTGACGAAACCGTTTGGTTTTCTGGTTGTATTTCCACCTTTGTGTGTGGGTTTTTCTCCTGTTTGTGGGACTCTCACCTGGGTAGTGCTTGCGTGTCCTATTTGTGAAGTCTCAGTTGTGTATGTAAACATGCTAGTCATGTTTTGCCCTGGTTTCCAGGTGCCCTTCCATCAAAAAAAAAAAAAATGATACAGCAAAACATATCAATTTATACGCAGTTTGATTTGGCTTTTGTACCAAAATAATTAATTTATCTGTTATTAATTAGGCCATGTTTGATTTTTTCACTTAGGATTTGATGACACTTAATGTGCTCCATTCAATTGTTTTGTTTGATTTTTTTTTAAGTGATTTTATCACTTATGCTCCGTTTGGTAGAGAGGAAAAGGGGGGAGAAATGGAAAAGTGTGTGCTTGGTATGGAGAGAAAAATGGAAGGAAAAAATGGTGTGTGGGGCCCACCATTTTGTTTCCTCCCAAAAGTGGGAAGGAAAGAAAGGTGAAAGAAAGGGGAAATGAGACCCACCAATTTTTAGGAAATTCAAATTACAATTTTATCCAAATTTTTTTAATATATTAAATATAATATAAGTGTAAAATAGTAAAATTGATAAAATGATCTTTTCTTTCCTTCCTGTTTACCAAACAACACGAGAGAAAATCATTTTCATTTCCTTCCCTCATATTTTCTATCCCTCCAAATCTTTTCATCCTTCCTATTTTCTTTCCTCCCTATCAAACGGAGCATTAAAGAACCCCTAAAATCACTTGTTTTTAAAAATTTTCACTTTTCACTAAATAGAAAACCACTGAAATTTAAAACAATTTTTTACTTCCAAAACTATCCTCACTAACTTAACTTATTTCCAATTATATCTTCTATAAAATCTTAACCACATAAATTTTTTTTTTTTTCTTCTCACCGTAAAAACCTAACATCACAAAATGTTCATGAACAATTTGAAGCATCTATCCAGGAATTTGATCAGTTTGAAAAGCCTGAGAAGCGAGATCCATCTGTTGAGCTTGTAATAGGAAAATGGCCTTGCCATCTTCGTATCTGCTGCCAAATGCAGTTATTGTAATGACATCTTCTGAAACTACTATGAGATTTCAATTTCAACATTCCCCAATTTCAATATTGCTACCCATTTATGATTTATCCAATATATCCGTTACACTTTGCCACAACTGGTACCAACAACAAAACTACACAACACAACACAGAAGAAAAATAAAAATATAATTATAAATTTTACAGTGAAATTTCAAATACTGTACATACTCAAAGAACAAGTAGAAGAAGAAGAAGGCATGTATACACTTTGAGATTTTCCATGTGGAAGTGGGGTCAAGGTTTTTCCTGAATAAATATTGAATTGAATTATTTCTTTTTAAAATATAAATATATAATAAATAATAGTTAAAAGAACATAGATGTATTTAAAAAATAAATAAATAAATAAATAAATAAAGGATATAGATATAAAAGTATTTATTTTTAAATGTTATAACTTTAAAAAAATAAACAACTTATTACTTATATTCGGTTTTCAGTGAAAAAAAAAACATATTTTTCAGTTTTCAGTTTTTTCAATCACTAATTTACTATATTTTCAAGGGCAAATTGCATTGCACCCCTTGAGGTTTGGGCAAGTTGCATTTAGATGGAAAAGTTTTGTTATTATACATTAACACCCCCAACACTTAAATTTAACTTTAAAAATACCGAAAATGCCCCTAGTTGTATTACTTTATAAGGGTAAATTACACCCACACCCTTAAGGTTTGAGACAAAGACACTTAGATAGAAAAGTTTAGTTATTCTACACTCACACTCCTATTTGACCATGGTAAGGTCCAAAATGCCCTTGGGTGTTAGTGTAAAAAAAACTTTTATTTTTATTATTATACAAGGGCATTTTCGACAATACAGGGGTGTTAGTGTAGAATAACTAAATATTTCCATCTAAATGTCTTTGCCACAAACCTTAAGGGTGTGAGTGTAATTTACCCTACTTTATAAATAGTTTTAAAAAGTTAAATAAATAAATTTGGTAATTTAAAAATTAAATAAAAAATATTTGTTTATTTTTTAAACTATTTATTTGATTTGATTTTTTAAAACTATTTATTTATTCAATGAATCATATCTTTTATTTATGTTATTTTATTTTAGTAAAGTTTATAAAGTTTTTGGTTAAAAGGTAAAAAAATGAACTTCAAGTATTTATTTATTTAATTTTTTAAAACTATTTATTTATTTAATTTTTAAAACTATTTATTTATTAATAAATCATATCTTTTATTTAAAAAATTGTATTAAAATTTTTAAAATTTTTGGTTAAAAGGTTAAAAAATTAAAGTATAAAATAATACAACTAGGGGCATTTTAGACATTTTAAAAGTCAAATTTAAATCTTGGGGGTGTTAGTGTATAATAACAAGACTTTTCCATCTAAGTGCAACTTGTCCAAACCTCAAGGGGTGCAGTGTAATTTACCCTATTTTCAATAACATTCGGCACTATTCTGTTTTCAATTTATTTTTATTTTTATTTTATTTTGAGTAAAATTCAAAAGCTGGTTATTTCAAAAAATAAATAAATCAAAAATCAAAAGCGGTTGTCAATAGTTTTCACGAAAAGATACAACAGGCGAGAAATTCAAATTAGTGAGATATGAGATAATAAGAGACAAAGGATGGGCTTTGTATAGCGTACACGTGTCGGTTACCACTGGAAAAGTCTGAGATGAATTGAGTGGTAGTTGTTGAATAAATATTTTTCGATTAGACAAAAGGGACGTCGATGTGACAACACCCATCAGACTAACTGGGCCCACTTCACCCCTGGCGTACGTTATCACTCGCGCACTTCTCTCCTCTAGAACCATTGCTATCGTACGCCAACTGCGCGTTTCCCGCTCTTCGTTTTAGATATCATAAATCCATCGTAGATTTGTATGGTTTCTTGAACTACGAAGAGCGTCGATTTTTTGTGGGACCCTGTTTTGGTGGACTGAGATTGACGTGGGAGGTTAACACGTGGTTGGTATGTTTTAACTAAAGTGAAACGGAAGTAGAGAAGCTAAACCTTCCAAATCTAGAGATAGATCTCGTGTCGTACGGACCTGTTAGCTTTTCCAGCCTGGCGCTTCATTGGTTTGCCTTTTTAATTATCTTTACATTTGCCACGTGTTATTTTGAATGCGACAAATACTATTATATTCTCAATTGTACAGGACACGTGAACGGTGAAGATTAAGAAGTAGAAATGGGTTGGCCCCACTCTTTAGGGGTTGTTTTGTACATATCGATGGGTAAAATTTGGTAAATCCAGCAAATATATTCTCCCATCTAGTCCCACATGTTTATGCGAGTAGATATAGCATGAGATGATTATAAATTATTATCCAATCAGGTTAGTTTTTCTAAAGCCATCTCCAATGTATTTGTCAATGTCAATGTCAAAGTCAAATTTGACATGAAATATAGTAAAATGTTATATTTAGTACATCATTTTAGCATTATACTTAAATACAAACTTCTATTTGATATGCTATTTTTTTTCAATTATTTAAAATTACAAAAGTCAACAAATATAACCAATACATTTAGTGAATGTATTGAATACTTTTTTAGAATTGTTTCAACTCAATTTTTCCTACCAAATTTGTTAAAATTTTATTATTTAAAATTAAAAAGTCAATAAATACTGCTGTATTTATTACTATGCCAAATTTGGCACAGCTTTTAGTATTATATTGGAGCATGTTTTTTTTTAATTTTTTTAAAAAAAAAAATTATAGTATTGGTACAATGATTTAGTGTTACATCAAAAATGGTCTAAGGTAAAATGAAACCAAACCAAACTAATAAAAATCAGTTGATTTGACCGCTTATAGAAAATTATTATAATAATATTATATTTAACTTAAGTACGAAACAATAATCATTAAAAAAAAAAAAAATCAAGTAATCGTTACCATTGTTTGCTACATATAGTAAACAAAATAAAAACAATTACTATAATTTCGATAGAACTAGTGGTGACCACGGTTTCGGTTGAACCATCGGTTTTGTCCGCGGTTTAACCGGAACTGTACGGTCCAAACCGGTCCCGAAACCAGAAACCCGAAACCGAAACCGAAACCGAAACCGTCGGTTTGAAAATCAGTTGGAAACCGTTCCGCACGGTTTCGGTTTCAGTTTTCGGTTTGGGGAGTACAAAAATCGGCCAAAACTAGCAGTTTAACCGACAGTTTTGTCCGCGGTTAAACCATCGATTTTGAGTAAAAAAAATTAAACCAATTAGACGCTGCCACGTGGCAGCGTCTTAAAAGAAAAGACTAAAAACCGACGGTTTTATCCGTGGTTAAACTGCCGGTTTTGAATAAAAAAAATCAACCAATCAAATGCTGCCACGTGGCAGCGTCTTTAAAAAAAAAAAAAAACCGTTGCTTGCGACTATTGGAGGAAAAAAAAAAGTGACGAATCACTGACTGACACGTGGCACAAGGTTTGAAAAAAAAAAGTGAAATTTGGTCGTTGGGCAGCATTAGACGACCGTTCTGATTTGCCCAACGGCCAGGTAATTTTTTTTTGCACCCCTTAAGTTTTTCTATTTTCAAAGCCACCCCTTTCTATTAAACTATAAATACCCCCCAACACTTTATTTTTCTTCACACCACTCTCATTCTCTCAACTTCTCTCAATCTCTCTCAATCTCAAATTTTGAATTCTCTCTACATTTACAATTTTCTTTAATTCTCATTTCATATAAATTATTTATTCTAATTTTTTCTAGCATACAATATTTATTTCTTCTATTTTTGACCATCATATATTTTTTTTCACCACTTTTATTCCAACAATATATTTTTTTCAATCATATATATATATATATTTACTTGCTTACCACTATTATTCCAACAATATATTTTTTTCAATCATATATATATATTTTACTTGCTTACCACTATTATTCTAACAATATATTTTTTTCAATCATATAATTTTTTTTTTACTTGCTTACCACTCTTATTCCAACAATATATTTTTTTCAATCATCTTTTTTTTTACTTTGTTACCAATATTATTCTAACAATATTTTCTTTACATATATCTATATTTTATTATTATTAATTTTTCAATGGCAAGCGGGGGAGATGGTTCAAGAAATGTGAACAGAGGAAATGGTCCATTGCAAAACTTGTTGGAACACATTGGTGATGATGGCACTTACGATGATGTGGCTTACCACCAGTACCTTCAAGATCGATTTGGATCCGATCACCCTTCTAGTCTTAATCTCCCTCTAATAATTTTCGAGTTCGACGGACTCGACCCCGCTCACAATACCCCAAATACTAATGAAAATCTATCTAACACCCCACCCCTTTTGGATAATTTTTTTGCAGGTGAACGTGAAGAAGAAAAGTCGATGAAGTCCAAACTCTTCAAAGTGCATATGAAGAAAACTAAGTTAGATGATGCATTTTGGCACATCCAGTCCAATCATTGCACCAAAATATACAAGGTTGGAAGAAACTTCGGATATGGCACGTTCTGGACCCATATCAGAAAAAATCACCCGTCCGAATACGCGATGGCGAATAACCAAGCCCAAATTGCCAGGTACGCAACCCCTTCTAATCAATTATTTCATTACACGTCTGAAAAAAAATAGAGAACAATTAGCATTAATGGTTGCAACTGAACACTTACCTTTTGGTTTTGGTGAGAAAATAGGTTTTGTTAATTACTGTCAAAATGCATTAAATCCTGCAATGCAACGTATTCCTAGATCCACTCTCACACGTACACTAAATGCCATTTACAAAAAAGAAAAAAACATATTGAAAACATTTTTTTTTCAATTTCAAGGTCGTGTTTCCGTATGTGCTGACATATGGACCGACAATTTGGTAGTCATTCATATTTGGGTGTCACATGTCATTATATGGACAATGACTGGGACATGCAAAAAAGAATTCTTGCATTTCGTGTTTTTAATGACTCGCATTCGGCTTAAAATATTTTTCGACTCCTTAAAATCATTTTTCAAGAGTATAATATCATAAACAAAATTTTTGCTATTGGCTTTGATAATGCTGCAAGTAATACCACATCTATTCCTATGTTACAGGATTTGTGCAATCCCTATTTTGGGGGTAAATTATTTCATCAACGTTGTGCATACTATGTTTTAAATTTGTGTGTTCAAGCTGGATTAACAGAGCTTTATGCTTTTATTAGACCAATTAGAGATAGTATTAGCTATATCTGGAGGCCTAGCAAAATTCAGAAACAATGGTTAAAATATTGCTCTCAGAATAATATGCGTCCCAAAAAATTTTCTCGAGATATTACCACTCGTTGGAATTCAACTTATAAGTTGCTTTGTGAAAGTGTTGAATATAAGGATTTATTAGTTTCTTTTATTAATTATAATGTTCCTTCAATTTCTCTTCAATTGAACCATTGAGATATATGTATAAAAATTCTTGAATTGTTACGTGTTTTTAATGATGCTACCAATGCTTTATCTGTTGTTTATTATCCTACTACTTATTTATTTATTATTCAAAGTGTTAATATTGCTAGTACATTTAATGATTGTGAATTTGATGTTCAATTAAGTCCATGTGTTGCTGCCATGAAAACAAAATGGGTTTCATATTATGGTGAGATTCCAAATATTTACTTGTTTGCACCGTGTTTTGATCCACACTTTAAATTAGAATGTTTGCAGGAATATTTAGTTAATTATTACAAATGTTTAGGATTAGATGTTGATGTTCTTCATTGTTATGATTCCGTTAAGGCTTTACTTTATGAATTATACGATGAATATCTTAGAATGTATGGTTAATCTTTGAACGTGCCGGTTTCACAACCCCAACCCACATATAGTGGTAGTAGTTCTTCTGTAAAATTTCAATTAAAGGGTTTAGGGGATCGACTGTTTTCCCAAAGATCCAAAAAATTACGAACATTTTCTTCATCCTCATCTGTCTCTGAGCTTGACCGGTATTTAGAAGACACTCAACAATTTCCAGATGAAGAATTTAGTCTACAGGTTTGGTGGAAGAGTCATCAACAGGATTATCCAATTTTGGCTATTATTGCCAAACAAATTCTTGGAACGCCAGTTTCTACCGTTGCTGTGGAACAAGAATTTAGTGCAGGTGGAAATATTTTGGACCCAAGATGGTCGGATATGTCTCCACAATCATTTGAAATCCAGGCATGTGTTGATGATTGGACAAAGGCAAAATATAGACTACAAGAACTCCAGCCGGAGATAGTGAACGACTTCTTCGAAGATGACCAAACCACTGGAATGGAAGGCAGTGAATAGATTCTGTTCCAACTTCCAACCTCCAACACCGAACAACTAATTAAAGGTAAAAGAACTACGTGGCCTTTGATTCCTCTACATTGGTGGAGGATACATAGGCAACTTAATTGTGGTAAAAAATTAAGTACAAGGCCGGTATTTTATTTTATTTTATTTTATTTTAACTTGTTACATTGTAATATTGTATATTTGAATTCAAGCCTTCAAGGCCAATTTGTAATTTTTTTTTTTTTTTTTGTGAAATTGTAAAGTTGTATTTATTAATAAATGTCAATTTCTTTTCTTTTAAACATTGTGAAATACTTAAATACCTCAATGAAAATGTTTGTAAATGTTTTTTTATTTACAACTTTATGATTTTATATTTAATAAATAGAAGATTTTATTATTATTTGTCTAGATTTGTATATTTACAAACAATCAATCTTTATGATTTTTCATTAAAAAAAAAAAAAAAAAAAAAAACCGAAACCGAAACCAGACCAAACCGAAACCGAAACCGAAACCGAAACCGAAACCAAAATCGAAACCAAAAAACTGGCGGTTAGAAACCGGCCACCAAACCGAATTTCGGTTTCGGTTTCGGTTTCGGTTTCGGTTTTGGTGTGCCAAAGACGGTTTCGGTGTGCCAAAGACGGTTTCGGTCTGAAACCGAACCGATGCCACCACTAGATAGAACTGAATCATACAATATGAAAAATGAACATAAACATACAATTATATAATACGGTTTTGTACTAACAAAACATTAAGAAATATAAAATCTATTACTTTGAAAAATAAGTATTAATGAATTGTTACTTACCTAAAAAGATTAGGTTAGTGCCCAATCTAGTAGTTTTGAGAAACAATAGTTGGGTTAGAACTAGGAAAGAGACAACTTAGAAAGAAATATAATATAAAATTAGCTTTAATTTAGTTTTTATTATTTTATTTTTATTTAAATGAATTTTAATAATTTATTTGATAAATTAATTAATTATATATATATATATATTAAGTATGTAATTACAATCGTTTGAGTTGGATTATGCTGTTTGATAAAAACCAACCCACAAATCAATCGGCTTGCTCAAATACAACTCAATTGGTTTATTATTTAACAAAATCAAACCATCCAGCTTAAATTGGTTTGGTTTGGTTTGGTTTGGTTTGGACGGATTGATTGAGTTATAAGCTAGTTTCAGACGTGTTGGCTACAATACAATTTTGTACATCTCGATTGAATTCCTGGAATAAGAGGTGTCGATGTCAACTTCGATAGGATATTGTTCTGAAGAAGATAGAGCTTGTTGCGGCTTCTAGTATCATTACTATGAGGTCTTGGCAGCAGATTCGTGTCATTGATTCTCAGTTGGGAACTTGATTGATAAAGTGGAGCGATACTGGCACCAGAGGGATAGAATCGAGTGATTGCGGAGTGGCGATAAGAACACAAGATTTTTCCATTAGAAAGCTTTAGCTAGGAGGGTGAAAAATACAGTTAGGGGATTATATGGGGAAGATGGTGTTTAGGGAGAGTCAACAGTTGATATGGGTGGTATGGTGACGTAATATTTTTTGAAACTATTCTCTTCATCTAGACCTTTTCAGAGTGTGCTAAATATGTTACTAAATAGTGTCCAGCAGAAATTTTCAATTCATACTAGGGATTGTCTGGATACGAAATTTACAAGGGAAGAAGTCCGGATAGTGGTTTTCGACATAAGGCCAATGAAAGCACCAAGTAAGGATGGTTTACCAGTGATTTTTTATCAGAAATTTTGGGCAACTATGGGTCATAAAGTTACAGCCGCATGCCTAAAATGCCTTAATGAGGGAGAGTCGAACGCTATCAATGATACGCTAATCACTTTAATCGCAAAGGTAAATTAGGTGGAGAGAATGATTGACTTCTGGTCGATAAGTTTGTTCAATGTTTTGTACAAAATAATTGCTAATGCCTTGGTGAATTAGTTTTGTAATGCTCTCGATTAAGTAATTTTAGAAACCCAAAATGTGTTCATTCCATGTCGTTTGATTATGAATAATACGATTATAGGGTTCGAATGCATGCACAACTTAAAGATAAGGAAATGTAAAGAATGATCAATGGCTATCAAGTTGGATATGTCTAAGGCGTATGACAGGGTCGAATGGATTTTTCTTGAAAAATGATGATATCGGCTGGGATTTTCAAAGCAGTGGGTTGGTTGAATAATGCGCCATGTGTCTTTTGTCTCATACTCGTTTCTTTTGAATGGTGAAGTGTTTGGGTCTCTTAAACCAACCGGTGGGCTTAGACATAGTGATATGTTATCACCTTACTTGTGTTTGATTTGTGGAGAAGGTTTATCGTCTCTTTTAAATAGGGCTCATGAGCAGCATTTTATTTCGGGGTTTAAGTGTAGAGGGGGAGGTCCAACTATCACGCATATATATATATATATATATATATATATATATATATATATATATATATATATATTTTGCAGATGACAGCTTTTTGTTCTTTAAAGCTACTGCTCAGAATTGTAAAGATATTAAAAAGGTGATGGATGAGTATGCAAAGGCATTGAGTTAGTTAATTTCACAAAATCAGCTATATGCGTTAGTGGGTTGACGGGATAGTGAGGACATTGCAGCTATTGTGGACCTTGCAGCTATTGCGGGGGTTCGTCTTGTTAAGTGCCATAAGAGATATTTGGGTCTTCCAAGTATTACAGGAAGGCATAAGCAACAGTTATTTACAAAGATAATTGACATGATTTGGGCTAGAATTAAGGGTTTGGGGAGAAGTTGTTGTCTATTGGTGGTAAAGAAGTGTTATTAAAGGCGGTGATCTAGTCGATCTCAACATATACCTTGCATTTATTTCAATAACCACAAGGTTTAATCTTTGAAATATGAAGGCTTTGTGCATAATCAAAAGACTTGAAAAATTTATTGGTGCACCTGGAGTCGACTCTGTCTATAAAAAAAAAGGGTGATCCTAGGTTCCGGGACCTAGCAATTTTTTAACAGAGCTCTCCTAGCTAAACAATGCTGGAGGGTTTTGAAGAATCCAATTCCTTTGTAGCAAGGATTCTTAGATGCAAGTATTTCAAAGGACTAAATTTTTCAGATGTAGTTTCGAAGCCTTTGGTTCCTACATGTGGAAGAGTTTGGTGTGGGGTAAGGGGCTGTTGGAGAAAGATGTCCTCTGTCGGGTTGGAGATGGTTCAAAGGTTCAAGTCTACAAAGATAGATGAATCCCAAGACCTACAACTTTCAAAGTTCAGTTGCATCAAGCTTTAGGGGAATAGATCACAGTTAGTGAGCTGAAAACCTCTTCAGGTGGGTGGTGTGTTGATTTAATTAGAGCTAGTTTCCAGCTAGATGAAGCAGCTGCTATTTTGAGCATCCCTTATGCCAATTAACAGCAGCCTAACTCGATGCTTTGGCATTATGAGCATGATGGTTGCTATTATATTAAAAGCAGATATCGAGAGGGGGGTCGAGCTTTGGGCGAGTCATAAGATTCTTCAAGTCTGAATGAGACGGAATCTTGGTGGAAATTTCTTTAGCGGGTGGAGATTCCTTTAAAGGTGAAAATTTTTATTTGGATACCTTGTCAAGACTCACGAGTGGATGCCGACAATGGCCATTCTAGCTCATCGTGGAATTAGGTGTGTCCGATGTCCCCTATTTGCAATAAGAAAGAGGAGACTACAGTTCACACATTATGGCACTGTTGTAATCTAAAACCAATCCGTGATGCTTGGCCTTTAATTTTGAGAGCACCAACGCGTTTATTCGTGATTTGATGGGTTTTGTTATGGCTGCGAGTAGTTAGAAAATTCTAACGAGTTTTAGTCCCCAAATTGTGGAGGTGATGACTATCAGGCAAGACCTTCAGTTTGCTAGGGATTCGGGGTTAAGTCCGGTGGTGGTTGAGTCTGATGCAATAGTTATGGTAGATTGGATTAAGAATGGGACCCATGCTACTCTAATGTAGGTCTTATTATTGCTGATATTTGTAATTTGATTCATCCCGTGAATGATCCTGTATGGACTTATGTGTCTAAGCAGGATAATTAAGTGGCCCATTTTTTGGCGAAATATACATTTTGTATTGATAGAGACTGTTGCTGGATGGAGGAGTATCCTCCGTGTGTTAGGTGTTATGTCCTTGCGGATTGTCAGGCTCTTTTGTAATGCTTCTCTTGTCTTAATGAATTTTCCTTTTAATTTTTTTTTTTATTGAAACACATTGTCGAGTATCCTTCCACACCTTCTTTACTTATATAATCAAATTGGTAAAAATGTAATAATGATTATGAGTTACTCCTTACCCAAATCAAAATTTGGCCAAACATTCATGACCCTATTATGCCAGTTGAGGAAAAAAAAAAAAAACACCATGATAATCAAGTAGTAACATGATCGTACCATTTCTATACCTAAAATAGGCCCTTATTTCTTATTTCTTATGCTCGTTTCTCGAGTATGTTTTAGTGTTTTAATATGTTTTATGAGCCTTGTGTAGGTTATTTTCCTTAAATAAGGTGCAAAGCTTAAAGTGAAGATTGAGAGACAAATATGAACGTAAATATCATTGTAAGGTTCCCATTTGTTGATTGACTCATTTCATGGACAAACCACATGTTGGCGTTCTTTGTAAGGGTAGCCGAGGTATCGGTTTTATTGTTCGAAGCCCCTTGAAGACCTCGTGTTGATAAGCACCGAAGGTAAATTTCTATGTGCTTACTTGTCTTGAAGAGATAGTTGCACACACTCACAACTCATGCATATGTTAATCTTTGTATGTTATGTTTCTTATTGTTGTGCATTAATGCTTATTTTCATCTCTTCTTGCATGTTAGTTTGATTGCATCTAGTAGTTCAAATGCCATGACATGATTAGAACTAGGTTGCATTGTGTAAAGGTTTGGGCGCTGTTCACCGGCCCTACATGCGCCCTACGAACAGCGCCCATATGGGGCTTTGAGCAAATTTGCTCTTAGCCGCTGTACACCAGCTCTACAAAGAGCAGGTGAATAGCGGTGCCACTGGTGATGTTTTTCACACCTGATGGTCCGCCCAAAAACCGCTCTACGAACAGCGGGTGACGGGCGGCTCTCCAGACCCGAGAGCAACCGCCTCTAGGTCGCCTGTAATCCGCCCTACGTAGGGCGGTCACGAAGAACATGTTCTTCACAATCCCAGGTGAACCGCTGTACACCTGCCCTACGTACAGCGGGTGAACAGCGGTCAAGGCAAATTTTAGGCCAACTTATCAAAACGACCACACTTTGATTTGGCCCCCTATATATATGCCACTTTGACTTTAGGTCAATTAAGAGAGTTCATATTCAGATTTCATACTTAAGATATTTTTCAAGAGAAGAAAAAATTCCAAGAACTCAAATTTTATTCACTCAAACACTTTTTCATGATCATCAATCATCATCTAGCATCATCCTAGATCATCTAGATGTCTCTTTGCATGGATTCTTCATCACACTTTGCTTGGTAAGCTTTTCACTAATATCTTACATATTTTGTGTTTTTCTTAACAAGCAATCTCAATTAATTACTTGTATGTTTTTCATATATCTTTTGATACAAGATTGAGATTAGTGTGTTGTATGTTTGAGAAGTTGTATTGTGATAGCTAATTAGGTTTTTGTGCTTAATCTTGATTAGCTAAACTATTTGATTGTACATGTCATTTAGTTTTTAATATCTAGGATTGTTCTAATTGCATATTAATCATCTTAGATAAGCATATAATGTTTCCCTTGCTCTATGTTGCATTTGGATATTCATATATTCACTTAGGGTGTTATTCTCTTCATTGAGAAAGTAAGTCTTGTGTGTAGCTTCTGGGATTAGGTTGCTTAGATCGCAAGCAAATCGGATTAGGTTCACTCATACCGGGATTAGGTAGGTGTGTGATTACTTCCGGGATTAGGTTGTAATCGTTTTACACATTTAGTGGATTCGAGGTTCGAGTATGGCTTACTTACTAGCCCGTGGTTTTTTTCCCGTGAGGGTTTCCACGTAAAAATCAAGTGTTATTTAATTTCCGCATTTTATACTTGATATATTGCTTTATCTATTTAGGGGTAATTTCGTAATTTTGACTAACACAAAAAATTGTGTAAAAAGCTTAAAATCTATTCACCCCCCTCTAGATAGTTTTATACACACCGTGCTATAATTTGTTTCAATTGGTATCAGAGCGGGTTCCTAGATATACATAGGTGATCCTTGCTTATTTTGGTGTGTTTTGCATTTTGTGTGATTTTTTGATCATTCATACATTTGCATTCATTTCATTCATTCATGCATTCATTTCATTCATTCATTCATTCATAAACACTATGAGTGGAAACGGTGGAAATGGTGGTGTCAACGAGGGTGCTTCTAGCACAAGGCCTCCACTTCTTACCGGGTTGAACTATTCCCAATGGAAAGGGAAGATGAAATCCTACATATGTCAAATTCACGACTGTGCATGGATGGCGGTTGAAGACGGATATGATCTACCCAAGATGACTCCCGCGGGTGGAGGAGAAGAAGTATTGAAGCCTAAGGCGCAATGGAACGCGCAAGAGTTTGAGGCTTCAAAGTGGAATAGGAAGGCGATGCATGCCATCTTATGTGCTATGGACGAAAATCAATACAAATTGATTCAAAATACTAGGATAGCTAAGGAGGCTTGGGACATCCTAGAGATTGCACATGAGGGAACCGAAGTGGTGAAGGACTCTAAGCTTCAAGTCCTCCAAACTCAATTCGAGATGCTTAAGATGGAGGAGAATGAGTGCTTCAACGACTTTGAGATCAAGTTGATGGACATAGTCAACCAAAGTCATCAACTTGGTGATCCATATTCGGATAGGAGAATCAAGCAAAAGATTATGAGATCTCTTCCGGATAGGTTTGAATCAAAAGTAACGGCTTTAGAAGAAAATAGTGGATACCAGGATATGAAGCCGAGTGAGGTGATTGAGAGACTTCTAGCTTATGAGTCTAGGAAGGGTCCTATCTCCACACCTCCTAAAAAGCAAAAAGGAATTGCTTTGAAAAACTCCAAGGATGAAAAGGAGGCAAAGAATATTGACTCGGATGAAGACCTTGCCTTGTTTGTAAAAAGGTTTAACAAGGTTATGAAGTTTAGAAGAAAGGGCTTTGGATCAAAAGGTCAAGATTTGAAGAAAAATGGCTCTTTCAAGAAGTTTGAACCTAGGCAAGAAAGGACCGAAAGGAAAGGGGTCCGATGTTTTGAGTGTGGTGGAATAGCTCATTTTGCCCCCGAATGTGCAAATCACAATGAGAAGAAGAAGGGAAAAGTGATGGCCGCCACTTGGAGTGGAAGTAGTGATGACTCCTATGAGGAAGATGAGTTTTCGGATGATGAAGAGCTCATGGCTAATCTCCTAGCTTTTGCCTCCTCCCATAAAAGCAAGAGTGCTAGTGAGAGAGAGGAAATAAGTCAAGAGGAAAATGACTCAAGTGGAGAAGAAAGTGACTCCTCTTCTAACTCCATAAATGGTTTTGTGGAGAAAAAGGTGCTTGCTAAATACCATGCCGAATTTAATGATTTAGCAATCAAGAGCACAAGAAAGATCAAGATGTTGAGAGAAGAAAATCTTGAGCTTTTATCTCATAATGACCACTTAAGTGAACAAGTGGAAAAATTCAAGAAGATGGAAGATAAGCTAAAAGAGGAGTTAGTCTTATCTAGGAGGAATGAAGAAAGTCTAAAGAGGGAGCTTGAAGAAGTAAGAGAATCTATGACTAGGATGGATTCTAGCACCAAGAAACTTGACCATATGCTTGGTGTTGGAAAGAGTCCATGTGACAAGAGGGGTCTTGGGTATGAAGATGGCAAGAAGATCTCAACCTCTAACAAGACCGTGTTTGTCAAGAGTTTGAGGAACGAAGAAACTTCATTTGTGCAAACTCATAGGAAGAAGTTAGAAATAGGACAATGTTCAAATGCACAAGTGAAGATGGGGCCAAGAAGGCAACCTCAAGCTCAACCCCCCTAGGGTCCCTCAAGCCAACATTCCTCCACAATTGGCTCACAAAGGAAAGAGATCAATCATGCAACCTCAAGCTAGGAAGCAAGCAAGACCGGTTCAACAACGAAGATGGATTGAACCCACTCAACCACAAAGACATGGACAAGCTCTCATGCATGCTCAAGGACACGGTATGATTCCTTATTTTATTCCTACATGTCATTTTTGTGGATTTGATGGTCATATTAGACCACATTGCTTTCGGTATATTAAAATGTGCAAAACTAGAAGCATGATTGAGAAGAGAAAGAATAGAGCCAAGATGCATGTTCCTAGGAATGATAAAATTGTTATGCATGATCCTAGGACATCTAGAGCCCAATTACCAAAGACCACTAAGAAAGCAAATATTGTTTCTAGGTGGATTAGAAAGAATGAAAATGTTTTCCATGTTGCTCAAATAGCCTTGAAGGCAAATTCTTCTAATTTTTGGTATTTAGATAGTGGGTGCTCTAGGAACATGATGGGAAACAAGAGTTTCTTCGAGACTCTTGTTATGGAGGAAGGAGGATATGTCACTTTTGGTGATGGATCCAAAAAGAAAGTTGTAGGGAAAGGAACCATTTCCGTTCCTGGATTACCCTCCTTATCCGATGCTTTATTTGTTGATGGCTTGAAAGTCAATTTAATAAGCATTTCACATCTAAGTGATGAAGGATATTCCGTCTTGTTTTGTAAAGATGATTGCTCGATCCTAAAGCCCGATGGACAAACCTTATTGAAAGGTATGAGATCTAGCGATAATTGCTATTGTCTTGAAGCTAGAATAGTCTCAAACAATGTGTCCATGGATGAGCAAATAGAGTTGTGGCATGAAAGACTTGGCCATATGAACTTTAGGGATTTAAGAACCCTTGGAAAGTTCGATTGTGTGCGTGGCCTCCCTAAGCTTGGGAAGAAAGCCAATGGTATTTGTGGACCTTGCCAACAAGGAAAAGAAACCAAAAGCATACACAAAAAGGGCAAGTATCTCTCCACCAAGGAGCCCCTAGAGCTTCTCTACATGGATCTCATGGGTCCTATGCAAACCGAGAGTTTAGGTGGAAAGAGATACATTTTTGTTTGTGTTGATAATTTCTCTAGATTTACATGGACATATTTTCTTAGAGAAAAATCTGAAACTTTTGATAAGTTTAAAATGCTTTGTACTAAAATACAAAATGAAATGAATTATAACATTAAAAGCATTAAATGGATTAGAAGTGACCATGGGAGGGAATTTGAGAATGCCTCTTTTGAAAGCTATTGCAATAGCTTAGGCATCTCCCATGAGTTCTCGGCTCCTAGGACACCTCAACAAAATGGAGTTGTTAAGAGGAAGAATAGGGTCCTTCAAGAGATGGCCCGAGTGATGTTGCTTAGCAACAATGTCCCTAGGAACCTATGGGCTGAGGCCATCAATACGGCTTGCTATATAGGGAATCGTGTTTTCCTAAAGCCCGGATCTAGAAACACCTTCTATGAGTTATGGAAGGGTAGGAAGCCAAATGTTAGCTACTTCCACACATTTGGAAGCAAATGCTACATTTTAAATGACCGTGATCAACTTGGCAAGTTTGATGCTAAGAGTGATGAGGGTATCTTTATTGGCTATGCTTTGAATAGTAGAGCCTATAGAGTTTTCAACTTGAAGACTCGAACCGTCATGGAATCGTCGAATGTTGTTATTGATGATACGAGGAGTCTAATGACCATGAGGAGGAGGAAGTTTTAGAGGATGACTCTCCTTTGGAGAGGGTTGTGGTGACTCCCAATGTTGGGACGTCTAATGAAAATAATGAAGTCACACAACCTATTACTAGAGTCCCTCTCTTGGACTCTAATAAACTCGCTCCATGGGTTAGAAGACTCCATAACAAAGAGGATGTTATTGGAGATGTGAATAAGGGTGTTAGGACTAGGCGTCAATTAGCTAATCTCATTAGCTTTACATGCTACACCTCTCAAATTGAACCCAAAAAGGTTGATGAAGCCTTGAATGATGAATTTTGGGTTCTTGCCATGTAAGAAGAGCTAAACCAATTCGAAAGGAATGAGGGTTGGACTCTAGTTCTTAGGCCTAAAAGCACTAATGTGATAGGCACCAAGTGGATTTATAGGAACAAATCCGATGAGGATGGCAACATAGTGCGGAACAAGGCTAGACTTGTAGCACAAGGGTACTCTCAAATTGAGGGTATTGACTTTGAGGAGACATTTGCTCCCGTTGCCCATTTAGAGTCCATTAGGCTTCTCTTGTCCATTTCTTGTGTGCACAAGTTCAAATTGCACCAAATGGATGTCAAGAGTGCCTTCCTCAATGGCCTCTTGCAAGAGGAAGTGTTTGTTGAACAACCCAAGGGGTTTGTGGATGCACACCACCCCAACCATGTCTATCACCTCAAGAAGGCACTATATGGGTTGAAACAAGCACCGAGGGCTTGGTATGAGCGCCTCACTCAATTTCTTGTTGACAATAACTACACAAGAGGTAGTGTTGACAAGACACTATTCATCAAGAAAGACAATGATGAGCTTTTCATAGCTCAAATATATGTTGATGATATAGTGTTTGGCTCCACCAACAACACCAAGGTCTAACAATTTGTTGATGTCATGTCTCATGAATTTCAGATGAGTCTTGTTGGTGAGCTTAGTTACTTCCTAGGTTTGCAAATTAGGCAATTAAATGATGGGATTTTCATAACCCAAGCAAAATATGCCAAAAACCTAGTGAAGAAGTTTGGTCTAGAAAATGCCAAACATTGTGATACACCCATGAGTACCACTTTGAAGCTAAGCAAGGATGCTAGTGGTAAAAGTGTGGAACAAACTCTATATCAAGCTTGCTTTATTTGACCGCAAGTAGGCCCGATATATCTTTTAGTGTGGGTGTGTGTGCTAGGTACCAAGCGGATCCCAAGGAGTCCCATCTCTCTTCCGTAAAGAGGATCATTCGCTATGTGAATGAGACTTCCAACTATGGGATTTGGTACTCGTTTGACACTAATGCTAGTCTTGTAGGCTTTAGTGATGCGGATTGGGCAGGAAATTGTGATGATAGGAAGAGCACATCGGGTGGTTGCTTCTTCCTAGGAAACAACTTGGTGTCTTGGTTTTGCAAGAAGCAAAACTGGACAACCGAGGCCGAGTATATAGCCGCGGGGAGTGGATGCACACAACTCCTATGGATGAAGCAAATGCTAGTAGACTACGGATTCAACCAAGGTACACTCACTCTCTTTTGTGATAATATAAGTGCCATTAATATTTCCAAGAATCCGGTACAACATTCTAGAACTAAGCATATTGACATCCGCCATCATTTCATTAGAGAGCTTGTTGAAAATAAATGCATAGTACTTGAACATGTAGGTACTAATGATCAACTTGCGGACCTATTTACTAAACCCTTAGATTCTACTCGATTTAAAACACTAAGTAGATCTATTGGGATATGTCTTGTGGAGTGATGTGTTTTGTTATTGACCCCATATGGGGAACTCAAGCAAAGAGAGCTATTTTGCATTCTTGTCACTTGCAAAAAATTTGAAATATCTTATGCCTCTTCTCTTAATTGTTTGAGTAAGCTTGGTTGCATATATGTATATATGTTTTCAATATTATAAGTGTGAACCTTGCTTGTTTACAATCCATGTCATATTTATGTTCAAACATGCATTTTTGGACTAGGAAATGTATATAGGAAGTATGATTTGAATGACCTATGGTTATCTCCATGACATGATGATTCTTTAATAACATGCTAATGTCAAATGAAAAAGCATGAAATTCATATAACATGCTCACATGAAAATCATGAATTGATGATTGCATATTCTTAAAATGCAAAACTTGTGTGAAAGCTTATGAGACTCAAAATGAATAAAGAATCTTGTATCCGTTCAAAGGAATTTATATTCCAAATGTTTCTCTTTCTTTATTGGTTGAACATGGCTACTATCATACGGATATCTTATCCGGAAAAATCAAATAGGGTGCAAAGTCGCTCATGCCATGTTTCGCTTATAAAGTTGGATATAGTTGTTCTTAAATTGAAATCAATGTATTCTATATCCTTGCTTTACTCATGACATTGGTGAAATTGGTTTGAATTCCTATTAGAAACCTTTGTCATTTGCTTTGCCAAATACCATTGTATTT
The DNA here is from genome assembly GCA_008009225.1 of Acer yangbiense. Taxonomy (NCBI): domain Eukaryota; kingdom Viridiplantae; phylum Streptophyta; class Magnoliopsida; order Sapindales; family Sapindaceae; genus Acer; species Acer yangbiense. Next base: position 15,943,703 of record CM017771.1, read on the forward strand.
TGGACTTGAATGCTACATGTCTTGTATGCAAAGCATGTTTGATTCACACATTTTCTATCAAATAAATCTCCTTGTTTCTCTCCAATTAATTGAGATGCATAAAGTGACTTATATTAATTATGCAAATCTTGCATGCTACTATCTCTCGTTTCTATGAGTGACCCGGTTGGGGACTACTCCTTTGCCTATATCATGACAAAAAGGGGGAGTAGGATATGGTAAGGGGAGTTGCAAAATATAGAAGAAATTATGCATATTGGGGAGAACATTCATTGAGGGGGAGTAACCCGTTGATGGGGAGCATTGCATACACATACATTTCATAATGTTGTGCCTAAACTTTTAAAATGCAAATGCTTGTTTTTGTTCTCACTTGATTAATCTCACATTTCACTTGTATTGGAAAATATAGAAATCTTATTTTCAGGGCTTGATTATTCTATAAGAGATTGAAGACTTGAAGTTTTATTTTCTTATCTCTTTATGTTGTAGAAAATCATAGTTGTCCCATAGTTTCTAATTCTTTGTGAGGAATCAATGTGAGTGGTGGTTTTGTCACGAAATAGCCAAATGGGGAGATTGTAAGGTTCCCATTTGTTGATTGGCTCATTTCGTGGACAAACCACATGTTGGGGTTCTTTGTAAGGGTAGCCTAGGTATAGGTTTTATTGTTCGAAGCCCCTTGAGGATCTCGTGTTGATAAGCACCGAAGGTAAATTTCTATGTGCTTACTTGTCTTGAAGAGATAGTTGCACACACTCACAACTCATGCATATGTTAATCTTTGTATGTTGTGTTTCTTATTGTTGTGCATTAATGCTTATTTTCATCTCTTCTTGCATGTTAGTTTGATTGCATCTAGTAGTTCAAATGCCATGACATGATTAGAACTAGGTTGCATTGTGTAAAAGTTTGGGCGCTGTTCACCGGCCCTACATGCGCCCTACGAACAGCGCCCATATGGGGCTTTGAGCAAATTTACTCTTAGCCGCTGTACACCCGCTCTACGAAGAGCAGGTGAATAGCGGTGCCACTGGTGATGTTTTTCACACCTGATGGTCCGCCCAAAAACCGCTCTACGAACAGCGGGTGAAGGGCGGCTCTCCAGACCCAAGAGCAACCGCCTCTAGGTCGTCTGGAATTCGCCCTACGTAGGGCGGTCACGAAGAACATGTTCTTCACAATCCCAGGTGAACCTCTGTACACCCGCCCTATGTATAGCGGGTGAACAGCGGTCAAGGCAAATTTTAGGCCAACTTATCAAAACGACCACACTTTGATTTGGCCCCCTATATATATACCACTTTGACTTTAGGTCAATTAAGACAGTTCATATTCAGATTTCATACTTAGGATATTTTTCAAGAGAAGAAAAAATTCCAAGAACTCAAATTTTATTCACTCAAACATTTTTTCATGATCATCAATCATCATCTAGCATCATCCTAGATCATCTAGATGTCTCTTTGCATGGATTCTGCATCACACTTTGCTTGGTAAGCTTTTCACTAATATCTTACATATTTTGTGTTTTTCTTAACAAGCAATCTCAATTAATTACTTGTATGTTTTTCATATATCTTTTGATACAAGATTGAGATTAGTGTGTTGTATGTTTGAGAAGTTGTATTGTGATAGCTAATTAGGTTTTTGTGCTTAATCTTGATTAGCTAAACTATTTGATTGTACATGTCATTTAGTTTTTAATATCTAGGATTGTTCTAATTGCATATTAATCATCTTAGATAAGCATATAAGGTTTCCCTTGCTCCATGTTGCATTTGGATATTCATATATTCACTTAGGGTGTTATTCTCTTCATTGAGAAAGTAAGTCTTGTGTGTAGCTTCTGGGATTAGGTTGCTTAGATCGCAAGCAAATCGGATTAGGTTCACTCATACCGGGATTAGGTAGGTGTGTGATTACTTCTGGGATTATGTTGTAATCGTTTTACACATTTAGTGGATTCGAGGTTCGAGTGTAACTTACTTACTAGCCCGTGGTTTTTTTCCCGTGAGGGTTTCCACGTAAAAATCAAGTGTTATTTAATTTCCGTATTTTATACTTGATTTATTGCTTTATCTATTTAGGGGTAATTTCGTAATTTTGACTAACACGAAAAATTGGGTAAAAAGCTTAAAATCTATTCACCCCCTCTAGATAGTTTTATACACACCGTGCTATAATTTGTTTCAATCATTGATGATCAAAGGTCGCTACCATCATGGTCGCTACCCCAGAAAATGTCAAGGGCCTCAAGGCTCTTGGGTCGCTACCTCTAGGTGTAAGGATTCCCATTAATTGATTGGCTTATTTCGTGGTCAAACCACATGTTGGGGTTTGGTTGTAAGGGTAGTCTAGGTGATTAAGGTTGAAGATCAAAGACCCTTTCCAAGACCTCAAGAGGACAAGCACCAAAGGTATATCTTGTGCTTACTTTGGCTTGAAGAGATATAGTTGCACACACTCACAACATGCATAACTCTTATTCTTGAATGTTGTGTTTATATTTTGTGTGCATTGTGCTTTATTGTTTATTCAATGTCTCTTCTTGCATTAAATTGATTGTGTAAGGATTCCCGTTTTTTTTGATTGGCTTATTTCGTGGTCAAACCACATGTTGGGGTTTTGAATGTAAGGGTAGTCTAAGTGTTTAGTGTTGAAGATCAAAGGCCCTTCCATGACCTCAAGATACAAGCACGCCAAAGGTATAATCTCTTGTGCTTGTTTTTCTTTGAAGAGATCTAGTAGCACACACTCACTTAGCATTCTTGCTATGATTGCATACTTGCTTATTTTTATGTGCATCTCTTCACATGTCACTTTACACACTAGCACTTTGGTTGATATATCTTGTTGTGTGTATATGTGCCTTATAATTCGTTTCCCGACATTGTTCGGAAACGTCCGCGCTTGCACTAATGAGTGCTTGGTTTCGCGCGAAGACCGCCTATGGAGAATGCCCTTGGCTTCTCCTTGGTTTTCACCATTGTTGGTGCTCGGCGGTTATGATCGGCGGCCTGGCCGCCGAATGAAACCGCCGTTTCAGTCCAGATTGGTCTGAAGCAATTATGCGGTCAAGATCGGCGGTCACGACCGCCGTTCGAAACCGCCGTTCATACCTGATCGATTTTAATCTCTCGGGTTTGATTCGGCGGTTGGATCGGCGGTCGCGAAACCGCCGAATGAAACCGCCGTCAATGCTCTGTTCTTCACGAGCTCAATTCGGCGGTCGTCATCGGCGGCCTGGCCGCCGATTGAAACCGCCGAACGGTGCGTTTCAGGGGCAAAAGTGTCTTTTCACATGCCCAATTCTTGATGTCTATAAATATCTTGTTTTCTCAATCTCTGAACAAGTTTCTTGAGCAATTAGAACCCTAATCTTTCAAGAGAGATTTTTGAGAAAAAATCAAATCAAGAACCTATCTTTAAACACTCAAATCAATTCCCTTTTGCATCAAATTTCATATTTGATCTTCTATGCCTTCATAGAATTGATCCATGCATGGTTTTGAATCATCACATCTTATTTGGTATGTTCTTCACTAATTTCATATTACTTTAGTGTTTTTCATATTAATACATCTCTTTAATTACTTGTATGCTTTTGATTATATGCTAGATACAAGTTAGAGATTATTTGTGATGAAAATTAATTGAGTGTTGTTTGTGATAGCTAATTAGGTTTTTAATTAATCTTGATTAGCTAAGCTATTTGACATGTCATTTAGCAATTGATATCTAGGGTTGATTAAATTGATTATATCATCATCCTAGATAAGCATCTAAGGTTACCTAGCCTTGTTTGTTATTTGAATATTCATATATATATATTCACATAGGTTGTTTCTCTTCTTAGAGAAGTAAGTCTTGAGGCTAAGAGTGCTTAGGCCTCAAGCAAATTGGAATAGGGTTGCTAATAAAGGCCCGCTGGGTAGAAGTGAGGGGTTACAGACCGGAATGTTAGACGAGGTCTACATAGGTTGTAAACTTCATTTCAATTAGTGATTTCGAGTTCCGAGTGTGGCGCACTATACAGCCCGTGGTTTTTCCCAGTGGTTGGGTTTCCACGTATACATCAAGTGTTATTTAAATTCCGCACTATATTACACTTGTATGTATTTTTGACTAGTAGGGGTATTTTCGTAAAATTGACTTGCATGCGAAAATTGGGTAATATTTGTTAAAATCTATTCACCCCCCCCCTCTAGCTTTATATTGATAAACACACCTCGAGTATTTTAATAACTTTCAGATTGCATCTTTTTATATGAAATGCCATGACATGATAGGCATTAGGATGCATTCAATACCCACACTTGCACTTCATGTATGTTAGCTTTTAGTGTGGAGTAATTCGTTTCCCGAAGGTTGTTCGAAAACGTCCGCGCGTGCACGTTGATGTGCTTTGTTTTACGCGATGATCGCCGGTGGAGATGCCTTTGGCTTCTCCTTGGTTTCACCATTTTTGGTGAAACGGCGGTTATGTTAGGTGGCCTGGCCGCCGTTCGAAACCGCCGAATGAGACCTGATTGAAATATATCTCTCGGGTCTAAAACGGCGGTTGGGATCGGCGGTTTAGAAACCGCCGAATGAAGTCGCCGAAGTTCCCCTGTTCCGCTCGGGAGCCATTCGGCGGTTCAATTCGGCGGCCTGGCCGCCGAATGAAACCGCCGATCGTGCGATTTCAGGGGCAATATTGTCTTTTCACTTGCCCTGTTCTTGATGTCTATAAATATCACACTTTCTCATTATCTGATAAAGTTCTTTGACTCTTAAGAACCCTAATCTTCAAAGATAGATTTTGAGAGAAAATCAAATCAAGAACTCAACTTTAACCACTCAAATCAAACCCCTTTTGCATCAAATTTCATATTGCATCTCCTATGTCTATATAGAGTGCATCCATGTATGGGTTTGCATCATCACAACTTGCTTGGTAAGATTTTGATTAATTTCATCTTATTGTAGTATTTTAAATACCAAGCCATCTCTTTTAAATTACTTGTATGTTTTAGATCATATGCTAAATACAAGAAAAGAGATTATTTGTGATGAATTGATTGAGTGTTGTTTTTGATAGATATCTAGGTTTTTATAATCTATGATTATCTATGCTATTTGACATGTCATTTAGCAATTGATATCTAGGGTTGATTTAAATTGAATATATCATCATCCTAGATAAGCATCTAAGGTTCCCTAGCCTTGTTTGTTAATTGAATATTCATACATATTCACATGGGGTTGTGCATCTCTTTTGAGAGATTGAAGTCTTGGTCTAGGGTTGCTATTACAGGCCTGCGGGTAGTAGTGGTGGGTTACAGACCGGGATTAGGTTGTAAACATCATTACAAGTAGTGACTACGAGGATCGAGCAATTGGACTAGAGCCACTTTTAAAGGCCCGCGTGGTAGAAGTGGAGGGTTATTGACCGGAGTGTTAGACGAGGTCTACATAGGTTGTAAACTCCATTTCAATTAGTGGATTTCGAGGTCCGAGTGTGGCGCACTTAACAGCCCGTGGTTTTTCCCAGTGGTTGGGTTTTCCACGTAAACATCAAGTGTCATTTATTATTTCCGCATCTTATTACACTTGTATGTATTGTTGACTTGCTAGGGGTATTTTCGTAAAATTGACATGCACGCGAAAATTGGGTAATAATTAGATAAAATCTATTCACCCCCCCCTCTAGCTTTATATATAGAACACACCTTGAGAACTTTCACTAGGTAGTGACCTTTTCTAGATCAGCACAGAGACATTTTTCGGCCATTTCAGCGAGGGCAATTTCATCTTTTCGTCCAAAATACATGCCATAGCCTTCCATCTCTATAAATACCCCACTTTGGCCACTAGACCTCACACCACACAACACACCCTACACCACACATAACACTCTCTTCTTCATCTTATTCCACAAATAAGATAGAGAGAAGCTTTAAAGGCTCTATAGAGGGTTCTCCTCCATGGATGCCTCACCATCCACACCTCTAAACCTCTACCACCCATCTTAGAAGGATTTGCAAGGAGAAAGGAGGGCCTATTGACCAAAAACGAGCCTTTCAAGTCAAGGTGGAGACTACTTGGAGGAGATCATGACCATGGTTTCTTGGGCTTTTTCTATCTTTTACTCTTCTCTTGTATTTTTCCTGTCTTTGATGTGTAATCCCCCACTTGGGAATATTTGTGTGCTATTTATGTATGATTTTTTCTTAAATTCATTTGGGTCTTATTCTATTTTTTGTTGTCTATGATTTAATCTCTTATTTTGACATGCATATGTATTGAGAGTTAGAAATTGATGTGTATTCACGAATGAGATTAGGACTTATGAGTAATATAACTTAATTTAGGAGTAGTGTAATGTAACATCTCATTCTTGTATGTATGTTAATGAATGATTCAAAATGTCATGTTTGGATTGATTTGAGTGCTTGAGAGTTAGGGTTGTGCCTTTGAAAGATCTTCCAGGCATGATCTTGACTATTAGCTCTAAAGAATGGGAAAAACTTATTTTATGCATAACCTTATTAGAATAGGTTTTGGTTCTTCGTCTTGTGCTTAATAGGTCTTTGACCAAATACACAATTGCTTATTCTATGGCCTTGGTTGAGTGATGAATTGATTTTGGTAATTTCCTTAATCAAGAGAACGAACCTTTGATTAGAATTGAATGTGGTTAATATTTAACAATCAACTCATTTGTGTTTGGTGAACTCATTTCCCTCGTGTGATCATTATTTTGCATTTCTCCAAGCCACATTTGTTTTCGTAACTTAGGGTGCTTTGCCTTAGGAGTAGATTAATTTAACTTAGGAGTAAATTAATTTAACTTAGGAGTAGTGTAATTTAGAAAGGCAAGCACCCGATTACTTTTCTATCTTTAATTGTAGGTTATTTCCATTTCTATTCTCTCACATACAACTGCAATATGCTTACACTTCATATACACCATTCTCACTATTTCCATGTTCTTATTTACATGCTTTCAATAAACTCTAAAACTTGAGACAGTTGACGGATGACACCTCCTTATGGAACGAAACTTGTACTTGCTGCTATGCGATCATCAAACGATCCGTGCACTTGCGGGATAAACATACACACTCATATTTAAGAATCACTTTAGACATGTCATACCACAATCTGGAGAATAAAATCACTCATTAGTTATCATTCACTTCCCCCCCAATGACTAAACAAATAAAGATTTATTTTATGAGCATTTAAAGTTGCTATTTATGGAATATAACTAGTCGTTTTCAAGTAAATGTCTCATAAAGATGGTATTTATATTCACTACTAAGTGGGCAAAAACATGGCAAGTAATAACTATTAAGGTGACCAAAAAATTAACTTTAATTTATACCTAACTATTGTCATTTACACATAAGTCTATGCTTACTTCGAACTTGAAATAAAATTACAATCACCTAACCCACACTTTTGCAAAGTCTCCTATCTACCGGCACATTTACAAAAAAATATCGCTCAAACAATCTTCCAGGGATACAATCCAAAATGTTAACATGCCATTTACAAAAATAATGCAAAAATCATTACATACAACCCATATATATATAATAGCATTATGTGAGTTCCTCAAGTTTGATTGGCTTATTTCGGTGACAAACCACAATTAGGGTTTGAAATGTAAAGGGTAGCTTAGGTGTTGGTGATCAAGTTCAAAGGCCTTTCTCAAGACCTCAAGTTGATAAGCACTCCAAAAGTATATATTGTGCTTGGTTTTCATTGAAGAGATCTAGTTGCACACACTCACTTCTCATGCTTGCATATGTTCTCATTGCTCTTGTGTGCATTCTCTTCACATTTCACACTTGCACTTCTTTGTTGTATCTTGTTAGTGTGTCTAGTAATTCGTTTCCCGAAGTTTGTTTGGAAACATCCGCGCATGCACATTAGTGTGCTTAGTCTAGCGCGAGGATCACCTTAGGAGAATGCTCTTGGCTTCTCCTTTGGTTTCACCACAATTGGTGAAATGGCAGTTTGATGACTGCCGAATGAAATCACCATTCAATTCCAGTAGCCTCTGGAATGATTCTGTGGTAATGATCGGTGGCCACGACCGCCGAATGAAATCGCTGTTCAATTCCAGTAGCCTCTGGAATGATTCTGCGGTAATAATCGGTGGCCACGACCGCCGTTCGAAACCGTAGTTTAGACCTGATCGATTTTTATCTCTTGGGTTAATTTTTGCAGTTGTGATCGACAGTTATGAAATCGCTGAATGAAACCGTCGTTGATCCCCTGTTTCTCTCGGGTTCAATTCGACGGTTGGATTGACGGTTAGTGGCCGCCGAATAAAACCGCTGATTGGCGCATTTCGGGGGCAAACTTGTCTTTTCACTAAGCTTTTTGTTGCTCTCTATAAATACACCATTATGTCACTCTCTTTCACTCAGCCTTTTGAACATCAAGAACCTTAAAGAGATATTAAGAGAGACTTAAGAGAAAAATCATAAAGTTTGCATCTTTAATTCTCTAAACACATGTCTATATGCATAAATCATCATCTAAGCATCATCTAGGATCATCTAGTATGTGCTAATGCATGGATCTTCTTCAACACACATATTATAGTAAGTTGAGCATTAATTTCATCTAATCTTAGTGTTTTTACTTAGCAATTTATCTCATTTATAACTTGTATGCTAATAGATTAATTTCTACTTATAGGATTGAGATTATGTGTTGAATGTTTGAGTGTTATATTGTGACAGCTATAACCTAGGATTGCTTATCTGATATAGCTATGCTTTATGTCATGATATATAGCAATTAATATCTAGGATTGATTTAATTGTCATCTTATAATCCTAGATAAGCATTTAGTGTAACCTAGCATTAATTGCATATTTGGATATCTTGGCATATTCACATAGGTTGTTTAATCTCTTCATTGAGAAGTAAGTCTTGTGTCTAAGATTGATTAGGCCACAAGCAAATTGATCTAGGGTTGCTATTAAAGGCCTGTAGGTAGTAGAGGTGGGTTAGTGACCGTGTAGGGTTTGACGTGATCAACCTAGGTTGTGGACACCTTTACAAATAGTGATATCGAGGATCGTGTGTGGCGCACATAACATCCCGTGGTTTTTCCTTGTTGAAGATTTCCATGTAAAAATCAAGTGTCATTTAAATTCCATACTTTACACTTGATTTATTATATTGACTAGATTGGGGTTATTTTCGTAAAATTGACTAATTGTGAAAATTTGGTAATAACCGGATTAAAATTTATTCACCCCCCTTTAGATAGTTTTATATACACCGCATAATATTTGTTTCACATTCCATAAAATATAAAAATTACTTACACCACAAACTATATAAATAATATTCAGTCCATAAGAGCTGCCGTTTTAATACTCAATTTCTTTATGGGTGGAGGTATCTTCCTTGTATTGGGCACTAATTCAATATTGGACACCAATTCATTATAGTGCTTCTGGGCATTTTTTTTTATAGAGGCAACATATTGTTTTTACTGGGGAAAAACACTAGGAAATGAGCTAATAGCAAACGTCGACATTTAGACTGAAATTGTAACAAAAGTAGGAAATTTCAAATTGTATATACACCCAAAATATATTATAGTCCTAAACAAAGTTATGAGAATATTAAGTTTAACATATTGATTTCATCTGATGCGGTGTAGGGTAGTTGTCATCCATGAACATACAAAAGAATAGGCTACAATCAAAGATGTTTGACTGATTGGGTGCTTTCGCATATGACCTATTAAATGTTGTGAATGAGAATGTTGTTGGGATGGCAACAATAACTTCGTCATCAAGAATAATGTCAAGCGAATACATCTGAACAAATTAGATGAAAAACTATATGTACATTAATGACATATCCTGATGACAATGAAAAAAAAATGGGGATCAATAATAGGGGTAAAGCATATGTTGTGAACCTACCAATGTGCGAACTTAGTTGAATCGCGTCAAATCATCCTTCCTACGAAGGGGAAGGGAGTCCCAAATTTTGACCTCACGGTCTTTAAGGTTTACTAGTGCCATATACCAATGCTTGCATAGTGTTAGGTTTTTGGTTTGTCTTGGCATATATTCCATATCAAAACGATGTTTATCTTGTATTGATTAGTAGTCATTATCATGATGATTTAAAGCTTCAAAGAAAGACTCGGCTATGGTTCATGCAAGGTGGTGGCTTGTTAAGGGGAATTAGCTTCATTACATGATAAAGGTATATTAGACCCTCTTTTCTCTTACAAGGCATAGGCACACACACACAAATCATTCATGAGTGTCCTTGCATGGTAGTGCACATTTTATATTACACATTCACATGTTTTAGTATGCTCATGCATTGAACTCATATTGTCATACATTTTAGAAATGCATGTTTTAAGACTATGTCTAGGAAATGGCATACTTGTGTGAACTTATGTTTATTTGTCTTTATTTTATTGATTTTAGACTTGAACATGATCTCATATGATTCCTTATTGAGTCCCGGCCATTTCGATTACTCATTCATTAGGTTTCGAGTCAAAACGATGTAGCTACGCTACTTTGCGTTCTCATTCGTTGTCGTTTTCTGAGATGAATTCTCAACCTTTTATCAAAGTTTTACAGTCATCGTTGTGCATGAGGGAGTCATGATTCATAATCCAAAAATGGATTCGAAATCGGAGTTCGGAGGCTCGAATACGGCTAAAGAACGCGAGTGGTGCACGAGAGGAGCAAGCATGGCAAAAGGCCAAGCTTGAAGTCCACGTGTGAGCCACGTGTGCCACACGTGGAGCACTGCCCTCTGCCCACGTGTGCCACATGCGGTCCACACATGGAGTTGATGTGGCAGCCTTTGATTGGGTTGTTTTTTCTCTCTCTCTCTTCCTTTTAAATCTCTCTATTTCCCTCCCATTTAGAAAATGAAGAAAAATTAGAATTTCTCAAGAGCAGAATTTGTCTCTCAACTTTTCTCATCTTCCAAATACCATAACTTTCTCATACGAGGTCGGAATTGGTTGATTCAAGTTGGAGATTGTTCGTAATCGAGTCCTCTATCTTTTCCAAGTGGTCTTGCAGCTGTTTGATCAATTTTAGGAGTGGTCCTACTCAGATAACCAAACCAGCTTGTGATTGCAAGGTAGTGTTCATATCTTTGAGATTTCTTCTTTTATAACCTTCAATTTGCTTGAGGTTTCTTCTTCTATATGTATGTATATGTATGGTGAATACTATTGAGAAAGATAGCTTCATAATCAAACCTAATCAAAAGTTTAATTAGAGACATATGTGAACTAGTTTCTAGGATTCTAGGTTTTTCACATGATTGAGAGTTGTATTGTGATTAGTTTGATATCTTGGATTATTTGTGACTTGATTGAATCATTTTATGATTAATAATCTTTGAAATGTGCTTTGATCCTTTGATTGATAAAATCTAGGATTAATGCTTGTATATGTGTTTTTAGAGCTATCTAGGATTTAATTGATTTATCATTATATCCTTGCTCTAAATCTTTGGCTAGAATATTCATTGAATACATTTTGTACTTCTAGCATTTTTGTGTATGTTTATAACATCTTGAATATGTGCTTCATGATTATAATTTATTCAAGTGTTATGTGTGTGAATGAAACTAGGAGCTTTTGTGTTAGGTGTTTTTCACATGCTCTAGGTTTAATTCATGTTTTGGCATCTAGACTATATTACTTGTGTTCTCACATGTTTAGGTCTAGTTATTCCATGGAATGTATTGATCACATGTTCTATGTTGAATTGATTGTTTGCATCATTTGCATTTACATGATCACATGTGGAAGTCCTTGTAAAAGGTATGAAGTTTTGACTAGGACAAGGTGTCCGAATAGTCAAGCAAGGAAGTCTTGGTTAGGACAAGAGGTCTAGATAACCAAGCAAGAAGTCATGGCTAGGATTGGGAAGGTCCGGATAGTCATGCATGTGAGGCTCTCTAGAGGCATGAGTGCCTTGGATAGGGAGTTGGCTACAATATTGGTAGGCTTAGGCGTATAGATAGACATATACTCCAAAAGAGCGGGGTACATGGAATGTGTATGCACTCTTGAGGAATTTCTAATCTACCATCGATGTTGGTTTGGTATGATCTCCAATATATGGTGGTTCCGCATCATTGAGGGATTTCGTATTTTCCAATAGGGTTGGGTAGACATAGACTCCAATAGAAAGTTGATCTAGATTGGTCACTTTTGAGGAATTTCTAATATACCTTCCAATATATAAGTACCCCAATGGTTGTAGTTCAACCCATGGATGTTTCCTCCTTGGAGGTTTTACCACGTTAAAAAATCTTATGTGTCAATTCTTTCTATCCCTATTTTATATCTGTTTATGTGTATGTTTTAATCTTGTGGTACAATATTCACTTGTGATATATTTGGAAGCAAGATTGTGTAAAGTGTGATTTGTAATCAATATTCATTTTGATCATATTTGTATATACAATTCATTTGTGTAAATACAATTCTCTTATTCTTTGATTCTTTTGTATAGTTGTATTCAGATTAATACTTGTACATATTGGACATTATTATGATTATATGTATTATTTGTTTTGGTTTTAATATATTTCCTGCATTAGCAAGTTGTAGTAGTTCTACTTAGTGTACTTACATTATAATATTCAAAGTACAACTTGTGGAATTTGATCTTAATTGAATATCTTGTATATGAGATACATTGTTTGTTGGTATATGTTTTGTAGACTAAGGGTGGTGAATTGAGCATACATGTGCTAATTGTTTTCTCATAACAATCATGTTTAAGGTTAATTTGTATGCTCACCAAGGTTTTGACATAAGTCACGAAAGAGTTTTTAAAACTAGTGTGTCAACCTATTCACCCACCTCTAGGTTGTTTAGTATAACCTTATAGGTATTTTCATTTAGATTATTGATAGGAATGTAAATCTAATGTGTGCACGAATATGTTAGTATAATGTATACATAAAAAAAAATTATGTGTTCACATCAAACAGTTGGGTATAGGAAAAAGATAATGGTAATTATAAGGTCTCACCTTTTCATATCTACGAAGGTCATACATGTAGGTTTCCCGTAGTCCGGAGAGAGAGAGTTCTTCAAAGAATACATTTCTCCATCTTCACTAGTCAAAACAGTGTACTGTACACGCAGACGTAAGAAAATATGAGTTAAATGCTCCTTATAAAAAATGATGTATATTTATATACAGCTAAGCAAAGAATGAAACAAAATTAAGTTGTGATCTTTTTTATCATTATTATTGATTTGAACTCAGGGACAAGATTAATAATCTGATGAAAAAAAAAGTGCATAATTAATGTTAAGTTACCAACAACAATACATAGTGAACTATATATAATGTATAAAAGTCAAAGGGTATGAGTTGAGAAGAACAATATTAATTAACCTCATTATCAACAAATGAACCAGGTTCTAATGTTCTGAAACTTTTGCGGGTTACACATAAATGACCAAAATTAACAATAACCTTACTGGCAATTTATTAAAAAAAAAAAAAAAAAAAAAGTGATATGGGAGTATCAAAGATTTAGGCATCCAAAAATGGATATAACAAACCTATAAATGTATAGCATTGTAAAGGAGGAAAATATAAAATGCATGCTTACATTGATGGTAGGTTTTTCGCCTCATTTGCTCATCAAAGTCATTTAGCTGAAATCCTATTTGGAAAGAACTATATCGGTACTTTGTCGATGCATGAACATATCTAGGAATGTAAGGCAAAATTTGATAGCGGCTAGGCTTTCATGTCGAGGTTGATTGTGTTTTGATTAATCTTTGCTTGTTGGAAGATTGCAATTCTAGTCCGATAGCATCATCTTTGAAGTTATCATAGATAATAGTTGACAATCAAATGGAATTGTTGTTTGTGTTGAATGAAAAAGATATTTCAATTTCAAAAAAAAAAAAAAAAAAAAAAAAAAAAAATTCGAAGTTATAAAAAAAAAGAAAAAAAAAGCAAACCTCATCTAATAACGAAATATTGATCAGGATTGGAGGCACGTGATAGAGATCATCACTATGATTCCACATGGGTAAATAGGGTGTGTTCCATTCTTTCAATGCTGCCTCAATAGGTGCATTTATCCAACTTGGAGAGGAATTGGAATTGGTATGTGGATGTTAGGGTAATGGTTGGGTGTTGTTTGATGAAACCTTAACAGTTGGATGTTGTATTGTATATGGACAAAGAGGTCGTGATGGTGGTGGGGGTGGACTATGGAGGAGGCGTGTGACCACGAAATCCATATTTCTCATTGTATTATTTAAGTCCTTACCTAAGGTCTTGACCTTCTCCGAACTGAAACGTGTATATAGAAAATTTACCTTTATTTTGATATCTTGAAGTTCGGTATGTAATGTAACCTGGATTTCTTTAACAACCAATAGCACAACATCAATACCATTTGTGTTTGCATTATTGGTTGTAACAGGTTCTTGATTGGCACCACCGGTTGCTCTATGTGCAACATTTAAATCAAGTTCAACAACATCACATTAGCCTTCTGTTGATTGTGCTGCTTGCGAGACAAATTCACCAATAGAAATTTGCATTATAATATCAAAACTGATGAGTAACTATGTATACACTTCAAAGGAAATAATGTGCATATGAAAAAAGGTAGATAAATTTTAACGTAAACTTAGCTTGTTACTTCCAACACCTCATTTAGTGTGCAATCAGATTAAACACTTCTTTATCTTTCCAGCAAACGACGTGTATTAATGCTTTATTCCCGATTGGAGGCTCCCATTGTAATGAGTGCAAGTAAAACAACTAGAACATAGAAACAATTATAAGACTAACTTAATTATGAAATGATACAATGAAATATGATAATACCTTTCGTGGAGGAAGTGGAGGAGGCGTGTGATCCACGAAATCCAAATTTCTCAATGTATTATTTAAGTCTTTACCCAAGTTTTTGTCCTTCGTCGAACTGAAATGTGCATATAAAAAATTTACCTTTATTTTGATATCATGAAGTTCGATCTGTAATGTAGCCTAGATTTCTTTAACAACCAGTAGCATATCATCAATATCATTTTTGTTCGCATTATTGGTTGTAACAAGTTCTTGATTGTTTCCACCGGTTGCGCCATGTGCAACATTTGAATCAGGTTCATCAGCATCACATTGGCCTTATATTGATTGTGTTGCTTGCAAGATAAATTCACCAATTGAAATCTGCATCATAATATCAAAACGAATGTGTAACTATGCATACATTTCAAAGGAAATAATGTGCATAGGGGTGGGCACGGATCGGTTTGGTTTTGGCCAAAACCGTATTGAACCGACATATTTTTGATTTTAAACAATATGAATTGGTTTGAACCGTTTTGAACCTAAAAACCGAATTGAACCGAACACCTTAATCTTGGTTCGGTTCGGTTCCGTTCAATTCGGTTTTGGACCTATTGAGCTTTGAAGGTTTTTTTTTTAATATGTTTTTTAATTTTTGGGGCCTTTAAGATGCTTTTTTTTTTTTTTGCTTTTTACATTTAGGCTTAATTTTTTTTTAAAAACATAAACAAAATACAAGCCAATTTTCAATCCAAATCTAAAATTTCAATCATATTTAGTCAACATACTCAATTAAAATATAAAATTCTCATAATTTCTATAAAATAGAAGTTCAAAAATACAGTACATAATGTAGTCCAAAATAAAATATCATCAACAAACAATTCATAATAAACTTAATCTTTACAAAATAATTTATTAAGACAATTCGATTTATTCGGTTCGGTTTTGGTTTTGTTTTGTATATTCAAAACCGAAACCGAACTGAATTCAATTCATTTTTAAAATTTCAAATCGGTTTGAAACGAATAGAAGCTATGAACCAACCAAACCAAACACCCTTTTTCGGTTCCGATTTTTATGCCCACCCCTAAATATGCATATGAAAAAGGTAGATAAATTATAACGTAAACCTTGTTACTTCCAACATCGCTTTCAATGTGAAATTAGATTAAACACTTCTTTATCTTTCCAGCAAATGACAAGTATTAATGCTTTATCCACGATCGGAAGCTCTCATTGTAATGAGTGCAAGTAAAACAACTAGAACATAGAAACAATGATAAGACAAACTTAATTATGAAATGATATAGTGAAATATCATAATAATAGAAAGGATAAAAATAAAAAAATGTACACGAAGAAACAACACACACACACACACACACACACACACACACACACACACACAGACACCTGGAAATGCAACATTTATTCATATATTGTTGATTAACATTAAACTTCTCAATGCCGAAATGCAACATTTATTTATATATTGTTGATTAACATTAAACTTCTCAATTCCTTCATAAAGTGATGAGAAAAACCAACTAGACCAATTTTTTGTACAAATATTTCCAACATTGCTTAGATGAATCAAGTACCCCACTAAAGGATATATGATGGTGCCTAACAAAAATAAGCATAATGTAACCTTGAATTCATCATCAGACGTGGTCATCTCCTATATGCAATGTTTTATGGCTTTCAAGAAGATGCCACGAGATGTCTTGGCAAACATTGATTCCCAAAACTCTTTGTTAAGGACATCTTCAGATATAACTATCGGGTCTCCATGGTCAGCAACCCACATAACACGTACAAAGAGAGAAGAGTTTATCATAAATCTCCTGTCATGGATATTAATTGAACAAAATTTTGTGTCAAAATTGTCAACAAGAATCGACAAATCTTCAGGCAAAGACGTCCACAATTAAGAGCAAATAAGTTTCCAAAACCCAAGGCACGAATAACCTCTTTTTTCTTGTTGGACAGTTTAATCACAATCTAACACCACCGAGAGGGCGTACACCTTGTGTTGATAATTTGATAGTTCAAATGATTTTTTGTGGCTTAGATTTCTTCATCTGTTAGAGGCAAGTGGATGGGATTCGGGATGTCATTATCACAATGGTGAGGTCGCTCACGTGTAAGATTTGTGGCAACAACTTTAGCCACATCAGGTTGTCCAAACTTTGACTTCTCTTCTATTTGTAACAAACGTCGTGTATTTCAAATTTCGCTTCGTTAATGCAAAACCATAACATGAAAGAATGTTAGAATGATGGTGAGAAAATATCAACAAAGAAAATGAATGGTATTAACTGTTGTACATGTAAATGTATATAATTTGCGAGTTCCCATCAACATCTTTCTTTTTGCATTCCAATTTGCTGGATAGATGACAACGAGATGTTTAATTTACATGGACAAGTTAGCAAGTTAAAAAACTTCAGTAAAGTATATAATAATGTTTACATACTAATAATTAATCCATTCCATTTTTCCAATTTTTGGTGTTGACAAATTTTTCATGGATGCAGTTTTATCAGAACCACCATTCTTCTTATCGCAGATTACTTTTTTAACCATCTTCAGTCTATACATCAATGGTAACAAGTGTTCAGTTAAAAACATGGATAAGCAAATGAATAGACATATAAAATTATTACAAATTCCAATTACAAGTTGTTAACCAAAAATTGTCACTGGGGTGAATTTCCAATTAACAATTCTTATAACTGGAATCGGGGTAGATCACAGTCGGAGAGATATCACATAGTTTGATACCTATGGGTTCTCAGTAAAGCAAATTAAATACAATGATGATGGTGAAAAAGTAATAGCAATAAGATCACATATAACTCGTTTTTTATTGATAATAAACACGTAATGAGAGTACAATGGATATTTTTAGTGGCTATGGTAAAAGGGTTAAAGCTCAGTTGGCGATGGAGATGGCGATAGAGCTCTCGTGTATGTCGATAAGTAGAAAAGAATACTGTAGGGTTAAGGACTCAAGTTGCGGTCCCTTTTCTGTATGGTAACATGTTGTATATATACGTCCCAATGCTTGCTGAGCACTCCTCTAAATTCGGTCTAGTGACCTAGTAATTTTCAAGACGTTCCATGGCGATTGGCGAGAAGATCGTAGGATTGATTCAAGGAATCAAGCGATCCCTTTTTTGACGGAATTTGATATAGTTGACTTTGCTTTCAAATAGAACTCTTGTGTGGCGGGAATGAATCAATTTCCTTATTATTAAAATGTCGACATCTTACTGCCCTTCTTTGTAGCTCTATCTTGGCGTTCCTAATCTTACCTTGATAGCTTATCAATCTGATACTCCTACTGCTGGGTTGGCCGGCTCTAGGAGGGATCGGGGTACATTGACATCCCATCTCCTATTGGATCATGGTATCAGTGTATCAGTGTATCGGGGTATCGGGATACCGGGTCGGTGTGGTAGCGGGGTACTAGAATGAACTTGGCTTCTACGTTTCCTGGTACCTAAGAGTCTAGGAGCCCTTAATTTTGATCTGGATTGGTAGAAGGCCTATCCGGTCACTTTAGTGGCGGGGTACCGGGATGCTCTTCTACGATGCCTTTCTATCTCAATTATTCTCTAATGTTGATGGAAAATTCTTCTTTGAAACTGAAATTTCCTTAAGCAATATAGTGTAATATATACCTAGAGGGGGGATGAATAGGTATAGGCCAAAATTCTCCCAATATACAAAAAAAAAAAAATGGAATACAACAATTAAAAGCACACTTGATGAATCTTAACAATTGAATTGATTTAACCAACACATGTGAAAATCAATATACAAGTAATGCAATCAATACAAACATATGGAAGATAAAGAAACATAAAAATGAAACTTGACACAAGTATTTTTATGTGGTAAAACCTCAAAGAGGAAACATCCACGGGTTAATACCATAACCACCGGCAAAACAATCCATTATACGAAAAGGACTTACACACTCAAGCTATCAACACATGATATCCGCTCAAGCTATCACCTCCTAATCTACCCTCGGGCAAGTGAACTACCAAGCCTATTTCTTATCCGAGATGTGTCCTACACCTCTAGAAAGCAACTTCTTATCCAAGACGCTCACGTCTCTAGGAAGATTTCTTGCTTGACTATCCGAGTCCTCCCGACTCTAATCAAGACTTCTTGCTTAGCTATCCGGAACACTTTCCTAGCCAAGACTTCTTGCTCAAGACAAAGCTTCACTCACTTTGCAAGAGACTTCAACCTTTCACAAGGCAATGATCTAAGTGATGCAAATTATGCAAACACAAGCAAATAGAGCAAGTAGATCAAACACACTCTATGAAGAATTAGATTTGCACAAATCAAGCTCACAAGCAAATGTAGCTAATTCTTATGAACATGTGATTAGAAATCTAGATTAGACATTAAAAGTCATTCACAAAAATATCTAGAAACCTAAACATGTCAAACAAAGCTAGAGTAACAAGTTTTCAATAGAAATCACAAAACTAGCTTTGAAATCAAGTGAACAAGTTAACACTTGAAATCCACAACATATTCAATCCAAACAAGAACTAGATTTAAATGGTAGATAGCACAATCAAAAAATCCTAGTTCATGAACATGTGACAAAAACCTAGAAATCAACAATCAAGCTCAAGAACAAAAAGTATTTCTAGAATCAATGTCAAGATAGGTCAAGTTTAGCAATATATGTTCAATTGAAATCAAATAGCTAAAACTCAACAATCAATAGATCAACCACCCCTAGAATATGATCTAAAAACATTCTAAACACATATCATCTATCAATTAGGAAGATTAAAAGAGATGATCAAAAGATGAAGTGAGAAGAAGAAGTTTCACATACAAAAATTGAGTCACGAACTGAAATCAGCTCACTGCAAAATGTAACGAACTCAAATGACTCTGAAAATGCTTGGGGTTTGTAGCTCTCTTCAAGACCAACAATTTTGACTTTTGAATCACTCAATTCGGAGTTGATTTGAGAGAGATATGATCAAAATAAGAAATCAAAAGTTGTAAAGAATTCTGCATGGGATTTTGAATATAAATGGAGGGAAAAGAGATGGAGAAGAGAGAGGAAGACGTGAGCCAATCAGAGGCTGCCATGTCAGCACCCCGTGTGGGGCACGTGGGCCACACGGGACCAGAGGGGTGCTCTTTCCGTGGGTCCCACGGCCTCCACACGTGGTGGCCAATGCATGGCCTTTGGCCATGCTAACCTCTCGCGCGCTCCCTCACGTTCTTAAGCCGTATCTTGGGCATCCGAACTCCAATTTCGAATCCGTTTTCGGATTACAAACCGTGACTCCCTCATGCATGACTATAACTATAAAACTTTGAAACATGGTTGAGAAAACATCTCAGAAAATGACGATGAAGTCAACTCAACGAATGAGAATGCAAAGTAGCGTAGCTACATCATTTGGACTCGAAACCTTATGAATGAGTAACCAAAATGACCGGGACTCAATAAGGAATCATATAAGAACATGTTCAATTCCAAAACATAAACACACATACACACAAACAAATAAACACAAATTCACACGAGTATGCCATATCAAAGAGATAGTCACAAAACGTGCAATTCTACAATGTTTGTCTATAAGAAACCAATGCATGTTCATACTAAGAAGTGTATGAATGTGTTATACCAAATGTTTGAACTACGATGCAGGGACACACATGTATGAATTGTGTGTGTGTGCGCTTACGCCTTGCAATAGGAAGAAGAATCTAGATACCTTAGCATCCAAGTATGCGATGTTCCTCTTGAAGACGATATTTGCAAGATACGTTGCTTTTAACCTTTGAAGCTTCTTCTCTCCAAGAAACACCTGAGCAACTAATCAATACAAATAAAGAGAGTTTTGCAATGGAATCAAGCCAACAAAGATCTAGGATCTTACAATCTCCCCCTTTGTCTATTCCATGGCAAAACTTCATCCTCACCATACATTGTTTCACTCCAATAATCTCAATGTTGATAGCATTCTCTCATCCTCACATTACAAACAGATCCCTAGACTAAAAGGTCTTCAAGTCTTCATGAGTCTTCAAGAATCCCTTCTTTGAACTTCAAGGTACCTATGAGCAACATAGCAAACCAACAAGAGATCTTCTTCCAACGAAGAATGGTGAGATATCATCACATAAACAAATAACAAGACTTCCCTTATCTCATACAAAAATGCATTATCTCAAGTGTATGAATGTGTTCACATTAAAAATTCTTCCTAAGATCCTTAACACAATTAGGCAAGAATTTTTTTCTCCCCCTTAAGACAAAGTCTTCATAAAAGCACAAAGAGGAATTTCCTACACATTTGAAACATTTCTCCACACATGGTGAGAGGTATACATTTTTCTCCCCTATATTAAACATGGAATCCCCCATATCAAATTAACATGGTGAGGTATACAATTTCTCCCCCTTTTTGTCAAGGAATAGACAAAGGACACAAGAGATAAAGAATGAGATATTAAGCAAACAAATCGTATAGAAAGCTAAGTTGAATAAACTAAAGCTCCCTCTTAACATATGCTCCACATATTATCATCAAGTAGATTTGTTCACAAGGGACTTCACACATTCACACAATCAAGCAATAACAGAAAATATTTCATTACTTTTTAAAGTCCAAGAGAGAACTATAGATTTTCATTAATCTCTCAAAAATATTCTCACATTGCTAATGAATCAAGCACATAAGCAAAATGTGTGTGTGTGAATGCTTCTCACATATATAGAAGGAGTAATTGTGATATCAACATGCAAACTCTATCCACACCTATCCATCTAATGCATTTCCAAAAATAGGTCAAACCGATATTCATCCGGGTTTTTGCTTTTAAAAAGAATAGATATCAACATATGAGCGTGTGTGTGCATGTGGCTCATTTTCCCATTTCTGTTTGTCAACCCCGAGCTTTTTCACAATTCTCAACTATACACCATAAGCCTTTTTTTTTTTTAATTTTTTTTTTTTTTTTTTTATGATTCATTTCAACACTTCTTTGATTTTACTAACAAAAACATATACTCCTCATGGCGGCTTTCACTCATCACAATGGCGGAGCCCTTTCCTACATTGGGCGGCTTCACAACCAAGGTGTGTAGCCCTTTCCATGAGGGTGCTCGTTGAATACTATGTAGTGCCGAAGCAAAATGGATACATACCAAATGTCATTTATCATGTACTAAGCAATAGGCTTCTAGATGCATCCATAATCTACACATTTTCAACCACAAAACTCAAAAACTAAAACATATAAGAGAAGCATTAGTGCACTTTTTCAAAAATAAAATTTTCAAGCTCAAGTGCATGATCTAGAAACAATAAAAGTTATTTGTTTAAGATCATTACTTCTCAAGTGAGTAGCTCTCAAAGATATTGATATTGAATATTCAAATAAAGTTTTGCTCATCAAGCCACTCACAATCACACATAAACAATAATCAACACAAACATGTCAATGGAACTTAGAAGAGTTTTAAACCTCTTTTTGTCCAAGGACTTAGTGAACAAGTCCGCAAGTTGATTTTTAGTAGGCATATGCTCTAGAGAAACAATAGAATGTTCAACATGTCTTATAAGGAAATGTTGCCTAATATCTATGTGCAATGATATTGTTAACCCAAAATTGTCACTGAGGTGCAATTTAGAATTAACGGTATGTGATGGACCCGGATCAGATTAAACCCGGGCTAGCGGGATACTCTATACCCTGGTATCTCGCTGGGTATCGAGAGTCTGATATTACGATGAATACAAGTAATGGGATGGACGAATTTCTTATATGGTGGATCTATAAAAACTAAAAAGCAATTTATATTTATATATGTGGATCTCAAATACTATTTCTTCCAACCCGGTATTTCGACTATCAATCCTACAATATGGAAAAGAAATCAAGACTGAAGGAAAACGATGGCGATGGAGCTTTTCGTGTCTGTCGATAAGTGGAAAAATCAATTAGGGTTTTCTTCTTTTTCTATGAACATATCATTCATATATAGGCCCGCTTTCTTGTTGAGCACCCCTAGAACCTCGGTCTAGGGTTTTAGTGATACACGGGTCTTTATGTGGAGCCCAACAAATTCATCGGGAAATTGATCCTGAAGGGCCTGGTGATTCCTTCTTTTTCGGTTTCCAAATGAGCTGACTCCTATTTAAAATAGGACCCTGACTTGGCGGGGATGAATGCCGCGTTGTAGCTTAAGTTTTTATCTCGAACGGTGACGTTTAATGTCTGTTTTATATATGTAGTCTGTTCTTCGGGGTGCCCGCCTCCTGCTTCAGCGGGGTCAATTTATCGGGATCCTGGTATATGTCTTGCCACATGCTTGTCACATGTTTCGCTGGTCGGGGTATCCCAGGTACCCTGTGTCACTCACGCTTCTGATAAAAGCGCTGTTCGCGGATATTAGGGTTTCAAGTAGCGGGGTACCAGGATATTCGAGTATCGGGGTATCCGGGGTAATTGGGCGCTAGGATTGGGTGATGATCGTGTCTCCGGGAATTCTGGACCTGACCTGGGTAGGCAAAGGTTCTAGCCCGTCAGCTAGCAGGCGGGGTACCCCGACATCTTTTCGCCTCTACTTTGAATCCCGGCTTTCTCCTGTAAGCTAGTGGAAAATTCTTTAATGATCCCTGGTAATTATAGCGGTTAACAGAAGTCCCCCCTGACTTGAACACCGGTGTCTTGCAGGGGTTGGAGTCAGGATTTCCTCGTCCACTCGAAGGATTTTCCATACTGTCCGCTCATCTAGTCTCGTCCGGTTGGCTTCCATAATTGATGAGAGTATCTTTCTTGGATTTGATTACATTTAATGCTCGTCCCACGTGTCAGATAACGTCTGTTTTCAAGTTTTAAATCGGCCGTTTTTGGCGCGATTCCCTCGAAACTGTCATGATTCGTCTTCGACCCCGTTTCTTGATCTACCTCGATATTAGCCCGTTTTTGCCTATAAATGTACCCTTCCTTCTCCCCTTACATATTCATGCTTATTTGAACCTCTCAGAACTTCTGTCTCTTCTTCTTTCTCTTCTAAGGATCCTCTTTGCTTTCCTTCTCTTACTCAAATGGCCTCACCTTCCAATAAAACAGCTCCTACATCGGTCCTTCCAGAAGATAGCCTATCGGTCTTGGCTAATCCTCCACCTTCTTCACCGAATCTTCCTGATAGCATTGACGAGATGCTTGATACGGGGAGAACAGGATCAGGTGATGATTCCCCGACGTCTAAAGAGCCGAAACGAGGTCG
Source organism: Acer yangbiense (assembly GCA_008009225.1). NCBI lineage: Eukaryota > Viridiplantae > Streptophyta > Magnoliopsida > Sapindales > Sapindaceae > Acer > Acer yangbiense. The sequence continues at coordinate 15,967,857 of CM017771.1, forward strand.
GGACGTGGGCAACATCGTCGACGACAGTACTCCGCTAAAATGCCGTCGTTCTAGCGAGAATCAAAGAGTTGGGTTGGGTTTTGGCATCGGGCCCGAAGATCTAGCCCAAATCGCTGATGAAGACGACGATGAGGCTGAAAGCGAGACAGATGAGGGGAATGCCCCGACTATCGGTCTAACTGGGGTTCACATATGCCCATTGTCCTCCTTCCATGATGGTCGGATTGTCCAGGACTCCGTCTGTACATTCAAAACTCTCAACCGATTGAGGAGGACCTTTAGGATACCAGATTACCTCTCGCTATCTCTCCCTCATCGGGGTTATGACGTTTACACCCCCTCAGAAGGTCGTTTGCTGATCCACGTTGCCGTCTTTGAATACGGGGTCTGGCTTCCACTTCACCCTTCCCTCCACCGAGTTCTCGTAGCTTTGGAACTAGCCCCACTCCAGATTTCTCCCGGGTTCTAGAAGAACTTGACGAGATTCTTGGTGCTTTGGAGAGAGCAATACGAGAGGGACAACATTCAGAGGGAAGTGGGCATTGACGAGAACCACTATATCTACCAGGTAGCTAACCTATCACCCCGGGGTCAGTTTTATTTGAGACCCAGTAATAAAATGAAGTTCGTTGTACCCGGGGCAAACGTGAAATATAATCCCTCTTGGAAGGACGAATGGGTAGTAGTCGAAGGGGAATGGGGCCGCTCAGTGCACATCGGAGGGACCGAATATTCCGTTCCTACCCAGTTCTCTCCCAAAGACAAATGGAGCTAAGAGGAGTTGTCTTCTGAATCCAGGGGGATTCTAAAAAGGATCCAGGAACGGGGTTATATTAACATGAAGTACCCCTCCTGTGACTCCTTCGAGGGAGCCCGGCTAGAGAGGTACCTGAGGATATCTGTCGCTAAACCGGGTGAGTGATCATGTTTTGCCAAACATCCTTCCTCCATTCTCTCTTTCTATGTTTAATATTACATCTTATCTTATGTATATATTTCTTGCAGTTTCAGCAGTCCCTTCACCAGCATCCCCTCATACTACTACGAGACTGCCAATCCCGACTTCTCAAGCACCCCGCTCTCCCATTCCTTCTCCTCCTGGCGCCGGGGTTACCTCGGGGTCTCACTTCTCGGCACCTTCCTCTCCTCCTATCTTGGCGGAGTCCCTGCTTCGTTTCAGAACCTTCTCTAACAAAAATTACCGCTCGTCCCTCGCTTAGCGAGATGTTGGCGAAGGCAGCCAAGGTCAAAACTTCTCCAGTCCCCAAGGCGAAGCCATCCGCTAAGATTGTTAAGCCTACAGTTGCAGCCACCCCCTTCTTCTCAGATTTCTTCCGTCATGCGTTCCATTAGGGCGGAGAAGGCTAAACCTGCCCGGGCGGACAAAGGAAAGGATTCCACCCCTAGAGCTCTCCCTGCTAGCTTTTCATCCGGGTCAAGGTCATAAGAAGGCAGCCAAGATGATATTGTTTCCAAGTTCATCGCGGCGTGTCCCGGCGGGAGTCTACAATCAATGTCTTCTTTGCCTACGGAGATTTTGGCCACCAAGGGGGCTTCTCTGCTCGCCGAGGTATGATTTTGCTCCCTTCGAGTTGGTATAGTTGGTATACATATATAAATGCTCATGTATCTCATTTGACTATATACATATTTTTTATAGGGCTTCAAGTTTGCCATAGCTATCGGGCAACATGTGGCGATTTTGAAAGGGGCAAATCTGGCGCTTCAGGCCAATTTGGAAGAAACCCGCGCTGATCTAACCCGGTCTGTAGAAAACATCACTGCCCTGGTCCAATCTGCAACTGAGTCTGAATCCGGGAGGCAGGCTGCTCTGGTTGAGTTGGAAAGGATGCAGCGTGCTTATGACACGGAGATTATCGTTTCTACCCGGCGTAAGGCTGAGAGGTAGTCCGTCAAGGCGGAGATGGTGGTCCTTTTAGACGAGAACCGGTTCCTGTGGGGATCTGTGAAGATCTTAGAATCCCGACTGGATTCTTCCTTCGCGGACGGATATTTTACTGCCTCCTACGAGGTTGCCAAGGCCTTCCCTCCTCCTTTTGACTTGATGACTCCTCTTGGCTGGGATCGGGACCATATTTTGGCTAAGGCCGCAGCCCTTTCAGATGTCGTCCTTGACCAAGGGGGTCCCTCGAAGGATGTCTCTGTCCCAGATCCAACTTCTCTCCCCCCTACTACCGGATCTGGAGAACATGTTGAGGGGGAAACTCAGGATCCTTCTTCCATTCAGAGAGATGTTGGGCAGGCTTCTGTTCAACGTTTAAAGGTGGCGGGTTCTCCTGTAGTGACCAGCTCATTTGAAGAAAGGCAGGCAAAAGGGGAACAGGCGGTGGAATCCCGGCAGGAACAAAATGCAGGAGGGGGGAATGACATATGACTTTTGTTATATATATATATTTTTATATCAGAATTTTTTTTGTAACTGTTTGTAGCTCGGAAATTGGGGTGGGTACCTTACCTAAGTTAATGAACTCCTTCCAATCTTACAATCATTCTCTTTTACCCTCTTAAAATGCTTGCTTGTTGAACTTATGCCTTGCCCCAGGATAGTTTAATAATCTCTCTTAGCAGAAATCAGCTATCATGTCTGACCAGAATTTTTTTTTTTTTTGGAACCCGGGTGATGGTTTCATCTTAGTCATCTATCAGGATGAAACGTCTGGCTCCCAAGTGTAATGGCTTAGTTCCCTGATGCCTTGTTTCTGAGCGGTTGTTAGAGCCATTTTCAACTCAGGCCTTTGAATGTAATAAGGAGAAATGGTGGTACGATGCAGAAAGATGTCGGGTATCCAGACGGAGTATCCTGGCTTCTTGTTGAACTGTCCTGGCAAGCCTCTATGGCTATTTTGACACCAGGTTCATCACGGATGGGGGGTATCCCCTGTCCGAGGCTTCAGGAGGCCCATATGGGTTCTCCTGGTTTTTGACGAGGGCTACTTTGACACCGGGTTCATCCTGGAGGGGGGTGTTCCCCGTCCAAGGCTTCAGGAGGCCCATATAGGTTCTCCTGGTCTTGATGAGATCGATCCTGGCTAGTGAGTACACCCCTTATGCATTTGAGCACCAGGTCCTTCCTGGAGGAGGGTATTCCCCGACCAACGCAACAGGAACGCCATATGACTTTTCCTGGTCTCGAGGGGAAACGGGACGATGAAGGCTTGCTTAGTCGAAATTAGGAACACTAAAACTGACTTTATTGATTTTCTCAAAAGCAAATACAAAGCAGAAAATGGTTGGGGTGTACACATTAGAAATACACCAACCGAGCTAACATCCTTCTTCAAGTCTTGAGACTAAATCCCCATAGAATGATCCTTCTTCCTGAGGTAACATAATAGGTACTCTTCTTTCTTTCCAAACTGTTCTGTGCTTTCCAACTATGTCTCCTCGAGACTCGGTTTATGGATGACGCGGGCATATTGCCTTATCAATGCAGCGGGGTTTGCAGATACTGCGTAACATGTGCGGGCTGCCTGCTGGTCTCCCCTGACTTCTCCAACCTCGGTCCCAACCGAAAACTTTAGGACATTGTGATAAACGGACAAGACTCCCTTGATGCCTGATAAAAATGGTCTTCCCAAGATTGCATTATAAGCGGATGGGGTGTCTACCACGATGAACTCAGTCATGATGTTCTGCTGGAGGGGGGCTTCTCCGACTATCACGGGCAAGATGTGTGTTCCTACTGGTATTACGGAGTCCCCTGTAAATCCGTATAAAGGTGTAGTGCAGCTGTTGTAACAGGGATTCTTTAGGTTGAGCTTCTCCAGTGCTCCTTTAAACAAAATGTCCACACTACTCCCGGTGTCTACAAGGATGCGGTGGACCCGATAATTAGCAATCTGAACCGTGATCACCATTGGATCATCATGGGGTTGTACGGTGTCGTAGGTATCATCCTCGGTGAAAATGATATGCGCGGACTGCGGGTATTCTCATGATTCTCGAGATACCCGGAATACATCTTGGCCAGTGGCGAGTTTCGGGATCTTCCTACTGTAATTCTTTCTTGAATTGTTGGATGTCCCAGCCAGAGTTAGTCCTCTACTGATGGTATGGACGACATGGATCTGCTGCATCAAATCCTTTCCTTCGCCTTTCCTCCTTTCTTCTGCATCCCGCATCTCCTTCTGTACTTCATTTCCTATTTTAATGCTGTCCCGTACTTGTTGCAAGAATTCCGTTAAAAGTCCTCCTCTTACCAAACTCTCAATCTGGTTACGGAGGCTATAGCACTCAGATGTGTTGTGCCCAACATCCTCATGAAAGTCGCAATACTTGTAACGATTTCTTTGATCAGCGGGGACTTTTATTGGATCGAGTTTTCTGAGCAAGCCTTTATCGCGGATGGCTAGGTATATGGTTTCCCGAGAGGCATTGAGAGGAGTGTAATGGTTATACCAGTCTTCCTCCGTTGATATGCGGGCTACCTCTCTTAGTGGAGAAGTTACTCAGGGTGAAGTCCTTCTTGTAGGGTACCTTTCCCGGTATTGAGGAGGCGGCAGCCTATACGTCGATCGATTTGGAGGAGGGTTCTAGATTCTCCTTGTAGGTGCCGACCTAGGAGATTCCTTCTTAGATCGCTTAGGCGTCCGGGCTTTATCGTGTTCAACCATAATTCGGAGCTGCTCATCTATGTCCACCTGCTCCAACGCCCTATCATAAGCCTCCTGGTATGTCTCAGGAGGGTGCTTGGCAAACGATCGGAACAACCTGCTAGCCCACAGGTTTTTTCTGAAGTTAGCAAGGGTTTCCTTCTTGGTGAATACCCCCATCTGGATCACTTCCTTGTGAAACTTTTCTACGTAAGATCTTAATGTCTCACCTCGTTCCTGGATCACATATTGCAGAAGGATAGGATCCTTGGGGCGAGGTTTGATTCCATGGAATTGAGCACAAAAGTCGGTAGTGAGCTTTGTGAATGAATCTACACTTCCTGGGGGTAACTTTCTGAACCAAGTCTTGGACAGTCGGTTAATGTTGAAAGGAACATCCTGCACATAGCTGACCGTAGCGTTTTGGATTTCCATCTGGTGGACAAAGCTCTCCATGTGACTCACGGGATCCTCCGATCCAGAATACTTCTCAGTGGGCATTTTAAACTTGGGGGGCAACTCGGCTTCTCGAATCCTCCTGGAAAATGGCGCGTTCATCTCCCCCAGAGGGTTCTTCCGAGTACCCCGTTGCTTTCCTTTCTTCAGTTCGCCATCTTAGCCATCTGATCCTCAAGGCGTTTGGATCCGTTATGTCTGGATCGTGCCACCGAGTCTTCATTGTCCGAGGTTTCTGATTCTCCATCAGGTTCTTTACGCTCCCCTTCCCGCCGATGGGTACCTTGCTGGTCCTTCCTGGATCCGATACTGCCACCAGTGTCGGGCTGGGGATTATTTTTCCTTGCCGCCGGCCCTGTTGTTGACTGGGCCCTTCTTGGTGGGATATCGGTAGTTGATTTCGCCAATTGATGTCTGAGATCTTCGGGATAATTCCGTGTTGGTAAAGGCGGCCCAAGTCTGTCAAACACCGGTGCTCGGGTACTTGGTCCTGCTCCTTCTGCCAATTTGGGTGCTTCAAAGGGTATCCCTTGGGCGATCATCCGAAGGCGGACACTCTCCACATAGGCAGCAGCTTGTCGCTCTATGGCCTCCCGAGTCACTTCCGGGACCGTGGGGTCTTGTGGTGCTGATCCGGGATTAGGCAACGGGACTGGTACCTGGATTTGACTTCTGGCTCCCTTGTTTTTCCCTTGATTTCTCTGGGTGGAAGCGAGGGAATGGGGTCCTGAGTTAGTGGGCTACCCCTGGGAGGATCGGAGCCTCATCTGATACCTTCTTCTGAGTTGAACTTGAAAGTTTGTTAATGGTGGGGGGTTTGTTTCCCACAGACGGCGCCAAAGTGTTAACCCAAAATTGTCACTGGGGTGCAATTTAGAATTAACGGTATGTGATGGACCCGGATCAGATTAGACTTTGGCTAGCGGGATACTCTATACCCTGGTATCTCGCTGGGTATCGAGAGTCTGATATTACGATGAATACAAGTAATGGGATGGACGAATTTCTTATATGGTGGATCTATAAAAACTAAAAAGCAATTTATATTTATATATGTGGATCTCAAATACTATTTCTTACAACCCGGTATTTCAACTATCAATCCTACAATATGGAAAAGAAATCAAGATTGAAGGAAAACGATGGCGATGGAGCTTTTCATGTTTGTCGATAAGTGGAAAAATCAATTAGGGTTTTCTCCTTTTTCTATGAACATATCATTCATATATAGGCCCGCTTTCTTGCTGAGCACCCCTAGAACCTCGGTCTAGGGTTTCAGTGATACACGGGTCTTCATGTGGAGCCCGACAAATTCGTCAGGAAATTGATCCTGAAGGGCCTGGTGATTCCTTCTTTTCCGGTTTCTAAATGAGCTGACTCCTATTTAAAATAGGACCCTGACTTGGCGGGGATGAATGCCGCGTTGTAGCTTAAGTTTTTATCTCAAACGGTGACGTTTAATGTCTATTTTATATATGTAGTCTATTCTTCGGGGTGCCCGCCTCTTGCTTCAGCGGGGTCAATTTATCGGGATCCTGGTATATGTCTTGCCACATGCTTGTCATGTGTTTCGCTGGTCGGGGTATCCCAGGTACCTTGTATCACTCACGCTTCTGATAAAAGCACTGTTTGCAGATATCGGGGTTTCAAGTAGCGGGGTACCAGGATATTCAAGTATCGGGGTATCCGGGGTAATTGGGCGCCAGGATCGGGTGATGATCGTGTCTCCAGGAATTCTGGACCTGACCTGGGTAGGCAAAGGTTCTAGCCCGTCAGCTAGCAGGCGGGGTACCCTGACATCTTATCGCCTCTACTTCGAATCCCGGCTTTCTCCTGTAAGCTAGTGGAAAATTCTTTATTGATCCCTGCCAATTATGGCGGTTAACAAATATCATGCATACATAGAGTTGAAAAGATGAAATAGAAAGCAAGCTTTTAGAGTAGAGAAATACCTTAGCAAGCTTTTTCACCAATGAAAGGTCTCTGCTCTTTTTATGAGCTCTCTTGGCTTGTTTGTCCTCATGACAACAAGTTGTTGGTGTGTCATCCCAAGAGAATAAAGACCAAACACTTTCAACTCAAACAAACACATGAAAATGACTTTCTCTAAAAGTCTTAACAATAATTTTCACCAAATAGATTTCAAAATACAACTTCTTTAAAGTTAATCAACAAATTTTGACTATTATAGTGAGTATGAGAATATTAAGTTCATGAATTGATTAGAGACACCAAGTTTGAATACTAGACCTAGCACATTACAAATAGCTTAGTCAAGCATCAAACTTAGAACTCTTATCAAACAAGAACAAAAATATTCTCATATGTGCTACTCAATCAAGTATGAGAGCACTCACCTTTGACCATATTGGTCTTAGGTGAACCAACACAAACAACATCATGATCATTACGCATGGCAATATGAAATCTAGAAGATAAATCATCTACTATCTTCTTCATAAAAACATCACTCATATTAAAGTCATCATTTTTGCCATGCACAAATATTTCATTAAGACTCTTCAAATGATCATGGTTAACACTCTTCTTAACAAATTTCTTCTCAACATATTTCTTAACATGATTATTATTAACATGCATGTCATTCTTTTCAATCCAAATTTTCTTGGTAGGTTTCTTCACATGAATATGATCAATATGCACATTTCTCAAAGCATCAAAGCTATTGTCATGTTTAGAAACTTTCAAAGAAGATTTATCCATTTCACAAGAATGCACATTATTTTTCTTAACCCAAACTTTCCTTGTTGATTTCTTTTCATTAACATGTTCATCATGCATCGTCTCTAATGCCCTAACATGTTTAGAAACAACCAAAGGAAGTCTTTTCATCTCACTAGCATGCATCTCATTCCCTAGTTCGCATTGTCTAATATACTTGTAGCATTTAGGTTTGTTATGCCCAACAACATTGCAAAAATGACAAACCGGGATAAACTTAGAGATATTATGTTTAGCTCTAGACTTAAACACATGCTTAGGAGAATGATTAGGTAACTTTTTCACATTTTTATCATGTTTCACATTTCCTAGTTTGCATTGCCTAACATATTCATAACATTTAGGCCTAATGTGACCAACCACATTACAATAATGACAAACCGGAATGAATTTAGAAAAGTTACCTTTTAGGTGTGCATGCTTTGGTTGAGAAGTCGGTTGAGAAGTTCCATAGCTCTTCTTGTCTTTGTCTTTGATGTTGGAAGGAATAGTAGTTGAGTCTTTCTTCTTCTTGGACTTTCTTGACTTGTTCTTTGTTGTAAGAGTCTTCTTAACTTCTTCTACAAAGCCCAAGCCACTCATATCTCCATGATGCTTTCCAAACTTTATTACTTCATCAAGCTTAATGGCTCCAATCTTCATGCCATTAATAGACTCTTTAAGAGATTTGACTTCATCTTTAAGCTCACACTCCTTTATCTTCATGATACTTAAAGAGTTCTCTTTTTGTTTAATCTCTCATTCCATGGCAAACAACTTCATAGTAAAGTCTTCTTTTAAATCATCTAACTTTCGAGCACTTTCTTCCACCTTTGAGACATACTTTTCAATGGTCTTTTCGTGCTCCTTGATGACTTCACTTTGCTTGCTCATCTTCTCCAAAGACATATTCTTTTCATTGACAAGAGATTTAAAAATCACCACTAAATTGGCATTGATCAACTTCAACTTGTTGTTTTCTTCATTCTTTTGTTGAAGGATCTTATCATTGAAGCTTATATAATCTTGATTTGAGGAGGCTTCGAACTCTTCATGATTGGAGGAGATTTCACTATCTTCACTACTCGAAGAGTATTCACTTTCCTTATTACTTAAGGACTCTTCACTACTATCCTCAAATTTTCCTTCATATATAGCCACGTGAGCAATGTGATTGCTAGTAGATTCTCGATCATCCAAGAACTCCTCTTCCTCTACTACATCACTCACACTCATCCATGATTTATCATTGATGGCTCTAATGTAGGCTTTCATTGTATTTCTCCAAAAGGTGTAGTTACCACTATCTAAGAGTGGAGGTCTAACACTAGAAGCACCTTCCGGCAACAACTCACCCATAGCTACAAAAATGAACAAACACAAAAAAACACAACAAAACAAAATACAAACACTATAATATGGATCTATCTAATTACTTCTAGACACCCGCTCTGATACCAATTGAAATTTCCTTAAGCAATATAGTGTAATATATACCTAGAGGGGGGGGGGGGGGGGTGAATAGGTATAGGCCCAAATTCTCCCAATATATAAAAAAAAAAAATGCGGAATACAACAATTAAAAGCACACTTGATGAATCTTAACAATTGAATTGATTTAACTAACACATGTGAAAATCAATATACAAGTAATGCAATCAATACAAACATATGGAAGATAAAGAAACATAAAAACGAAACTTGACACAAGTATTTTTACGTGGTAAAACCTCAAAGAGGAAACATCCACGGGTTGATACCACAACCACCGGCAAAGCAATCCACTATACGAAAAGGACTTACACACTCAAGCTATCAACACATGATATCCGCTCAAGCTATCACCTCCTAATCTACCCTCGGGCAAGTGAACTACCAAGCCTACTTCCTATCAGAGATGTGTCCTACACCTCTAGAAAGCAACTTCCTATCCAAGACGCTCACGTCTCTAGGAAGATTTCTTGCTTGACTATCTGAGTCCTCCCGACTCTAATCAAGACTTCTTGCTTAGCTATTCGGAACACTTTCCTAGCCAAGACTTCTTGCTCAAGACAAAGCTTCACTCACTTTGCAAGAGACTTCAACCTTTCACAAGGCAATGATCTAAGTGATGCAAATTATGCAAACACAAGCAAATAGAGCAAGTAAATCAAACACACTCTATGAAGAATTAGATTTGCACAAATCAAGCTCACAAGCAAATGTAGCTAATTCTTATGAACATGTGATTAGAAATCTAGATTAGACATTAAAAGTCATTCACAAAAATATCTAGAAACCTAAACATGTCAAACAAAGCTAGAGTAACAAGTTTTCAATAGAAATCACAAAACTAGCTTTGAAATCAAGTGAACAAGTTAACACTTGAAATCCACAACATATTCAATCCAAACAAGAACTAGATTTAAATGGTAGATAGCACAATCAAAAAATCCTAGTTCATGAACATGTGACAAAAACCTAGAAATCAACAATCAAGCTCAAGAACAAAAAGTATTTCTAGAATCAATGTCAAGATAGGTCAAGTTTAGCAATATATGTTCAATTGAAATCAAATAGCTAAAACTCAACAATAAATAGATCAACCACCCCTAGAATATGATCTAACAACATTCTAAACACATATCATCTATCAATTAGGAAGATTAAAAGAGATGATCAAAAGATGAAGTGAGAAGAAGAAGTTTCACATACAAAAATTGAGTCACGAACTGAAATCAGCTCACTGAAAAATATAACGAACTTAAATGACTCTGAAAATGCTTGGGGTTTGTAGCTCTCTTCAAGACCAACAATTTTGGCTTTTGAATCACTCAATTCGGAGTTGATTTGAGAGAGATATGATCAAAATAAGAAATCAAAAGTTGTAAAGAATTCTGCATGGGATTTCGAATATAAATGGAGGGAAAAGAGACGGAGAAGAGAGAGGAAGACGTGAGCTAATCAGAGGCTGCCATGTCAGCACCCCGTGTGGGGCACATTGGCCACATGGGACTAGAGGGGTGCTCTGGCCGTGGGTCCCACGGCCTCCACACGTGGTGGCCAATGCATGGCCTTTGGCCATGCTAACCTCTCGCGCGCTCCCTCACATTCTTCAGCCGTATCTTGGGCATCCGAACTCCGATTTCGAATCCATTTTCGGATTACAAACCATGACTCCCTCACACACGACTACAACCACAAAAATTTGAAACATGGTTGAGAAAACATCTCAGAAAATGACGATGAAGTCAACTCAACGAATGAGAATGCAAAGTAGCGTAGCTACATCATTTGGACTCGAAACCTTATGAATGAGTAACCGAAACGACCGTGACTCAATAAGGAATCATATAAGAACATGTTCAATTGCAAAACACATACACATAAACAAATAAACACAAATTCACACGAGTATGCCATATTAAAGAGATTGTCACAAAACGTGCAATTCTACAATGTTTGTCTATAAGAAACCAATGCATGTGCATACTAAGAAGTGTGTGAATGTGTTATACCAAATGTTTGAACTAAGATGTAGGGACACACATGTATGAATTGTGTGTGTGTGTGCACTTACGCCTTGCAAGAGGAAGAAGAATCTAGATACCTTAGCATCCAAGTATGCGATGTTCCTCTTGAAGACGATATTTGCAAGATACGTTGCTTTTAACCTTTGAATCTTCTTCTCTCCAAGAAACACCTAAGCAACTAATCAATACAAATAAAGAGAGTTTTGCAATGGAATCAAGTCAACAAAGATCTAGGATCTTACAGAAACCCTGTCATTTTTGGCAGTTAACAGAAGTCCCACCCTGACTTGAACACCGGTACCTTGCTGGGGTTAGAGTCAGGATACCAAGATACATGAAGGATTTTCCTTATCTTATCCAACTGGTTTCCATTGTCTTGGAGGAAATCTTCCTTCAGCATGCACATCCTTCTTCAGCACGCTCATAAAAAATAAGCAATCCACGTGTCAAGCCCTGAATGGTCCGTTTATTTGAATGGGCCGTTTTTTGGCTTGATATTCTGAAACCGCCTCTTGCACGTCTCCGGTAATTAATTACTGCTTCCTTTTCTACTTCGGTAACCACCTACCTTCTTCTATAAATAACCCAACCTTCTTCCTTCTTCTCACACCGAATTCAAATTTCAAAAGCAAAACCCTAGCTTTCTCTCTCTAAAACTCTTTCTTCTTTCCGGCAATCTTCTAGACTTCCTTCTTCTTGTTCTTCTTCTCTCCATATTGGCAACTTCGTCAAATCCTTCTCCAACTTCACTAAACCCTTGTCCAACTTCGCCAAACCTTTCTGACAGTATTGACACCCTTTTCCATCCAGAGGAAGACGTTTCGACTGAGAGCCATCCTCTGAATCCGAGGAAAAAGAGGGTCTGAAAAGAGGGTGACACGACTGGGATTTCTGTCCCGATCCAGTGCCGCCGTTCTACGAGGAACCCTAGAATCGGGTTGGCTTTTAACAACAAGCCTGACAACCTAGTTGAAATCGTTGATGAAGATGCAGATGGAGATGATGATGATGATGACGATGAGGAGTAAGGGCATTCCTCAATTAGAAGTGGTCAAGCCGGGGTATCTACCCTTCCACTTGGAGATCGGGTTGTCCTTGATTCTATTTGTACCATGGACACCCTAACCCACTTGAGAAGAGAGTACCAGATCCCTAATGCCATTACTCTCACTCTTCCACATCGAGGCTACGATGTGTATACCCCGGCTGATGGCGAAGTCCTTCTCCATGTAGCTGCCTTTGAATGTGGAGTCAGGCTGCCCTTTCATCCCACTTTTCGTAGGGCGCTACTTGCTCTTGGCCTTACCCCATTGCAGATTTCACCAGGGTTCTGGAAACACCTGGTTGGGTTCCCAGTGCTCTGGAAGAAGCAGTATGATATAGACAACCTTGTGAGGTAGCCGAGATACGATGAAATCCGGTATATCTTCTAAGTAGCGGCCATCAAGTCGGGCCCAAAGGGTCAATTTTATTTGAGGGCAAAGAACAACCTGAAGTTTATGGTCCCTAGAGCCATCGTGAAGTATCCACGCCCTTGGTGTACTGATGCCCTACTTAGGCACAGCCAGGCTACAACTACCCCTCCTCCGACTCCAACGGGGTACCTTCTGAATCCTCATGCTACTCTTCATACTCCTCCTACAACATGCTATCCTCTAAGTAAGATGGTTGCGAGGGCTGCTAGGATTCTTGGATCTTCAAGACCGATTCAAAGACACCCGGTAGCCAATCCTCTAGCGAGACCTGTAGTGATTCCACAACAAGTCTAGAAGCAAACAACTCCTCCTCCTTCTTTGCCTTCTACTGTTTTTACCCGGTGCCAACTCAGGGTAGGCAGGGAGAAAGACGTTGGCACCGTGACTGCCCCTCCAACTACTTAGCCTTCAAGTTCTCAATTGCGGGATAAAAATTTGGAGGAGGTAATGGCCCGGTTCGTAAAGGTATGCCCTGGTAGTAGCATGCAGGCTGAAACCTCTATGCCATGGGACATCATGGCTTCAAAATGAGCTTCCCTTCTTGTCCAGGTAAATTTTTTTCTATCTCCCTTCCTACCTTGTTTGATTCTGAGAAGGATACTGACTTTCTTCCTTTCCTTATAAGCATTTAAATTCTCAGTGGCAATGGAAAAGCAGGTGAATGCTTTCAGGGAAGCTGCCATCTCTGCCAGGGCCGAATTGGAGGATGCTAAGCAGGATTTGGCCCGGTCAGAGACTAGCATTGATTTCCTGAATAGGGCCGAAACAACGAGGGATACTGCCTTAGCGGATTCAAAGCGTTTGAAGTGGGCTCTTGATTCAGAAACCCTCAGATCGCTACGCCGCCGAGTAGAGAGAGAAAGTGTGAAGGCAGAGAGGAATCTACTCCTGGATAAAAACTGATTCCTGCAGGCTATGGTGAGGGACTTGGAGGCAAGAATAGATGATTACTTTGGAGATGGGTACTTCTATGCCGCCTACGAGGTTACCAAGGCCCTCCCTCCTCCTTATGATCTAAAGGCCTTTGGGTGGGATCATGCGCAGATTGAAGCAAGAGCTGCCAAGTTTTCAAATGCTACCTCGACCTAGGTCGATCCTTCATCATCTGTTTCTGCCCCAGATCCTTCTTTGCCTTAGGAACCTGAACTACCTACCTCAGATCAAGCAAGAACATCTGCCAGGGTACTTTCTGACTTTCATGTCCTTCAAAGTGATCAAGTAAAGGACGCAGCGGATTCCCTTGGACCAAGAAGCAAGCCTGCGAAGGAGGTGGAGATTTCCACTGACTCTCGGGTACCAGGAACCGGTGAGGTTTAAGCTGATGCAGGGGCTAAGGTTGTGGGGGAAGCAGATGTAGCAGGCCAGGAGGATGATGCAGTGGAGAAGCAGGATGGTGTATGATCTATTATTTTACTTTACTTCATTCGTACACATACATTTTTTTTGTAGCCCGTAAACGGGGGTTGGGCACCCTAGTTGATCAATGGAAACTTTCTTTTCTGTAACTATACTGTCTTACTCGTTTATAATATATCTTGGTAGGATCTGATACTTACATGCTTGCCTATAACCTAAATAAAACTTACTTGGGATGTTGTCAGTACTTAGTATCTTCATATTTGTTCATCTGGCAATAGAGGAACCCAAACTTAAACTATCTATAAAGACGGTTTTGGATGATAGTCCCCTTGTAGGATTTAGTAGAGATTTTGCAAGTAATTTTGACCAAGTATGGAGTGATCTTGGTAAGAGCAAGTCGATCCCAGCAGGAGGCCAAGGTTGCTCAGATACTCTAATCAGGATAGTATAAGTTTAGATACTTGATAATCCCTGCATAGGGAATCCCGGCACTGAACCAACCCTAATAGGCAACCCAGCTCACTTCTATCATGAAATTTTTTCATATGTATGCATGGCGAAGTAAGGTATCAGGTATCCTGATCCTTTGGCGATTTGTCCTGGTAGGCAACTAAGGCCACTTTAGCATTAGGTTTTCATATGTATGTATGGCGAAGTAAGGTACTAGGTATCCTGATCCTTTGGCGACCTTGCCTGGTAGGCAACTAAGACCATTTTAACACCAGGTTCTCCTGGAGAGGGGTATTCCCCGTCCGAGGCTTCAAGAGGTCTGTATAGGTTCTCCTGGTCTTGAGGATATGGTGGGCAACTAGGGCCATGAATCCCGATCCTTAGTCTGGTAGGCGACTACGCCACTTAGGCATTTATGCACCAGATCCTTCTTAGAGGAGGGTGTACCTCGACCAAGGTAGCAGGAGTGCCATGTGGCTCTTCTTAGTCTTGAGGCGATCAGTTATTGCGAAATTTACAAGGCGAACTCAGGAGAATCATGTATGCGAAAAAATTGACTTTTATTGAATTTCTCAAGCGATACAAAGCAGATTCGAGGTACATATTTAGAGACATACCAATCAAAATAAATCTTTCTTCAAACTCTAAGGGTAGAACCTTTTGAGGTGATCGGCATTCAGGTATGGTCTACCGGGTAACTATCCATATCTTCTAGTTTGTAGGCCCCCCATCGAACCACCATTTTTATCAGGTAGGGACCTTCCCAGTTGGGAGTTAGTACCCCGTTAAACCTCTTCCGGGTATTCTGAGTTACCTTCCTGAGGACCAAGTCGCCTTCTTTAAAGTTTCAAGTCTTCACCCTTCTATTGAAACATCGGGCTATCTTGCTTTGGTAAGCTGCTACCTGTTCTGCAGCCCTATCCTACTTCTCCTCGAGGAGGTCTAGACTAGCTCTCAACTTTGTTTCATTATTTTCTGATTCAAAGTGTTGGACCCTGAAAGATGTCAACCTATGCTCGATAGGTGAAACTACTTCTGTCCCAAAAGCCAGTAAGTATGGAGTTTCCCCAGTAGCAGTCCTCTTGGTAGTCCGATATGCCCGTAGCACATTTAGGAGTTCTTTAGCCCACTTCCCTTTCTTCTGTTGAAGCTTCTTCTTCAGGAGCTTTTTGATGGTCTTATTGGTAGCTTCCACCAACCCATTAGTCTGAGGATGGGCTACTGATGCAAAATGGAGGTTAATACCCCGCTCTTCACAGAACTTCCTGAAGTTGGCATTGTCAAACTGTTTACCCAGATCAGTTATTATGGCCATCGGGGTACTGAATCGGCAGATAATGTTTTCCTTGATAAAGTTCGTGGTGTTTGCCTCGGTTATCTGGGTAAGGGACTTTGCTTCCACCCACCGGGTAAAGTGGTCTATTGCCACTACAGCATGCTTGGCTTGACCATGAGTAGTTGAAAGTGGCCCGATCAGGTCCAGCCCCCCAGATGGCGAAGGGTTAAGGTATGCTGATTGAAGCGAGCTTTTCCGGAGGTAGGTTGTAAGGTTCCCATTTGTTGATTGACTTATTTCATAGACAAACCACATGTTGGGGTTCTTTGTAAGGGTAGCTTAGGTGTTGTTGTTATTGCTCAAGCCCTTTTGAAGACCTCATTTTGATAAGCACCAAAGGTAATACTCTAAGTGCTTACTTGTCTTGAAGAGATAGTTGCACACACTCACAACTCATGCATATGGTTAAATCTTGTATGTTGTGTTTTTTATTGTTGTGCATTAATGTTAATTAACATCTCTTCTTGCATGTTTATTTTGATTACATCTTGTATGACTAATGCCATGCCATGCATGTTCTTAAGATTTCATACATAGTGATAGATGCTGTACAAAGCGCTGTTCGTACAGCGCCCATCCTGACCTGGTTGAAAAATGCATTTTTAATGCATCAGGTCTGATGGAATTTTGGAAGGCGCTGTACGAGCGCTGTACAAAGCGTTGTTCGTACATCGCCCATCTCAGACCCGAGAGGATCAGTTTTGAGGTGCTGTACAAAAGCGCTCTACGAACAGCGCCTATGAAGAATGTTCTTCATTTTCCCAGGAAGGCGCTGTACAAGTCGCTCTACGTACAACGACTCGTACAGCGCCCAAGGCAATATTGGTGTCACTTTTCAAAACGACCACACTTCACTTTGACACCCTATATATATGCTACTTTGACTTTAGGTCAATAAAGAGAGTTCATATTCAGATTTCATACTTATGATATTTTTCAAGAACAAGAAAAATTCCAAGAACTCATTTTTAATTACTCAAACACCATTTCATGATCATCAATTATCATCTAGCATCATCTTTGATCATCTAGGTGTCTTTTTGCATGGATTCTTCATCACACTTTGCTTGGTAAGCTTCTCACTAATATCTTACATATTTTGTGTTTTTCTTAACAAGCAATCTCAATTCATTACTTGTATGTTATTTATATATATTTTGGATACAAGATTGAGATTAGTGTGTTGTATGTTTGAGAGTTGTATTGTGATAGCTAATTAGGTTTTTTGCTTAATCTTGATTAGCTAAGCTATTTAACATGTCATTTAGTTTTTAATATCTAGGATTGTTCTAATTGCAAATTCATCATCTTAGATAAGCATATAGGGTTTCCCTTGCTCTATGTTGCATTTGGATATTCATATATTCACTTAGGGTGTTAATCTCTTTATTGAGAACATAAGTCTTGTGTGTAGCATCCGGGATTAGGTTACTTAGATCGCAAGCATTCGAACTAGCTTCACTCATACCGGGATTAGGTAGGTGTGTGATTACTTCCGGGATTAGGTTGTAATTTTTATCACTTAGTGGATTCGAGGTTCGGGTGTGGCTCACTTATTAGCCCGTGGTTTTTCCCGTGAGGGTTTCCATGTAAAAATCAAGTGTTATTTAATTTCCGTATTTTATACTTGATTTATTGCTTTATCTAGTCAGGGGTAATTTCGTAATATTGACTTCACACGAAAAATTGGGTAATACATTTAAAATCTATTCACCCCCACTCTAGATAGTTTTATACACACTGTGCAATATTTGTTTCATAGGTGATGGAGATTTGCTGTCTTTCGACAAGGCTCACAGGATCATGCAAACTGCTTCGCATCCTGATGTAGAGTAGGCCAGAAATAGCCCATTCTATGAACTTGGTAAGCCAAGGTCTCACTTGACACATGGTTGCCACAGTCCCCTGCGTGTACTTCATTCAGCGCCCATTGAGCGTCATCCGGATGTAGACATCTTAGTAATGGAAGGGATTTTCCTTTACGGTAAAGGCATCCTTCTACCAAGCAGTACCGGGTAGCGGTCATTTTGAGCTTACATGCTTGATCTGGATCTGTAGGAAGAGTATCATTTTAGAGACAGTCAGCTATAGGATCCATCCAGCAAGGAAGTCGGTCAACCAGGTTCACTTCTAATCCCCTATCTATGCTTGGTCGGGGTTGAAGTTGGAGTGGTACTCATTTGGGCAATGCTTGTCCTCCGATTGCAGCAATCTTGGCCAAGACGTCTACTTAATGATTCTTCTCTCGAGGAATCTGTTCCATCTTCATACCCTTGAATTTTGTTGCTACTTCCCGGACCTTTTTGAGGTATACTACCATGTTGTCACCCTTCGCCTGGTATAGACTAGATACTTGGTTGATCACAAGCTGGGAATCACTTCTAACCAGGTGGAAATCGGCCTCCAATTCTTCTGCAACTTTCATCCCTGCTAACAAGGCTTCATACTCCGCCTCATTATTGGATGCTCTAAACTCAAACCTGAAACAATGGCTGCATTCAATCCCTTCTGGATCGGTAAGGACGATCTCTGCTCCACAACCTACTTGATTTGACACTCCATCCGTGTATAATATCCAGGCCTTACAATCAGTGGGCCATTCCAGGGATTCTAGATCCTGGCTCGGGACCGCGGTGGTATCCGGATTGGAGGTCGTGCTGAAGTCTGCTATGAAGTCAGCCAAGGCCTGAGCTTTGATTGTTGTTCGTGCCTTGTATTTTATATCATATTGAGTGAGCTCTAGGGCCTATAAGACCATCCTGCTTGATACATTTGGCCTCTAGATGAACTGTCTCAGTGGTTGATCTGTTACTACTGCAACTGTGTGAGCTTGAAAATAAGGCCAGAGTTTTCTGGCTGTAGTCACAAGTGCATAGGTGAACTTCTCCAGGAGGGTATAAATTTTCTCAAACTTGGCCAAAGCACGGCTCATATAGTAGATTGGTCTCTGGACCCCGTCACTACATTTTTTCACCAAGGCCTCACTGGTTGCGGTTTCTGATACTGCCAAGTAAAGTTGTAGCTCTTCTCTTTAAAGGGGTTTCACTAGCAAAGGCGAGCTAGCTAGGTATTTCTTCAAAGACTGGAAAGCTTGCTCACATTCTTGATCCCACTTCACCTTCTTACCATGCTTAATGATTTTGAAGAAAGGTAGACACTTATATGTAGATCAGGATATGAAGCGGTTTAATGCTGCTATCCTGTCAGTTAATCCATGTGCCTGCTAGAGGGTAGTGGGGGATTCAAGATCCATGATGGCCTTGATTTTCTTGAGGATGGCCCCGCTGGTTGCGGTTTCTAATACTACCAAGTAAAGTTGTAGCCCTTCTCCTGAAAGAGGTTTCACTGGCAAAGGCGGGCTAGCTAGGTATTTCTTCAAAGACTGGAAAGCTTGCTCACATTTTTGATCCCACTTCATCTTCTTACCATGCTTAATGATTTTGAAGAAAGGTAGACACTTATCTGTAGATCAGGATATGAAGCGATTTAATGCTGATATCATGTCAGTCAATCCATGTGCCTGCTGAAGGGTAGTGGGGGATTCAAGATCTATGATAGCCTTGATTTTCTCGGGGTTGGCCTTGATTCCTCTCTCGTGTACCATGACCCCAAGAAACTTTCCTACTGCTACCCCGAAAGCACATTTAGCCGGATTTAGTCTCATCTGGTTCTCCCTTATTACATGAAAGGTCTATCGTAAATCTTCTGGATACTAGTCGGTCATTTAAGACTTGGTGATCATATCGTCTATATATACCTCTATAGATCTTCCTATCTGTTGCTTGAACAACTTTTTCACCACACGCTGGTAAGTGGCTCCAGCATTTTAAAGATTGAATGGCATTACCTTGTGGCAATAGAGGCCCTGCCCAGTGATGAAAGTGGTCTTGTTTTGATCAGCGGGGTGCATCATGATCTGGTTGTACCCCGAAAATGCATCCATGAAGCTTAGGAGCTTGTTACCTACAGTGGAATCAATCAACTGATCTATCTTAGGTAGAGGGAAGTTATCCTTTGAATAGGCCCGATTGAGGTCGGTATAATCCACGCACATACGCCACTTCCCGTTTGATTTGGTTACCATGACCACATTCGTGATCCATTCGGGGTAGAGGGATTCTCTGATGAATCTAGCCTTCAGAAGCTTGTCTACCTCTTCCTGCACCGTGACATTTCGCTCGGTGTTGAAGTGCCTCCACTTCTGTTTAACTGGCTTGAAGGTTGCATCTACTGCCAACCTATGAGCAGCTAAGTTGAGAGGGATACCTAGCATTTCATCATGACTCCAGGCAAAAATGTCATTATATTCTTCAAGGAGCTTTACCGGGTTCTTCCTGACCTCACAATCCAGAGTACCTCATATTTTCACTACTTTGGTTGGATCGTCCTTTTTGACGGGTATTTCTTCCAACTGTTCCGTAGGGTGACCACTAGTCTATCCCGGCTCTTCCTCTTCTGTCTCTTCTAAAATCATATCCGGTACCTTTCCTCCCTCCAGGACATAGTGATCCTGCTCTAATACCTCTCGACTTGGTTCACTGGTTACATGCGCGCACTGCTTGGCTGGCGCGGTAGGATTGGTGGAAACTACATAACAGCTGTGGGCTGCTTGTTGATCCCCTTGAACTTCTCCTACCTTGGTTCCTACCGGGAATTTTAGGACGTTGTGATAAATGGATAACACTCCCCTAATTCCTGATAGGAAAGGTCTTCATAGGATTGGATTGTAGGCGGACGGGGTATCAACCATAATAAATTCTGTCATTATGTTCTGCTGAAGAGGAGCCTCTCCGATTATTACTGGCAGGATATGCAACCCCACCGGTATTACGGAATCTCCTGTGAAACCATACAGGGGTGTGGTGCAGTTGTTGTAGGCTTGTAATAGGGGTTCTTCAGGTTAAGCTTTTCCAGCGCTCATTTGAACAGAATATCAACGCTGCTCCCGGTGTCTATCAGGATACGGTGAACCCGGTAATTGGCTATCTATACTGTGATCACCATCGGATCATCATCTGGTTGAACTGTGTTATAGGTATCCTCATATGTGAAAATGATCTAGGTAGAGCGAGGATAGTCTTGGGATCCCCTGGAGACCCGGTGTACATCATGACCAGTAGTAGGCCTCGGGATCTTCCATGCATGGTTCTTCCTTGAGTTGTTAGAAGTCCCTGCTAGTGTTGGGCCTCCACTGATGGTGTGAATGACTTGGATCTACTGTATCAAGTCCTTTCCGTTATCCTTCCTCCTTTCTTCTGCATCCCGCATCTCTCCTTGTACTTCCTTCCCCTCTTTGATGCTATCCCGTACCTGTTGTAAAAATTCAACTAAAAGTTTTCCCCTTACCAATCCTTTGATCTAGTTGCGGAGGCTATAGCACTCGGATGTGTTGTGACCCACGTCCTCGTCGAAGTCACAGTACTTGCAGCGATTCCTTTGATCGGTCGTGATCTTCATAGGACCGAGCTTCCTGAGCAAACCCTTGTCGCGGATGGCGAGGTATATGGTCTTTCGGGATGCATTGAGAGGGGTGTAATGGTTGTACCAGTCCTTTTCGCTTGCTACTCGTGTTACCTATCTTAGTAGAGGCGTGGTTCTAAGAGGGATTCTCTTTACGGGATATCTATCCCGATGTTGGGAATGAGGTGGTAACCGGTAGGTAGATCGGTTTGGAGGATGATTTTGAAACTTTTTTGCATGTGCAGGCTTCAGAGATTCTTTCTTCAGACGCTTGCCTGATCGGGCTCCATCGTGCTCGACCTTGACCCGGAGCTGCTCGTCTATGTTTACTTGTTCCAATGCCCTATCATAGGCCTCTTGGTAAGTTTCAGGCGGATGTTTTACAAATGACCGGAACAATCTGCCAGCCCACAGGTTCCTTCTGAAATTAGCCAAGGTCTCCTTCTCAGCAAACACTCCCATCTGGATCAATTCTTTGTGGAACTTCTCTACGTAGGTTCTCAGCGTCTCACCCTGCTCCTGGATCACGTATTGGAGTAGGACAGAGTCCTTGGGACGAGGCTTGATCCCTTGAAATTGAGCACAAAAATCTGTAGTAAGTTTTGTAAAAGAATTCACACTATCTGGAGGCAATTTTCTGAACCAGGTCTTGGCATAATCTGTCAGGGTTGAAGGGAAAATTATGCACATTACTGACCTGGTAGCGTTCTGGACCTCCATCTGGTGGACAAAGCTCTCCATGTGGTTCACGGGATCTTCTGATCCAGAATATTTTTTAGCTGGCATCTTGAATTTTGGGGGGTAACTCTGCTTTTTTGATTCTCCTAGAGAATGGTGCATTCATCTCCCCCAAGGGATTCTTCCAGGTGCTCCGGTGCTTCCCCTTCCTTATCTCCTCGAGTTCCTTCGCCATTTTGGCTATTTGGTCTTCCAGGCGCTTGGGCCCATCGTGCTTGGATCGGGCTACTGAGCTTTCATTATCTGAAGTTTTGGATGCCACGGTTGCCTCCTTGCGCTCCTCCTTCTGAGGCCGGGTACCTCGCAGGTTTCTCCTGGGCCAAGTACTGCCACCAACATCGGGCTATGGAGCCCTTTTCTATACCACTAGTTTAATTGCTGGCTGGTTCTTTCTGGGAGGAATGTCAAACGCTGACTTCACCTATCGGGGTCTGAAATCTCCAGGATGACCTGGAACTGGCAGTGGCGGTCTGAGTTTGTCAAAAACTGGTACCCGGGTACTCGGTCCAACTTTTCCTACAAGCCTGGGTGCTTCGAAGGGTATCCCTTGGGCGATCATCCGAAGGTGGATGCTTTCCACATAGACAGCAGCATGTTGTTCCATAATATCCTGATTTATCTCTTGGACCGCGGGGTCCTGAGGCGCGGAGCCCGCATTAGGTGGAGGAATCGGAGCTAGGATATGGCTTCTCGTTCCCCTTCTCTTCCCTTGGTTTCTCTGAGTGGAAGTGAGGGAATGGGGTCCCGATGGGTTGGGCTGCCCCTGAGAGGATTGGAGTCTCATCTTTTATGTCTTCTGGGTAGAGCTAGGTAGCTTTTGTAAATGAGATGAGAGTACTTCCCACAGACAGAGCCAAAAGTGTTAACCGAAAATTGTCATTGGGGTGAATTTTCAATTAACAATTCTTATGATTGGAATCGGGGTAGATCACAGCCGGAGAGATATCACGTAGTTCAATACCTATGGGTTCTCAGTAAAGCAAATTAAATACAATGATGATGGTGAAAAAGTAATAGCAATAAGATCACATATAACTCGTTTTTTATTGATAATAAACACGTAATGAGAGTAAAATCGATATTTTTAATGGCTATGGTAAAAGGGTTAAAAAAAAAAAAAAAAAAATAGGTAGAAGAACAAAGACTTAGAGAATGGAAGAACAAATGTGACTAAAAAAATCCCAAATTCTCAATACAAAACGTCAAGAACATAATCACAAAAGTCTAAGTACATCACATTCAACTACAAATTTGTATGTAAAAAAAAAAAAACTTACAAATTTGCAACCAATCAATTGAATTTTCAAGAGTAATTTCCAACCATCCACAATCAAATATAAGATGACTAACAAATAATAAAGCAATAGAAGATGCATATTTCGATTAGTGAGGGACACCAATGAAAGATTTTGATTCTACCATCAAATGAGAACAAAATATTTGAAACTAATACTCGGTGTGAAATATATTATCTAGAGGGGGGGTGAATAGATTTTAAACAATTTTACCCAATTTTCGCATACAAGTCAATATTACGAAAATGTCTCAAACTAGACAATATAAAATATCAAGTGTAAAAGTGCGGAAATATAAATGACACAAGATATTTACGTGGAAACCCTCACGGAAAAAACCACGGGCTAGTAAGTAAGCCACACTCGAACCTCGAATCCACTAAATGTGTGAACCAATTACAACCTAATCCCGGAAGTAATCACACACCTACCTAATCCCGGTATAAGCGAACCTAGTCCAATTGCTTGTGATTTATACAACCTAATCCCGGAAGCTACACAAAACTTACTTCTCAATGAAGAGAGTTACAACCTATGTGAATATATGAAATACTCAAAAATGCAACAAGAGCAAGGCAACTCTATATGCTTACCTAGGATGATGATATGTCAAGAAAAACAATCCTAGATATCAAAAACTAAGTGACATGTCAAAAAGCTTAGCAACACAAGATTTATAAAAAACCTAGAAGCTATCACAATACAACTCTCAAACATTCAACATACTAATCTCTAACTTGCATTTAAAAGATAAATCCATGATATACAAGTAATAAAAGAGATAGCTTGGAAAGAAAGACACAAAATATGTAAGATACAAGTGAAAACCTCACCAAGCAAAGTATGTTGAAGAATCCATGAAATAAGCTATCTAGATGCTCAAGAAGGATGCTAGATGAAGATTGATGCTCATGGAATGATGTTTGAGTGAATAAAAATGAGTTCTTGGTGGAATTTCTCTTGAAGAAAAATATGCTTAGTAAAAATGGCTTTTGAACTCATGAAAAACGACCTAAGGAAGAAAGCCACATATATATAGGAGATCAGCACAAAGTGGCGTCGTTTTGAAAAAAATGCTTCAGATTCCCGTCAGCTGCGCTGGTTCTGCGCTGGACGACCAGCGCAACTCACCAGCGCACGCCCTTTAACTGGCAAGGGCGCTCGACGAGTGGTGCACCTCAAGGGCGCAAGACCAGCGGCAACATTCTGGACGAGATACGCTGGTGGTGCTTGCGCTGGTGACGACCAGCGCACCAACAGCGACAACCTACTGGAGGAGTTGCGCTGGAGGAGTGCGCCGGTGCAGACCAGCGCACGACCAGCGGCAGTCCACTGGACTAGTTGCGCTGGTCAGCTTGCGCTGGTGACGACCAGCGCACGACCAGCGCACACACTCCCTTAAGCACACAAACAAAAGTGCAAGGGTCAAAAGAAATGCATCCTAAGCCTAACTAGATATGCCATTATAATCACAAGATGCAAGAAGAGAGATTTAAATACCCAATGATGCACATAAACTGCAAACACAACATACAAGTAAGAATTATGCAAGTGTTGTGTGTGTGTGCAACTACATCTCTTCAAAGTAAAGCAAGCACAAGAAATATACCTTTGGTGCTTCTTCTCTTGAGGTCTTGAGAGCCTAATCTACCCTTACAAAAACCCCAATTGTGGTTTGTCTACGAAATAAGCCAATCAAGGAATGAGAATCCTTACAATATTAAATCCCAAAACATAATTGTATTGAACTAATAATTATGATAGTAGATGATGTAGAAAACATCCATCCACCATGAAAATAAACAAAAGTTGATCAACAAACCTAATAAAAACATACAAATTAACAATAAATAAGGTACAAGTTTTTAACAAAAATAAAAATAAAAATCAATTGATAGAAACTACAACATAATATTCAAAACACACACATCTAACAAAAATAATAAAATTATACTAACAAAAAACCCTAACTGAATAACGAAAAAAATTACCTTATCAATTTTGGAATCTCTAAAGCTCTAAACCAAATCCTCTTCTTGGTCGATCTCTCTTGTACTGCACGCAGCTTTTCCTTAACTATAATTCCACCTAGAAGTTGTACACTGAGAGTAGGGAGTAGGAAGCTCTTTCTTAACGCCTTTCACCGTTCACTTTTCCCTTGAAGCCCTTCTGAAGCTCACACCCAGAAATTGAAAATCATAGTGAAAATTTGAGTCGACGTAAGAGATAGAGAGAATATGTGGAAAGAGTGATAAAAGAGAGAAAGTTTTGAATTGAAAAATAAATTGATATAATCGGTTACATGAAAAACTACATTTTACTTCGGTTGTTATTTTTTAAAAAGTGGTGTTCGTATGATACGAACCATTTTTACATTCGTACTGTAGCATGACCTATTTTAACACAGTTTTTGTTTGGGGAATTTTTAGTCAGCCCAACACGTCAGCAATGTCAAAATATAATGAATCATGTCATCAACCAATGAGCACAAGACACGTGGTGTAACCCAACATCGAAACAGTGCGAGTCGCTAAACATGCTCACCTATCCTACGACATCTCGCCAGAATAATCCCACTTGGGCGAACAGGATCGACTCACCATACAAACGGATTTTGGACACACCATATCTTTATTGAATCGCTATCCAATCAGGAGCACTTAAGAACTATCCTAAAATAAAGAAGGACAATCGTCGTTATGAAGAGCGAATCAATACATGAGGGAGCGATCCCAGGAATCTGGGCACTCGCCCTCCACAAGGAAAGAACTTTCTAGACCAGGCAAAAGAATATGTTAACCGCCTAAAAAGGCAGGGGTCCAAAGAAGGATTTTCACTCCTTACCAAGATTGCTTGGAGTAGAAAGACGTTACAGGGAGCATCGGGCCACCTTATGATGGAACCGGGATTGACGCACCTACAACAAACCATGTGTGAACCGAGACTAGGATTGAGGTCACCCTAATTCCCTGGTACCGAGAAACACTAATGTCAAAGTCTAGAAAGCCTCGATACCATATCACCCCGATTCCCTGATACCTAAAAGCACTGGTACCACGGTCCATAACGCCCGATGCCCTAGCACCATGGGTCCTCCCTTGGACCAACTTACTAAGCGTTTCCTATCCATTCATCATAGGAAATGACAGCAACAAAGGTCTCAAATACGTCAAGAGAGAAACCCCCAAGGAAGGAAGAACCGGTACACCAAAGAGCCAAACCAAGAGCAAGACCATGTTATAAAAAGAGAAGCATGCAGTAAAATCTAGCAAAAGGAAAGAGGGTTGACTTTTCCCACCATTCATAACGCCATTTAAAATAGAAAATAGTTAACTTCATCAATCCTACCAAAATGGAAACAATTCACTTGATTCTAGTGACACTTTTCGCGCCTAAACACAACCACCATCAATGCCAAATCAGTGTCCCTTTGATTGCTAATTGATTGACTAAATTAACGGAATGGACAGTCTGAGGAGAGGAAGAGAAAAACTGATTTCTACTTATAGACTAGCACAAGTTCGCCATCTCCTACGGTGTCTCAAAAATACCTCTCTAGAATTCCAGATACACCCCCATTGTATCAGCCAATTGTGTGTCAATTAATAAAAGAGTCCCCTATTTATCTTATTAGCACTGAAATACATTCATATGTATATCTGTCTTTATTTTTATATAGTCCAACGCTTATTCACCTTTGTAAGGATTCCCGTTTTATTGATTGGCTTATTTCGTGGTCAAACCACATGTTGGGGTTTTGAATGTAAGGGTAGTCTAAGTGATTAATGTTGAAGATCAAAGGCCCTTCCATGACCTCACGCCAAAGGTATAATCTCTTGTGCTTGGTTTTCTTTGAAGAGATTTAGTAGCACACACACACTTAGCATTCTTGCTATGATTGCATATTTGCTTATTTTTATGTGCATCTCTTCACATGTCACTTTACACACTAGCACTTTGGTTGATATATCTTATTGTGTGTATATGTGCCTTATAATTCGTTTCCCGACATTGTTCGGAAACGTCCGCGCTTGCACTAATGAGTGCTTGGTTTCGCGCGAAGACCGCCTATGGAGAATGCCTTTGGCTTCTCCTTGGTTTTCACCATTGTTGGTGATCGGCGGTTATGATCGGCGGCCTGGCCGCCGAATGAAACCGCCGTTTCAGTCCAGTTTGGTCTGAAGCAATTATGCGGTCAAGATCGGCGGTCACGACCGCCGTTCGAAACCGCCGTTCATACCTGATCGATTTTAATCCCTCGGGTTTGATTCGGCGGTCGCGAAACCGCCGAATGAAACCGCCGTTAATGCTCTGTTCTTCACGAGCTCAATTCGGCGGTCGTCATCGGCGGCCTGGCCGCCGATTAAAACCGCCGAACGGTGCGTTTCAGGGGCAAAATTATCTTTTCACATGCCCAATTCTTGATGTCTATAAATATCTTATTTTCTCATTCTCTGATCAAGTTTCTTGAGTCATTAGAACCCTAAACTTTCAAGAGAGATTTTTGAGAAAAAATCAAATCAAGAACTCACCTTTAAACACTCAAATCAAATCCTTTTTGCATCAAATTTCATATTGCATCCTCTATGTCTACATAGAAAGCATCTATGATTGGATTGGCATCATCACAATATGTTTGGTAAGATTTTGATTAGTTTCATCTTATTTTAGTATTTTTACTATCAAGCATATTCTCTTTTAATTTACTTGTATGTTGTTGATCATATGATAAATACAAGAATAGAGAATTAATTGTGATGAATTAATTGAGTGTTGTTTTTGTGATAGCTAATTAGGTTTTTGCTTAATCTTGATTAGCTAAGCTATTTGACATGTCATTTAGCAATTGATATCTAGGATTGATTTAAATTAATTATCTCATCATCCTAGATAAGCATCTAAGGTTACCTAGCCTTGTTTGTTATTTGAATATTCATTTATATTCACATAGGTTGTTTCTCTTCATTGAGAAGTTAGTCTTGAGGCTAAGAGTGCTTAGGCCTCAAGCAAATTGGAATAGGGTTGCTAATAAAGGCCCGCTGGGTAGAAGTGAGGGGTTACAGACCGGAGTGTTAGACGAGGTCTACATAGGTTGTAAACTTCATTTCAATTAGTGATTTCGAGTTCCGAGTGTGGCGCACTATACAGCCCGTGGTTTTTCCCAGTGGTTGGGTTTCCACGTATATATCAAGTGTTATTTAAATTCCGCATCTTATTACACTTGTATGTATTTTTGACTAGTAGGGGCATTTTCGTAAAATTGACTTGCATGCGAAAATTGGGTAATAATAGTTAAAATCTATTCACCCCCCCCCCCCCCCCCCCCCTCTAGATAACATATTTAGAACACACCGTATTTGTTTCAACCTTTACTAGGAACGTACCGATACCAATTATGGTACCTCTCCAACTGTGACCTACTAAGGTCTCGGTTTAAAATTGTTAATTGTAAATCCACCCCTTTGTCATTTTTCAGTTAACAGAATCATTAAGATACGATCCTCCAGAATCTCACAAAGACTTGATATATCTAAAACTTTTACTTCTACAACAAGAACTAGGGCAACACCCAAGTTCAAGTATAAATATAAGTGTCGAGTATAAGAGAAATAAAAGAGTAATACGCCATTAGAGAGACAACTTAAAACTTGTATTTGCAATCGTGTTTCACATAATGGAATTTCTCTTTTCCTGTCGTTATGACGATACTTGTTTTTTTTTCCCCTATTTTAGGGTTTTCCACGTACAAAATCTCGGTGTCTCTATTGCTTTCATTTCATATTATATTGTGCTCGTAGGGCAAATAGGCACTCGAGTCTTAAATTATTGCTAACTTAAACTTCGATTTGCCTACGAAATCTTGTTGACTGCTAGTCTGTTCAAGAACTAGATTTCACCGTCAACAATTAGTGTTAAAAGAAGGGGGCACATTTGAATGATAACTTTGAGGAACCCTTGTACTTTAGAAATGAGTCAGAATGAAGACAATGACCATCAGCCACCGACTAATGATGGGCCGGGAGGCAGTAATCCACCACCAACAAGTCAAAAGCCATCTTTACCACCACCATAGTAGACAGACCCCATCGTGATGTGGTTATATCGACAAATTCAAGCCACTCTGGCCCAGCTGTTTGATGTGGGGGTGTGAGCATATTTCAAACCCTAATGGCTGGTTTGGACATAATTCCGACCTCACAACACATAGTGGATGAAGTGGACAAGGGAAGGCTTTGATCTAAAATTCATTAAATGACGCCTGATGCTCTGATAAAATAAGCAAAGGATAAACAGGTCGAGCTAGAGTACCGCAAAGCCTCAGCAGCGAGGAAGTAATGAGACAATGGAAGGCCAAGTTGGGAAAAGATGCGAACACTGAGAAGCAAGATGTATCAACCCATTCACTCACCAGAAGCTTAAATCCTGCACAATCCAAGGAGCCCAAACGGTACCATCCAAGTTCGTCATAGGAAAGCAATCAAAAAGAAGAGAAATAGAGGACACAAAAGTCCCAGTCCCATTCCAATAGGGTTAGCTCGGGAAAGACTTGAAGTCACCACAACATGGCTAATGAGGAAGAAGCCTTGGACAACAAGATACCCCGCAGGAGAATGACTATTCGCAGACATCTAGGGACCGATAAGATGTTAGAGGAGCCATGCGATGTTATGGTGAAAGATATTGAGAAGCTCAAGCAAGACATGGAGAGCATGAAGACGTGAAGTAAAAGTGCACTCGCTAGAAGAACAGATAGCAAATTCATAGAAAGGATTGCTAACAAACATTTCCCCACCAAATTCAGGCCACCAACAATGGTCGAATATCATAAGGATCGAGACCCAGTCGAGCATGTTGAGCGTTTCGAAACCTTGATGGAGACTCAAGTTATAGACATCGATCTATGGTGCATGGCCTTTCGGATAACCCCGGGAGATCTCATGTCTAGGTGGTAAAATCAGTTACCAGATGGGAGCATAGATAACTTTCAGTAGTTCAGCGATATGTTTATTCGAGAGTTTGCTAGAAGTGTGCAATATAAGAAATCACTCATGCACTTATCTTCCCTCAAGTAGGAAAACGGAGAGACAATCAGAAGTTACTTGAACTGCTTCATCAAAGAAGCAATGGATATGAAGGATTTCAACGATATCGCAGTGATAACATCTTCACCAGTTGTTTGCAGAACAGGTGCTTTTCATTTTACCTCAGATAAACTCGGCCAAAAAATTATGTATAATTGATGGATATAGTTGTTGACTACGCTCAACAGAAGAAGAAAAAGTAGCTCAATGAGGTCTCCTAGTGCATAGAGTTCGACACAGCAATAATGGTGATGTCTCCCTAAAAATGGAAAAAAAAATCCAATGACAAGAAGAATCAAGACAAATAGAATGATCACTGCCAAGGTGATATAAAAGAAGTTGACAAGAGTTATATAGGGAAGTTCACTAACTATACCTCCTTGTAAAAAACCATGAGGACATTCTATTTGTGGTGTAAGAGAAAGACTGGTGCAATGGCCCCTTCCTCTACCTAGGAATGCTTTAAAGGATACCATTCAGTATTGTCGCATCAATAAGGATCACTGTCACGTCACCTCAAAGTGCTATCAATTTAAAGATCACATTGAGACCTTGATCAAGGAAGGACACCTGAAAATGTATATTGTTAGGTTTTAGGTTTGTGTTGGCTTGATTCCATAACAAAACGCTCTTTGTTTGTATTGCATAGTTACTTGGGTGATTCGTGATTAGATCGAGCTTCAAAGAAGAAAAGCAACTTCGCATGTAAAGTTCGTCTTCAAAGGGAAAAACGCTTATTTGGATGTTAAGGTATCGAGATACTTCTTCCTCTTGCAAAGCTTAGGCGCACACACACACATTGCATACATTTGTGTCCTTGTATCATTATGTGTAATTGGTATAATACATTCACACACTTGTTGAAGTATGCACATGCATTTGTCTTAGTTTGACAAACATTGTAAAATTGCATGTTTTAGGACTATCTTTGGGAAATGGTATACTTGTCTGATATTGTGTTTATTTGTTTATGTTTTATTGTTTTGGACTTGAATTTATTCTCATAAGATTTCTTATTGAGTTCCGATCGTTTCGGTTACTCATTCATTAGTTTCCAAGTTCAAACTAGGAAGCTACGCTACTTTACGTTCTCTTACAATGCGTTATCTTCATCATCGTGTATCAAGTCGAATTCACAACCTTTTGTCAAAGTTTCATAGTCGACCTTGTGCATGAGGGAGTCATGGTTCATAATCTAAAAACATATTCAAATTCAGAGTTCAGAGGCCGGAGAACGCGAGAGGAGCGCATAAGGAGCAAAGGCGAAGAATGGCCAATGGCCATTTTTGGGTGCCATCCTGTGAGGGCACGTGAGCCTCACGAGATAGCCACCCCTCTGCCCCTGTGAGGCTCACGTACCTCCATGGGAGGCTGAGGTGGCAAGGTCTTAATGGGTGGCCGGTTCTCTCTCTCTTCCATCTCTTTTCCCTCCATTTAAATTGAAAATTCTAGCATAATTCTTAAAAACTTGTCCAATTTTGTTTTGATCATCTCTCTCTCAAATCAACTCTGAATTGAGTGATTCAAAAGCCAAAATTTTTGGTCTTGAAGAGAGGAACAAGTCTCAATCATTTCCAAGGTGAAACAATGTCTAGATTATTCGTAAAAATCTGATCTTCATTCGTGGTTCATCTTTTTGTATGTGAATCAACTTCTCTCCATTTTTCATATCATCAACTTGATGGATCTTCTTATTTGATTGATGAAAAATGTTTAGAATTCTTTTGATTCCATTTTTAGACTTGTTTGATTGATTTTGAAATTAGCTCTTGTGTTTTTTATTGAATATGATCTTAGCTAATTTTGAAGAATATGAACTTGAATCTAGAATAACTTTGTGATTTGATCTTGATTATTGATTTCTGATTGATTTTTTAATCTCAGGTTTGATTCAGCAGTTAGATCGGCGGTCACGAAATCGCCGAATGAAACCGCCATTGGTCCCCTGTTCCTCTCGGGCTAATTCGGCGGTTATGATCGGCGGCCTGGCCGCCGATTGAAACCGCCGATCGGTGCCTTTCAGGGGCAAACTTGTCTTTTCACATGCTCTGTTTTTCATGCCTATAAATACATCACTTTCTCTTGTTCTGAATGTGACTCTTAAATCATCAAGAACCCTACTTTCAAAAGAGAGATTTTTAAGAGAGAAAGCAACCAAGTTTGCTCATCAAACACTCAAACCAAAATCCATTTGCATCAAAGTTCATCTAGCATTCTCTAGCATATCTAGGATGCTTGCTTGCATGGGTCTTTCATCATCACACTTGCTTTGGTAAGTTTTTCACTATTATCATACATAATTAGTGTTTAATTTATTATGGCATCTCTTTTATTACTTGATTGTTCTTAGATTATATTCTAATATTCAAGATAGAGATTGTTGTGTTGATTTGATTGAGTGTTGTTTTTATGATAGATATCTAGGTTTCTCTAATCTATGATTATCTAAGCTAATTGACATGTCATTTAGCTTTAATATCTAGGATTGTTTTTAATTGCAAATTCATCATCTTAGATAAGCATATAGGGTATCCCTTGCTCTATGTTGCATTTGAATATTCATATATTCACTTAGGGTGTTAATCTCTTTTTAGAGAATTAAGTCTTGTGTTGTGACCGGGATTAGGTTGCTTAATTCGCAAGCAATCGGACTAGGTTCACTCATACCGGGATTAGGTAGGTGTGTGATTACTTCCGGGATTAGGTTGTAATCGTTTTACACATTTAGTGGATTCGAGGTTCGAGTGTGGCTTACTTACTAGCCCGTGGTTTTTCCCGTGAGGGTTTCCACGTAAAAAATCAAGTGTTATTTAATTTCCACATTTTATACTTGATTTATTGCTTTATCTATTTAGGGGTAATTTCGTAATTTTGACTAATCACGAAAAATTGGGTAATAAGCTTAAAATCTATTCACCCCCCTCTAGATAGTTTTATACACACCGTGCTATAATTTGTTTCAGACTAGCAGAAGACACACTCGGCCCACCCACAGCCACCGAAGGAGAAGCTGTACCGGTCGGGGAGGAGGCAGAAGCATTCAACTTGTTAACTCCCTCAGAAGATGGAGACACCACCGCACTCATCCCACCAGCAGGAGCCTCAGGAACAGTTGTTTGAGTAGAGGGAGTCTCGGCAAATACAGGTCCATCAGCACCCTCCTCGTCTGAAGAAACAACATACTGCACAACTCTTGATGCCCGCTTCAAAGGTCGAGTAGTATGATCAGGGGTGCCCTCAGCCGGGCGTTTGCCTCTACCGGCCCTGGGGGTTAGGTCATTCGCAGGATCAAGGGGAGCTTCAGGGACATCCGCGTCAAAAATAGAAGTGTCACTGACTGACCCTGAAACTATAACTTTCTCTTTTCCCTTACGGCTGGGGGTAGCTGCAGGAGTGGTCGCAGCAGCAGTGGTCGCAGCAGCAGTGTTCACAGCAGCCTCTGTATGCAAAGGGGGTTGTCCCGATTCGACCCCTCCCTCTGTAGGGAAAAATACCGTAGTACACGCAGCGGAAGCGAGACTAAAAATAGATTTAGTAACTTTTAAAATTTTTCCTTTTTATGAACCTTAAACCCTTTAATCAATTAAACATATATATTATCTAACAAAAGAAGAATACCTTTTGTTGCGTGATCCGATTGACTTACGTCGATGGTAATCCGCAAGATCTTCAATCCTAGCACGAACGTGGATCACCTAGGAGCGTGGTCTCCCTTTTCTTTGAATTGTTAACCTGAGAATGGACAAACAAAACTTTTCTTTTCTTTGTTAGTCACAAAAACAATCAAAAGAATACTAAGATTATTCCGGTCACTTTTGAGTTCTCAATCTAATGATCGAAACTCGCGTGAACCTAGATCGATGTTGTACACACAAGCTTATTGATGAATAAGCAAAAAGTATACCATCAAAGAATAATCTATCACTCTTTTATGTTTTTAGTAGAAATAAAATAATCTATCTTATGAATTGAGAAGAAGAAGAAATTTGTATCAAGAACACTTATTGTGGCTGAATTCTATAAGAGCACTTATATAGGTGGCCAAATTTTCTTCCTCCTTTCCTATTAGGGTTGCCGAATTCTCTACCCAAAAAGGACTAGGGTTGCCGCAACACACAAGCTTAAAAGAGTTTGTGTTGCACCCTAATTCCCATCTAGTTAAGACTTCAAACCCTAATTCAATTCATAAAACTTTTATTCTTTTATTTGACTAAATAAAAAGACTTCTTATTTGATTAAATAAATAAAATTAATTATTTATTTTCTTACCAAATAAGTCTTTTACTTTTAGTATACTACCAACTATAGTATAAGACTAGGAATCATATTTCCTAATCAGAAAAGATTTGTTTCTTAATTAAATAATTAACTAATAAATAAATTAATTCTTATTTAATTAAAACAAATGAAACAAAATAATATATTAGGTTAAAACTTTAACCTTGCCGCCCCACTTGAATAAAATTGGGCCTAATATTATTTTCTTATTTCATTTAATCCATTGGACTTTAAATAAAAAGCCCACATGTGAACCAGACCCATTCTTACTAAAAGAAACAAGCCCACATGTCTTTCATTAATATATTAATATAATTGAGCAGCCCATTACATAAATAATGTGCAAATTATATTCTTAATATATTAAATGCAATTCTAGATGGACCCTTAAATTGGTCCGGTAGAATATATCAAGTGATCCATGCAAGTCTGTGTGGATTGGGGATCTTGGCGGGCCATCTAAATTTAAGCTTCAATAGACATAACCTAATCACAATCAACAAATGATTCACTTAGGTCCGATCCATTAATTTTAACTCATTCCACTAAAGAGCTAAAACTGAACTCTTAAATAAAGATAGAAAAGGAAGATGTTCCTCATTCATACCCTAGACAATCATGTTGGAGATAGTGTATCCTCGTGATTAATATCAGTAATCGCCAAGAGTTCATAGACCGCCTACAACTCTCCAAGTTACCATATTTACTCATATGACCACGTTTTGAACTTGGATATTTTGACTTGTCCAGAAGCCATGTTTTCAATAGACACTATCGAAAACTCAACGTTGAGATTTAATATCCAATTACCTCAAAACACCCATATGATGATATTATACTCTCATTTAATAAATGGAGCCACGATGTCCATATCTATAAATGAAGTCCTCTATCGATTAACAAATGAATATCACTAAACTATCGAGGATAGACTATGCGATATAATCGTACTCATTGATAACTCAAATGATATCACTTGCAACCATAAGTCCATCATTTATCTCAGGATTAAGATAGACTCTCCGATTGTCCTGATGACTATTATCTATTGACGGTTATAGATAAAGTATTTCATTGTGATCCAGTTCAATACACCCAGTGCACTAGATCCTTTTGCTCGAAGACACTCCGATGATTTTAGACTCATCATATCTCATTTGATCCCACTCAAATGCTAGCAAAAGAATTCTACAACTTTAACAAGATAAAGGTGCCCAACCTTTAACTTAAGTTGTGAACATTATTCAAGACTGACTAACTAAAGAATTGTGTCTACCACATACATATCCAGATGTACGAACAATTCTTCTTTTCTCATAGTCTTTAGACCTTATGATTATTTACTTTGACAATTATAATATTAAACTATAAGTGCTATATGATTTGTTAAACCAGAAATCACTTTATTAATATGAAAAAAGATTGTTAATTACAACATTACACTCTTGCTATTGAGCATAATTCTAACAAGGAACATCACCAGCTTCCTCGCCATCTGAGGGATCGCTACCATCCGGGCTAGCAATTCCTTCCTTGGCCAAACCAGCAGTACGTCTTTTACTGGCAGCCTCAGAATTTTTCACTGCCCGGGCTTGCAAGTCACAGACAGTATCAAAGTCACACACTGTAAGAAAAATCACCAAGTATTAGCAATGGGAAAAGCAAAGCTATAAAACCAAAAGAAAGCAGGTAAAACTTACGGCGAGGAAGTCTGGCGGGTAAGCGCGAAAAAAGTCGCTGAGCGATCATTTTATCCTCGTCCAAAAGAAATGGACGGCTCCTTTCATCTAGAGGGAGGATGGCCACAGCAGCGAGATGAGATATCTCTCCGTCCAACAATATAGGGATGGGCTTCGACCAAGTGTCGAGAGAAGTAAAGTGCCGGGGAACCTTCTTCGCCGTAAGATTCAGGCGACCACGGGCGGACACATTTCTACCCCACTCACCGCCAACAAAGAACCAGCTGTTCTTCCATCTCTTATTTGAGGTAGGGAAACCCCAAATAAATCCTTTCTTCTTCTCATCACCAGAAATCTCTATTTGCCTAGAATTCGCCACTTCCTCTGGGATCCAATTCTCCACGGGTGAAGAAAGAAGAAAGTAAGTTCCACTGTTGCCCGCCTGCCTTGAAGTGTAGAAATGGCGAATCTCACGAGGCGTAGGGGGTTCATAACCTTTTAACTTCCACATTAATCCCAAACACATAAGAATCCTATAGCTATTTGGGGCAAGTTGAGCTGGTGCAATTCGAGGCTCCGCGAGAAACCTGGCGATGAAAGGCTGAAGAGGAAGGGTTACTCCACAGCTGAGCATGGCACCATAAATGGCGACTGCATTTTTGGGAGGATTCCATGCTGCTCGACTACCAGATAGCATCAAAGTTACTGAGTCGGGAATTTCAAAGCAACTCCTATACTTGCGGAGTTCATCCTCGCCTACCACATTAACTTTGGTGTCGAAGGAACACGGACGATCAAACGAGAAATGCAGCTTATCCCGTCGATGGTCTTCAACGTCAGAATCAATAGTTGTCTGCTCATCCAGTAGGGACCCGCGAGGAACCCTAGAGGTGCGTCGTTTGCTGCCACCTGGTTTAGAAGATCTCGGCATCACTGGAGAATCACTATCAGAAGACGAAGGAGAAATGTTAGGGATAGAATCATCTTCAGAAGATGGAACATAAACAGAAAGTACGACCGGAGAATCCGGGTGAAAATTACGAATCAAATATTCGATTTTATCCGCAGTACGTTTGTCACCAAGCTCTATAGCTTGCATCATTTGATTAAAAAGAGAAGAACGTAAGGAGGGATCCATGAAAACTCACCAGAAAAACCCTAGGTTCGGAGAATGAGCAGGAGATTTGGGGACGCCAAGAAATAAGCACGATCGAGTTCAAGATGAGCTGTTCGACAATGAAATAAAATAGAAGAAATTTATGGCAGAAGTTTCTAAGGGAGAAGAATAAGAGACAATGAAGGAACTCTGTTTTGAGAGAAAGAAGAGATTAATGGAGATGTGAAAAGATAGAGAAGAAGGAGAAATGATCGGGCATTAAAAGAGGGAGTTTTTGAAATTCAAAAAAGAAAAAATCAGATAAAAGATATTTGGTTAAAGTGAGCGACGGTCACAATAACTGGCCGCAACAGTCACCACCAAGTAACAGACATGTGGCACCTCGGGGATCACCAATCAGTCAAATGTATCTTCACCTGTCAAATGAGTGGAAGCACCAGAAATTGTGTGGCCAAGAATGAAGGCTTGCACCAGAAGAATCAACTAACAAATTCAACACGTGGTGAAAATGAAAAGGGGGGGGGGGGGGGGGGGGGGGGGGGGAGTTATTTGCGAAATACGCCAAAATTTTATAAACAT
This sequence comes from Acer yangbiense, assembly GCA_008009225.1. NCBI lineage: Eukaryota > Viridiplantae > Streptophyta > Magnoliopsida > Sapindales > Sapindaceae > Acer > Acer yangbiense. Next base: position 16,006,007 of record CM017771.1, read on the forward strand.
GAATATAAATACTGCTCGCGAAAACAAACGAATTAGAAACCCAAATCATTCGCTCAGCTCAAAGTAGTTATGGGGGTATTGTTGTATATATAATTTCACCAAACAGCCACGTCATCAAAGGAATCAATAAATGTCGAAGAACTGGTTGCCCCGTCACTCATCGACCAGGTCAAAGGAGAAAACGTGGACCAGTCAGTATGTAAAACGTCAAAGTCAATAAAGTCAAAGGTGTGGTCGCCAGAGCTAAATATGTACTCGCCAAAGATAGAAACATGGTCGTCGAAGGGTAATACCCAGGAGAAGAGATGTTCGCCGCATCAGCATACTATGTACAAACCGACTTGGCAGAAACACGAAAATAAACCCTAAACTCCTAGAAGACTCACGATAACCAGGAGTCATAGGAAAGGGCAGAGAGAACAAATCCTAATCCAATACAACATGGGACTCCCAATGCAAATCCAAGAGGAAGTCCTACTACCAACACGACAAGGATCGACGGAAAAACCCTAATTAACATGTATAAATAGAACCATCTATCCCATGAGGAAGGGGTTCGAAAACCTAAAGAGAGAAAAACAATAATTCGAGAGATTTGAGTGTGTAATCGAAATAAAGGAACTATAGTGATATTTTCTTGTCCTCCGGGACGCCGTGGTTTTTTCCCATGCAAGGGTTTTCCACGTAAATTGGTCTCTTGCATGCATTGATTTTCTTTCTTAATTGACGATTATTTTGATTTAATTGTTGGTCGCATGGTAATCCAAATTTCACCGTCAACATTTGAATATGCAACTTCTATCCTTTTTGTATACTTGCTACATTTAATTTTGATTTATCCCTTATATATATATATATATATATATATATATATATATATATATATATATATAAAATTTTATTTTTTACATATTATTTGACTTGGGTTTTTATTATATAAACGTATGCGTACCCAATTTGATAAGTTCCTTAAGGGTTTTATCCATAGTGATGTGCAATGCCCCAAGTGTTTGTTGTTGCCTTTTCATCTTGCAAAAGGGCCATACCGCATTCATGCGAGTTAACCTGAGTGTTGCCTAGCTTTTTAAGGTAATAAGATGACCAAATGAGGCCAGTAGCGTTTTACTTCGGGGTGAGTCCCCGTCTTTTTTTCTTTTGCTACTCGCTCGTGTTGTCCTGGATGATGCCAGTTTTTAACGTAGTGAGGTGGCCAAGCGAGGTCGGTAACGCTATATCCTGGGGTAAGTCCTAGTTGTAAGGATTCTCATTCTTTGATTGGCTTATTTCGTGGACAAACCATGTGTTGGGGTTTATTGTGTAAGGGTAGTTTAGGTGATTGAACTTTAAGCTCGAAGACCTTTTCAAGACCTCAAGGGACAAGCACGCCAAAGGTATAATTTCTAGTGCTTGGTTTTCTTTGAAGAGATTTAGATTGCAGACACACACTTATCTTTCTTGCATTTTTGTGCATACTCTTCACATGTCACATTTCACACTTGCACTTTGATGTTGTATCTTGTTGTGTGTATTTGTGCTTGTAATTCGTTTCCCGATAGTATTCGAAAATGTCCGCGCATGCACTAGAATGTGCTTGGTTTTGCGTGAAGACCGCCTATGGAGAATGCCCTTGGCTTCTCCTTGGTTTTCACCTTTGTTGGTGATCGGCGGCTATGATCGGCGGCCTGGCCGCCGAATGAAACCGTCGTTTGCTTCCAAAAGTGTCTGAAGCAATTCTGCGGTTACGATTGGCGGCCATGACCGTCGTTCAAAACCGCAGTTCATACCTGATCGATTTAATCTCTCGGGTTGATTCAGCGGTTGGATCGACGATTACGAAACCGCCAAATGAAACCGCCGTTGTTCCCCTATTCTTCTCCGGTTCAATTCAGCGGTTATAATCGACGGCCTGACCGTCGATTGAAACCGTAGATCGGTGCGTTTCAGGGGCAAACTTGTCTTTTCACATGCTCTGTTTTTGATGTCTATAAATATCTTACTTTCTCATTCTCTGAATCAGTTCTTCATCTCCCAAGAACCCTAAACTTAAAAGAGAGAATTTTGAGAGAAAATCAAATCAAGAACTCACCTTTGACCACTCAAATCAAATCCCTTGTTCATCAAATTTCATATTGCATCAACTATGCTTTCATAGAATGCATCCATGTATGTTTTTGGATCATCACATCTTCCTTGGTATGTTCTTCACTAATCTCATCTAATTTTAGTGTTTTTCATATTAAGACATCTCTTAGATTACTTGTATGTTTTTAGATAATATACTAAATACAAGATAGAGATTATTTGTGATATTTTGATTGAGTGTTGTATTGTGATAGATATCTAGGTTTTTGTAATCTATGATTATCTAAGCTATTTGACATGTCATTTGGTTTTAATATCTAGGATTGTTCTAATTGCAAATTCATCATCTTAGATAAACATATAGGGTTTCCTTTGCTCTATGTTGCATTTTGGATATTCACATATTCACTTAGGGATTTAATCTCTTCATTGAGAATCAAAGTCTTGTGTGTAGCATCCGGGATTAGGTTGCTTAGATCGCAAGCATTCAAACTAGGTTCAGTCATATCGGGATTAGGTAGGTGTGTGATTACTTCTGGGATTAGGTTGTAATTTTATCACATTTAGTGGATTCGAGGTTCGGGTGTGGCTCACTTAACAGCCCGTGGTTTTTCTCGTGAGGGTTTCCACGTAAATATCAAGTGTTGTTTTAATTTCCGCACAATATTACACTTTCTATATTTTATTGACTATTAGGGGTATTTTCGTAATCTTGTCCTTAAACAAAAATTGGGTAAAATTAGTTAAAATCTATTCACCCCCCCTCTAGATTAATAGTTTACACACCGTGAGAACTTTCACTAGTCTTTAACACTACCCGCATGTGTTATCATTGGTACTGCTCAGTCTTTAACCCATCGAGGAGGCCGAACGAGGTCGGCAGTGCTTTATCCCGGGGTAAATCTCAGTGTTTAATGCTACTCACGCATGTTATCTTGGGTGTTGCCCAATCTTTAACACAGCGAGGTGACCGAGCGAGGTTGGTAGAGCTTTATCCCAAGGTAAGTCCCAGTGTTTAATGCTACTCGTGCATGTTATCACGGGTGCTACTCAGTCTTTAACATATCGATGAATTTGGAGGTGTTTTTACGCGAATCAAGTCGGCTAGGGGTTTAGACCCCTTTTAGTCTTTTTGGGATACTATAGTTGATTAATCTTTGAGAAGCTTTATTCGATTGCTTATAATAAAAAAACGAAAAAGAAAAGTACCAGTTAGCTCGATCCTTAAAGAGGACGAGGAAAAGAAATGACAGTGCAATTTAGAAAGAAAAGAGGGGGTAAAGTTGTTCACAGCAACCCCCTTTTACTGCTCGTAAATTCTCATTCTTTCTGGACTCAGCCCTCCTTTATTGGCTGTTTCATCTAACTCTCTAATAGATCTGCAACCTCATGATCTCTGAACACAGAGAGGTTAGTTCGTCTAGCTACTTTCTGATCACCTCTGACCTCGCCTACATCAAACTAAGGTGGGAATTTGACCTTGAGGAAGTATGCTGCAGTGATTGCTTAGACGTTATTGAGAAAATGACTTCCTAAGAGGGAGTTGTAAGTCTACTACCACGAACTGAACAAGGACGATAGTAAAGCAAGGGTCTCTACCTATTTTGACAAGGAGTTTCACAACTCTTATGGGTTAGATTTCAGTGCCCCTGAATCCCTTTAACAAGGAATGGAATGTCTCCAGATCTTGGCGCTCCAATCCTAGCTATTCGTATGAAGTTAAATGCAAGATGTCGATCGAGCTCCCATTATCTTTCATGACCCGCTGAGCATCTCGATGTTATATTTGTACTTCCACAACCATAACATCGTTTGGCCTTGCATCGACCTCTCTGCATCCTCTGCTGAAAAAGTGATCGGGTTTCATTCTTGACGTAGCTTTTTAGGACTTTTCTGGATAACGTATTTATGGTTCTTTTTCTCATATACAAGATCATGGATCTTTACTTTCTTTCCCCTATTGCTTGTCCTCGTTGAATGCCCCCCTGTAAAATTGTGTTGATGGGGTTACCTTAGGAACCTCTTGCAATTCGGTCAGGCTTATCTGGGTTGTCCCTTATGTCCTACTTATCTTGACACATATCCCTTAACCATTTATAGTGTAAAATATACCTAGAGGGGGGGTGAATAAGTGTATGCCTAAATTCTCGCACTTCTTTTCCACACAACCAATTTATACACACTTAGAGTATTTAACAATTTAATATGAATTCAATTATACAAGTGTTAAAACAATACAAGTAAATGTATGTAATGAAACTAAAAACACTAAAATCAACACAAGTGATTTTTACGTGGTAAAACCTCAAATGAAGAAACATCCACAGGTTGATACCAGAACCACCGGCAAATCGCAATTCACTATGACGAAAAGGAGATACACAGTCAAAGGCAATCAACATATGATACACTCCCTAAGCTATCAACTCCTAATCTACCCTTAGGCATAGTGTGTCACTTTGCCTACTTCTTATCCAAGATGTGACCAACACACCTCTAGGAAGCAACTTCCTACTCAAGATGCTCACGTCTTCTGGATGATTCCTTTCTTGTCTATCCGGATCCTCCCGAACCTAGACAAGGCTTCTTGCTTAGTTATCTAGATCACCCCGATCCTAACTAAGACTTCTTGCTTGGCTATCCGGAACACTTTCCTAGCCAAGTCTTCTTGCTTAAGTCAAAGCTTCACTTACTTTGACAAGAGACTTCCACCTTATGCAAGGCAATGATCTAAGTGATGCAAATGATGCAAACACAAGCAAATAGAGCAAGTAGATCAAACACACTCTATGAAGAATTAGATTTGCACAAATCAAGCTCACAAGCAAATGTAACTAATTCTTATGAACATGTGATTAGAGATCTAGATTAGACATTCAAAATCATTCACAAAAATATCTATAAACTTAAACATGTCAATCAAAGCTAGAGTAACAAGTGTTAACCCAAAATTGTCACCGGGGTGCAATTTAGAATTAACGGTATGTGATGGACCCGGATCAAATTAGACCTGGGCTAGCAGGATACTCTATACCCTGGTATCCCGCTGGGTATCGTGAATCCGATATTACAATGAATACAAGTAATGGGATGGACGAGTTTCTCATATGGTGGATATATGAAAGCTGAAAAGCAGTTTATACGTATATATATATATGTGGATCTGAAATATGATTCCTTATAACCCGGTATTTGAACTATCAGTATTGCAATATAGAAAAGAAATCAGGCCTGAAGGAGAACGATGGAAATGGAGTTTTTCGTGTCTGTCGATAAGTAGAAAAAGTAAATTAGGGTTTCGATGCCCTCTTCTATGAACATATCATTCATATATATAGGCCCGCTTTCTTGCTGAGTACCCCTAGAACCTCGGTCTAGGGTTTCAGTGATACACGGGTCTTCATGTGGAGCCCGACAAATTCGTCGGGAAATTGATCCTGAAGGGCCTGGTGATTCCTTCTTTTTTGGTTTCCAAATGAGCTGACTCCTATTTAAAATAGGACCCTGACTTGGCGGGGATGAATGCCGCGTTGTAGCTTAAGTTTTTATCTCGAACGGTGACATTTTAATGTCTGTTTTATATATGTAGTCTGTTCTTCGGGGTGCCCGCCTCCTGCTCCAGCGGGGTCAATCTATCGGGATCCTGGTATATGTCTTGCCACATGCTTGTCACGTGTTTCACTGGTCGGGGTATCCTAGGTACCCTGCGTCACTCACATTTCTGATAAAAAGCGATGTTCATGGATATCGGGGTTCCAAGCAGCCGGGTACCAGGATATTCGGGTATCAGGGTACTCGAGGTAGCTGGGTACCAGGATCTCGTGATGGTTGTCTCTTTCAGGCCCCCCTCCCTTTATCCTTTGGCTTCCTAGTCCTTTTCCTGGTCCTGGGGATTCTAGACTGGGGTGGGTTGAGGCTCCCTTCTTTAGCCCATCATCTAGCAGGTGGGATGTACGGACATCTTTCCGCTTCTACTTTGGATTCCGACTTTCTTCTCAAGGCTTGTGAAAAATTCTTTTTTGATCTCCGCCACTTTTGGCGATTAACAACAAGTTTTCAATAGAAATCACAAAACTAGCTTTGAAATCAAATGAACAAGTTAACACTTGAAATCCACAACATATTCAATCCAAACAAGAACTAGATTTAAATGATAGATAACACAATCAAAAATCTTAGTTCATGAACATGTGCGGTTTCATGACCGCCGATTCAACCGTCGAATTAGGCCGAGAGATAAAATCAATCAGGTCTTGAATGGCGGTTTCGAATGGCGGTCGTGACCGCCGATCGTAACCGTAGAATTGCTCCATACACTACTGGAAGCAAACGGTGGTTTCATTCGGCGGCCAGGCCGCCGATCATAACCGCCGATCACTAACAAAGGTGAAAACCAAGGAGAAGCCAAGGGCATTCTCCGTAGGCGGTCCTCGCGTTAAACCAAGCACATTCTAGTGCATACGCGGACGTTTCTGAAAACTATCTGGAAACGAATTACAAGACAACAAGACACAATTACACACAACAAAATATAACAAATAAGTGCAAGTGTGAAATGTGACAAGTGAAGAGAATGCACACATATGCAATGTATGTTAAGTGTGTGTGTGTAACTAATCTCTTTAAAGAAAAGTAAGCACATAGAAATTTACCTTCGGTGCTTATCAAGACGAGGTCTTCAAAGGGCTTGAGCAATAACACCGATACCTAGGCTACCCTTACAAAGAACCCCCAACATGTGGTTTGTCCACGAAATGAGCCAATCAACAAATGGGAACCTTACAATCTCCCCCTTTGGCTATTTCGTGACAAAACCACCACTCACATTGATTCCTCACATTAAAATAGAAACAACGGGATAACTATGATATTCTATAGTACAAAGAGATAAGAAAATAAAACTTCAAGTCTTCAATCTCTTGTAGAATAATCAAGCCCTGAAAAGAAAGTTTCTAACATTTCCAATACAAGTAAAAAGTGAGATGAATCAAGTGAGAACAAAAACAAGCATTTGCATTTGTAAAAGATTAGGCACAACATTATGAAATGTATGTGTATACAATGCTCCCCCTCAACGGGTTACTCCCCCTCAATGAATGTTCTCCCCAATATGCACAATTGCTTCTATATTTTGCAACTCCCCTTACCATATACTACTCCCCCTTTTTGTCATGATATAGGCAAAGGAGTAGTCCCCAACCGGGTCACTCATAGCAATGAGAGATAGTAGCATGCAAGATACGCATAATTAATATAAGTCACTTTATGCATCTCAATTAATTGGAGAGAAACAAGGAGATTTATTTGATAGAAAATGTGTGAATCAAACATGCTTTGCATACAAGACATGTAGCATTCAAGTCCAAAATACAATGGTATTTGGCAAAGCAAATGACAAAGGTTTTTAATAAGAATTCAAACCAATTTCACCAATGTCATGAGTAAAGCAAGGATATAGAATATATTGATTTCAATTTAAGAACAACTATATCCAACTTTATAAGCGAAACATGGCATGAGCGACTTTGCACCCTATTTGATTTTTCCGGATAAGATATCCGTATGATAGTAGCCATGTTCAACCAAACAAAGAAGGAGAGACATTTGGAATGTAAATTCCTTTGAACGGATACAAGATCCTTTATTCATTTTGAGTCTCATAAGCTTTCACACAAGGTTTTGCATTTTAAGAATATGCAATCATCAATTCATGCTTTTCATGTGAGCATGTTATATGAATTTCATGCTTTTTCATTTGACATTAGCATGTTATTTAAGAATCATCATGTCATGGAGATAATCATAGGTCATTCAAATAATACTTCCTATATACATCTCCTAGTCCAAAAATGCATGTTTGAACATAAATATGACATGAATTGTAAACAAGCAAGGTTCACACTTATTGAATTGAAAACATATATACATATGTGCAACCAAGCTTACTCAAACAATTAAGAGAAGAGGTATAAGATATTTCAAATTTTTTGCAAGTGACAAGAATGCAAAATAGCTCTCTTTGCTTGAGTTCCCCATATGGGGTCAAATATAAAACTCATCACTCCACAAGACATATCCCAATAGATCTACTTATCGTTTTAAATTGAGTAGAATCTAAGGGTTTAGTAAATAGGTCCGCAAGTTGATCGTTAGTACCTACATGTTCAAGTACTATGCATTTATTTTCAACAAGCTCTCTAATGAAGTGATGGCGGATGTCAATATGCTTAGTTCTAGAATGTTGCACCGGATTCTTGGAAATATTAATGGCACTCATGTTATCACAAAAGAGAGTGAGAGTACATTGGTTGAATCTGTAGTTTACTAGCATTTGCTTCATCCATAGGAGTTGTGTGCATCCACTCCCCGCGGCTATGTACTCGTCCTCGGCCGTGGACAAGGAAATCAAGTTTTGCTTCTTGCAAAACCAAGACACCAAGTTGTTGCCTAGGAAGAAGCAACCGCCCGATGTGCTTTTCCTATCATCACAATTTCTTGCCTAATCTGTATCACTAAAGCCTACAAGACTAGCATTAGTGTCAAAAGAGTACCAAATCCCATAGTTGGAAGTCCCATTCACATAGCGAATGATTCTCTTTACGGAAGAGAGATGGGACTCCTTGGGATCCGCTTGGTACCTAGCACCTACACCCACAATAAAAGATATATTGGGCCTACTTGCGGTCAAATAAAACAAGCTACCTATCATGCCCCGATATAGAGTTTGCTCCACACTTTTACCACTAGCATCCTTGCTTAGCTTCAAAGTGGTACTCATGGGTGATCACAATGTTTGGCATTCTCTAAACCAAACTTCTTCACTAGGTTTTTGGCATATTTGGCTTGGGTTTTGAAAATCCCATCATCTAATTGCCTAATTTGCAAACCTAGGAAGTAACTAAGCTCACCAACAAGAGTCATCTCAAATTCATGAGACATGACATCAACAAATTGTTGAACCTTGGTGTTGTTGGTAGAGCCAAAAACTATATCATCAACATATATTTGAGCTATGAAAAGCTCATCATTGTCTCTCTTGATGAATAGTGCCTTGTCAACACTACCCCTTGAGTAGTTATTGTCAACAAGAAATTGAGTGAGGCGCTCATACCAAGCCCTCGGTGCTTGTTTCAACCCATATAGAGCCTTCTTGAGGCGATAGACATGGTTGGGGTGGTGTGCATCCACAAACCCCTTAGGTTGTTCAACAAACACTTCCTCTTGCAAGAAGCCATTGAGGAAGGCACTCTTGACATCCATTTGGTGCAATTTGAACTTGTGCACACAAGAAATGGACAAGAGAAGCCTAATGGACTCTAACCGGGCAACGGGAGCAAATGTCTCCTCAAAGTCGATACCCTTAATTTGAGAGTACCCTTGTGCTACAAGTCTAGCCTTGTTTCGCACTATGTTGCCATCCTCATCGGATTTGTTCCTATAAATCCACTTGGTGCCTATCACATTAGTGCTTTTAGGCCTAGGAACTAGAGTCCAAACCTCATTCCTTTCGAATTGGTTTAGCTCTTCTTGCATGGCAAGAACCTAAAATTCATCATTTAAGGCTTCATCAACCTTTTTGGGTTCAATTTGATAGGTGTAGCATGTAAGGCTAATGAGATTAGCTATTTGACGCCTTGTCTTAACACCCTCATTCACATCTCCAATAACATCCTCTTTGTTATGGAGTCTTCTAACCCATGGATCGGCTTCATTAGAGTCCAAGAGAGGGACTCTAGTAATAGGTTGTGTGACTTCATTATTGTCATTGGACGTCCCAACATTGGGAGTCACCACAACCCTCTCCAAAGGAGAGTCATCCTCTAAAACTTCCTCCTCCTCATGGTCATTAGACTTGAGCCTTGTATCATCAATAACAACATTCGATGATTCCATGACGGTTCGAGTCTTCAAGTTGAAAACTCTATAGGCTCTACTATTCAAGGCGTAGCCAATAAAGATACCTTCATCACTCTTAGCATCAAATTTGCCAAGTTGATCACGATCATTTAAAATGTAGCATTTGCTTCCAAATGTGTGGAAGTAGCTAACATTTGGCTTCCTACCTTTCCATAACTCATAGGAGGTGTTTCTAGATCCGGGCCTTAGGAAAACACGATTCCCTATATAACAAGCCGTATTGACGGCTTCGGCCCATAGGTTCCTAGGGACATTATTGCTAAGCAACATCACTCGGGCCATCTCTTGAAGGACCCTATTCTTCCTCTCAACAACTCCATTTTGTTGAGGTGTCCTAGGAGCCGAGAACTCATGGGAGATGCCTAAGCTATTGCAATAGCTTTCAAAAGAGGCATTCTCAAATTCCCTCCCATGGTCACTTCTAATCCGTTTAATACTTTTAATGTTAGAATTCATTTCATTTTGTATTTTAGTACAAAGCATTTTAAACTTATCAAAAGTTTCGGATTTTTCTCTAAGAAAATATGTCCATGTAAATCTAGAAAAATCATCAACACAAACAAAAATGTATCTCTTTCCACCTAAACTCTCGGTTTGCATAGGACCCATGAGATCCATGTGGAGAAGCTCTAAAGGCTTCTTGGTGGAGAGATACTTGCCCTTTTTGTGCATGCTCTTGGTTTGTTTTCCTTGTTGACAAGGTCCACAAATTCCATTGGCTTTCTTCCCAAGCTTAGGGAGGCCACGCACACAATCAAACTTTCCAAGGGTTCTTAAATCCCTAAAGTTCATATGGCCAAGTCTTTCATGCCACAACTCTATTTGCTCATCCATGGACACATTGTTTGAGACAATTCTAGCTTCAAGACAATAGCAATTGTCGCTAGATCTCATACCTTTCAATAAGGTTTGTCTATCGGGGCTTTAGGATCGAGCAATCATCTTTACAAAATAAGACGGAATATCCTTCATCACTTAGATGTGAAATGCTTATTAAATTGGCTTTCAAGCCATCAACAAATAAAGCATCGGATAAGGAGGGTAATCCGGGAACGAAAATGGTTCATTTCCCTACAACTTTCTTTTTGGATCCATCACCAAAAGTGACATATCCTCCTTCCTCCATAACAAGAGTCTTGAAGAAACTCTTGTTTCCCGTCATGTGCCTAGAGCACCCACTATCTAAATACCAAAAATTAGAAGAATTTGCCTTCAAGGCTATTTGAGCAACATGGCAAATATTTTCATTCTTACTAATCCACCTAGAAACAATATTTGCTTTCTTAGTGGTCTTTGGTAATCGGGCTCTAGATGTCCTAGGATCATGCATAACAATTTTATCATTTCTAGGAACATGCATCTTGGCTCTATTCTTTCTCTTCTCAATCATGCTTCTAGTTTTGCACATTTTAATATATCGAAAGCAATGTGGTCTAATATGACCATCAAATCCACAAAAATGACATATAAGAGAAAAATAAGGAATCATACCTTGTCCTTGTCTTTGTGGATGAATGGATTCAATCCATCTTCGTTGTTGAACCGGTTTAGATTGCTTCCTAGCTTGAGGTTGCATGATTGGCCTTTTTCCTTTGTGAGCCAATTGTGGAGGAATGTTAGCTTGAGAGACCCTAGGGGGTTGAGCTTGAGGTTGCCTTTTTGGCCCCATCTTCACTTGTGTATTTGAACATTGTCCTATTTCTAACTTCTTCCTAGGAATTTGCACAAATGAAGTTTCTTCGTTCCTCAAACTCTTGACAAACACGGTCTTGTTAGAGGTTGAGATCTTCTTGCCATCTTCATACCCAAGACCCCTCTTGTCACATGGACTCTTTCTAACACCAAGCATATGGTCAAGTTTCTTGGTGCTAGAATCCATCCTAGTCATCGACTCTTTTACTTCTTCAAGCTCCCTCTTTAGACTTTCTTCATTCCTCCTAGATAAGACTAACTCCTCTTTTAGCTTATCTTCCATCTTCTTGAATTTTTCCACTTGTTCACTTAAGTGGTCATTATGAGATGAAAGCTCAAGATTTTCTTCTCTCAACATCTTGATCTTTCTTGTGCTCTTGATTGCTAAATCATTAAACTCGGCATGGTATTTAGCAAGCACCTTTTTCTCCACAAAACTATTTATGGAGTTAGAAGAGGAATCACTTTCTTCTCCACTTGAGTCATTTTCCTCTTGACTCAATTCCTCTCTCTCACTAGCACTTTTGCTTTTATGGGAGGAGGCAAAAGCTAGGAGGTTAGCCATGAGCTCTTCATCACTTGAAGACTCATCTCCCTTAATGGAGTCATCACTACTACTACTCCATGTGGCGACCATCACTTTACCTTTCTTCTTGACATTGTGATTAGCACATTCGGGGGCAAAGTGACCTATGCCACCACACTCGAAACATCGGACCCCTTTCCTTTCGGTCCTTTCTTGCCTAGGTTCAAACTTCTTGAAAGAGCCATTTTTCTTCAAATCTTGACCTTTTAATCCAAAGCCCTTTCTTCTAAACTTCATAACCTTGTTGAACCTTTTTACAAACAAGGCAAGGTCTTCATCCGAGTCAATCTTCTTTGCCTCCTTTTCATCCTTGGAGGTTTTCAAAGCAATTCCTTTTTGCTTTTTAGGAGGTGTGAAGATAGGACCCTTCCTAGACTCATAAGTTAGAAGTCTCCCAATCACCTCACTCGGCTTCATATCCTTGTATCCACTATTTTCTTCTAAAGCCGTTACTTTTGATTCAAACCTATCCAGAAGAGATCTCATAATTTTTTGCTTGATTCTCCTATTCGAATATGGATCACCAAGTTGATGACTTTGGTTGACTATGTCCATCAACTTGATCTCGATGTCGTTGAAGCATTCATTCTCCTCCATCTTAAGCATCTCGAATTGAGTTTGGAGGACTTGAAGCTTAGAGTCCTTCACCACTTCGGTTCCCTCATGTGCAATTTCTAGGATGTCCCAAGCCTCCTTAGCTATCCTAGTATTTTGAATCAATTTGTATTGATTTTCGTCCATAGCACATAAGATGGCATGCATCGCCTTCCTATTCCACTTTGAAGCCTCAAACTCCTGCGCGTTCCATTGCGCCTTTGGCTTCAATACTTCTTCTCCTCTGCCATCGGGAGTCATCTTGGGTAGATCATATCCGTCTTCCACCGCCATCCATGCACGGTCATGAATTTGGCATATGTAGGATTCCATCTTCCCTTTCCATTGGGAATAATTCAATTCGGTAAGAAGTGGAGGCTTTGTGCTAGAAGCACCTTCGTTGCCACCACCGTTTCCACCGTTTCCACTCATAGTGTTTATGAATGAATGCAAATGTATGAATGATCAAAAATCACACAAAATGTAAAACACACCAAAATAAGCAAGGATCACCTATGTATGTCTAGGAACCCGCTCTGATACCAATTGAAACAAATTATAGCACGGTGTGTATAAAACTATCTAGAGGGGGGTGAATAGATTTTAAGCTTATTACCCAATTTTTCGTGATTAGTTAAAATTACGAAATTACCCCTAAATAGATAAAGCAATAAATCAAGTATAAAATGCGGAAATTAAATAACACTTGATTTTTTACGTGGAAACCCTCACGGGAAAAACCACGAGCTAGTAAGTAAGCCACACTCAAACCTCGAATCCACTAAATGTGTAAAACGATTACAACCTAATCCCGGAAGTAATCACACACCTACCTAATCCCGGTATGAGTGAACCTAGTCCAATTGCTTGCGAATTAAGCAACCTAATCCCGGTCACAACACAAGACTTAATTCTCTAAAAAGAGATTAACACCCTAAGTGAATATATGAATATTCAAATGCAACATAGAGCAAGGGATACCCTATATGCTTATCTAAGATGATGAATTTGCAATTAAAAACAATCCTAGATATTAAAGCTAAATGACATGTCAATTAGCTTAGATAATCATAGATTAGAGAAACCTAGATATCTATCATAAAAACAACACTCAATCAAATCAACACAACAATCTCTATCTTGAATATTAGAATATAATCTAAGAACAATCAAGTAATAAAAGAGATGTCATAATAAATTAAACACTAATTATGTATGATAATAGTGAAAAACTTACCAAAGCAAGTGTGATGATGAAAGACCTATGCAAGCAAGCATCCTAGATATGCTAGAGAATGCTAGATGAACTTTGATGCAAATGGATTTTGGTTTGAGTGTTTGATGAGCAAACTTGGTTGCTTTCTCTCTTAAAAATCTCTCTTTTGAAAGTAGGGTTCTTGATGATTTAAAAGTCACATTCAGAACAAGAGAAAGTGATGTATTTATAGGCATGAAAAACAGAGCATGTGAAAAGACAAGTTTGCCCCTGAAAAGCATCGATTGGCGGTTTCAATCGGTGGCCAGGCCACCGATCATAACCGCCAAATTGGCCCGAGAGGAACAGGGGACCAACGACGGTTTCATTCGGCGGTTTCATTCAGCGGTTTCGTGACCGCCGATCTAACCGCCGAATCAAACTTGAGATTAAAAAATCAATCAGGTATGAAACAGTGGTTTCATTCGGCGGTTTCGTGACCGCCGAATTAGGTCGAGAGATAAAATCAATCAGGTCTTGAACGGCGGTCGTGACCGCTGATCGTAACTGTAGAATTGCTCCATACACTACTGGAAGCAAACGGCGGTTTCATTCGGCGGCCAGGCCGCCGATCATAACTGCTGATCACCAACAAAGGTGAAAACCAAGGAGAAGCTAAGGGCATTCTCCGTAGGCGGTCCTCATGCTAAACCAAGCACATTCTAGTGCATGCGTGGACATTTATGAAAACTATCAGGAAACGAATTACAAGACAACAAGACACAATTACACACAACAAAATATAACAAATAAATGCAAATGTGAAATGTGACAAGTGAAGAGAATGCACACATATGCAATGTATGTTAAGTGTGTGTGTGCAACTAATCTCTTTAAAGAAAAGTAAGCACATAGAAATTTACCTTCGGTGCTTATCAAGACGAGGTCTTCAAAGGGCTTGAGCAATAACACCGATACCTAGGCTACCCTTACAAAGAACCCCCAACATGTGGTTTGTCCACGAAATGAGCAAATCAACAAATGGGAACCTTACATAGTCAACCTGGGCCGTCTGGTCAGCCGGGGCCAGCTGATAAGCCGGAGCCAGCTGATAAGCCGGAGCCATCGAAGCAACCTGGGGCTTCTACATCGGGTTCGGGTGCTGCTCATGAAGTTCCTCCTGTGGATCCAACCGAAGTTGGTAAGGGAGTTGAGTTTGTTTCCCTTTCAGACTTTACGGCTGCTGCGATTTGCTCATACCTGATGAACAACGATGTTTATGTCGGTGAAGGTTGGGAGCATGTGAAGAGTAGGTCTTGTAACAGAAAAATGGAATTTTTCTTCAACTGCCACTCTTTGGTGAGTCTTTTGCAGTATTCGTTTTGTACTCTGATTTGTGTGTTTCTTGACTTGCCTATTTTTCATTTCATATAATGTCTGAGATGGCTGACAATTACAGGCGCGGGAATTTCCTTTCTAGGGATGTGAAACGCCTGCGAGAACAGGCCTCTACTTTGGCAGCTGAGAAACTCTCTGCTGAGGAAGTCCATACTCAGCAACTTGCTCAGTTGAGGGAATCTGCAGATGGTTATCTTTCAGTTCAACTGGTTGTTAAAGAGAAATTGGCTACTGCTGAGGATGAGATTCGTTCGCTGCGAGAGCAACTCTCCGCTAATCAAGAATCGCTCACAGTACGCTTCGAGGCTGAGCGACTAGCTGAGGAGGCAAAAGAGAGAGCTGAGCGTGAGGCTTTGGACCTGCGCAACCAGTTGTCATCGCATGAAGTTATCTTAAATGATCTTAAGGTCATGCTGGAGGTTGAAGCAGTTGATCATTTCAAGAGATCCCCTTCCTATGATGCGCTTTTGCTGCGTGAGTTTGAACGAGGCATGAGGCAGTCGAAGAAGTTCTTCGCCATGAAGGACCATTTGAATGAAAAGGCTTTAAAGCGCTTTGACAGGTCTCTTAAACAGCATATGGCCAGCGGAGTGGGTTCGATTAAAGATCAGATAAAACGATGGAAAGCCCATTGCCGTTATAACAGGACTGAGCCTCATCCTATGCATTAGAAATTCCCAGTAAGCGTGTTTTCAACACTTACTACTCCGGTCAGAAGGGTAGCTTTTCTGGTTCTGGTGCTGAACCTGATTTGGGTCCTGTTGCCAGTAGGGATTATGGACCTTTTATGCCGGATGGGGACAATAAAATTACCTGGCCTTCTGAAGAGGAGATCGAAGATGAGGAAAACAGTGAGGGACCTTCTGCAGCTAGTTGAGATTAGGTCTTCAATTGTAAATATTTATATCTTTTTTGCAGCTCCAATTGTAAATGATTTTGTTTATAAGTTAATTTATAACTCCTTTAGTTTTACTTTTGTTCAGCTGCCTGTGCTGAGTTTTCGGCTTGCTCTGTGTTTCACCAAGTCTAGCATATTTTTGTGTATTCAGCTGCTATTCGCTGAATTTTTGCTTTAGTGTTTTACTAAGTTTTTAGCATATTTCGTTGTATTCAGCTGCCGTTGCTGGGTTTTGGCGTACTCAGTGTTTGTCAGGACGTATCCGGCCATACACCAAGTTTTTAACATGTTTTTATTTATTCAGCTGCCATTGCTGAGTTCTGGCGTACTTGGTGCTTTTCAGGGCGTACTCGCCCACACCAAGTTTTTCTCTAGGAATCTTATTCTCCTTGTAGTGGCGATCACCAATTTTTATAGCTTGGGCTATGGCAATGCAGTCGCCTTTGGCCTGCTTTGATTTCGAGGGTCGCTATTCATTCTCATTGCTACGAGTATGAAACTCGTCTTTACGCAATGGTATTTTGTGATATACGACGGCGAATGCCTTTTATAACTGGCAAGTCAAGTTACGAATTCTCAGTAATAAATTACTCTTTATTGGATACTTCCTGCAACTTTTATCAAAACAGTAACACAGAAAAAATGCTAAAACGAAAACTGCCTAAGAATAAAAACATTGAACTAAATCCTAGAAGTAATGAAAAACGTCAAGGGTAATATATTTTCAGGTACTGCGCATTGCATGGCCAAGGTAGTTCGCCAAAACCTTCTCAAGTGATGCGATATGCCCCGTGACCAGCTATGCCTGTGATTTGATAAGGCCCTTCCCATTTGTCTGCGAGTGATCCTGCAGCTTTGTCTCTAGTTCCTAGGTTCACCCTTTTCAGCACCAAGTCGTCGAGTGCGAACCTCCTTTCACGCACATGCGAATTGTAATACCTGGCTACCCTCTGTTGGTACGCAGTGTTTCTTATCTGTGCGCGTTCTCTTCTTTCTTCTAACTCATCCAGACCGTATTTTAACATATCAACATTGAGTTCCGGTTGAAAGAGTTGTACTCTTGGTGAAGAGAAAGATGTTTCCACGGGAATGACAGCTTCAGCTCCGTAAGCCATGGAATATGGGGTCTCACCTGTTGAACCTCTTTCTGTGGTTCGATATGCCCAAAGTACCTGTGGTAATTTTTCTGCCCAACTACCATTCTTCACTGCCAATTTGGCTTTCAGGTTGTGTTTTATGATCTTGTTCACCGCTTCAGTTTGGCCATTTGTCTGCGGATGTGCTGGGGAGGCGTAGTAGTTGTTGATACCATACTTGTCACATAGCTCTCTGAATTTATTACCATCGAATTGGGTCCCATTGTCGGTGATGATGGTGTTTGGTATCCCGAATCTGTACAGGATATTTTTCTTCACAAAGCTTATAGTGTTTGCTTCCGTTATGTGCACCAATGGTTCGGCTTCTACCCATTTGGTAAAATAATTCCCTGCTACAATAACGTGTTTTGCTCCTCCGGATGCTGTTGGCATTGGGCCGATCAAGTCAATTCCCCACATGGTGAATGGCCAAGGCGAGGTAATGTTTTGCAAGAATTCAGGTGGTTGGCGGATGTTGTTTGCAATTTTTTGACACGCCTCACACCTTGCTGCCACCCTTTTAGCATCGGCGAACAGTGTTGGCCAGTAGAAACCCTGCCTTAATGTTTTGTGGGCTAGGCTGGCACCCCCAGCGTGATTCCCATAATTTCCACTATGTATACTCCTTAGGATACCTTCGGCTTCTTTTGGTCCGACACATCTTTGCAGTGCCCTTGAGTACCCCCTTTTGTACAGTTCTCCATTGAGTACTGAATATCTCGTAGCTTTGTACTTTAATCGTTTTGCCTCTAACGGATCACTTGGGAGTACATCATTGACGAGGTATTCTTTGATTAGTGTAATCCAGCAACCTTTCTCGCCAAAGATTGCCCCGACTTCCTTCAATCTGACTATACTCGGTTGTAGTAGGTGGATCATAGAAATAGTTCTGGGCCAGATTTTGATTGTGGCGGATGCTAATTTGGCCAAGGCATCAGCCTGCTCGTTTTCTTCTCTGGGGACCTAGACAATTCTGTATTCTTTAAATCTTCCCAGCAGCTCCTTTGCTAATTCTAGGTAAGCGATCATGTTTTCATCTCTCGCCTGGTACTCATCTAGCACCTGATTGACAACAACTTAAGAGTCGCTGAAGATTTCCACCTCATCTGCTCCTAGAATTGTGCAAACCTTTACTCCTGCTATGAGTGCCTCGTATTCAGCTTGGTTGTTAGTAGCTTTGAAGTCAAAACGCAAGGCACATTCGACTGAATCTCCTTCTGGGGTTGACACCATTATCCCTGCCCCGCTGCCATGCGTGTTTGACGATCCGTCAACGCGGAGTTGCCATTTGAATACTTTCTTATTTTGCTCCGCCATCATTCTCTCCACTTTTACACTTGGCTCGATGAACTCTGCTACAAAGTCTGCCACTACCTGGGCTTTAATTGATGTCCTTGGAAGATACTCCACATCGAATTCACTTAACTCGATCGCCCACTTCGTTAATCGGTCGGATACTTCTGGTTTCTGCAGAATTAATTTTAATGGGCAGTTGGTGTATACTCCGATTTTATGAGCCTGGAAATATGGCATTAGCTTCCTTGCTGCTGTTATTAGAGCGAGTGCCATTTTTTCGGCTGGCGAGTATCTGGTCTTAGCTGGTAACAATGTTTTGCTGGTGTAGTATATTGGTTTCTGGACCCCATCCTCCTGTCTTACCAGCAAGGAACTTGTGGCCGCTTCAGAAACGGATAAGTACATGTACAGTGTTTCTCCCGTTTCTGGTTTTGATAGCAGTGGTGCTTGCCTGAGGTAATCTTTTAAGGCCTGGAAGCCCTTTCATAGTCTTCACTCCACTCGACTCCCTTACCCTTCTTTAGAGCTTTGAAGAATGGTAGGCATCGATCCGTCGATTTAGCTATGAACCTACTCAGCGATGCCAGACACCCCGTGAGTCTTTGGACATCCTTCAAAGTTTTTGGCAAGACCATTTTTGCCAATGCTTGGATTTTTTCGGGGTTCACCTCAATTCCTCTTTGATATACTTGATATCCGAGAAATCTTCCTAATGGTACGCCGAACACGCATTTTGCTGGATTCAACTTCATTCCAAATTTTACCAACACATCAAATGTCTCTCTCAAGTCATCTACATGTTTATCTGCTGTAATGCTTTTTGTCAGCATGTCGTCAACGTAAACCTCCATATTTCTTCCTATCTGTCTGGCGAACATCTAGTTGACTAAGCGCTGGTAAGTTGCTCCAGCATTTTTCAAGCCGAACGGCATGACTGTGTAACAGTATAACCCTTGGTCCGTGGTGAATGTTGTATTCTCCTCATCTGGCTTATGCATTTTTATCTGGTTATAACCTGAGTAAGCATCCATGAAGCTTAATGTCTCATGTCTGGCTGTTGCATCGACCAATTGGTCAATTCTTGGTAGCGGGAAGCTATCCTTGGGGCAGGCCTTGTTTAGGTCGGTAAAGTCGACGCACATCCTCCATTGGCTATTCTTCTTCTTCTTCACTAGAACTACATTCGCCACCCATTCCGGGTACTTAACTTCTCTGATTGACCCTGCGGCGAGCAGCTTGGACACATCCTCTTTTATCGCCGCACTTCTCTCTAGGTTGAAGCTTCTCCTTTTTTGCACCACCGGTTTGCATTTTTCGTTCACAGCCAGGTTGTGTGAAATAACGCCTCTATCAATTCCCGGCATGTCCTCATGGCTCCAAGCGAAAATCCCCTTGTACTCTTTTAGCAAGCTTGTTACATCTCTCTTGACTCGTTCAGCCAACCTTGCTCCGATCCTGACTGTTTTATCCGATTCTGCTTCATTTAGAACAATTGACTCAGTTGGCTCTTCCTTCTCTCTGCTCGCTTTATCCCTTGGGTCCAATTCGAATACTTCCAGATTTTCTTCATGTACTTCTTTATTTACCTCGAATATATTTAAGGTCTCCATCCCTGCCTTATCTTTAAAGATTGAAAGGTTGGCGCGGCGAGCCATCTCCTGTGACCCTTTCAATTCTCTAACTCCAAATTCTGTGGGGAACTTTATCTTCAACGCGTGGGTTGAAGTGATAGCTCAGGCTTTGTTAAGAAACGGTCGGCCAAGCAAAGCATTATACGGCCAATTATGGATGTCGACTACAGCAAAATCCAACAGGATTGTTCACCGGCATGGTGCTGTACCAAACCTCACCGGCAGTTTCATAGTTCCCAAAGATCTCACTTCTGCTCCCCCGAAACCTTTTAGTGGTACATGAAAGGGTTCTAGATCTTTCCTATCCAGTCGCAGCTCATCGTACACTCTAGCACTTAAAATATATGCTGAACTTCCGTTGTCAATCATTACCCGAAGGACATCCTTGTGTGCAATTTGAACTCCCACTACGATTGCATCATTAGGTTTTGCATCAATTCCGTCGGAGTCTTCTGCTGTGAATGTTATGGGGTCATGTCCTTCTCTTTCTTTCTTGGGGTTCCTCTGCACAGAATTAATCTCCATATTTCTGCTGTCTTGCATTACCTCTCGGACTTCTGACATCCTTTCTTGATTGCTTTTCCCAGTATGGGGCCTGCCAAAGATGGTGTTTATAGTGGCGTTAGGGCTGTTTCTCCTCGGACTCCTCCGTTCCTGCCCGTTCCCTTGGCGGTTGTCTTGACGACCGCCTTGCTTGTCACCTTTCAAAGTAAAATCTTTTAGGTGCCCATCTCTGATCAAGCTCTCAATATGATCACGCAACTGGAAACACTTTGAAGTTTCATGCCCATGATCTTTATGAAATCGGCAGTATTTGGTTGTATCTCTCCTGGCATTAGCTGATTGTTTCCGAGGGTGTTTGGTAAGTCCTTTGTCTTCTACCACAGAAAGTATTTCCTATTGATCGCCAGCTAAGGGGGTGTAATGGTTGTACCTTCCTTGAAACCTACTGGCTCGGTTATTTCCCTTGTTTTCCCTTGGATGTCCCTTTGGCCCTTTTCGTCTCTCTGGCGATCACGCGACTGCGTCTTCTTGTTATCCTTATGCTTTGATTTTGAATCAGGCTTGTGGCCATGTACGTAGCTACCCCATTGCGCTACTTCTTCCTCTTCTGCCAATGCATAATCGCCAGTTATTTCCATCATCTCCTCATAAGTTTTTGGCCTATCCCTTCGCAGATCAAAGGATAGTCGTCCACTTTGCAACCCATTGGTGAAAGCGGCGATAACAGCTACATCACTGGCGTCCTCAATTTGGGCAACCTCCTTCCCGAATCTTGCTAGATACTTCTTGATCGACTCATTGCGCTCCTGCTTTAGATTTGATAGATGGGCGAGTGACTTCCTTCTCTGCACGCTCTCCATGAATTGTCTTATGAACGCTTTGCTGAGGTTTGAGAAATTGCTTACACTTCCGGGTGGAAGTCTTCCAAACCACCTAGAGGCGAGGTCGCTGAATGTTTGCGGGAAGGTAAGGCATAGCAGTCCGTCATTGGATGAATACTGGGCCATAATATTGCGGAATCGGGGAACATGCTCCTTCGGATCTCTGCTTTCCTTATACTGTTCAATGGTTGGCATTCTGAATCTATCTGGGAACTGGGTGCGAGCAATGTGATCGACGAATGGACTCTCTGACTCATCATCTGAAGACACGTTACGACCATATCTCTGTGCCATTGCTGAAACCTTTCTCGACAGCTCTTGCAAAACGATATCTCGATGGCCAGTTGGTTCTCCGGCTGGATCAAGTCTGCTCTTGATTGTCATTCTCCCATAGTTATCCTTATCATTCGAATTCCTACCACTCTAATCTTCCGCGCTCTCAGACCTTCTTCGCCGTACCCTTTTGGATGGTAATTCTCTTCTTTGTCGGGGACTTCTATCTTTAGATGAGATTGAGCGGTGTCTCCGCCGTCTTTTTTGGTGTGTGTCATTAGAATTTGTCCCATGTATCTGTCCGTGATCATGCATCTCCGGGGTTTCGTCATTCGCCACACCTTTTCTCTTTCCATATCTTCTTTCCTCGAAACCTTCTGGGTGATCCTGTAGAGTTTCTTCGAGGGTCTGCCTCACTTGAGCATCAGGGGTTGCAATGTGGATTTCTGACCGTAATCTCCCGAGTGGCTGGATTCTAGGTGTGGCTAATTCGTAGGGAGAAGAGATTCCCAGGCCTATGGGAAGTGAGAGTCCTATTTTGTTAGCCTCGTTGATCAAATTCATCAACGCGGTTTGGAAGTGCTGCAGAGTTCCTGGGTCGGTTGCCCTAGCTCTTGGTGTTACCGCCGATTGTTCCCCGATTGTCATCGCCCCCCATCGCCTGTTGGTGCAGTTGCCTCAACAATCTGATCTCCGCTGGAGTTGCCATTCTTGTCGCTATTCATGTTTTCAAGTCGCAAGGGTTCTTCGAAGTTTCTGTTCAATCACCCCCTCCTTCTAGCGCCAATTGTTGACGGTGAAATTTGGATTACCACGCGACCAACAATTAAATCAAAACAATCATCAATTAAGAAAGAAAATTAATGCATGCAAGAGACCAATTTACGTGGAAAACCCTTGAATGGGAAAAAACCACGGCGTCCCAGAGGACAAGAAAATATCACTATAGTTTCTTTATTTCGGTTACACACTCAAATCTCTGGAATTATTGTTTTTCTCTCTTTAGGTTTTCGAACCCCTTCCTCATGGGATAGATGGTTCTATTTATACATGTTAATTAGGGTTTTTCCCTCGATCCTTGTCGTGTTGGTAGTAGGACTTCCTCTTGGATTTGCATTGGGAGTCCCATGTTGTATTGGATTAGGATTTGTTCTCTTTGCCCTTTCCTATGACTCCTGGTTATCGTGAGTCTTCTGGGAGTTTAGGGTTTATTTTCGTGTTTCTGCCGAGTCGGTTTGTACCTAGTACGCTGATGCGGCGAACATCTCTTCTCCTGGGTATTACCCTTCGGTGACCATGTTTCTATCTTTGGCGAGTACATATTTAGCTCTGGCGACCACACCTTTGACTTTATTGACTTTGACGTTTTACATACTAATTGGTCCACGTTTTCTCCTTTGACCTGGTCGATGAGTGACGGGGCAACCTGTTCTTCGACATTTATTGATTCCTTTGATGACGTGGCTGTTTGGCGAAATTATATATACAACATCAAAGTAAATGGAGTTACAGATATTTTATAATACAAGTTTGTGACTAAGCCCCTTTCTCAAACTCATCTTTAGGCAGTTGAGACATCTCGCCACTTTATCAGGCGTTATGGCAGAATCAGGCTGCACATTGTCCATCAGGCCTCACATTCTCCGATGATCCAGTTGTATCTTTCTCGCTATCTGATCGGTTCATTTCTATACATGTTTTAGGCCCCGAATTCCTATTATTTATGCTTTGTTCTCAAGTAAATTAGGTTGTTTAATGTGTTTGTTGAGCATGTGTAGGTCCATTCCATTCTAGTGGTGTTAAATCTTATTTTGGAAGAAAAAGAATCAAAAGATGGAGAAAATGAGCAAATTGGAAGAAACAATGAAAAGATGATTTTCGGCCAGTGCAAAACCTTTATGTTGCGGGGCTCATATCTCTAAGCTCCGATTGAATTGTGTGTCCTACCACCCATGGATTGAAAGCCCCGGAAGTCTAGTTTCCAGCGCACTTTTCGGATCGCAATTCCGATATTCCTAGAAGAAGTTATGACCGATTTCGTAACCGAATGTCAGAGCTGAAATGTTTACCGCTGCCCAGACCGCCCCTCGTGCAACCTGCCTAGGGAGCGGCCTAGGCAGCGACCCAAAGCAGAAGAATTTCCGCTTGACGTGCAGCTGCCAAGGCAACATGCCTCCGGAGCGACCCAAGGAGCGGAATTACGTATTTTTGGAGGATTTCAACTCCGAATTGGTCCAGAACTGTTCCAAAACTTCCCAAATTAAATCCTAATAACTTTAGAAGATCAAGACATGTTTGGGAAACTTCCTAAACTCAAATTAGGAGTCAATCATCAAGATAGGAAATCCAAGTTAGGAAAGGATTCTCATTCCTTGTTTCATTCTACTTTCCCACTTGGTGTATTTCCTAAACCTAAGAAGAATTGGGGGTTCACAAGGAAATGTCACCTACAAATACTTTATATTCTTTTCAATTGAAAAAACAGACAAGGGAGGTTCCAAGCCATAGAAGGGGGCCGTCCCCCATCACTCCGACCACCATACATCGAGTTTTCTCTACATCTCTTCTATGTTTTTGTTCTCTCCATTGATGTGTAACTAAACCTCTAACTAGGGGATTGATGTAACCGATTTTGGATAACTCTATGTGAACAATTAGTCTATCTTTTGTTAATCAATTGGGTTTTAGTTTTGTTTATTGAATTAATTGCTTTATTCTACTCTCTCTGATTATGTTGTGACCGCAAGTGATTTGAGTTTGTGGCTTAGTTTATCCATGAGATTAGGGTTTAGATGTGGATGACCGTTCCATTTAAATCTGAATCAAAAGCTTAATAAACAAGAAAATTGATGTATGCATGACCGTGCTATGTTAATTTGGCTTAGAGTTTTGTGTAAAATATGGGTTTTGACAATTGCTCATTACATGACCGTGTGTGAGTAATAGGAAGAACCCTAGATCATTAATCCGTATTCGTTGCATGACCGTGTGCGAGTATTGGAAAGGATCTTTGAACCTAATTGAATTTTATTGAAAACAAGCCCGTAAACTAGATTGAAGTGTTTAACGAGACTAAGTGTGAGCATTGAGTGTCTAAGAAAGGTGCATTGATTCCCTAGTATTTCTCTCCATATATTCATCCCTTGTGTGATCTTTGATTTAATTTGATTTTAGTCTTTAGTTCAAGTGGTCATAATTTAGGTTAATTTTAGATTTCAACAAAATTCCAAAGAATAGCATTATGCAATTTAGTTTTTCGCATTTAGAGTAATCCTTGCTAGATTAATTGGCTTTGACCGATAGAATCGCCGATCCCATTGAACGAACTTTCTTAGTAAATTGAACACAGATTTTACTGCATCAATTTTGGCGCCGCTGCCGGGGATCATCATCAGAAATCAGTAATCTGAAGAGTGAAAATGCTAACTTGATGATGGAATTGGAGGCCTTGAGGAAGGAAAGAGATGAGGCAATTAAGAGGGCAGAAGAGCTTACAAGGTTGGTAGTAGAACAAGAGGAAGATTTTGCCCACAAGACAAGGAAAATCCAAAGACAAGCAGAGTTGAAAGACCAGAAAATGGATGCCATGAAGGCGGAGTCATGCAAAAACGAGAATGCTTTGAGAATAGCAAGGGTGAAGGAACGTGATTACCTAGTGGAGCTTGAAAAGGCTGAAAGCACTATCAAGATCTTGACCAAGGAACAAGGCGTTAAGGGTGAGGCTTTAGGGCTTAACATCGTCAAAGGAGATTCAAGCCATTCCAATACAAAGGTTAGTAATATCACATGTGGTCCTTCACTTTTCCCTTACAATTGTTATTTTTGCCATACTAGGGGTCATAAAAGAGCCCATTGTGCGGAGTTTATTGAAAGTTCCAAAAAGAAACAAAGAAAGCCTAGAGGGAAACCAAGGAGATTTCGACAAGTTTGGGTCTGCAAGGACAGATTGGACCAAGTAAGAGAAACTATCACTGATGGGAAGAACGCCCCTGATATGAAAGAGTGTCTTAAACTCCTTGACACAAATGGTGGTAGTACGAGCGGAGAGGTCGCTCAAATGCAAGTCTTCGTGCCTTCAGAGCCGTAGTGCTCTCACACGTCTTGCCTAGACGTTAAATAAAGCGCTTGGTGGGAGGCAACCCACCTAGGTAATTTCTTTTTAGTTTTCGGTTTTTAGTTTTCTAGTTTTTTTTTTGTTTTGTGTGTTGAGTTCATACATGCCTTGCTTTTTCTTTATTCGTTGTCCATGCTTTTAATGTCATACAAACATTGAGGACAATGTTTAGATTAGGTTTGGGGGTGTGAATTCGTGTTGTTTGATTTTTTTTCGATTCATTGATAAATCTGCGAAAAAGTGGTGTCCTGTTTTGAAAATTTTGAGGCAAACGTTTTGTTAAAACTGTATTGATTGGTGAGGAAATAAATTTTTCCGTCCATGTTGGGTTCTTCGTTTTTTCGATACGAATCCAACGGTATAAAGAATGAAAAATTCTGGGCAGTGGTTAAAATATTATGAATGTTTCTTCGACCAAAGGTCATTGGCAATGCCCTGTTGTTGCGAAACAGTGCGTGCACTGTCTTCGTCGTCTGTTCTCTCACTTTTCCAATGCGAATTTTGAAATATGTTCTACATGAAAAGTGTGTGTTTGCATATCAATTATCTTGTGCTAAAATTTGGTTAACTTTTGTTGAGTCATGTGAGAGTTATACGTTAAAGAACAGACGTAGATCGATTTCGGAAGTCATCAGTTTTTGAATTTTTTATCCTCCATGTTGAGATACTTCTTTTGTGTGCTTTAAGAGCCGTAATATATGCTTTATTCACTGGGTTTAAACTAACTTCTTGCCACTTAGAGTATTGCATTACATTTTTTAAAATTTATGACATGCTCTTGATGTGATAGTGGATAGGATGCATAGTTGGATTGCCATGATTAATAGTGGAGACTACCCTTGTGAGTTCACTAAGCCAAAAAGCGTACATAAATGACATATATGAGGGATTATTTTGTTTCTAATCTTTAAACACTCAGTAGGTTCTTAGCATTAGATTCGATCTCTATAGGTTGTACATTGAGCATTAAAGAACAATTCTCATATAAAAGATATCACATGTGGACTTGCTCTTGATTTGGTTGAACCATTAGAAGTGATATAGGCAATGTGTGCTTGAACTCACTTAAAAGGCCTTAAATATTTCCTACCTTATGTGTGTGCTCCATAGCCCTGTTTGAAGCCAAACACAATAAGCTTTTTTCTTTCATCACCCACATGAACTTAACCCCAATAAGCCGTAATTTAGCCATACCATATAGCTTGGGATCATATAGAGGAAGTGATGAAGATGATTGAAGGGAGTTCAAAATGTGCGACTCGTGATGTACATGTACCAAAGAAAAAGCAAGAGAACAAACACCAAAGTGGTGTCAAGAAGAAATAGATGGAAAAGTTATATTGAAAAAGAAAAAGAAGGAAAAATAAAATAAAAAAAGAAAGAGATAAATGAATGAGATGATGAATCAAATAAAAGAGAAAAGGAATAGAGCTTTACAATGAAGTGATGAGAAATCAAAATCAACTCAAGAAGGAGGACGAACGAAAATTGTTCAAGAAGCCTAGATGCAAGTGGAATGAAGAATTCGAAGAAATTCGGCCGAGTATGAAGATTGCCGAAGAATTTCTCGATATGATCCTAGGTTTGTTTGCTATCCTTTTTCCGTTCTTTCTTAGCCTACACCCAATGGCCCCATTACAACCAAAGAAGAGACCTAATTGATCTTTTGGGGATGCTAGCTCGAGAGTAAGGTAAACATGTGCTCTATCTTGTTCTTAATGTTTGATTCTTTTCATGAGATCTTTTGCATACAAATCAAGCATTCTTTCAATGACATATTCATATGCGATTATAAATTGAAATTTCTTGTGCATAACTTCTTTCGCATATGCTTGATGAATGTATTTGCCTAGGTTCTGTGTGAAATATGAGCGATATCTTGTGAGAATTAGAGTTGAGACGAATTATATCTAAGGCATTTGGCGAATGTGTTTTTGAAGCTAGAATGTCTTGAGCTTGGGCTTTTCATTAAAAATTGAGCAATGCTTTCAAATTTGTGACTTAACTTTAGTCTTTACCTATTGGCTCTAGCATGCATTGGCTTGAAAGGTACATGTGAATTTGCATCTTGATTATTTGACTTTTTATGTTTGTGGGTAGCATAGCTGTAAACCCTCAGGAGACAAAACTCCTCCTACTAGGGACACCTAGAGGTTTAAAGGTTTGTAGTATACGCTCAATGCTATCGTGTTCCCTACGAAAGTGGCCTAGTTAAATTTAATTTTTGTTTTTAGTTTTTTTAGTTTTTGTTTTTAGTTTTGTTTTGCTCGAGGACTAGCAAAAGATAGGTTTTGGGGTATTTGATCGGTTCATTTCTATACATGTTTTAGGCCCCGAATTCCTATTATTTATGCTTTGTTCTCGAGTAAATTAGGTTGTTTAATGTGTTTGTTGAGCATGTGTAGGTCCATTCCATTCTAGTGGTGTTAAATCTTATTTTGGAAGAAAAGGAATCAAAAGATGGAGAAAAGGAGCAAATTGGAAGAAACAATGAAAAGATGATTTTCAGCCAGTGCAGAACCTCTATGTGGCGGGGCCTATATCTCTCAACTCCGATTGAATTGTGTGTCCTACAACCTATGGATTGAAAGCCCCGGAAGTCTAGTTTCCAGCGCACTTTTCGGATCGCAATTCCTATATTCCTAGAAGAAGTTATGACCGATTTAGTAACAGAAGGTCAGGGCTGAAATGTTTACCGCGGACCAGACCGCCCCCCGTGCAACTTGCCTGGGCAGCGACCTAGGCAGCGACCCGGAGCAGAACATTTCCGCTTGACGTGCAGCTGCCGAGGCAACATGCCTCCGGAGCGACCCAATGAGCGGTATTACGTATTTTTGGCGGATTTCAACTCCGAATTGGTCCAGAACTGTTCCAAAACTTCCCAAATCAAATCCTAATAACTTTAGAAGATCAAGACATGTTTGGGAAACTTCCTAAACTCAAATTAGGAGTCAATCATCAAGATAGGAAATCCAAGTTAGGAAAGGATTCTCATTCCTTGTTTCATTCTACTTTCCCACTTGGTATATTTTCTAAACCTAAGAAGAATTGGTGGTTCACAAGGAAAAGTCACCTATAAATATTTCATATTCTTTTCAATTCAAGAAAACAGCCAAGGGAGGTTCCAAGCCACAGAAGGGGGCCGTCCCCCATCACTCCGACCACCATACATCGGGTTTTCTCTACATCTCTTCTATGTTTTTGTTCTCTCCATTGATGTGTAACTAAACCTCTAACTAAGGGATTGATGTAACCGATTTTGGATAACTCTATGTGAACAATTAGTCTATCTTTTGTTAATCAATTGGGTTTTAGTTTTGTTTATTGAATTAATTGTTTTATTCTACTCTCTCTGATTATGTTGTGACCACAAGTGATTTGAGTTTGTGGCTTAGTTTATCCATGAGATTAGGGTATAAATGTGGATGACCGTTCCATTTAAATCTGAATCAAAAGCTTAATAAACAAGAAAATTGATGTATGCATGACCGTGCTATGTTAATTTGGCTTAGAGTTTTGTGTAAAATATGGGTTTTGACAATTGCTCATTACATGACCGTGTGTGAGTAATAGGAAGAACCCTAGATCATTAATCCGTATTCGTTGCATGACCGTGTGCGAGTATTGGAAAGGATCTTTGAACCTAATTGAATTATCTTGAAAACAAGCCCGTAAACTAGATTGAAGTGTTTAACGAGACTAAGTGTGAGCATTGAGTGTCTAAGAAAGGTGCATCGATTCCCTAGTATTTCTCTCCATATATTCATCCCTTGTGTGATCTTTGATTTAATTTGATTTTAGTCTTTAGTTCAAGTGGTCATAATTTAGGTTAATTTTAGATTTCAACAAAATTCCAAAGAATAGCATTATGCAATTTAGTTTTTCGCATTTAGAGTAATCCTTGCTAGATTAATTGGCTTTGACCGATAGAATCGTCGATCCCAGTGAACGAACTTTCTTAGTAAATTGAACACAGATTTTACTGCATCACTAACGGATAAGATGTACAGATACCCTTCAAGAGGACCCATGTCAAAGTTCTCCAAGAAAACAGAGTTGTCCTTCCCATGGGCATAAAATGTCGAGGTCACCGATTCGCCAACCATCTCCAGTTGCATTGGTAAGGGTTTAATGTTGGATTCACGACAATGAGCTCTCCAGTTCTTCTGCTTCTTTTTTATGGAATCAA
Organism: Acer yangbiense; assembly: GCA_008009225.1. NCBI lineage: Eukaryota > Viridiplantae > Streptophyta > Magnoliopsida > Sapindales > Sapindaceae > Acer > Acer yangbiense. Next base: position 16,036,393 of record CM017771.1, read on the forward strand.
GTGCCTTTTTCCATTCAAACTGTCATGGCCCAAAATCCATGTAAAGTTTGATTTTGTAATTGAATGAATATTATTGAATCAATACAGTATGATTTATACAAGAGGACTCCTTGTTCTACAAGGCTATTATTCTACAAATCAGGAATACAAATCTGTTACAAAGAGGAAACTAATCTCTAATAATAACATTCCTAAACCAACACAAAGAGGTCAACTTTCCTAACACTCCCCCTCAAGTTGGAGAGTGAATATCAAGAACTCCTAGCTTGCGATCCATGGGAATGAAACTTTCTTTTCCCAAGGCTTTTGTGAAAACATCTATCAGCTGATGTGAAGACTCGACATGTCTTGTAACTACCCATCCATTTTGAATTTTGTCTCTGATAAAATGACAGTCCATTTCTATGTGTCGAATTCTTTCATGAAAGACTGGATTGGCTGCAATATGTAACGTTGCTTTATTATCACAAAATAGTAATGCAGGTTTTGGATGAACTATACCAAAGTCTGTAAGAAGATATCTGAGCCATGATAATTCAAAACATGCACCTGCCATAGCCCTATATTCAGCCTCTGCTGATGGAAGGGAGAAGGTTTTCTGTCTTTTTGATCTCCAAGATATCAGCGAAGATCCGAGAAAAACACAATAGCTTATAGTGGATCTTCGAGTGATTGGACAACCCGCCCAATCTGAATCACAATATGCACGCAAGGTTAGATCATCATGTGAAGAGATCAAAATAACTTGACCTGGCGCGTTTTTAAGATAACGAAGAATTCGAAGAGCAGCTTCCATGTGAGGCTTTCGCGGTTCATGCATTAACCTGCTAAGAATGTGAACCGAATAGGTTATATCTGGCCTGGTAATTGTAAGATAAATCAACCGCCCAACGAGCCTTCTATAACGAGAAGGATCTTTAAGCAATTCTCCATTGTTAGACAATTTCAGACCTTTCTCCATAGGAAACTCCATAGGCGCTGCCCCTAATAAACCTGCATCTTTAATAATCTCCAATGCATATTTACGCTCAGAAATGTATATGCCCTTTTGAGAACGTGAAATCTCAATACCAAGAAAAAATCTTAAGTTTCCAAGATCTTTGATACGAAAACGGTTGTGAAGGAATGCTTTGAGTGTAGAAATAGCTTGAGGATCATTACCAGTAATCAATATGTCGTCCACATATATCAAAAGAAAGGTAGAAGACTTGCCTTGTTGTCGTGTAAACAATGAGTAGTCAGCTTTAGATTGGACATAACCAGCTGCTTGGATAGCATCTGAAATTTTTTCAAACCATTGACGGGAAGCTTGCTTGAGACCATACAAGGATTTGTAGAGGCAGCACACTGTATTCTCCCCCTATCGCCGAAGACCAGAAGGAAGAGACATAAAAACTTCCTCTTGAAGATCACCAGGAAGAAAAGCATTGTTGACATCGAGTTGATGAAGAGGCCAGTTGTGGACAGCAGCAAGAGCCAATATGCACCAAATAGTTATTATCTTAGCAGTGGGAGAAAAAGTCTCGTGATAATCAACCCCTTCCATTTGTGTGAAACCTTTTGCCACTAACCGCGCTTTGTAGCGCTCAATCGACCCATCAGAATGATGCTTGATTTTGTAAACCCAACGACATCCAATAGGCTTCTTTCCAGGTGGTAATGAAGTTAGAGTCCATGTATTATTGTCATGGAGAGCCTGTAATTCTGCTTTCATCGCCGCTTGCCACTTAGGATGAGGTGCGGTTTCATCATATGTCTAGGGCTCAACAACTTGACTGACTTGAGCAACAAAAGAAAAGTGTGCAGGCGAATAGCGATGATATGACAAATAATTGTTGAGAGGATATCGTGTACCTTTGATAGGACCTGACGACAAAGAAGACGATTGATTGGAGATGGGCAGCTTGACTTGGTTGCAAACGAAATCTCTAAGCAGAACCAATGTTGTAGGAATGCGTTCGGAGCGACGAAGTGGAGGTGGTGAGATGGGTTGGGTGGAATCGGCTGGAGCAGTTACTAAAGATGAATCATTGGTTTCATGGATATCAACAGTTTGGTTTTCCATATTTGATGATACTGGTGGTAGCTGTGGTCTCTCTATCTCTACTGGTGGATCGGTTAATCTCTGAACAGGTGTTTGTTGATTATTCATGGGGATTTCTGGTTCAATATGGTAAGGGTCAGGTGTAGGAATGGTTGAACAATGTGAAGGGACGGGATTGGCAGCGGAACTAGACTCATAGGGGAAAATATTTTCGTGAAAGATGACACTCCGATTAGTGAAAACTCGATGAGTGGAGAGATCATACAACTTATAGGCTTTTTGACTAACAGGATAACCAATGAAGACACTTTTGGTAGCACGAGGAGCGAACTTATGGGAGACATGTGTATTAATGGCATACGCTAAACAACCAAAAACTCGAAGATGAGAAAATGAAGGAGCTTTGGAGAAAAGACGTTCGAAAGGAGTTTTGAAAGAGAGAATTGGAGTGGGTAGACGATTGATGATATGAATTGCAGCAAGGACGCATTCCCCCCAAAACTTTGGAGGAAGATTGGCTTGAATTTTAAGAGCCCGTGTCGTCTCAAGAATGTGTCGGTGTTTACGTTCTACAACCCTATTTTGTTGTGGAGTGTAGACACAAGAATGTTGATAAATAACTCCATGCTCATGAAAAAAAATTTAAAGAGAGGAAAATTCTCCTCCGTTATCAACACGGATATTTTTAATCTTAGAATTGAATTGAGTAGAAACAAGAGAAAAAAATTGTCTCCTCAATAGATGTTGAGTCTCATGTTTGTGTCGCATCAAAAAAATCCAGGTGAAACGAGAATAATCATCTACAATAGTAAGAAAATAATGAGCACCAGAAAGAGATGAATGTTTATAAGGACCCCAAATGTCACAATGAATAAGATCAAAAGTTTTAACACTAGAAATAGAACTAACACCAAATGGAAGACGACTCTGCTTTGCCAATGGACATACATGACAAGCATTATTACAATTAAGAGATAGATTTAACATGTGTTTAGCCATGAAACCTGTTAACCAAAAATTGTCACTGGGGTGAAATTTTCAATTAACGGTTTATAAGGGACTCGGATCGGGATAGATCTGGGCTAGCGGGATACCTAGTAGCACGATACCCCGCTGGTTCCTATAGATCGACTAAGCGTGCAGTACAATAGTAGCAAGATAAGAAGGATTCTGATACATAGTAGAAGGTGGACTGGCCTAGGGGGAAAAAGCATCACGTAGGATCATATGCTGAAAAACCTCTAGGTAGTATCAGGTGGAGAGAGATCTTTTATATATTTATGAATAGGGCGTGCTCCGGAGAGCTTACATAAGTAGGAGAATAACACCACATAAGTGCACCAGAGAGCTTACAATAATAGGCGGACTAGGCCTTTTTCTCTAATCAGTAGAAAAGAAGAAGCAGAAGATGATCCCGGTTGGGGAAGAAGCTATAGGTCTTCTTTGGAAGAAGAAGAGGCCCCTGCTCAATAGAGAGCTTTGTCATATTTATAGGTTCTAATTCTTGTTGCCCACTCCATCAATTTAGTCAATCAATCCACAATGATAAGAACACTGATTTGGCATTGATTGAGTTGAATATTCTCTCATTAATGGCATTGTGAATGGCCATTAAAGAGTTGACTGATCCCTCATTAATGGCGTTGTGAATGGCCATTAAAGAGTTGACTATCTTCATTAATACGGTTGATTATCTCCATTAATAGGTTGACTATCTCCATTAATGGCGTTTGATTATCTCCATGAATAGGGTTGACTATCTTCATTAATGGCGTTGTGAATGGTCGGAGAGGTCAACCTTCCTTGTATTTGAATGCTGGCGCATACTATCCTTCTTGTAGCATGGTTCTAGTCTTCCTTGGTAATCTGACAGACAGTGTATTAAGACCTCCCTTGTTGACGCCTTCTATGTTAGGTGGTTGAGAGGTGCTTGGAGGATCGGTCTGGGCAGGAAACATGATACGGAGTATCGAGTGCGGGGCACCTAGTACTAGGTGCGGGATACCGGGTACCAGGTGCGGGATACCGGGTACCAGGTGCGGGGTACTGAGTACTAGGTGCGGGGTACCGGGTACCGGGTACCAAGTACGGGGTATGTGGTACGGGGTACCAGGTACCAAGTGCGGGGTGCTGGGTACCAGGATACCAATGTGGCGCGACATCAAGATACTGTGTTTCATGGATCATGAGATAGCGGGGTACCAAGATAGTGTGGTAGTGGGATCCTTAGGATCCTGGGTTCATTCTTTCTTCAATCAAACGACTTTGACATGGATGGAAAATTCTTCTTTGGACCCTTGCCAAAAAAGGTGGTTAACAGAAGTCCCCCCTGACTTGAACACCGGTACCTAGTTGGGGTTGGAGTTAGGATCCGAAATGCATGAAGAATTTTTCTTACTAGTAATCTTCACTTGAAACGAAAATCGTTCCTAGCACATTTGGCTTAGGCGAACCAGGGTACTAGATATTCCAACATCAAAAGTCTTGATGCTTAGGCGAGAAAGTCCTGGTGGGTAACTAAAGCCACTTAAGCATTAGTTCATCATATGGCGAATCTGTGGCATCAGATATCCTGATAAGCGATCCTGATCCTGATCCTTAGGTGATCTGTCCTGGAGAGGGGTATTCTCTGTCCGAGGCTTCAGGAGTGTAGTATAGGCTCTCCTGGTCTTCCGTTTGGTGAATCTTCGGCACCAGGCATCCTACTAGGGGATCTTAGTCCTTAGGCGATATGTCCTGGAGGGGGGTATTCCCCGACCGAGGCTTCAGGATTTCCGTATAGGCTCTCCTGGTTTGGAGGATGACTCCGCATCCTTAGTCTGGCTGGCAACTATACCATTTAAGCACTTGTGCACCAGATCCTTCCCAGAAGAGGGTATTCCCCGACCAAGGCAGCAGGAATGCCATATGGCTTTTCCTGGTCTTAAGGCGATCAGTTATGGAGATCCTCCTGGAGGGGTTGACCCAGTCCAGGGCATCAGGAGTGCTATGTAACCTTACTGGTCTTGATTCAGTAATGGAGATCCTCCTTGAGGGGTTAACTAGGTCCAGGGCATCAGGAGTGTTATATAACCCTCCTGGCTCGTTATGGCGATCCTCCTGGAGGGGTTAACCTGGTCCAGGGCATCAGGAGTGTTGTATAACCCTCCTGGATCATTATGGCGATCCTCCTAGAGGGGTTATCCCGATCCAGGGCATCAGGTATTTCTACATAAGAAATCCCGGTCTTCTGGCGCTTTTATCATAGATCGGTAACCCAGTCAAATCTCTGAATGTAGGGGTCTCGTCCCTTCTTTGGGGATTGCGAGAGAGAATGGTGAGTTTTTAGCCCTCAAGTATTATAGCTAGTTTAAGGGCTTGCTCGGGGTAGATGAGAGTCTTCAACAATCACAATGGGCATGTGATCCTTCCGGAACGATTTGGGACCTCGGTTATTCACTGGGGCGTTGAGTTGCCCGGTAAAAGAAAGAAGGAACTATTAGTCCTCCTTTGATGGTGCGGGTCCAGGGGCGTGCTTGAGATCCTAGAAGTCCCCTGTAACTGAAATGAGGCTCTGGACCCTACTCGGATGAATCGGAACCTAGGTGGTTCACTTAGGCGTTGAAAGGCTCGGTATAAAAATGAGAAGCCTTCTACATTATACTGGTCCAGAGGCTTGCTAGGTCATCAAGAAGTACCGCCCAACTGAAACGAGGCTCTGGACTCCACTCGGACAAATTAGGATCGTATGTGGCTCACTTGGGTGTTGTCCAGCTTGGTACAAAAGTAAGGAGCCTTCTATATTATACTGATCCAGAGGCTTGATAAGTCATCAAGAAGTACCTAGCAACTGAAACAAGGCTCTGGACTCCACTCGGATAAATCAGGAATGTATGTGGCTCACTTGGGCGTTGTCTGACCCGGTACAAAAGTGAGGAGCCACATTCACGATGCTGGTCCAGAGGCTTGCTAGGGCATCAAGAAGTACCCTGCAACTGAGATGAGGCTCTGGACTCCACTCGGACAAATCGGGATCGTAGGTGGCTCACTTGGGCGTTGTCCGGCCTGGTACAAAAGTGAGGAGCCTTTTACATTATGCTGGTCTAGAGGCTTGCTAGGTCCTCAAGAAGTACCCAGCAACTGAAACGAGACTCTGAACTCCACTCGGGCGAATCAAGATCGTAGGTGGCTCACTTGGGCATTGTCCGGCCCGGTACAAAAGTGGGAGCCTCCTACATTATGCTGGTCCAGAGGCTTGCTAAAGCATCAAGAAGTACTCAGCAACTGAAACGAGGCTCTGTACTCCACTCGGATAAATCGGGATAGTACGTGGCTCACTTGGGCGTTGTCTGGCCCGGCACAAAAGTGAGGAGCCTCCTACATTATACTGGTCTAGAGGCTTGCTAGGTCATCAAGAAGTACCCAGCAATTGAAACGAGGTTCTGAACTCCACTCGGATGAATCGGAACCTAGGAGGCTTACTTGGGTGTTAAGGGGCCCGGTACAAAAGAAAGGAGCCTCCTATATGATACTGGTCCAGAGGCTTGCTAAGGCATCAAGAAGTACCCAACAGCTTAAATAAGGCTCTGGACTCCACTCGGACGAATCGGGATCGTAGGTGGCTCACTTAGGCGTTGTCCGGCCTGGTACAAAAGTGAAGAGCCTCCTACATTATGCTGGTCCAGAGGCTTGCTAGGTCATCAAGAAGTACCCAGCAACTGAAACGAGACTCTGAACTCTACTCGGGCGAATCAGGATCGTAGGTGGCTCACTTAGGTGTTGTCCGGCCCGGTACAAAATGAGAGGAGCCACCGGTATGGTACTGGTCCAGAAGCATGTAGAAGCATGTAGAAGTCCCCGGCAATTGAAATAAGACTCTGGACCCCGCTGAAAAGAATCGAAACAATAGTGGCTCACTTGGGTGTTGTTAGGCCCAATACAAAGGGTGAGGAGCCACTGGTCTTCTGCTGGTCGTGCTACTCCTAGTGCTCACAGAGGCAGCCTGTAATGCTTTATTTCCAAAATCCCATGTAGAAATTCTGGGCTGAACTTTAGGTAGTAAAATGGCCATAACCCATTCTAGAAAACTCGAAATTGCAAACCGTAAAATGCTACAGAAAGATAACTTCCATACCTTTCCAGCCATATAAGACTCGAAATCTGGTTCCGTCTGAGATGATACAGTTTAATTCTTGAAGTTGACCCACCAGCAGCAAATATTCTGGGCTGACCTTTAGGTAGTAAAATGGTCATAACTCATTCTAGAAAACTCAAAATTGCAAACCATAAAATTCTACGGAAAGTTAACTTCCGTACCTTTCCAACCATATAAGACTCGAAACCTGGTTCCTTCTGAGATGATACAGTATAATTTTTGAAGTTGACCCATCAGCAGCAGAAAATCTGGGCTGACCTTTAGGTAGTAAAATAGTCATAACTCTTTCTAGAAAACTCGAAATTGCGAACCGTAAAATTCTACAGAAAGCTAACTTCCGTATCTTTCCAACCATATAAGACTCGAAACCCAGTTCCTTCTGAGATGATACAGTTTAATTCTTGAAGTTGACCCATCAGCGGATGCGGCATTCTCAGGCTTGATCGAAAATCTTCCAAATTGATTCCAATTATCCCCTAGGACTTGAATAGCTAAGAACTAGGTGCGTTTGAAGAGTGGATCTAGTGACATGAGGGGATCCATATGTGTAAGTGCAATTCTGGTAGATCAACTGGGTAGGAGCTCTACCGGTATCGGAGTAAATCTACTGTAAGGAAGCAGGATTGGTGCAACTCTGCTGCATAGGAGCTCTAAGAGTACCGGGGCGGATCTGCTGGATAGGAGATATACCGATAGTGGAGCAAATCTTCTGTAAGGAAGCAGGAGAGGTACAACTCTACTGCATAGGAGCTTTAGGTGTACCGGGGTGGATCTGCTATGAAACAAATTATAGCAAGGTGTGTATAAAACTATCTAGAGGGGGGGTGAATAGATTTTAAACTTTAATACCCAATTTTCGCATGTATGTCAATATTATGAAAATGCCCCTAACTAGTCAATATAAATATCAAGTGTAAAAAGTGCGGAATTATAAATGACACAAGATATTTACGTGGAAACCCTCACGGGAAAAAACCACGGGCTGTTATGTGCGCCACACACGAACCTCGAATCCACTAATTGAAATGATTACAACCTAATCCCGGTTTAATGATCTAATCCCAATCAATAATCATCTCAACTACCTAATCCCGGTATAAGTGGACCTAGTCCAATTGCTTGTGATTTAAGCTACCTAATCCCGATAGCAACACAAGACTTAATTCTCTAAGAAGAGATAATACAACCTATGTGAATATATAAAATATCCAAAATGCAATTAAGAGCTAGGTTACTCTATATGCTTATCTAGGATAGTGATTATGCAACTAATTCAATCCTAGATATTAAAAGCTAGATGACATGTCAAATAGCTTAGCTAAACATAGATTAACAAAACCTAGATAGCTATCAAAAATACAACACTCAATCATGTCAACACAACAATCTCTAATTTGTATCTAGAATATATTCAAGAGCATACAAATAATATAAGAGATGTCAATGATAAATAAAACACTAATTATGTATGATAATAGTGAAGAACTTACCAAAGAATATGTGTTGACCAAAACCCATGCAAGCAAGCATCCTAACTAAGCTAGAAAATGCTAGATGATATTTTGATGCATATGAGAATGGTTTTTGAGTGTTAAAAAGGTGTTCTTGATTTGATTTTCTCTCAAATGTCTCTCTTTGAAGTTTAGGGTTCTTAGAGTTAAAGAACATTCATTCTGAAAATGAGAAAGTGTGATATTTATAGACATCAAGAACAGGGCATGTGAAAAGACAAGTTTGCCCTTGTAACGCACCGTTCGGCAGTTTCAATCGGCGGCCAGGCCGCCGATCATGACCGCCGAATTGAGCTCATGAAGAATAGAGCATAAACGGCGGTTCATTCGGCGGTTTAGTGACCGCCGATCCCAACCGCCGAATCAGACCCGAGAGATCGAAATCGATCAGGTATGAACGACGGTTTCGAACGGCGGTCGAGACTGCCGATCGTTACAGCAGAATTGCTCCTGGAAGAAAACGGCGGTTCCATTCGGCGGCCAGGCCGCCGATAATAACCGCCGATCACCAACAGAGGTGAAAACCAATGAGAAGCCAAGGGCATTCTCCGTGGGCGGTCTTCGCGTAAAACCAAGCACATTCTAGTGCATGCGCGGACGTTTCCGAATACTATCGGGAAAGGAATTACAAGACACATAAATACACAACAAGATAACACAATCAAAGTGCTAGTGTGTAATGTGACATATGAAGAGAATGCACACAAATGTAAGAATGCAAAGTGTGTGTGTGCTTCTAAATCTCTTCAAAGAAAGTTAAGCACTAGAAGTATACCTTTGGAGTGCTCGTCCCTTGAGGTCTTGAAAGGGCCTTTGAGAATGATTCTCAATCATCTAAACTACCCTTACATTCAAACCCCAACACGTGGTTTGTCCACGAAATAAGCCAATCAAAGAATGGGAATCCTTACATGCTAGATATGAGAACTACCGGTAGCAGAGCGGCTGTAGAGGAGCTCTACAAGTATATGAGCAGACTTGCTGCATCGGGGCGGCATAGGATACCGGCTCCACTAGGAGCCCCATACATCATATTTGCTCCACATCAAACAAAAGTCGTCAAATGACAAAGTGAGCACCATTCGTGGTGCACATACAGCATATACAAATATGGATAATGGGTATACCACATGAATAATATGCCATGAATAATGAATCAATCACTTCAATAAATAGAAGGTTGAGCTTGCATGGCAATAAATAAATTAGATCCTATAGGTCTACATCATGATGCACTTCATACGTTCAACACATTTAAGGCGAAATATCAACCAATTATAATAGGCATTCATTTAGTTCATAGGATCCATGCAAACTTTTTATAAAATCACACTAGTAATAAAGGAACTAGTAGGGTGAAAATAAGTATCATGGCAACATGACATCATGGCATAAGCATGTAGTGAACATATTAGTGGAATGCGTTAAAACACATGTATAGCGATTATATGTAAGAGATAAAGAAACATACGCTCATGTAGAGACAAGGAAGCCACGTTGGTCAAGTGATTTCCCACAAACGGCGCTAAAATGTTAACCAAAAATTGTCACTGGGGTGAAATTTTCAATTAACGATTTATAAGGGACCCGGATCGGGATAGATCTGGGCTAGCGGGATACCTAGTAGCACGATACCCCGCTAGTTCCTATAGATCGACTAAGCGTGCAGTACAATAGTAGCAAGATAAGAAGGATTCTGATATATAGTAGAAGGTGGACTGGCCTATGGGGAAAAAGCATCACGTAGGATCATATGCTGAAAAACCCCTAGGTAGTATCCGGTGGAGAGAGATCTTTTATATATTTATGAATAGGGCGTGCTCCGGAGAGCTTACATAAGTAGGAGAATAACACCACATAAGTGCTCCAGAGAGCTTACAATAATAGGCGGGCTAGGCCTTTTTCTCTAATCAGTAGAAAAGAAGAAGAAGCAGAAGATGATCCCGGTTGGGGAAGAAGCTATAGGTCTTCTTTGGAAGAAGAAGAGGCCCCTGCTCAATAGAGAGCTTTGTCATATTTATAGGTTCTAATTCTTGTTGCCCACTCTATCAATTTAGTCAATCAATCCACAATTATAGGAACCACTGATTTGGCATTGATTGAGTTGAATATTCTCTCATTAATGGCATTGTGAATGGCCATTAAAGAGTTGACTGATCCCTCATTAATGGCGTTGTGAATGGCCATTAAAGAGTTGACTATCTTCATTAATGGCGTTGTGAATGGCCATTAAAGAGTTGACTATCTTTATTAATACGGTTGATTATCTCCATTAATAGGGTTGACTATCTCCATTAATGGCGTTTGATTATCTCCATGAATAGGGTTGACTATCTCCATGAGAGGTCAACCTTCCTTGTATTTGAATGCTGGCGCATACTATCCTTCTTGTAGCATGGTTCTAGTCTTCCTTGGTAATCTGACAGACAGTGTATCAAGACCTCCCTTGTTGACGCCTTCTATGTTAGGTGGTTGGGAGGTGCTTGGAGGATCGGTCTGGGCAGGAAACATGATACGGAGTATCGAGTGCGGGGAACCGAGTACCAGGTGCGGGATACCGGGTACCAAGTGCAGGGTACTGAGTACCAGGTGCAGGGTACTGAGTACCAGGTGCGGGATACCGGGTACCAAGTACTAGGTGCGAGATACCGGGTACCGAGTACTAGGTGCAGGGTACCGGGTACCGAGTACTAGGTGCGGGGTACCGGGTACTGAGTACTAGGTGCGGGGTACGGGGTACGGGGTACGGGGTACGTGGTACGCGGTACCAAGTGCAGGGTACTGGGTACCAGGATACCAATGTGGCGCGACATCAAGATACTGTGTTTCATGGATCATGCGGTAGCGGGGTACCGAGATAGTGTGGTAGTGGGATCCTTATGATCCTGGGTTCATTCTTTCTTCAATCAAACGACTTTGACATGGATGGAAAATTCTTCTTTAAACCCTTGCCAAAAAAGGTGGTTAACAAAACCTAATCTGGATAAAGAGACATGTCATAGACGACGGTGCCAGGTATCTGAGGAAGTTACGATGTTACAGGAAGGTTTATGTGGTGAGGTATGGGACTTATCAGTTGCTAACGCCACCAAATAATAGAGCCCGCCATGCTATTTACCCAAACCAATCGTCCTCTTCGTAGCAAGGTCTTGCAAAACACACCAATATGGAAAGAAAGTTACTGAACAATTTAAACTCCTTGTTAATTTGCTTACAGACATTAAATCAACTTTAAAGGTCGGCACATAAAGCACATCACGTAAATGAAACGTAGAATTCAAGGGTAAAGTTCCTATGTCAACAATAGGAGCAGTCTCTCCATTTAGTAAGCGAACTGTCGGTACAGATTGACGACTATTATTATGAACCAATAGTCTAGAAGAAGAAGTGATATGGTCCGTTGCTCCACTATCAATAATCCAATGCTGAAAAGGTAAATTTGACAAACCTGTAGCTGCAGCAGTATTTACTTGAAGAGATTCTTCATTCCCACCTTTGTTACTCATGATGGCGAGGATTTGCTGGAGTTGGAGATCAGAAAGACCAGGTACAGCAGATTGCATCTCTTTCTTGTTTGAACTTTCAGCTTGATTAGCTACAGGTGTGTATGTTTGAGGTTTGGATCGGTTTGTCTTGTGGTTCCGGTGGCCTGGTGGATAACCATGAAATTTCCAGCATGTATCAATAATATGACCATCCTCATTGCAATGGGAACAATATGGACGTCCTCTTTTACGATCGGATCGGTTAGATGGTGTAAAAGATCGATTGTTGGTTTGACGATAAGTTTGGTTGGTTCGGACGGCCATGGCTGTGGTATCAAGTGTACTCTTGGAAGCTCCAAAGGTACGCTACTTCTCCTCTTGGCAAATTGAAGAATACGCTTGACGAACTGATGGCAACGGATTCATCAAGAGAATTTGTCCACGAACGATGCTATAGAACTCATTAAGTCCCATGAGAAATTGCATCAACTTTTGGCGATCTTGTTGAGCCCTGCACGTACAGGTCAGTCTATCGGTATATGAGGCTAACTCATCCCATAGACTTTTCAATTTGGTGTAGTAAGCAGAAACTGAAAGTTGATCTTGAGTGAGATAAGCAATTTCTCGTTGAATCTGGAAGATACGGGGAGCATTGCTTTGAGAGAAGCATTCGCGAAGATCTTCCCATATTTCACGGGCAGTAGTGTAGTAGATGACACTGTCAGAAATATCGGCATCCAGAGTGTTGACGATCCATGAATGAACCATATCGTTGCATCGCGACCATGCTGCATCATCATTAGGGTTAGTTTTCGACGAAGGTGGATTGACAGATCCATTGACGAAACCCAACTTATTTTTCACATTCAAAGTGACCGTCATTGCTCTCTTCCAAGTTGCATAATTATCCCCAACAAGAGGTTTTGTAACCAACACCAAACCTGGATGATCATAATGGTGAATGAAGAACGGGTTGGAAACATTATTTCCACCCAAAGATTGAGATCCTTCGCCGAGATTGGGAACGCTTTTCCCATCCAAATTTTCACCCATGATGAAGAATAACAAGAAGGAAAGAAAACGGTGATTTGAGAAGAAGAAGAAGAAAATATGAACTAGAAATCTTGTTCCAGCTCTGATACCATGTAAAGTTTGATTTTGTAATTGAATGAATATTATTGAATCAATACAGTATGATTTATACAAGAGGACTCCTTGTTCTACAAGACTACTATTCCACAAATCAGGAATACAAATCTGTTACAAAGAGGAAACTAATCTCTAATAACAACATTCCTAAACCAACACAAAGAGGTCAACTTTCCTAACAATCCAGGTATGTGATTAAAATATTAAAATCAAATCAAATGCATGTAATTTTTTGAAAAATCATTCTGCTTCCACTATAAACCTCGAGGATATAAAAGTTGTAGAAAATGTTAGACATAGATTCCTCTATCTCTTATGTATTCCCAAAATTCTTTCCACCTACATTTTCAATTTCTAAACTCCATAAATAATTTTCATCACAAGGAGAGACTCAATCTCTACACAAAATATTAATACATCCCTTATACATCATGACTACAATACAACATACAAATAGTTCCGAATTTACATCATTTACAACTCAACTTTGAGTAATATATCCATAAATACAATCCTCCACTTATATAGAAGAAATTCCAATCTTCCGAGAATCATTTCTAACTCTAAACTTAAACTAATACAATTACACGATATTGTAAGAAACCCAAACAATGTTACAAGAGTCCAAGAATGTATAACTTACAAACTCTCAATTATACATATAAATTTCTCATAGATTCCTCTATAAAATAAAATAAAAGAGAATCATTTTACGTGTCCAGCTATTGGTCTAAAACAATGCTTGATTCAGGGTTTCCAATTGCTAACACCTCACTTGAGCAAATCCGTTAATTATTTTCTGTGGGGAGAAGTGAAAGGGGTGAGCTTTACAAGCCAAGTAGGAAGTATCTGAATTCTAAACATAGTTTATTTCAACAATATGTTCTTTTTTTTTCCTTTTGTATATTTCAATCATTTAGACATTCTCAAATGATACAAATAAACTTTCATAGGCAAATCATATTAAAAGACATCTATCAGCTTACTCAAATCATAAAGTCACATGGCATTTTAATGAATGGGCGAACAATTCAATATCACTTTCTAGCATGCTTAAATTGCATAATAAGCACGTCATGTATGACAATCGTCACCATTTACATAATCCTGCACATGTTCTAGAATATTTTTCTAATACACAAGCATGGCAGTATAACATAATTTTGTTTGTTATAATTCCTAAACCGTGGAATTCGTAAACAAGTACCACAATAGAAGGGTACTATCCTCATCCAATTCATATGAGGAGTGATGCAACTCCCTCAAACAGAGGTCGTTCCTGAGGGCACCAAGGGTTAAACCTAGACCACAACACTATATTCTAACGAGTCCATATCTTTTCCATTAACATTTCCATTTAATCATTTCTTTTACATTCATAAACATAACACATGCAATGCATGAAATACGTAAGTTATATAACTCAATCGTATATAACACTGAATCATTATCACATAATCCAATAACATTTATCAATATTTTTATTATATCGAATCATAGTTCATACTCAAATGATTCAAAAACGAACACGTGAAACACATCACAATTTCTTTATTTAACCTGATACAATACTCTTATAATATCAGTTACATACTTATTTTCTTTTCAGCAATACAATCATTCAACCATCAGCTCATTAACAAAATCAATGGACACATCAATTTAATTAAGTCCATATTTAATTTAGAGTTTAGAATCCCCCTACCTTGATCACGAGAAATACAATTCTAACTTTTCAGATTGAACCCACTCCTAGGACATTCACAATTACATCCACAGTAGGTAACAAGACACCTCATGAAATCTAAATTCAAAACAAATTAAATTAATAATAATCTCAATTACCCAACACATAGAATTATAGACAACTCCTAACCTCAAATACCTCCTCTAAAGCTATTAATCATAATTTCATAATATACTACTTGAGAACCCAATTATAATTGATTCTCAAACATTTCCAGCACCCCAAATAAATAACATTTCAAAAGCTATTATATTCCTCTTTCTTATTTTTGAAATTCCACCAATTATAAAACATTATTCTCATCTATAAATTGACATCAAATATTTTAAATAAACTAAATATTCATCAATCCTTTGATATCACAAGTATACACAACAATTAATACTCTTTAAATCACTACAACAAATTAGGTCTACCGCAACACGCAATGTGTGTTGCAAAAACTTTTCGCAACATGCCTTGCCTGTTGTTGATACGCCTGTTGCCAAAAGATGATATGCATTTTACAACTTACACCGCGTGTTGTCGTAGATATAGTAACAACATGAAGCGCGTGTTGTTATAACTAATGACAACGTCTATGTATGTTGTCGTAGATATTTGTAACAACGCACCTTGTTCGTTTTCAAAAATATTTATGGCAACACGCACGGTACATAAATGTCTATAACAACACGCGTTGTGTGTTGCTGTAGATAAGTACCGCAACAAATGCAGTACGTTGGGTTAGATGTTAACACTCCGTCGTCGCCATCCGGCCACCCGACGTCGTCCGGCAACCCACCTCTGTCACCGCCGGCCGTCCGGCCACCATCCGACCACCCGACGCCGTCCGGTAACCCACCTCCATCGCCACCGGCCATTCGGCAACCCACAGTCGCCACCGTCCGGCCGGCCGGCCACCCACCCACCCACCATTGTTGTCGTCTGTCAACCATCCGGCCACCAACCGCCGTCCGCCGTCCGCCGTCCAACCACGACCGTCGCCTCCGGCCACCCACCGCCGCCGACGTCCTTCCGACCACCGACCATCGTCGCCGCCGTCCACCGTCCACCGTCCGCCGCCTCCATCCACTTCTGATAATAATGAAAATTAATTGTCATTAGTGGGAATTGAACTTGAGACCTCAAGTCAATAATTGAAAGTCTTTACCACTTGACTACAAGACTTGTTGTGTTAACAATTGAACAAGATTTATATATGAGTTGTTAGAAAGAAAAAAAAAATCCTTGTTAGATAAATTTAAATTTATTCAACTAATCAAAATTCTAATTTCTACGATTAACATATATTAAAAAATATTTATTGAAACTTTTAATAAAATTATATTTTTAAAAACATATATAGTCGAGTTATTGGTCAATACTCTATGGTCACGTCTGGTTACATGGTGGAATGGTAATCAGAATGAGAATAAGAATGGAAAGGAAAGGAAAGGAAAGGAAAGGAAAACTAAGTTTTTTGTTTGGTTGGAACTTTAGAATTAGTGTCTGAATCAGTATTATTTTGTTTGGTTAACAACGGAATGGAATTGAGTTAACTGTATTTTGACCAAAATACCCCTAGTTATAAAACGTTCATTTTTTTTTTGAAAAAGCAGACTGAAACATTCATAATAACATGATATATTATGGATAATAATAATAAAATATAAAAGTATATTATATATATAATTATATATTATTTAATAAAATAATATATTATATATATATAATATATAATATATAATACATATAATAATATATAATACATATAATAATATATAATACATATAATAATATATATATTATATAATATAATATATATAATTTATAATTTACAATATATATATTATATTATAGAATATATATAATAATATATTTATATAATATAAATATATAATATATACCCCTAATTATAAAACATTCATAATAACATGATATATTATGGATAATAATAATAAAATATAAAAGTATATTATATATATAATATATAATAGATTTCTATGGCTGAATTGAATAAAAATAAATAACTAAATATTTAAATAATGAATTTTAGTCAAAATTTTAAGTTTTTTAATGTAGCGTAACCACCCTAATAATTATGTTATTGCTATATATCTGTCTATATTGCTACAGTAAACATCCTTTAATAATATAAATAAAATGATCAAATATTAAATATTTATTTTTATCTATTTAGATTAAATTAATTAGTATAAAAAAAATAATGAGCATTAAAAACACCGTATTTTGAAAATGAATATTTAGTTATTTTTAACAACATGCATAATCTAGTTGTAAAAACTCCGAGTTTCAACAACATTAAAACAAAGTATGTTGTTAAAGATAAGTCTATGACAACAATAAGATTGGTGTGTTGCAGAATATGTTACTTTTAACAACATAAGTAAGTGCGTGTTGCGAAAAACACATTTTTAACAACAAGCAAAGCTGCGTGTTGCGGAAGATAAACCCTTTTAACAACGTGCAGATTGCGTGTTGTAAAATGTAGGAAATTTAGCAACATGCAAGTCTGCGTGTTGCGAAACTCAAGACATTTAACAACATACAGGTTTGTGTGTTGTGAAATGCAAGAAATTTAACAACATACAAATTTGCGTGTTGTGAAAAACTAATAGTTTAACAACATGCGAACTTGTGTGTTGTGAAAGACAAGTCGTTTAACAACTTGCGTAAAATGTGTGTTGTCATATATTGTGATTTTTTAACAACTCGCATTGCGTGTTGTAATACGTAACCTTTCGCAACATTTATCAGTTATACGTTGCAATATGTCTCCCATTATTGACTACTTACGCATGTGTGTTGTTGTAAATCACTTCCACAACATGCATTTTTCGCGCGTTGCGATATGTGACTGAAAATAAATAATAAACGTGTCCTAAAGTAATCTAGAGGGGGGGTGAATAGATTTTAAACAATTTTACCCAATTTTTCGAGATTAGTCCAAATTACGAAAAAGCCCCAATCTAGTCAATATACAAAAAACATACAAGTGCGGAAATTTGAGGACACACAATATTTACGTGGAAACCCACACGGGGAAAAACCACGGGCTGTTATGTGCGCCACACGAGAACCTCGAATCCACTATTTGCAAATACGATTACAAATTAGGTTGACCACATCACACCTAAATTTACTAATCCGTCTTTGCTACCCGCGGGCCTTTAATAGTGACTCTAGTCCCTTGCTTGCAAACTACCTAAGAGGTAAATACAAGACTTGTCTCTAAAGTGAAGAGATAGCACAACCTAAGGTGAATATGTGAAATACTCAAGATGCTAAAAATGCAAGGTTAGACATTTTAAGCTTATCTAGGCAAGGATGAACATGTTAGACAATCCTAGATATCATATTACTATATGACATGCATAAACCAACACTAAATAAGCAACCAAAATCCTATATGCATTATCTATCACAATACAACTCACAAACCACAATAAAACAATCTTGAAACTAAGTCAAGTCATAAAGATGCAATCTTGAATCAATTCAAGTGATAAAGAAGCTATCTTGTAAAGCAAGAACATATAGATATGAGAATGATGTTCTAGATACAAGTCATGTGAGCAAAACTAAAAACCCTAGATGAAATCAACCTAGAATTATGCTAGATGATAAATGAAAGATGCAATATGAAGGGTTTTGTGATTTGGAAGCTTAAAGATGAAGTCTTGATACCTTGGCTTGAAGATACTCAACCATGCTCTCAAAAGTGTAATTTTTTGCTCTAGAAACCGAGCCAAGACTATCAAGACATATATAAATGGGATCCAAGTGAAGTGACATCGTTTTTGAAAAAAAAACGCTTCAGATTCCCGTCAGCTGCGCTGGTGCAGCGCTGGACGACCAGCGCAACTCACCAGCGCACGCCCTTTAACTGGCAAGGGCGCTCGACGAGTGGTGCGCCTCAAGGGCGCAAGACCAGCGGCAACATTCTGGACGAGATGCGCTGGTGACGCTTGCGCTGGTGACGACCAGCGCACCAACAGCGACAACCTACTGGAGGAGTTGCGCTGGAGGAGAGCGCCGGTGCAGACCAGCGCACGACCAGCGGTAGTCCACTGGACTAGTTGCGCTGGTCAGCTTGCGCTGGTGACGACCAGCGCATGACCAGCGCACACACTCCCTTAAGCACACAACCAAAAGTGCAAGGGTCAAAAGAAATGCATCCTAAGCCTAACTAGATATGCCATTATAATCACAAGATGTAAGAAGAGAGATTTAAATACCCAATGATGCACAAAAACTTCAAACACAACATACAAGTAAGAGTTATGCAAGTGTTGTGTGTGTGTGCAACTACATCTCTTCAAAGTAGAGTAAGTCAAGAAATCTACCTTCCTTGAAGCTCTTGATCATGCAATGAGGTTTTCTTCCATCCTAAGCTATCCTTACATATAGAACCCCATTGTGATTTTGCCAACGAAATACGCCAATAGAAAATGAGGCACTTACAATCTCCCCCTTTGGCTATTTCGTGACAAAATCACCACTCACATAGCATCCTCACAAAATAAAAGATTGGTCAACAAAAGTTTTCTACATTACAATTAAGCTCCTAGTCTAAGTCTTGAACATCTTCAAGTCAAATCCAAGCTTGTAGAAAAGAAATCCAACCTACACACAATCAACAAGAAAAATACCTTCCAAGAACAAGTGTGGGAGAGATGCTAATAACAAAAGAAATGTCATTTCAAAAGGTTTCAAAAAAAATCAAACAAGCAATGTAATGCAATGCAACTCCCCCTAAATGCAATCATCTCCCATCATGGGTTACTCACTCTCAACTCCCCCTAAATGCAATGCCTAGAAGCACAAATTCTCCCCAAACCTACTCCCCCTTTTTGTCATGAGATAGGCAAAGGGAGTCTCCCCTAATAGGTAAGCATTAGCAAGGAGAGCTTGTAGCACGAACACATATGCAATCAAATAGGCAATTTTATGCACCTCAATCAAGTAAGAGAGATTCAAGGAGTTTTATTTTATGACAAATGTGTGACAATAATGCTTTGCATGCAAGACATGTTGCATCTAAGACCAAAGCAATGGTATTTGGTAAAGCAAACAACAAAGGTTTCCAAAAGAATTCAAACCAATTTCACCCTTTGTCATGGAAAAAGCAAGGATATAGAATTTTAGTATTTCAAAAAAAAACTATATCCAACTTTATAGGCAAAACAAGACATGAGCGACTTTGCACCCTATTTGATTTTTCCGGGTGAGATACCCGTATGATAGTAGCCTTGTTATACAAATAAGGAAAGAGAGACTTTGGATATTAAGATCCTTATTAATGTAAGTCTCAACATTGCTTTTGCACACAAATTTGCATACAACATTTGCAATCAAACATTTCACATTTTCATCTCATACTTTTCAACTTAGGTATGTCATTTAAAAAGAATCATCATGTCATGGAGATCAATTAAAGGTCATTCAAAAAGTACTTCCGAAGTACATCTCCTATTCCAAAAATGCATGTTTGAGCATAGATATAACATGGATTGCAAGCAAGGCAATGTAGCACACTTATTTAGAAAAATACATATAAGTATGTACAACCAATCATCTCAAGCAATTAACTAAGAGGCATAAAATATATCAATGTGGCACAATGTATGATCATGCAACTTTGCTCTCTTTGCTTGAGCTCCCCATATGGGGTCAAGACACACCAAATCAACCCAATTGACAAATCCCAATAGACTTGCTAAGGTTCCCAAATCTAATGGTGTCTAAAGGCTTTGTAAACAAATCCGCTAGTTGGTCATTTGTTCCCACATGTTCCAATGCAATGGTTTTGCTCTCAACTAGCTCTCTTATGAAATGGTGTCTAATGTCAATGTGCTTTGTCCTAGAATGTTGGACGGGATTCTTAGAAATGTTAATGGCACTCATGTTATCACAAAATAAAGTAAGAGTACCTTGCTCCAAGCCATAATCGGCTAGCATTTGTTTCATCCACATCAATTGAGTGCAAGCACTACCGGCGGCAATATATTCCGCCTCGGCCGTGGATAGGGAAATTGAGTTTTGCTTCTTGCAAAACCAAGAAACCAAATTGTTCCCAAGGAAGAAGCAACCGCCCGATGTACTCTTCCTATCATCACAATTTCCCGCCCAATCGGCATCACTAAATCCAACAAGACTTGGATTAGTGTCAAAGGAGTACCATATCCCATGATTTGAGGTACCATTCACAAACCGAATGATCCTCTTCACCGCCACAAGGTGAGACTCTTTGGGATTAGCTTGGTACCTAGCACAAACACCCACACTAAAACAAATATCGGGCCTACTTGCGGTCAAGTAAAGCAAGCTACCTATCATGCCACGATATAGACTTTGTTCCACATCCTTTCCACTAGCATCTTTGCTAAGTTTCAAGGTGGTGCTCATGGGTGTGTCACAATGTTTGGCATTCTCAAGGCCAAACTTTTTCACTAGGCTCTTAGCATACTTAGCTTGGGATATAAAGATCCCATCATGCATTTGCTTGATTTGCAAGCCTAGGAAATAATTTAGTTCACCAACCATGCTCATTTCAAACTCATGAGACATGACATCAACAAATTGTCTAACTTTGGATTGGTTGGTGGAACCAAATACAATGTCATCAACATAAATTTGAGCTATGAATAGCTCATCTTTAGTGCACTTGATGAACAAAGTCTTGTCAACACTACCTCTTGAGTAGCCATTGTCAACAAGATAAAGAGTGAGGCGCTCATACCAAGCCCTCGGTGCTTGTTTCAACCCATATAGAGCCTTCTTGAGGCGATAGACATGAGAGGGGTGGTGTGGATCCACAACCCTTTGGGTTGCTCAACAAACACTTCCTCATGCAATAAGCCATTGAGGAAGGCACTCTTGACATCCATTTGTTGTAACTTGAACTTGTACACATAAGAAATGGATAAGAGAAGCCTTATGGACTCAAGACGGGCAACGGGAGCAAAAGTCTCCTCAAAGTCAATACCCTCAATTTGAGAGTATCCTTGTGCAACAAGCCTTGCCTTGTTTCGCACAATGTTGCCATCCTCATCGGATTTGTTCCTAAACACCCATTTAGTTCCTATGACATTGGTGTTTTTGGGTCTAGGAACAAGAGTCCAAACCTCATTTCTCTCAAATTGGTTTAGCTCTTCTTGCATGGCAAGAACCCAAAACTCATCTTCCAAGGCTTCATCAACCTTTTTGGGTTCTATTTGAGAGGTGTAACAAGTGTAGCTAATTTGATTAGCTATTTGACGCCTAGTCCTAACACCCTCTCTAACTTCTCCAATGATATCATCCTTATCATGGAGCTTTCTAACCCAAGGAGCGGGTTCATTAGAGTCCAAAGGGGGAACTCTATTAAGAGGCAAATCATCCTCTTCATCTTGGTTTGACTTCACACCACTAGAAGTCTCACCACTTTCCTTCAAAGGAAGGTCATTCACCTCACAAACATCCTCCTCATGGTCATCATGTTTGGGCCTACAATCATCAAAGACAACATTTGATGATTCTATAACACTTTGAGTCTTTAGATTAAAAACTCTATAGGCCTTGCTATTAAGTGCATACCCAATGAAAATACCCTCATCACTCTTGGCATCAAACTTGCCAAGTTGATCCCGGTCATTTAGTATATAGCACTTACTCCCAAAGATGTGGAAGTAGCTCACATTGGGTTTTCTACCCTTCCATAACTCATAGGATGTTTGTTTAGTCCCGGGCCTAAGGAAAACTCTATTCCCTATGTAGCAAGCCGTATTGATGGCTTCGGCCCAAAGATTTCTAGGGACTTTGTTGCTAAGCAACATCACACGGGCCATCTCTTGGAGGACTCTATTCTTCCTCTCAACAACACCATTTTGTTGAGGAGTCCTAGGGGCCGAAAATTCATGGGAAATGCCTAAGCTATTGCAAAAATTTTCAAACTTAGCATTTTCAAATTCTTTCCCATGATCACTTCTAATTTTCTTAATGCTTTTAATGTGAGAAGTTTTCTCATTTTGAATTTTGACACAAAGCATTTTGAATTTCTCAAAGGCTTCGGACTTTTCTCTAAGGAAGTAAGTCCAAGTAAACCTAGAGAAGTCATCAACAACAACAAGAATGTACCTTCTACCACCTAAACTTTCGGTTTGAATGGGACCCATAAGGTCCATATGGATGAGCTCCAATGGCTCTTTGGTGGAGAGGTATTTGCCTTTCTTGTGCACACTCTTAGTTTGCTTTCCTTGTTGACAAGGTCCACAAACTCCCTCAACCTTTTTCCCAAACTTGGGAAGGCCCCTAACAACATTCAACCTATCAAGGACTTTCAAGTCCCTATAGTTCATATGGCCAAGTCTTTGGTGCCACACCTCAATTTGCTCACTAGTAGACAAGTTACAAGAGATGAGATTAGACTCAAGACAATAACAATTGTCACTTGATCTCTTGCCTTTCAACAAAACTTGCCCATTTTCCTTAAGAATAGAGCAATCAACTTTTCCAAACATAACCGAAAGCCCTTCATCACTTAAGTGTGATATACTAATGAGATTGGCTTGCAAGCCATCAACATAGAGAGCATTGGGCAAGGAGGGTAAACCGGGAATAGATATATTACCTTTCCCTATGACCTTTTTCTTAGATCCATCACCAAAGGTGACACACCCACCATCCTCCATCACAAGAGATTCAAAGAAACTCTTGTTTCCGGTCATGTGCCTAGAACACCCACTATCAAGGTACCAAGTGTTAGAGGCATTTGCTTTTAAGGCAACTTAGGCCACATAGCAATAATAGTCATCATGTCTACTCATCCTAGGTGAAACATGGTCATTCCTAGGAGCCATTGGTCCATTAGCTCTAAAATTTCTAGGTGCATGCATTGTGGCTCTTCTAAGCATATTTTTCTCAATCATACTTTCTCTTCTACACAATTTAATATACTTAAGGCAATTAGGCCTAATATGGCCTTCAATTCCACAAAAATGGCAAGTAGGAGTAAAGTAGGAATTCATACCATAGCCTTGAGCAAACATTTGTGGCCTCCTTCTATTTTGAGTTGCTATTTGATGTTGAGGCAACTCTCTCCTTTGTGGTTGAGCCAAGTTGGCATGTCTTCTAGGTTGAGCATGAAAGACCCCATGTTGAGCTTGTGGGATCCTTTGTTGTGGAGGTCTTGGTTGTGGAGCTCTAGGTTGAGGAGGTCTTGGTTGTGGAGCTCTAGGTTGAAGAGGAGCTCTAGTTGGAATCCTTGCTTGTGCTTGCTTGGAGGATTCACCGACTTCAACCCACTTGGTTGTTTGTTGAGGGGTTTGAACATTCTCAACCTCCTTGCTCTTGACAAAAGTTGTCTTCTTCAAGGATGTGGCTTCCATTTCTTCCACATATCCTAACCCCTTCTTGTCACTAGGACTCTTCCCATAAGATAGCATCTTGTCAAGCTTCTCGGTTCCGGAAGTCATCTTAGCAATCAACTCTTTTGCTTCCATGAGCTCTTTCCCCAAACTTTGTTCACTTTTCTTGACCAAGACTAACTCCATCTTCAACCCTTCTTCTATCTCCTTTGCCTTACTCATTTCCTTGCTCAAATGAGTCACTTTAGATGTCAACTCAAGCTTCTCCCCTTTCAACTTTTGTATCTCCTTTTTCTTCTTCAATCTTGAGTTCTCAAAGAATCTCATGAAGTCATCATAGTCCATCTCTTCATCAAACTCAAAATTTGACGTTGAGGAGTTACTCCCACCATTTGAGCCATTTTCATCCACTTCTTCTTGCTTGTCATCTTCCTCTTCTTTATCACTCATAACTTCATTGCTATTGTGAGAGGATGAGAAAGCAATGAAGTTGGCAACTTGGTCTTCCTCATCATCCGAAGACTTGTCTTCATCTTCTAGGTCATCACTATCACTCCAAGTAACCGCCATGGCTCTTCCTTTCTTCTTCTTCAAATTTGCACATTCGGGAGCAATGTGTCCAAACCTACTACACTCATAGCATTGGACACCCTTCTTATGGTCTTTCTCTTGAGCTTGCTCCACTTTCTTGAAAGGAGCCTTTTTCTTTACAAACTTTCCCTTGGAGCCAAACCCTCTCTTCTCAAATCTCATGAATTGCTTGAACCTTTTTGCCATCAAAGCAATTTCTTCATCCGAGTCTTCTTCATCTTTCTCAACCTTGACACTCTTCAAGGCAAGACTCTTTTGCTTCTTTGGAGGTGTAGTTGTAGGACCTTTCCTAGATTCATAGGCCAAGAGCCTTCCAATGACTTCACTTGGCTTCATTCTTGAGTAGTCACTATTTTCTTCCAATGCCGTCACTTTGGATTCAAACCTCTCGGGAAGTGACCTCATGATCTTTTGCTTAATTCTTCTATCCGAGTAGGGATCACCAAGTTGGTGACTTTGGTTTACTATATCCATGAGCTTCACTTGGAAGTCATTGAGGCACTCATCATCCTCCATCCTTATGGTCTCAAATTGCGTTTGGAGAACTTGAAGCTTGGAATCCTTAACCACATCGGTTCCTTCATGAGCCGTCTCTAATATATCCCAAGCTTCCTTTGCTATCCTTGTAGTTTGAATGAGCTTGTATTGGTTGTCATCCATGGCACATAGGATTGCATGCATGGCTTTGTTGTTCCATTTTGAAGCCTCAAATTCTTGTGGAGTCCATTGTGCCTTCGGCTTGAGGACTTCCTCTCCACCTCCCGTAGGAGTCATCATAGGTGGAGTGTATCCATCTTCAATCGCCATCCATGCCCGGTCATGAATTTGACTCACATAAGCTTCCATTTTGCCCTTCCATGAGGCGTAATTGACCCCGGTGAGCAAGGGGGGTCTTGTGCTAGAGGCACCCTCACCTCCCATTCCATTTCCACTCATTGTGTTTGGGTTTGAATGAAATGAATGCACACAAACAAACTAAGCACACACCACAATGCAAACAAATGCAAGAAACTCTAACAAGAGCAAGGGATCTCCTAATTATGTTAAGGAACCCGCTCTGATACCAATTGAAAATAAATAATAAACGTGTCCTAAAGTAATCTAGAGGGGGGGTGAATAGATTTTAAACAATTTTACCCAATTTTTCGAGATTAGTCCAAATTACGAAAAAGCCCCAATCTAGTCAATATACAAAAAACATACAAGTGCGGAAATTTGAGGACACACAATATTTACGTGGAAACCCACACGGGGAAAAACCACGGGCTGTTATGTGCGCCACACGAGAACCTCGAATCCACTATTTGCAAATACGATTACAAATTAGGTTGACCACATCACACCTAAATTTACTAATCCGTCTTTGCTACCCGCGGGCCTTTAATAGTGACTCTAGTCCCTTGCTTGCAAACTACCTAAGAGGTAAATACAAGACTTGTCTCTAAAGTGAAGAGATAGCACAACCTAAGGTGAATATGTGAAATACTCAAGATGCTAAAAATGCAAGGTTAGACATTTTAAGCTTATCTAGGCAAGGATGAACATGTTAGACAATCCTAGATATCATATTACTAAATGACATGCATAAACCAACACTAAATAAGCAACCAAAATCCTATATGCATTATCTATCACAATACAACTCACAAACCACAATAAAACAATCTTGAAACTAAGTCAAGTCATAAAGATGCAATCTTGAATCAATTCAAGTGATAAAGAAGCTATCTTGTAAAGCAAGAACATATAGATATGAGAATGATGTTCTAGATACAAGTCATGTGAGCAAAACTAAAAACCCTAGATGAAATCAACCTAGAATTATGCTAGATGATAAATGAAAGATGCAATATGAAGGGTTTTGTGATTTGGAAGCTTAAAGATGAAGTCTTGATACCTTGGCTTGAAGATACTCAACCATGCTCTCAAAAGTGTAATTTTTGCTCTAGAAACCGAGCCAAGACTATCAAGACATATATAAATGGGATCCAAGTGAAGTGACATCGTTTTTGAAAAAAAACGCTTCAGATTCCCGTCAGCTGCGCTGGTTCAGCGCTGGACAACCAGCACAACTCACCAGCGCACGCCCTTTAACCGGCAAGGGCGCTCGACGAGTGGTGCGCCTCAAGGGCGCAAGACCAGTGGCAACATTCTGGACGAGATGCGCTGGTGATGACCAGCACACCAACAGCGACAACCTACTGGAGGAGTTGCGCTGGAGGAGTACGCCGGTGCAGACCAGCGCACGACCAGCGGTAGTCCACTGGACTAGTTGCGCTGGTCAGCTTGCGCTGGTGACGACCAGCGCATGACCAGCGCACACACTCCCTTAAGCACACAAACAAAAGTGCAAGGGTCAAAAGAAATGCATCCTAAGCCTAACTAGATATGCCATTATAATCACAAGATGTAAGAAGAGAGATTTAAATACCCAATGATGCACAAAAACTGCAAACACAACATACAAGTAAGAGTTATGCAAGTGTTGTGTGTGTGTGCAACTACATCTCTTCAAAGTAGAGTAAGTCAAGAAATCTACCTTCCTTGAAGCTCTTGATCATGCAATGAGGTTTTCTTCCATCCTAAGCTATCCTTACATATAGAACCCCATTGTGATTTTGCCAACGAAATACGCCAATAAAAAATGAGGCACTTACAATCTCCCCCTTTGGCTATTTCGTGACAAAATCACCACTCACATAGCATCCTCACAAAATAAAAGATTGGTCAACAAAAGTTTTCTACATTACAATTAAGCTCCTAGTCTAAGTCTTGAACATCTTCAAGTCAAATCCAAGCTTGTAGAAAAGAAATCCAACCTACACACAATCAACAAGAAAAATACCTTCCAAGAACAAGTGTGGGAGAGATGCTAATAACAAAAGAAATGTCATTTCAAAAGGTTTCAAAAAAAATCAAACAAGCAATGTAATGCAATGCAACTCCCCCTAAATGCAATCATCTCCCATCATGGGTTACTCACTCTCAACTCCCCCTAAATGCAATGCCTAGAAGCACAAATTCTCCCCAAACCTACTCCCCCTTTTTGTCATGAGATAGGCAAAGGGAGTCTCCCCTAATAGGTAAGCATTAGCAAGGAGAGCTTGTAGCACGAACACATATGCAATCAAATAGGCAATTTTATGCACCTCAATCAAGTAAGAGAGATTCAAGGAGTTTTATTTTATGACAAATGTGTGACAATAATGCTTTGCATGCAAGACATGTTACATCTAAGACCAAAGCAATGGTATTTGGTAAAGCAAACAACAAAGGTTTCCAAAAGAATTCAAACCAATTTCACCCTTTGTCATGGAAAAAGCAAGGATATAGAATTTTAGTATTTCAAAAAAAAACTATATCCAACTTTATAGGCAAAACAAGACATGAGCGACTTTGCACCCTATTTGATTTTTCCGGGTGAGATACCCGTATGATAGTAGCCTTGTTATACAAATAAGGAAAGAGAGACTTTGGATATTAAGATCCTTATTAATGTAAGTCTCAACATTGCTTTTGCACACAAATTTGCATACAACATTTGCAATCAAACATTTCACATTTTCATCTCATACTTTTCAACTTAGGTATGTCATTTAAAAAGAATCATCATGTCATGGAGATCAATTAAAGGTCATTCAAAAAGTACTTCCGAAGTACATCTCCTATTCCAAAAATGCATGTTTGAGCATAGATATGACATGGATTGCAAGCAAGGCAATGTAGCACACTTATTTAGAAAAATACATATAAGTATGTACAACCAATCATCTCAAGCAATTAACTAAGAGGCATAAAATATATCAATGTGGCACAATGTATGATCATGCAACTTTGCTCTCTTTGCTTGAGCTCCCCATATGGGGTCAAGACACACCAAATCAACCCAATTGACAAATCCCAATAGACTTGCTAAGGTTCCCAAATCTAATGGTGTCTAAAGGCTTTGTAAACAAATCCGCTAGTTGGTCATTTGTTCCCACATGTTCCAATGCAATGGTTTTGCTCTCAACTAGCTCTCTTATGAAATGGTGTCTAATGTCAATGTGCTTTGTCCTAGAATGTTGGACGGGATTCTTAGAAATGTTAATGGCACTCATGTTATCACAAAATAAAGTAAGAGTACCTTGCTCCAAGCCATAATCGGCTAGCATTTGTTTCATCCACATCAATTGAGTGCAAGCACTACCGGCGGCAATATATTCCGCCTCGGCCGTGGATAGGGAAATTGAGTTTTGCTTCTTGCAAAACCAAGAAACCAAATTGTTCCCAAGGAAGAAGCAACCGCCCGATGTACTCTTCCTATCATCACAATTTCCCGCCCAATCGGCATCACTAAATCCAACAAGACTTGGATTAGTGTCAAAGGAGTACCATATCCCATGATTTGAGGTACCATTCACAAACCGAATGATCCTCTTCACCGCCACAAGGTGAGACTCTTTGGGATTAGCTTGGTACCTAGCACAAACACCCACACTAAAACAAATATCGGGCCTACTTGCGGTCAAGTAAAGCAAGCTACCTATCATGCCACGATATAGACTTTGTTCCACATCCTTTCCACTAGCATCTTTGCTAAGTTTCAAGGTGGTGCTCATGGGTGTGTCACAATGTTTGGCATTCTCAAGGCCAAACTTTTTCACTAGGCTCTTAGCATACTTAGCTTGGGATATAAAGATCCCATCATGCATTTGCTTGATTTGCAAGCCTAGGAAATAATTTAGTTCACCAACCATGCTCATTTCAAACTCATGAGACATGACATCAACAAATTGTCTAACTTTGGATTGGTTGGTGGAACCAAATACAATGTCATCAACATAAATTTGAGCTATGAATAGCTCATCTTTAGTGCACTTGATGAACAAAGTCTTGTCAACACTACCTCTTGAGTAGCCATTGTCAACAAGATAAAGAGTGAGGCGCTCATACCAAGCCCTCGGTGCTTGTTTCAACCCATATAGAGCCTTCTTGAGGCGATAGACATGAGAGGGGTGGTGTGGATCCACAAACCCTTTGGGTTGCTCAACAAACACTTCCTCATGCAATAAGCCATTGAGGAAGGCACTCTTGACATCCATTTGTTGTAACTTGAACTTGTACACACAAGAAATGGATAAGAGAAGCCTTATGGACTCAAGACGGGCAACGGGAGCAAAAGTCTCCTCAAAGTCAATACCCTCAATTTGAGAGTATCCTTGTGCAACAAGCCTTGCCTTGTTTCGCACAATGTTGCCATCCTCATCGGATTTGTTCCTAAACACCCATTTAGTTCCTATGACATTGGTGTTTTTGGGTCTAGGAACAAGAGTCCAAACCTCATTTCTCTCAAATTGGTTTAGCTCTTCTTGCATGGCAAGAACCCAAAACTCATCTTCCAAGGCTTCATCAACCTTTTTGGGTTCTATTTGAGAGGTGTAACAAGTGTAGCTAATTTGATTAGCTATTTGACGCCTAGTCCTAACACCCTCTCTAACTTCTCCAATGATATCATCCTTATCATGGAGCTTTCTAACCCAAGGAGCGGGTTCATTAGAGTCCAAAGGGGGAACTCTATTAAGAGGCAAATCATCCTCTTCATCTTGGTTTGACTTCACACCACTAGAAGTCTCACCACTTTCCTTCAAAGGAAGGTCATTCACCTCACAAACATCCTCCTCATGGTCATCATGTTTGGGCCTACAATCATCAAAGACAACATTTGATGATTCTATAACACTTTGAGTCTTTAGATTAAAAACTCTATAGGCCTTGCTATTAAGTGCATACCCAATGAAAATACCCTCATCACTCTTGGCATCAAACTTGCCAAGTTGATCCCGGTCATTTAGTATATAGCACTTACTCCCAAAGATGTGGAAGTAGCTCACATTGGGTTTTCTACCCTTCCATAACTCATAGGATGTTTGTTTAGTCCCGGGCCTAAGGAAAACTCTATTCCCTATGTAGCAAGCCGTATTGATGGCTTCGGCCCAAAGATTTCTAGGGACTTTGTTGCTAAGCAACATCACACGGGCCATCTCTTGGAGGACTCTATTCTTCCTCTCAACAACACCATTTTGTTGAGGAGTCCTAGGGGCCGAAAATTCATGGGAAATGCCTAAGCTATTGCAAAAATTTTCAAACTTAGCATTTTCAAATTCTTTCCCATGATCACTTCTAATTTTCTTAATGCTTTTAATGTGAGAAGTTTTCTCATTTTGAATTTTGACACAAAGCATTTTGAATTTCTCAAAGGCTTCGGACTTTTCTCTAAGGAAGTAAGTCCAAGTAAACCTAGAGAAGTCATCAACAACAACAAGAATGTACCTTCTACCACCTAAACTTTCGGTTTGAATGGGACCCATAAGGTCCATATGGATGAGCTCCAATGGCTCTTTGGTGGAGAGGTATTTGCCTTTCTTGTGCACACTCTTAGTTTGCTTTCCTTGTTGACAAGGTCCACAAACTCCCTCAACCTTTTTCCCAAACTTGGGAAGGCCCCTAACAACATTCAACCTATCAAGGACTTTCAAGTCCCTATAGTTCATATGGCCAAGTCTTTGGTGCCACACCTCAATTTGCTCACTAGTAGACAAGTTACAAGAGATGAGATTAGACTCAAGACAATAACAATTGTCACTTGATCTCTTGCCTTTCAACAAAACTTGCCCATTTTCCTTAAGAATAGAGCAATCAACTTTTCCAAACATAACCGAAAGCCCTTCATCACTTAAGTGTGATATACTAATGAGATTGGCTTGCAAGCCATCAACATAGAGAGCATTGGGCAAGGAGGGTAAACCGGGAATAGATATATTACCTTTCCCTATGACCTTTTTCTTAGATCCATCACCAAAGGTGACACACCCACCATCCTCCATCACAAGAGATTCAAAGAAACTCTTGTTTCCGGTCATGTGCCTAGAACACCCACTATCAAGGTACCAAGTGTTAGAGGCATTTGCTTTTAAGGCAACTTAGGCCACATAGCAATAATAGTCATCATGTCTACTCATCCTAGGTGAAACATGGTCATTCCTAGGAGCCATTGGTCCATTAGCTCTAAAATTTCTAGGTGCATGCATTGTGGCTCTTCTAAGCATATTTTTCTCAATCATACTTTCTCTTCTACACAATTTAATATACTTAAGGCAATTAGGCCTAATATGGCCTTCAATTCCACAAAAATGGCAAGTAGGAGTAAAGTAGGAATTCATACCATAGCCTTGAGCAAACATTTGTGGCCTCCTTCTATTTTGAGTTGCTATTTGATGTTGAGGCAACTCTCTCCTTTGTGGTTGAGCCAAGTTGGCATGTCTTCTAGGTTGAGCATGAAAGACCCCATGTTGAGCTTGTGGGATCCTTTGTTGTGGAGGTCTTGGTTGTGGAGCTCTAGGTTGAGGAGGTCTTGGTTGTGGAGCTCTAGGTTGAAGAGGAGCTCTAGTTGGAATCCTTGCTTGTGCTTGCTTGGAGGATTCACCGACTTCAACCCACTTGGTTGTTTGTTGAGGGGTTTGAACATTCTCAACCTCCTTGCTCTTGACAAAAGTTGTCTTCTTCAAGGATGTGGCTTCCATTTCTTCCACATATCCTAACCCCTTCTTGTCACTAGGACTCTTCCCATAAGATAGCATCTTGTCAAGCTTCTCGGTTCCGGAAGTCATCTTAGCAATCAACTCTTTTGCTTCCATGAGCTCTTTCCCCAAACTTTGTTCACTTTTCTTGACCAAGACTAACTCCATCTTCAACCCTTCTTCTATCTCCTTTGCCTTACTCATTTCCTTGCTCAAATGAGTCACTTTAGATGTCAACTCAAGCTTCTCCCCTTTCAACTTTTGTATCTCCTTTTTCTTCTTCAATCTTGAGTTCTCAAAGAATCTCATGAAGTCATCATAGTCCATCTCTTCATCAAACTCAAAATTTGACGTTGAGGAGTTACTCCCACCATTTGAGCCATTTTCATCCACTTCTTCTTGCTTGTCATCTTCCTCTTCTTTATCACTCATAACTTCATTGCTATTGTGAGAGGATGAGAAAGCAATGAAGTTGGCAACTTGGTCTTCCTCATCATCCGAAGACTTGTCTTCATCTTCTAGGTCATCACTATCACTCCAAGTAACCGCCATGGCTCTTCCTTTCTTCTTCTTCAAATTTGCACATTCGGGAGCAATGTGTCCAAACCTACTACACTCATAGCATTGGACACCCTTCTTATGGTCTTTCTCTTGAGCTTGCTCCACTTTCTTGAAAGGAGCCTTTTTCTTTGCAAACTTTCCCTTGGAGCCAAACCCTCTCTTCTCAAATCTCATGAATTGCTTGAACCTTTTTGCCATCAAAGCAATTTCTTCATCCGAGTCTTCTTCATCTTTCTCAACCTTGACACTCTTCAAGGCAAGACTCTTTTGCTTCTTTGGAGGTGTAGTTGTAGGACCTTTCCTAGATTCATAGGCCAAGAGCCTTCCAATGACTTCACTTGGCTTCATTCTTGAGTAGTCACTATTTTCTTCCAATGCCGTCACTTTGGATTCAAACCTCTCGGGAAGTGACCTCATGATCTTTTGCTTAATTCTTCTATCCGAGTAGGGATCACCAAGTTGGTGACTTTGGTTTACTATATCCATGAGCTTCACTTGGAAGTCATTGAGGCACTCATCATCCTCCATCCTTATGGTCTCAAATTGCGTTTGGAGAACTTGAAGCTTGGAATCCTTAACCACATCGGTTCCTTCATGAGCCGTCTCTAATATATCCCAAGCTTCCTTTGCTATCCTTGTAGTTTGAATGAGCTTGTATTGGTTGTCATCCATGGCACATAGGATTGCATGCATGGCTTTGTTGTTCCATTTTGAAGCCTCAAATTCTTGTGGAGTCCATTGTGCCTTCGGCTTGAGGACTTCCTCTCCACCTCCCGTAGGAGTCATCATAGGTGGAGTGTATCCATCTTCAATCGCCATCCATGCCCGGTCATGAATTTGACTCACATAAGCTTCCATTTTGCCCTTCCATGAGGCGTAATTGACCCCGGTGAGCAAGGGGGGTCTTGTGCTAGAGGCACCCTCACCTCCCATTCCATTTCCACTCATTGTGTTTGGGTTTGAATGAAATGAATGCACACAAACAAACTAAGCACACACCACAATGCAAACAAATGCAAGAAACTCTAACAAGAGCAAGGGATCTCCTAATTATGTTAAGGAACCCGCTCTGATACCAATTGAAAATAAATAATAAACGTGTCCTAAAGTAATCTAGAGGGGGGGTGAATAGATTTTAAACAATTTTACCCAATTTTTCGAGATTAGTCCAAATTACGAAAAAGCCCCAATCTAGTCAATATACAAAAAACATACAAGTGCGGAAATTTGAGGACACACAATATTTACGTGGAAACCCACACGGGGAAAAACCACGGGCTGTTATGTGCGCCACACGAGAACCTCGAATCCACTATTTGCAAATACGATTACAAATTAGGTTGACCACATCACACCTAAATTTACTAATCCGTCTTTGCTACCCGCGGGCCTTTAATAGTGACTCTAGTCCCTTGCTTGCAAACTACCTAAGAGGTAAATACAAGACTTGTCTCTAAAGTGAAGAGATAGCACAACCTAAGGTGAATATGTGAAATACTCAAGATGCTAAAAATGCAAGGTTAGACATTTTAAGCTTATCTAGGCAAGGATGAACATGTTAGACAATCCTAGATATCATATTACTATATGACATGCATAAACCAACACTAAATAAGCAACCAAAATCCTATATGCATTATCTATCACAATACAACTCACAAACCACAATAAAACAATCTTGAAACTAAGTCAAGTCATAAAGATGCAATCTTGAATCAATTCAAGTGATAAAGAAGCTATCTTGTAAAGCAAGAACATATAGATATGAGAATGATGTTCTAGATACAAGTCATGTGAGCAAAACTAAAAACCCTAGATGAAATCAACCTAGAATTATGCTAGATGATAAATGAAAGATGCAATATGAAGGGTTTTGTGATTTGGAAGCTTAAAGATGAAGTCTTGATACCTTGGCTTGAAGATACTCAACCATGCTCTCAAAAGTGTAATTTTTTGCTCTAGAAACCGAGCCAAGACTATCAAGACATATATAAATGGGATCCAAGTGAAGTGACATCGTTTTTGAAAAAAAAACGCTTCAGATTCCCGTCAGCTGCGCTGGTGCAGCGCTGGACGACCAGCGCAACTCACCAGCGCACGCCCTTTAACTGGCAAGGGCGCTCGACGAGTAGTGCGCCTCAAGGGCGCAAGACCAGCGGCAACATTCTGGACGAGATGCGCTGGTGACGCTTGCGCTGGTGACGACCAGCGCACCAACAGCGACAACCTACTGGAGGAGTTGCGCTGGAGGAGAGCGCCGGTGCAGACCAGCGCACGACCAGCGGTAGTCCACTGGACTAGTTGCGCTGGTCAGCTTGCGCTGGTGACGACCAGCGCATGACCAGCGCACACACTCCCTTAAGCACACAACCAAAAGTGCAAGGGTCAAAAGAAATGCATCCTAAGCCTAACTAGATATGCCATTATAATCACAAGATGTAAGAAGAGAGATTTAAATACCCAATGATGCACAAAAACTTCAAACACAACATACAAGTAAGAATTATGCAAGTGTTGTGTGTGTGTGCAACTACATCTCTTCAAAGTAGAGTAAGTCAAGAAATCTACCTTCCTTGAAGCTCTTGATCATGCAATGAGGTTTTCTTCCATCCTAAGCTATCCTTACATATAGAACCCCATTGTGATTTTGCCAACGAAATACGCCAATAAAAAATGAGGCACTTACAGTGACTTTTGGCAACATTTACCTGATGTATGTTGCTAATTGAATATTGTCTTAGACTGTTTATCTTGTAGTGAATGACTTTTAGTGAAAACCCAGATGTTTTCATTCACAATTTCTACTTCTAAAGGTTACTGCAAGTTTATTTTCTTGTCTAATATCATTCAAGATTTGATTATTCAACTTGCCAACCCCAACTTAGACTTAAATTTCTCTCTTACAAGAGTATTCATTTCTAGAGAGAGAAAACTCCATAAAAATGACAACAATAACAAATTATGAAATCAAATAAACTTTGAACACTTACCTTGAAATCCTATAGAAAAGTTTTGCCATTTCTCTTGTCTTCCTTTCTCTTCTCTCTCTCGACCACTCTCCTTCTTTCTTTCTCTATTCCTTTTTCTTCACTGGTTCTCTCTACTAGTTTCTATTTCTCTTATTTATCTCATTTAGTCATTATCACTTTTTATTTTAAGATAAACGAACGAGATTACAACAACTGAAAACCATAAACATGGCTGTTATCTAGCCAAACAGACTCCTTCGCAGAGGAGAAGGCTAAGGAAGCAAGATTATGAGCCTAGGAGTTCCCGGAAGTGGGAATAGCTTGACACTTACTCACACCTACATCAACAAACAAGGCCTTAATGTCCAAGACAATAAAATTTGCATCCCCATGGAACGGGCAGAACTACAAACAATAGAAGCCACTTCAGGAGAGGAAATTTCAGCAATAGCAACTTGTAAGCACAAAGATTTTGCAAACATTAAACCTTCACGCAAGGCTAAAAACTGGCCAACCTCTAGAGAAAAGTAACCAGGCAAAGAAACAGATCGAGCTGCAATCATTTTCCCCTTGCAGTCACAGATTGCAAACCCAACACCAAAATTTTTACCTTTCTTTCTGGTGACAACAGCCGTATTCAGCTTCAACAAACCAGGAGGAGGAACAGTCCAGTCCAGTCCACTAGGGGCCTGCGGGAAGAGGGAGGAGAAGGAGTTATAGCCTGTTTAGACTTCTGAAACTCTGCCAGATAGGCCGAGGCCCAAGAGAACACCAAATCAGGCACTCTAGCAGAACCTTCCACCAGACCAGTGTTGCAGTTTTCCCACACCGCCCAGGAGATAATACTGAAGAGGCAAAGGGAATCATCAGGGAAAAGACCATCCACCTTTACAAAAATGTCTAAAACCAGAAGCTCCCTGAATTTTACCAAAATGGAGGAGAAGCTAGAGAGAGCCCAGACCTTCCTAGCCACCTTACACCTAAAAATAACATGACTAATAGATTCTACATGAGAAGAACAGCTGTTACAGCTTGGAGAAGGGAGAATTCTTTTTTTCCAAAGATTCTCAATGGATGGAAGCGCATTCAAGCAAGCCCTCTAGACAAAAATGTGCACCTTGGGAGGGATATTAAGCTTCCATAAACGAACCCACCACTTGCTTGAAGAGGACTGGTTAGATACAGAATCCTGAATCCTGGTATTAAGACCAAGGTTATACCCAATCCTAACCGTGAACTCACCTTTCTTATCATAATGCCACCTTAACCTGTCACTACCTCCGTTCCAACTGATCGGAATGGAAAGAATGGCCTATCTATCAATAGGAAGCAGCAAATTATTTAACAGGCTCAAATCCTACCCTTTCCGGGATCTATCCATCAAATCTGAAACTCAAAAATTCTACCCAGGATCGAAGGTGACCAGCTTGAAAGAACTCGGACATGGTACCCATTTGTCCTTAAAGGCACTAATACTGCAGCCATCACCCACAGACCACCAAAGGCCTTTCAAAAGTAATTCCCTCCCCCAAACTAAGCTTCTCCAAGCATAAGAACAGCCCGCATTAGTAGGGGCGGGGAGGAAATCAGAGTGACTGAGACACTTTGCACCGACGACGCGAACAGCCAGTAAAGAAGGATTCGAAAGAATCTGCCACGCTTGTTTAGCGAGCATGGCTTGGTTAAACAACGAGATGTCTTTAAAACCAAGGCCCCCATGACTTTTCAGAAGACAAAGATTCTTCCAACTGACCCAGCTTATCTTCCGCTTGCCGTCTTTCGAACCCCACCAAAACTTAGAAGACATAGAACCTAGATCATTACATAGGGACGACGGGATTTTGAAGATGCTCATGGCATAGGAGGGAATCGCTTGGGCCATAGCCTTTAGAAGGACTTCTCTCCCACCGTAAGAGAACTGACTACCATTCCAACTATTAAGCTTCTTCCAAACCTTGTCTTTGATCTCAGAAAAAGTCCTAGTCTTATTCCGCTCGACCATAGAAGGGAGACCGAGATACTTATCTTGAGTGTTGCAATCTCAAATTTTCAGGGTCTCCTGGATCACTTTTATGGTGTCCGTCGAAACCTTTGGGCTAAAGGAGATCTTGGATTTAGAGAGGTTAACTTTTTGACCAGAAGCTTTTTCATAAGAAGAGAGGACACCCCTAATTCGATCGCTATTAGCCTTGGAAGCCTTGTAGAATAAGATGCTGTCATCAGCAAAAAGAAGATGACTAACAAGGGGACCTCCCCTACAACAGCTGAAGCCCAGCCTACGGCCATTCCTTTCAGACTTAGTAATCAAACTGGAAAAAGCTTCAGCGCACAACAAGAAAAGATACAGTGACAATGGACAGCCCTGTCGAAGCCCTCTCAAAGGCGAGATGGAACAAACCACATGGCGATTCAGGAGAAAAGAAAGTGACGAAGTCGAAAAACAATCAACAATCAGAGAGATCAACATATTTGGAAAACCCATCTTAGCCATAACCATTTCCAAGAACTTCCATTCAACCCTGTCATACGCTTTACTCATGTCAAGCTTAATCGTCATTTGGCCTTTCTTAACAGATTTCTTAAGGCCTAAAGAGTGAAGATTCTCAAATGCCACAAGGATGTTATCGAAAATCTGCCTGTCCGGCACGAAAGCATATTGGGGAGGGGAAATGAGATGGGGCATAATACCTTTTAATCTTAACGCCAGCACCTTAGTAATAATTTTATACACCACGCTGCACAGCAAAATCGGACGAAAATCCTTGAGCTCAGCTGGATTCTTGATTTTGGGAATGAGAACAACATAAGTACTGTTAAAAGCCCTTATAGACACATCTCTGTTCAGAATCCCCAAACAAATTGCGGTTACATCTCCACCAATAACCTTCCAGGCCTTTTGGAAAAAGAGGGCATGGAACCCGTCCGGGCCCGGAGCCTTTGTGGGGTTCAGATCCGACACTACCGAATTTATTTCCTCAGCCGTATAGCTGGAGCTAAGCTCCCCTTTTATACCATCAGACAGCCTGGCCTTGATATTACTAACCGCACACTGAATATCACTAACCGAAGGGTTTGAAGAGGAGAAAAGATAGGTAAAAAAACTCCTTAACAGTTCTAGACATACCTTCCTTAGTGTCTTGCACCCGACCTACCTCATATTTCAAACAAGAAAAAACATTCCTTTTTTTCCTGCCAATTGCACGAGCATGAAAATATTTCGAATTGATGTCCCTCGCTTGGAGCCATTCCGCTCTCGAACGTTGTCTCCAATATAGCTCTTCGCTATCATTTAGTCCTTCGACTTACTTTTCCAAAGCCTTAATAGAAATCATAACACCAGGCTTACCACTCTTTGTGTACAGCCTCTCTATTTCCCTCTTCTTTGCCTCAATCTTTTTCCTAATATTCCCGAACCATGCACGACTCCACTCACTAAGTTTGGAGGCACACCCTGAGAGTTTTAACAACAAATTCTCAGACAAGTCATTGGAGCCCCTGTCCAACCAAGCAGACTTGACAACATTACTATAATCCTCTTCTTTCAGCCAATGGGGCTCAAACTGAAACTGAAGGTCTCTAATCCTCAAGAAAGGGCAATTTGGAAAACAGTTCTGAAGAATATGATGGTGGTCAGAAGTATAGAACCCAGATTGATTACTTGGGCGTTCCAGAATTGATCACGCCAACTTTCATTGGCAAGGAACCTGTCAAGCCTTTCTTGAATATTATGCTTACCGTCTCTCTTGTTATTCCATGTCAACCTCGGCCCCAAAAAACCCAGGTCAAACAGATTGCACTCCTCAACCGCCTGCCGGAACTTGAGCATACCTGAAACACTTTTATCAGAGCCCCCACTTTCTCTTTCAAACTTAACAGCTCGTTAAAATCCCCACCGCAAGCCCACAGAAGGCTGTCCACATCTTTGAGCCGACAAAGCAAGGACTATGAGGAACTTCTATTACTAGCCTTAGAGTCCCCATAGAAACCCGAGAACCGCCAGCGAAACCCGTCTGCCATACTTATCCGAGCATCAATATGCCCAGAAGAAGAAGAAAAAATGTTTACACTAATACTATCTTTCCAGAAGAGAAGAAGCCCACCATTACTACCTATACTATCCACACAAAACCAACCACTGTAACTGGACAAGAGGTTTAAACTACTAACTTTTGAACTAATCAATTTCGTCTCCAAGAGGAAAACTAAATCGGGAGAGTGACACTTCAGCAACCTCAGCAAGGCCACGAACGCACGGGGATTCCCCAGACCCCGTACGTTCCAACTAAGGCCTATCATTGTTTTCAACAGGCCTGGACTTCAGGCTTTACCGATATTACCGTTTCCGGAGTCACGTGTTCATTCTTTATCTTCTTTTGGCCTCTGCTTTCAATTTCAGACGGATCAAAAACCATTTTCCTCTTACAAACTTGAACTGCTAACCCTGCCTGAGAAGTAAGCGCTTCTCTTTGCTTGGTGGCTAAACTGTTACTAGGACCTTTACTTTTCTTAGGAGACTTCTCTTTCTTGGACAGACCATCTTTCTTAATTGCTAAAGGAGACGAGCTCTTGGATTTTGGGTGTTTAACCAGAGACTTACTAATTTCTAGAAGTCTCTGGAAAGTACTGGAGGTAATAACTGGCTTTACCATATTCTTACCTTTTCTTGCGTTTCTTTTCTATTTCCTAGTTTTGTTCAGAGGAAAGGTTAACATGGGAATTGGGTCTTCACCGACTTTGGGGGGAGGCAGATTTGGGATAGAAGAGGAGGTTAGAGGGATGGGATGGTGGACCAATTCAGGAAGAGAATGGGCTGGGGTTTAGTTTTTCAGTAACTGTAATAGAAGGAGAAGACAACATAACTTTATCTTTATTTTGTTGGCCCAAATCTTCAGGCTGGACAATAGGCCCAATATCCGACCCATCCACACACATCACATCTGAATGAATCAGCCCTATTTCTTCCACTGGAATTAGGGTTCCTACTTTCTCCAGAACCGGTGCCACCACCACATTCACCGAGGAAACTTTTTGAGACGCCAGAGATCCAGGCCTAGGACTAACCGACCCAACTCCCTCCCCTTCTCTAGATCCCTCTGTAGACCTAGCTCTATCATATGAGCTCCCATATCCCTGAGAATTATTTCTAGAATATAGTTTCTCTGCCTTTGAAGCCTTCAACCAAACTCCATACTTCGTAGGAGTACCTTCTAGCGCCAGTTTCCTGGCTTCAACATCCTGACATTCCATAATCCCATGGCTAATTCTCCCGCAAGCATAGCAAAACTCGAGGAGTCTCTCGTATTTTAAGCTAACCATAGTGATTTCTTCATTATTACCAAGCTTCAGACGGAGACATCTCTTTAGAGGTTTCGAAATGTCGATACGAACCTTTACTCTTATGAACTTTCCCCAACATTCTCTGGAGTCCGACGATATCTCCACCACCTCTCCGATTTGCTCTGCCATCCATTTTGCCATCCTCCTATTCATACAAATAATGGGGATTTCATGAATTTAGACCCAAAAATCAACCTTATTGAAGCCCAGCTGGGAGTAATTTCCAGTTCCCTTCGGCTTTTCCAGAGCTATAAGACTCTTCCCGAAGTGCCACAGTCCTCGCTGCCATACACGGTTTCTGTCTTCTTGTTTGATAAAATAGAACATGTAGGTATTATCAGCTACCAATTTGACCTCTACTTGACCAAATGGGGACCAGATCTGTTTAATTAGACTCTGAAAAGCCTCTCTGTTAACTTTCTTACCCGTGAGCACTTTACCCACTAGACAACAGTCAACGTCTTTCGCACCATCTACTGTCTATTCCTCTGAGATCTCAAGAACAGCACCATCTTCTTCGGTGAGAGAGAGATTCTCATACAACTTCGCTATATCAGAGGCGTTCATAACTAAGAGCTTAAAGCTCCAAAAAAAGAAGAAAATGAAGAGAAAAAGAGAGAAAAAACCCCAGGATAAAAGCCCTACCTCTAGATTCAGAATACCCACTACCTTACCGGATCGGACTACTTTCACCCTTTTCGCCAGAGAAAAAAGGGGAGAGACAATTCGAGTTTTTTAGTCATTATCACTTGAGTCAACTAAAGTCCACTAAGTGGCTTTGGTCAACATCCCATTTTTAA
Organism: Acer yangbiense; assembly: GCA_008009225.1. NCBI lineage: Eukaryota > Viridiplantae > Streptophyta > Magnoliopsida > Sapindales > Sapindaceae > Acer > Acer yangbiense. The sequence goes on from CM017771.1 coordinate 16,078,630, forward strand.
AAAAATATTTTTTTCTTCACATTTCTTTACACATGTTTCTTCAACCGGCCACCCACTTTCAACTCATCAATTGGATTAGAAAATTACATTGTCTACCCCTGTATTATTTCTTATTCCTTTTCAATTCATTAAATGCATAGAAAATTACAATCTCATCCCCTTGACTCACATTAAATTCAGTTTTGGGTTTGGGTCAACTAATAATTTAATTAGGTTGGAGCCTTAGCATTTAAAATAAAATAAGCTCAAATACAAATTGATTTGGATCCAATCCAAATCATTACTTCACTTGTCATAATTTTAAGCATTGCTAACATTATCATTTTGGGCCTCAAGTCCTTTATAAACTAAATTGAGCACAAATCCATAAAAATTGGGGCCAATGATTTAAAGACAGGTTGACCCATTTTTCAGGATATTACACAACCCCCATGAAGCCTTGAAAATGAGAGATGGCTCGCTCGTTGGCTCTATCTTTGTTTGAGTAAAAATCATGAGCTGCCTTCATCCCATTGTGATACTCGTGGTATATGAAGGCGTCGAAAGCGGGGGAGCATTTGTATCGATCCACGGCCCGAAGCTCCATCTCCTACATGGCATATGTAAAAGCCCTATTCTGATTAGAGTACCAATTTCGTAGATCCTGAGCTTGACTTTCCACTTTTTGAGCTCTGAATTCGATGACTAGTCGAGCTTTAGTCTCACTCGCAAAAAGAGACAAGACATTGGCAAGTACACCCTAGGAGTTGGCATGGCAGCAGATAATTAGGCAACCTGAGCTTGGAGACCCTCAACCTTAGAATTCAGAGATTCCCTCTAATCTTTGTCAGAAACTAGCATTGACAAGGCCCATAAAAAATACAAGCAATAAAGATCAAAACAAAAAGCTAACTCATCACCCAAAGAGAGAAATGAGACTTACCAAGGAAAAAGTGATAAAGTAACACTCGATCCTTTGAGAAGGATGTGTGAGCAACATCTCGCAGCTAGAACCCATGTCTTCAAAAAGGGCCCTGCCGTTGGATAGCGTAGCCAGTAACTTACTAGCAGAGGGAGGCCTCCATTCACTCGAGCTAGGCCTATTGCCAAAACAGATGGTCGACCCCTAGATGTGTAAGGCAAGTCAGTGTGGGAATTTTTGCCACTAGAAGCATTCAATGCATCCTTGGGGGTAGCATGTGAGGTCACCATATTAGAAGCAACTAGGCGACTAAGAGAGATGGCCTCGTTTCCCATGAGGGCTTCAAGCCTAGCATCTTTCTCCATTTCCTCCTCAGAGGAAGAAGGCCTATTAGGACGACGAATTCTAAAGGTAGATAGAAGTATAAACCTTGTGAGAGATTTCCCTTCTGTCTTTTTCCTTTTCTTCACCTTTTAATCGGCCAAGAAAATAGATACCAAGCCATCATTTTCCTCTTCCTCACCCCAGAGTGATGCGATGATAGAGGCAACAAGACCCGAAAAGTCAGAAGTATCTAATTCACGACTACCTTCACTACGACTGGCCATGCTAAGTACCCTAGTGAATTTAGAGGGTGGCTAAGCATCTGATGAACTATGCTTCCTCTTCTTTCTTCTCTTCTTCTCCTCTTAATAGGGATCAACTAATTCCTCGAGTATGTCATTAGTTTTAGTAGGGCGAAAAGATGAACCCTTACAAGCCTTAGAGGATTTCATGCTCCTCTTCGAGGGAGTGTCAACCTTGGCGTGTACTTTACAACTACAATGAGCTACCTTTTTCCTTTCCTCATAATTCTTTGTTATACAGGCGAGCTCCTTACAGATTGACTCCTCATCGAGTACTAAAAATAATAATGACAAAGTCAGATGATTGAAAATAAGGGAATAGCAATTGAAATCATGAGAGCACTCACATCGGAGGCGATCTTATTGAAGAACAGAAACAATCCCCCTCTCAATCAAGATGGACTCTACGAAAAGACTCAAAGCACTCCTTTCACTCAATGGACGGGTGACCATCATGGCGACCCTTGCGATCTCATCTTTGTTCAAGTTATGTGGATTCTTCATCCACGTAAAGTGTTTCATGAAGTGGCGAGGTATCACCCCGCTAGTGTGACCCGTAGTAAGGTATTCAGCTACTTTTTTGCCTTAGTCGCCGGCAACAAAAAAATGAGATGTTCTTCCAGAGTTTGTTTAAAGTGGGAGACCCGCGCAAGAATCCTTTTTTATTTGGGTTAGTGCCGACTTTGATGCCATTGACTTTAAACTTTTCAGAATCGACACCTAGTGGTAGCAAATTGCTGGCCCCGAATGAGGTTGAAACAAATAATAGCACGGTGTGTATAAAGCTATCTAGAGGGGGGTGAATAGATTTTACGCTTTTTACCCAATTTTTCGTGTTAGTCAAAATTACGAAAATGCCCTCAAGATAATATAACCAAGCAATTGTAATATGGTGCGAAAATTAAAACAACACTTGGTTTTTACGTGGAAACCCTCACGGGAAAAACCACGGGCTATGTAAGTAAGCCACACTCGAACCTCGAATCCACTAAATGTGCAAACGATTACAACCTAATCCCGGAAGTAATCACACACCTACCTAATCCCGGTATGAGTGAACCTAGTCCAATTTGCTTGCGTTCTAAGCAACCTAATCCCGGATGCTACACACAAGACTTACTTTCTCTATGAAGAGAATACAACCCTAAGTGAATATATGTAAATATCCAAAATGCAACATAGAGCAAGGGAAACCCTATATGCTTATCTAAGATGATTAATATGCAATTAAGAACAATCCTAGATATCAAAACTAAATGACATGTCAATTAGTTTAGCTAATCAATATTAAGCACAAAACCTAATATGCAAGCACAATATAAAATCTCAAACATACATCATACTCATCTCAATATTGTATCTAAAGCATACAAAATAACAAACAAGTAATTAATTGAGATTGCTAGATAAGAGAAACACAAAACATGTAAGATATTAGTGAAAAGCTTACCAAGCAAAGTATGATGAAGATTCCATGCTAGATGACATCTAGATGATCTAAGATGATGCTAGATGATGATTGATGATCATGAAAAAGTGTTTGAGAATCAAGAATGGAGTTCTTGGAATTTTTCTTCTCTTTGAAAAATATCCTAAGTATGAATTCTGAATATGAACTCTCTTAATTGACCTAAAGTCAAAGTGGCATATATATAGGGGGCCAAATCAAAGTGAGGTCGTTTAAGTAAGTTTCAAAGAAACGCGCCAATCGGCGGTTTCAATCGGTGGCCAGGCCGCCGTTCATGACCGCCGAATTGAGCTCGTGAAGAACAGAGCATAAACGGCGGTTCATTCGGCGGTTTCGTGACCGCCGATTCCAACCGCCGAAACAGAACAGAGAGATCAAAATCAACCAGGTATGAACGGCGGTTTCATGCCCGCCGTTTCAACCGCCGAATTAGACTGAGAGATAAATCAATCAGGTCTTGAAACGGTGGTTTCGAACGGCGGTCGTGACCGCCGATATTAACCGCAGAAATGCTTCAGACCAATCTGGACTGAAACGGCGGTTTCAGTCGGCGGCCAGGCGGCCGATCATAACCGCCGATCACCTAGATAGGTGAAAACCAAGGAGAAGCCAAGGGCATTCTCCATAGGCGGTCCTCGCGCTAAACCAAGCACATTCTCGTGCATGCGCGGACGTTTCTGAAAGTTATCGGGAAACGAATTACACAACAACAAGACACAATTACACACAACAAAATATAATAAATAAGTGCAAGTGTGAATTGTGACAAACGAAGAGAATGCACACATATGCAATGAATGTTTAGTGTGTGTGTGCAACTAATCTCTTCAAAGAAAAGTAAGCACATAGAAATTTACCTTCGGTGCTTATCAACACGAGGTCTTCAAAGGGCTTCGAACTTTAAGACCGATACTTAGGCTACCCTAACAAAGAACCCCCACATATGGTTTGATCACGAAATAAGCCAATTAAAAACAACGGGAATCCTTACAGAGGTTAAGAAATAAAAGTCCACCTCTCTGAACCATTGAGAACGAATATATGTTTGATCTTCCAGGAGGATGGCACAGACTCTTTATTTGTCGCCCACAGTTACCATAGACTCAACATTTGCCGATACCCATTCGGTGCTAACTGCGTTGGAGAAATCTTAACGTCACAGAGAAACCTAACAATGTACGGCTAGATGGATAGAGTGACTCCGCTAGCAAGCATCGACCCATAGAAAACCACCGCCCCCGGAGGTGGGTTCCAAGCAACACTACCTTTAGGCAAAATGAGGTCAACAAAATCTGAAATCTCATATTGGTTTCACAGTCGAAAGTACAAGGATCACTAAAAGAAAAGCACATTTGATTCTCCCTATGCTCAACGATGTCGAAATCTTGTATTTCCTTTAGTCCCACAGTTTGGACATTTTCTCAGACCGAGTCATGAGGTGTTGGAAATATGAAGAAACAAGAAGAAGTGGAAAGGGATGATAGTTACGACAGAAGAAAAGAAAATAAAGAACGCAAAAGCTTGAAGAAATTAATGAAACAGAGGTGTAGGGGATTCCCAAATTTATAGGTTTTGAAATAAGGGCTTAAACGGCATGACTTATGGTCGTTTTAGCCTTTTAGTTAGAAAGAAATGCCTGAAAATCAAGAAACCCATTAAATCATAGTACCTGGTAACGTTTCAAGAACGGGTTAAATGAAGCATCAATGATTGAAAAAGCGCAGCCGTTAAGGTTATTAAACAAACGGACGGCACATTAACTCAGCATTGGATAAAGAACCTCTTCAAATCCACTTCAAAGATATACAAGCTCACTTTAGAAACGGTTCGCTAATAACCCACCTTGTGGATTTATGGGGTGTTGTTTGGGGAAATTTTAGTAGATCAAACACGTCAGCAAGGGAAAATATAATGAACCATGTCATCAACCAATGAGCACAGGACACATGGTGTAATCTTACATCGAAACAATGCGAGTTACTAAACCTGCACGCCTATCCTACAACATCTCGCAAGACTAATGCTACTTGGTGAACAAGATTAGCTCGTCACACAAACGAAGTTTGGACACACCATATCTTCAACGAATCATTATCCAATCAGGAGCCTTTAAGGACAAGCCTCAGATAAAGAAGGACAATTGTCCTTATGAAGAGCGAATAAACATAGGAGGGAACGATCCTGAGATTCTAGGCCCTCGACCTCCACAAGGAAAGAACTTTTTACACCAAGCAAAAGAATCATTAGGATACAATTCTCCAGGGATCTCACAAAGACTTGATATCTCCAAAACTTTTACTTGCACAACAATAACTAAGGCAACACCAGAGTTCTAGAATAAATATAAGTGTTGAGTAAAGGAGAAATCAGAAAGAAATACACCATTTGAGAGGCAACTTAAAACATGTACTTGTAATCATATTTTATATAATGGAGTTTCTCTTTTCTTGTCGTTATGACAATTGTGTATTTTTTTTTCCACTGCCTTAGGGTTTTCCACATACAAAATCTCAGTGTCTTTGTTGCTTTCATTTCATTTCAGTTCATATTATATTGTGCTTGTAAGGCGAATAGGCACTCGAATCTTAAATCATTGTTGATTTAAGCATTGATTTGCCTACGTAACCTCGTTGACTGCTGATATGTCCATGAACCCGATTTCACCGTCAACTGTTTTGATATAGTTTTAATAAAAAAATAAATAAATAAATAAATAAACTTTTGGCCCATAGAAAAACTATACCAAACATACTCTTAATGTGATGGTTACTTACTTATTTTAATGTTTAAACAGCTTTTTTTATATGAAAAATTATATGGTGTGTCGATGTAGAAGCTCGATTCTACAATTAAATTTGTACAAAGTGGGCACTAAGAACCTATAAAAAGAGACAAGAAAACATAGGCGATCGTAGAGCGACTAGGGTGGTGCTAGTCGGGGACTCTCCAACACTCAAATCAAATAGTGTAATGTGAGGAAACATAAAGTAAATAACTCGAATGAAAATAATAGTTCAAACCGTTTTGCATGAATGGAGGTCGTGTCAAGTGTGATATAGGAAGCCTTGACTGGTTGGCTGGCTGTTGCGTGCAATGTGCTATGAATGCTGGATGAAATAAGAAAAGAAATAAAGCCATCGTGTGAGTGAATTCGATAATTGCCAACCCCTTTAACGAATGATGGGTTTCATATTTATAGATGGAAAGATAGACTACTCATCGTGGCCTATTCTCATGAGATATCTGGTAATAGGGCGAGATTTCGGGGATCCCAAATATTCTAGTTTCGAATATCTTCATCTCGTCAGTTGGTTCCCGCGACTCATTGCCTGTTTGAGTTTTCCACTAAACACTTAATATCACTTAATATCACTTAATGTATGTCATTAAGTTGTTTCGTTTGATTTTTTAAATTATAAAACCACTAAATGAGCTCATAAAACCACTTTTTATAAAAAAGTGAAAAATGTTCACTTTTCACTCAATGAAAAATAATTGAAATATATATCAATTTATTACTTCCAAATTTCTCTTCTCTCACACCCCTTAACCATATTAATATTTTTTTTTCTTCTCACTATTTAAAAAACTAAAGCAGCCACTTTAAAAAAAAATATACAATTTTTTCATGGAGATATAGATTTCATTATAAATTTGTTATTATATTATTATTCCACATATATAGTATAAATATTGTACTGATTATTAGCGGTTGACTCTAATCTATTGTTATTTCTTAAACTAAACTTCAATTAACTTGTTCAATTTTTATACTCTAAGATTTATATTTTATATGGCAATTTTTATTTATTTATAAATTTGTTATTATATTTAAATTATTGTTTTAGTTGTCTTTAATATATTAAAGGGTTATTAGCACAAATTCCCCTTAACTATATGCGAGTTTGCATTTTCCCCTCTGAACTTTTTTTTTTAGGCGTTAAACCCCCTGAACTCATGGAAATTGGCAATCAGTGACGGAATGGGGACAGAACCCTTATTCCGTCTTCTAGACCTAAACACGTGCGCCTCACGTGTCAAACCACTCAGGGTAATTTAGTCATTTCCAGGATATCTGTTGGAGGGTATGTTGCAAATATAACAATTGTTTTTGTTCTTTTAAAAAAAAATTATAAATGTATCAAAATATTAAAATTTATTAAAAAAAACTAATTATTAAAGAAATTTAATGAATTAAAAAGAATTTAAGTATATTAAAATATAAAAACTAGTATTGCTTTTGTAAGAAAAAAAATTGAAAAATAAAAAATTGACAAACAAAAACCAAACCACCATCAGATTCAATACCAATTGAATACCAAAAATCTAGGTTTGATTGATTTCAAATCTTTAGATCTTCAAATGCATATATGGAGATCTACAAATATGGGTTTGTGCAAGTATTCAAAATTTTCTATGAATTGCACAAAGTATTCAAGTATTCAAATTATAAAATACAAAAATCAAGAACTGAAGATTAAAAAATCAAGCAAAAGAAAAGGAAAAAATCTGGATACATGGAGAGACAAAAATCCCTTACCTATATGGATCTTTACAATCTCATTTGGTTTCAAGTTACTTTTGGTTCTCTCTCTCTCATTTGGTTACAGGCAAGGCGTGCCATCTTCAAGATCATTACCGGATGTTCAAAATCAAAATCAAAACCATTAAACTCGTTAACAAAATCATCAACCCAACAAACCCATTTGTTTGTTCAACTTTTAAATACAAAAATCAAACCCAGAAACAAAGAACACCCAAAAATTCATCCAGATTCATCATCATCAAACCCAACCATCATCATCATCCAGATTCATCATCAGCAAACACAAGCCAATCCTTATGCGATCAAAACCAAAACCAATTGAACCCAAACGGTGTCGGTTAGAGAGAGATCGAGAACGAAGAGAGAGAGAGAGAAAGAACGCATGAGAGATCGTCATCGTCGTCGTCGCGGCGCTTGTCCTTGCCGGTGAGTTCAGGCACCGATTGGTGTCATCGTTGCTGCACTTGGTGGTGGTTTGGAGGTGGTGGCTCGATTTTATGTTTGGCGATCTGATTCTGTGTTGGGTTTCTGGAAATGACGAGAGTATGGTGGTTTCTGGAAATGATGAAATGGTGGAGGCTCAGTTTTGTGTTTGGTGGTTTGGGTGTTTTTTTTATGGGTTGTCTTTGGTGGTGGTGGTGGATGAATGTTCTGGGTTTATGTGTTGGTGTTCTTGGTTCAGTTATTTATGTTGGTGTTTGTTTGATTTGGGATTCAGATTTTTGATATTTGTTTGATTTTGGATTTGAGATTTTTTTTGTGTGTTGTTTGATTTGGGTATGGATATTCGTGGCTTTTGAAATTTCGTCATGTTTGTTATTGGAACAGATGAGATGAATGTAGTGTTGTGGTGTTTGATGAAGATGAATCAATGAAGATGAAGATGAATCTAGGTTTTATTTTTATTTTTTTTTTAATTTTTTTATTTTTTTTATTAGGTGGAGATCCATATTGGATCTCTACCATCCATTTGAATAAGATGGACGGTGGACATCCAATTTAGATCTTTCCGTTTAAATTTAATTTTTAAAAATATAATTCCAATTTTGCCCTTACATGTGCAAGGCACGTGATGAGAAACCAAACGGAATTAAGGTTCCGTCCCTATTCCGTCACTGATTACCAATTTCCATGAGTTCAGAGGGTTTAACGTCTAAAAAAAAAAAGTTTGGGGGGGGGGAGGGGGGAAGGAGAGGAATGCAAACTCATGTATAGTTCATGGGCCATTTATGCTAATAACCCTATATTAAAATATAAATATATAACAAATAATAGTTGAAAGGGTATAAATGTAAAAGTATTTAATTTAAGATATTTGTAACTTAAAAAAAACAAATAACTTATCACTTATATTCAGTTTTCAGTGAAACAAAACAAACATGTTTTTCAGTTTCAATTATCAGTCACTATTCAGTCTTCAGTACAATTCAGTAATGTTCGGTCTTCAGACGAAAAAACAAACGCAACCTCAGTCTTGCTTTTGACCAGGTCTCGTTCTTGTTCATTACTTAACCCAAAGATGCCATGCTGGGCCTTGATGGGCTGCTATAGCCAGTTGCACCGAGACATGATCAGATTGGGCCTTATTGGGCTCGATTAACCCACTGTTTTAAATGAAGGGATGGATTTGGGCTTAGGCAAAATTCTGATCACAACTTTATTGATTTGTTTAATTATTTTATTGTATCAAATTACAAACAACGACAATTTGGTATCCTTTCAAATTTTATAAATGGCTAATTAAGTTTTAATAAACATTGTGGATACATAACATTATATAACTAAAAATCAAGTAAAATCAACTTAGATATTTAATTAATTAATGAATTGAAATTTTAAAATATAAATAGAAAAAGGAATATCAAGGTACATTAGGGCGCGTCCTGTAAGCATTTTTCGTTTACGTTTTCCAAAAATAAAAATGAAAATGAAAATGAAAATGAAAACAGTGTTTTTGGTTTTAGTTTCGAAATCCAAAAACGCGTCTGGTAGCATATATTGAAAGCTGTATTCCGAAAATGAAAACGTAAAAAATGCGCCTGGTAGGTTAACCAAAATATATCAAAAATAATTATTTTTTCTAATGAGTTGAAAATATTTTGAATACAACTCAAAAGTGGACCAATGACAAAAAAATTGGATCAGTGATAAAAAAAAGTCTGGGCTGCTGAAAAAAGGGACCCATGCCAGGTCGGTCGGTCGGCGCTGCTGCAGCTCGGCTAGGTCGACGGTGCCGGCGAGGTCACCGGGATGTGCGACCGCTAGGGCTAGCGACGGAAAGAGCCAACGGTGGCTGGATCAGGTTGGATCAGCGGAAGGAAGAAGAAAGAGCAGTCAGGGAAGAAGAAGTTGATGGTGGCGTGAGCAGAGCGTGCAACATGTGCGGCTAATTCCGGTGTTGGTTTGCAGCGACACTACCTAGGTTTTGTAGATCGGCCTCTGAGGATTCAATCTATGGTGGTTTCGACTCTTTTTTGTCATGGAAATAGGTTCGAACGAGAAGAAGCAAAGGTTTGTTGTAAATTTCAGCAATTAAGGCTAAAAAAAATAAGATTCCGACGATCGAAGAAGAAGAAGAAGAAGAAGAAGAAGAAGAAAATGAGAGAAGTAGAGGAAGAAGAACAACAATAATGGAGACCGGAGATTCAAAGAAGAAGAAAAAAAAAGCGAGTCTTTTATTTAGAGTGAAAAACAAAACGAAAAACAAAATGAAAAACATCTAAAACTTGTTTTTCAAAATTTTCACTTTTAACACGGGGTTTTGTTTTTCATTTTGTTTTTGTATTTTGAAAACAAAATGAAAAACAGTTAACGAACACGTTTTCGAAATTGTTTTCGAAAAATAAACACAAAAACAGCCTAAAAAGGCTCTACCGGGTAGCCCCTTAATTAACATTTTATAAATGCATTTTCTATTTTTGAAAAAAACTAAAAATGAAAACAAGTTTGTCAACCATATTTTTAAAAGAAAATGTGTTTTTCACTTTTACACTATGTTTGGCAGGAATGAGGGAGGGTATGAGGGATGGATGAATTAAGAGAGAGAGAGAGAGAGAGAGAGAGAGAGAGAGGGATGGAGAGGATAACATTTATCCTTCATGTTGTTTGGTATTGAAAAGAGGATTGAATGGATTGATTGATATTTAATTTGTAAAATTACTATATTACCGTTAAAAAAATTGGAGGGCAATGAAAAATTAAAAGGTATTATGGTCATTCCAATCCAATCTTCTCTCCCTCCTTTCTCATCCGCCCATCATTGGGCGGATTCATTTTGGTGGGCCCAGATGGATCATATCTCCCACCTCTTTTCCTCTCCTTCCTCTTATCCCTCCAACCAAACAACGAATTGGAGCTCTCCCTCCCTCCATTTCTTCCTCTTACCAAACACAGCATTAATGAACCAAAAATTTTAACATCATTTTGGCGTTTTCACTATTTTGTACCTTTGTTTTTTAGTTTTACCAATTGGGTAAGTGATATATGAAATTTATTAAATTAGGGATGGCAATGGGGCGGGTTCGGGGCGGGGTTGCCCTCCCCCCACCCCACCCCACCCCACCCCACCCCACCCCATTTACTTTTTGAAACCCCATCTCCGTATAAAACCCCACAATATATGGAGCGGGGCGAGGAGGGGCGGGGCATGCTTTATCCATCCCCACCCATTTACCCATTTGCCCCATTTAACCCATTTATCAAAATTATTTATTAAAATAATAAATATATATCCTAATAAATATGATATAATATATAAAGTAATTCCAAAAAATTATTGAAAATCATCTCTGAAACATTAAAAATAAACATAAATCTCGCAACTAAACAAATGAATTCAATAATTTGTAAACATAACATTAAAAGAAAAAAAACTATATAAAAAAAAAGAGATTATATTTTAAGCGGGGTGAAGCGGGGCGGGGCGGGGATTATAAAACCCATTCCCGCCCCATACCCATTGTGGGTTTTACTATCTAGCCCTATCCCCACTCCATCCCCACCAAATTGAAATCCATACCCACCCAATAAATGCGGGTCCCCACAGGCCCGTACCTACGGGTTATTTTGCCATCCCTATATTAAATGAGTATACTCTATATAACATGAGTATACTCTATATAACAGATTTCAAAGTTAATATGAATATTTGAATCTTAACATATTGAATGAGTAAAATGCATGTGTGCGATTAAAGAAAACTATTATACATTTAATATATTCATAAATTAATAAATATTAATTTATCCATTAAATAATATCTCATTTAATTAATAAAAATATGAATTCAATGTTATTAATTTATAGAGTTCATTCTGTATATGGTTAGAAAATTGGGGGCCTTGCAAATATAGCCCATCCCATCATTCATTTTTAGAAAATAGCCCATTGGGAAAAAAAGTGCATATCTAGCCTTTCTTGATATTAACTTTCTAGGAAATAGCCTTTATAAGACAATAATGCCCTAACAATTAAACCGTACAAAATGACTAAATTACCCTCTTACATTGTGTAAGGACGAAACTGCCCTTCTCTTCTTCTCCTCCAGTTGACTGAAGAAAACCAAAACTTTCAGAAATTCGGTCGTCTTCTCCATCGTTCTCCTGTCGACCAGAATCAACTCCATCGAAGTTCGGTCAGTCGTTCTTCCCATTTCAAATCCCATTGTTCTCCTTTCGATCGGAATCCACTCCATCGAAGTTCGGTCCTCTCCGCTGGAATCTTGCTACCGACCGTAATCTCGACGGCGATGGCGACCAGAATCTTGAGAGTGCCGCCACCTCCTTCAATCGAGCCTCACTGTCAAATCGAGCCTCACTGTCAAATAGAGCTTCACTGTCAAGAATACACAGTCAATGTAAGTCCCGTAATCACACTTAAGTTTCCAATGTCATTGAATCCGTCGGTCATTTATTATTGTTTAAGTTTGAGACGTTTTTGATAGAATGAGGGATTGATGGTTTTGGATTTGTTGCCCATGAATTGGGGTTTGTGTATGCAGTATTTTTGGGTTTAGTTAAGGTGTTTGATGAAATGCCACATCAAGCTCTTAAGAGGGGCAGTATTGTTGTAGTTAAGGTATTTAGTTTTGTTAGGTGCACACATCGTCCTCACTATCACATGAATAACTGGAAGAAATGCACTCTTGTGAATAGTGTTGTATGGTTTGTTTTCACATTTATTGTGTTGTATGGTTTGGTGGGGAAAAGGTTTAGGGAATTTGAATGTGATTTTGTGAGGGTTGATGGTGTATGTATATTTGTTTGTGTTGATCGCTGCTGAACCAAAAGAGGTTTTGCTATTGTTGTTGGTTGATGGTGTATGTATATTTGTTTGTGTTGGTTGGTTGAACCAAAACAGGCCCCTGCTATTGATTTATCCCTTTTGCTTTTGTTATTGGCTGCTGTTATTGATTGTGGAAATTGGAAACATAAGATGAGCTAAGCCCGGGAGGAATGTTGTAGGCCTGGGAACCGTTCCTAGGCCTAAATGAATTGTTCCTAGGCACTGACCTGAATTGAATGACAGTAATTATTATACTGTTATTGACTAAATTTTTTTTTTCAGGGTCTAAGGATACCATGTCTTGGGTGTTAGTTCAGTGCAGTGAGCATTGGAAGGGTAACGCATTGACCGGTCCAATTTCATTTTCAATACGTCTAACTAAAAAAGAGAAGGGAGCGTACAATGAATTGGTGGAAACGATATACCAGCGGACAGGGGTTAGTAGAGACCAAATTCAGTTGAAGCTAACTTCGCATGTGGAAACGGGGGTTGATAAAGTTACATTGACTCTTATGAGTGACGACGATGTAGAGTTTGTGATTATACATAAGGAAACAGGTTGGGCCACAATTGATGTTGAATTTGTCAACAAACAAGAATTTCGATCTCCACCAAATCCAGTCCAATCAGAATGTACGGTCTCTCCTATTAAACCCACCGATATTCCACGGTCTCCGGAGGGTACTCCTAACTATAAATCAGTTAGTGGCAGCAATAATCCGGTTGCTTCACCCGGATTTACGTCAGCAGGAAATGAACAAGCGACGCCAGCATCTACTACCAAGCATGTAGTTATGGATAATTCAATTATGGATAGTTCTGAAAGCATAGATAGTTCTGGAAGGTCTGATAGTTCTAAAACCAGTGATACAAAAGATAAGAGTGGTGGTGGTGATGATGATGATGATGATGATGGTGGTGGGATAGCGGCAACAGTTCTTCTAACAGAAGAACAAGGGGTGAGTGGAACACCCAACAGTTCTTCACCATCCTTGTACATACGGTGGACAGTATCAGGTTCAGATCTGTACTCAATACCAGCCGTTCGATCAGTGGATGTGTTTGAAAATCCAGGGGACCGAGGTCCATTATACAAAGGACAGATGTTCAAGGACAAGCCCACATTGAAGAGCGCTGTAGGGTCGTATACATTTGGAGAGAGGTTTGAGCACAGGATTTCACGATCTTCCAATACACGATTCACTGCGCAATGTAGTCAGAGAAGTTGTGGATGGGTTCTTCGGGCATGGAAGTCGAATAAGGGGAATTATTGGCATGTGAAGGCGTTTGTTAATGAGCACACATGTGACAGAAATGACAACTACAACGTTGAATTCAAACGTGTAAGTGCTGCGGTGATAGGGGATTTGTATGCAAGTAAATATCGTGATCTCGGGCGCATAATCCGTCCTAAAGATATAGTTTTTGAGATGAGGGAGCAACATGGCATACACCTCTCGTACAACAAAGCCTACAGGCCGAAGGAGCACGCTTTGAGTCAGGTATTCGGTGATCCGTGGGAATCCTTTCAGAGGTTGCCGTCTTATTTTTATGTTTTGGAACAAGCGAACCCCGAGACTATGACAAAGATCAAGACCGACTCTAGAAACCGGTTGAAATATGCATTCATGGCAATTGGAGCCTCTATAGAGAGGTTCAATAGAGGCTCCAATTCTGTTATTAGGCCGGTTATCTGCATCGATGCTACCCACTTGAAGGCTAGGACTAGGGGTGTTTTGTTAGTTGCGGTGTGCAAAGACGGAAACGGGATGATATACCCTTTGGCATTTGGGTTTGCAAACTCTGAATGCACAAAGTCTTGGACTTGGTTTTTGAAGAAACTCCGTAAAGGGATCCAAAATCCGGACCGTGTCATGTTAGTATCGGATCGGTACAATGGTATATTCAATGCAATGGAATCCATATTCCCAGATGCATCACATGGGATTTGTGTGTACCACTTGGCACAAAATCTTAAAAGATTTTGCAAGCAGAGGGATGATGTGATGTGGCTTTACTACTGTGCTGCGTATGCATACCATATCGAGGACTTTGACCGTTTCATGGGTGAGGTGAAAGAAACCTGTCCTAAGGTTTACAATGAGCTCCTAGCCGTTGGGGTAGAGAAGTCTTCACGTGTACATAGCCCTAGAAAAATGACCTCTTTTATGACCACCAACATTGCCGAGTCAATGAATTCTTGTCTAGTTTCGGTTCAAAAATTGCCTATCACAGGAATGGTGGAATGTATCAGAGATTTGTTGCAAAGGTGGTTCTACGATCGTCGAACAAATGCACATGAAATGTCTACATACTTGACAACGTTTGCAGACGAACACATCAAAGCTTTGACAGATACAGCGAATAAGTCTGAGATTCACCCCATTCACCATAAAACATTTAAGGTAGACGACAAATGGATTCCTAGAATCATCGACCTTGAAAACAGTTCTTGCTCATGCCGTCAATGGGATTTAGATGAGTTGCCGTGTTCTCATGCAATGGCGGTTGCTAGGTATGCTTCCCGGTCTTTTAAGTATGTACATTTATCTGTTATGGTTTATTTTACAAGCCTTAAATTGTGTTTGTTGGTGTGTTATGGCCTAGGTTCAAAGGTACGTCAATCAACTCAATGGCTTCTAACCATTACACAACAGGATATCTTAAACATGCTTATGAAATGGCTGTGAACCCTGTTCCGGATCCCGAATCTTGGGACATTCCTGATGCAATCCGAAACCGTATTATATTGCCATGGAAGAGAAAAAAGCTGCCAGGAAGACCAAAAAAGTTGAGGATACCGTAGAAAGTTACAATCTTGTTCAAAGTGCGGAAAAAAAGGACACAATAAATCAGCTTGTCCAGAACCATCATCTAGCACAAGCAAACCAGCCAAAAAACCCCGATCATGTGGCATATGTAAGAAAGAAGATCACAACAGACTGAAGTGTCCGGACAAGCCACTTGAACCTACCTTGACTGACACGAACAAAGATATTGCTGCTGGGCCTGCAATGTAAGTGTCTTGGGTGGGTGCTGAACCAAAACTGTCATTGGCTGCTGATATTGCTGTTTTTATTGGCGTGGGCTGCTGTTATTGATCTTGAAAACAGAAGATGAGTTAAGCCCGTGAGTAATGTTTTAGGCCTGGGAACGGTTCCTAGGCCCAAACTAATTTGTTCCTAGGCCTGTAAATTCTTTCTCAGGCTCAGTTGTCTGTCGTTGCCACGTCGTCATTGTACATCGTTATCGGTGCTAATAAGAAGGAACTAAGCCCAGGAACTGTAAAGCCTAGGAATTGTTCCAAGGCCCATTGTGTATTTAATTTTGATTTAAATATAATTTTTAAAAAATTTCTTTTTTTTTTTCCGATTGCATAGGATGTTTTTTTGAATTAGTGTGCACCCATCAGAATCGATTAAGGAAGTGTAAATGTAACAAGGTAGATCGATTCAAGCAACGAGATCAACTCACAATTTTTTGAAAGAACTCTTAGGCATTTAGGGGTTTATATTTGAAAGGGTTGTTTACTAAAGATGTGTAATGGGTAGGGACGTACTTGTTCGACCGTTCGATCATCTCGAAACTTCACGTCCATATTTCCATTGATACCCCTTCATCGTTGGACCATGCCGATCGTTTAGATTATTGCGGGGCCCTCATAATTTCCTAGACGGACGAAACCTTTAAGGCCTAGGAACCGTTCCTAGGCCCAGAATAATTTGTTCCTAGGCCTGTAAACTCGTTCCCAGGCTCAGTTGTGTGTCGCTGCCACATCATCATTCGTCATCGGTATTGGTGCTAAAAAGAAGGAACTAAGCCCAGGAACATAAAGGCCTAGGAACCGGTACTTTAAGCCTAGGAATTGTTCCAAGGCCCATTGTGTATTTAATTTTGATTTAAATATAATTTTTAAAAAATTTCTTTTTTTTTTCCGATTGCATAGGATGTTTTTTTGAATCGGTGTGCACCCATCAGAATCGATTATGGAAGTGTAAATGTAACAAGGTAGATCGATTCAAGCAACGAGATCAACTCACAATTTTTTGAAAGAACTCTTAGGCATTTAGGGGTTTATATTTGAAAGGGTTGTTTACTAAAGGTGTGTAATGGGTAGGGACGTACTTGTTCGACCGTTCGATCATCTTGAAACTTCACGTCCATATTTCCATTGATACCCCTTCATCGTTGGACCATGCCGATCGTTTAGATTATTGCGGGACCCTCATAATTTCCTAGACGCACAAAAACTTTAAGGCCTAGGAACCGTTCCTAGGCCCGGAATAATTTGTTCCTAGGCCTGTAAACTCGTTCCCAGGCTCAGTTGTGTGTCGCTGCCACATCATCATTCGTCATCGGTATTAGTGCTAAAAAGAAGGAACTAAGCCCAGGAACATAAAGGCCTAGGAACCGGTACTTTAAGCTTAGGAACTGTTCCAAGGCCCATTGTGTATTTAATTTTGATTTAAATATAATTTTTAAAAAAATTCTTTTTTTTTTTCGATTGCATAGGATGTTTTTTTGAATCGGTGTGCACCCATCAGAATCGATTATGGAAGTGTAAATGTAACAAGGTAGATCGATTCAAGCAACGAGATCAACTCACAATTTTTTGAAAGAACTCTTAGGCATTTAGGGGTTTATATTTGAAAGGGTTGTTTACTAAAGGTGTGTAATGGGTAGGGACGTACTTGTTCGACCGTTCGATCATCTCGAAACTTCACGTCCATATTTCCATTGATACCCCTTCATCGTTGGACCATGCCGATCGTTTAGATTATTGCGGGGCCCTCATAATTTCCTAGACGCACAAAAACTTTAAGGCCTAGGAACGGAATAATTTGTTCCTAGGCCCGAAATAATTTGTTCCTAGGCCCGGAACAATTTGTTCCTAGGCCTGTAAACTCGTTCCCAGGCTCAGAGAACCATGCAAATTTACTCGACACGTCATCTATTGGTAGTGGGTTACAGATGGATCCCACTATATCTTCTTCTTCTCATTACAACCTGTATCCCTCTAAAAGTAAAAGTAAACCTTCATCTTCCTTAGTCAAACACGCAAAAAATCCTCTTATTACTGATGTGAGTATATATATAAAACTTCATCTTCTCCCATCGTCCTTCTTCCTTCATCTTCTTCACAGAACTGACATCTCCTTCTCCCATCATCCTTCTTCCTTCATCTTCTTCTCAGAACTAATATCTCCTTCTCCCATCACAAAACCTTTTTTTCGAACACCAATGGGGAAGAATTCTATTTATGTGGTTTTCAAAGGAAGGAAAACCGGTGTGTTCAGTTCGTGGCCTGAATGTCACGAACAAGTAGTTGGTTTTCCAGGAGCATCTTACAAGAAGTATAACTCAACCGATGAGGCATATCAAGCGATAAGTTGACGTTCCGTACATTCAAACCATTCTTGCCCAGAATCTTCTGTCAATGTTACAGAGAAAGTATCTGAGAAGAGTGAAAGTACTGGTGTCATGTTGTTTATATTTGTACTCGTGTTTATTTTGGGAGTTATAGTGGGCAAGATCGTTTGAAAGGTCTATTTTTTATGTTTGTTTGGGTTATAATTTTGTTATGTTCTGCTGGTAGGTCTATTTAGTCTAGACTAATGAATGAATGAATAAAATGACTGTCTTTGACATGGCTATGAAGCGCGTATTTAAAGCAGACAAAGTACTTCCACAAACTTGTTAAACAAAACCATTACAGCATGTGAAAAAAAAAAAAAAAAAAAAAAAAACAGAACATAAATATTGAAATTTGTTTTTGTTCAGGGTGATGGTGGAACGTTGAAGTCCATCAACCTCCTCTGCAAATGTTCAACAAGTTGGTAGAGTCCACTGATTTCGTTGTCCTTTGCTTCAATCTCAACTTTGGAGTAGATGATTTCAGCCTCCAGATTCTGAAATTTCCCCATCAAAACAGTATAATTATCACGTAGCCGGTCTCCTCCGCGTGTGCAACCCGTTGACGCATTACTTCCAAAACGGCATTCATCCTGTCACTGTCACTGTCACTGCCCCTACCGTTTCCTGCCATTCTGTGTAAAAATGAAGTGATGAAACAGTTAACAACAGAGAAAGATTGAATTATTTTTTGAGGAAAAACTGAGATTGAGTGTTTATATAGTCACTTGATTATATTGAAGAATGAACAATTGTAACCAATGAACAACCATTGTACCTTAAGGGTGTGTTTGGCACGGACATGGGACAGGACAATATGGGACGGGACGGGACAAGACAAGGTGGGACGAGACAGGACAGGACAGGACAGGAAAAGACGGGACAGGACATGTTGTTCTGTATTGTGTTTGGAAGGCCTGGGACAGAACTATGAACTGTACTATTATACGTTTGGTATGGCTAGGACATGACAGGACAGGACAAGACAAGAGGTTCAAATGACTAGAGTACCCCTCTTATATATATAACAACATATATTAGAATATTATATATTAATATATAATAATATCAAATAATAATATTAAATAATAAACATATTATTATATATTATACATATTATTATTATTTGATATTATTATGTAACATATATATATTATATATATTATATTATACATATATCCTATATATATTATAATATAATATATATGATATATTAAATATTATTATATATATAAAGGATATATATATAATATATATTAAATATTATTAGATGTACAATAATATATAATATATATGGGTAAAAATATTTAATATATTATATATTATTATATATAATAATAAAATATAAAATATATATATATTATATTTATATTACATATATATTTTATAATATATACATATTATTATAATATATATATATATATATATATATATATATATATATATATTAATAATACATATTAATATATATATCATATATATTATGTGTTAATATAAATAAATATATATATATATATTATAATATATACATATTATTATAATTTATATATTAATAATACATATGATATTATATATTATTATATTTAATAATATATAATATATTAAAGATTATAATATATATGAATGATATATTGAATATTATTATATATAGGATATATATATATATATATTATAAGATTATAATATATATATATATATATATATATATATATATATATATATATATATATATATATATATATGATATATTGAATATTATTATATATAGGATATATATATATATATATTATTAAATATTATTATATATAATATAATTATAATATATGTATATATATATATATAATATATAATATATTAGACATGATTGTAATTGTTTAAAAATTTAAAGGGTAAATTGGTCTTTTTGACACTTGTCCCATGTCATGGGACAAGTTGTCCTAGGGTCTTGGGTGGGACAATTTTTTGTGATTTTTGTCCCACATTGTCCCGTCCTGCCCCGTGTTAAGGACGCGCCAAACGTGGGACAAGAACAAATTGTTCCACGTTGTCATGTCCCGTCCCGTCCCGCGTACCAAACGCACCCTAAATGAATGGCGGGTACACTAACCAATGTAACCTTTACATTTAAAATGAAATGAACCGGTGTAAAGCTGTTTAAAATGAAAAGCCACCAATTTATTGCGGGCGTTGGAACCAGTCTCCTAGGCCTGGAGTCTTCGCTTTGAGATCAACTCTCCATGTCCTTGAGTCCTTAGCCATGAGAATAACTCTCGTTGGCCTGGGAACAAGGAGTCTTCGCTTTGAGATCAACTCTCCATGTCCTTGAGTCCTTAGCCATGAGAACAACTCTCGTTGGCCTGGGAACAAGGAGCAAGTTTCCTAGGCTTGCGAACACGTCCTTAAGTCCTTAGCCTTGATCGCAACTATCCTAGGCCTGAGAATAACTCTCCCAGGACTGGAGTCTTCGCTTTGAGATCAACTCTCCATGTCCTTCAGTCCTTAGCCTGGGAACAGTTATTGGATAAATACATCAAGTAACAATGATGGTGATTGGGACCATTGTTGGTGACTACAAGTATGGTAAGCCTGGGAACATTCGTCATAGGACTACAACAGTTGTTCCCAGGCCTAACAGATTTTTTCCAAACCAAAAAAATACAACATTCCCAAAAATACACACAGACTAAATAAATGATTCCCAAATTGTACAAGTCTATTGGATAAATACATCAAGTAACAATGATGGTGACTGGGACCATTGTTGGTGACTACAAGTATGAAAGTATACAAACGTAGTTAAATGCTTAAAGCATACCTAGAGGGGGGGTGAATAGGTTTTTACACCTTTTTTCAAACCCTTGAACAAACTTTCGTTTGTCCCTCAAGGTAGCCTTACACACAACAAAATAAGCCAAGGAAGACATACATAGACAATATGAGAATACAATCATGAGAGCAAAGTCTAAGTATAGCATCTAGTTGTGTGAGGTATAAGAACAAATAAACACAATAACAAAGTAAGCTTGTATTTCAATAGATGTTCAATGAGTTACAAGAGTGATCAAATATCACTATACAAAAATTACAATATACAAAAGAATCATAGATACAAAAATGATCAAAAGAATGAATCCACAAATCACACTATACAAAGTCTTGCTTCACAATATGTCACAAAAGAATATTATGAATCAAGATAATAAAATATACAATTAAAATATAAGAGAAGAGATAGGAAGAATTAACACAAGAGATTTTTTAACGTGGTAAAACCTCCAAGGAGGAAACATCCACAGGTTGAACTACAACCATTGGGTACTATATTATTGGAAAGTAAACATAGAACATTCACAAAGTGACCAATCTTTAGCTCACCCAACCTAGTGAAGTCTAAGCCTACCTAACCCTATTGGAAAGTGTGAAATCCCTCAATGATGTGAAACCACCATTTATTGGACACCACACAAAACCAACATCGATGGAAGATTAGAAATTCCTCAAGAGTGCATACACCTCCCGTGTACCCCGCTCTATCGGAGTCTATGTCTAACCATACGCCAAGGCCTACCAATATATTAGCCAACTCCCTATCCAAGGCACTCTTGCCTCTAGGGAGCCTCCCATGCATGACTATCCGAGTCCTCCCGACTCTAGCCATGACTTCTTGCTTACCTATCCGAGTCATCCCGACTCTAGGCAAGTCTTCTTGCTTGGCTATCCGAGTCACCCCGACTCTAGCCAAGACTTCACGCCTTTTACAAGGACTTCCTAGTGTGATCATGTGAATGCAAATGATGCAAACAATCAAATCAACATAGAACATGTGATCAATACATTCTATGGTACAAATAGACCTAAACATGTGATAACACATTCAATGAAAGTCTAGATGCAAAATATGATAATAAAACCTAAGCATGTGAAACACCAAACACATAAGCTCAAATTCTCATACACATATACAACACTTGAATCAAAATTTATTCATTAAGTACAAGTTCAAGATGCAATCAACATACAATAAAATGCTAGATATATGAGATTTAATCAATCAATATTCTAGCTAAAAACATAGAGCAAGGATTTGAGATATACATCAATCAAAACCTAGATTTCTCTAAATCACAAACAAATACACAAATCCTAGATTTCATCAATCAAAGGATCAAATCAAATCTCAAGGTCATTTATCACAAAATTGATTCAATCAAGTTTCAAACAACCTAAGATGCCATTCTAATCACAATACAACTCACAAACATATGTAAAATCTAGAATCATAGAAACTAGTCAACATTAGTCTATAAATTGACTTTCAATTAGAATGATAATCAAGCTATCTTTCTCAATAGCTTTTACCAAACATAATCAAAGATATAGAAGAAGAAACCCCAAGCAAATGCAAGGTTAAAAAGAAAGAAATCCCAAAGATTAGTCTATTACCTTAGATTCAATAGCTGGTTCGGAAATCAGGTTGGAACCACCAGAAATCACGATCAAACAGCTACCAAACCAATTGGAAAAGATGAAGGACTCAAATACGAACACTCTCCAACTTGAATCACTCAAATCCGACTTCGGATGAGGAAGATATGGTGTTTTGAAGTTCTGAAAATTCAGAGGAGAGGGCTGACGGGAAAATGCAATTTTTCTTCTTAAAATTTCAAATGGAGAGAGAGAGGGAAGATATAAGGAGGAGAGAGAGAGACCAAACCGACCAATTGTATGAGGCCACGTCACCCACAGGCCGTGGGGGGCGCGTGGGCCTCACGGGGGCAGAGAGCCCCCTTGGCCGTGGGGCCCACGGCCTCCCACACGGCCAGGCCACGTGGCCTCACGGCCTGCACTGTTTTCTCTCGCGCACCCTCGGTTCTTCAGCCCGTATCTTGAGCATCCGAACTCCGATTTCGAATCTGTTTTCGGATTACGAACCGTGACTCTCTTACGCACGACGAAGACTACACAACTTCGAAAAATGGTTGAGAAATCATCTCGGAACACGACGATGAAGTCAACTCAATGAATGAGAACGAAAAGTAGCGTAGCTACATCGTTTGGACTCGAAACCTTATGAATGAGTAACCGAAACGACCGGAACTCAATAAGGCATTAAATAAGAACATGTTCAAGTCCAAAAACACAAATACGAAAACATACGATCACAAAGACACACACATATGCTAATTCCGAGACATTGTCTAAGAACATGCAATGAACAAAGATTGTCAAGAAAATGAAAATACATGAGCATGTTTTGTGGTGTGTGAAAGTGAAACATAAGTGATGTTTAAACATGAAGGAACACACAAGAATGCTATGTGTGAGTGTGTGCCTAGCCTTGTAAGAGATATGAGGTCCTTTAATACCTTTGTTGAACAATGACGCACGAATCTCTTAAAAACCGGCTTCTTGAATGAATTGTGGTTGAGACATTCTTCGTCTTCTTAATTCTTCAAAATACGAACCACTAACCATTACAAGAGAAACACGTTTTGATATGGAATTAATGCCAACACAAACTATAAACCTTACAAAGTATGGTAAGCCTGGGAACATTCGTCATAGGACTACAACAGTTGTTCCCAGGCCTAACAGATTTTTCCCAAACCAAAAAAATACAACATTCCCAAAAATACACACAGACTAAATCCATAAATGATTCCCAAGCTGTACAAGTCTATTGGATAAATACATCAAGTAATAATGATGGTGACTGGGACCATTGTTGGTGACTACAAGTATGGTAAGCCTGGGAACATTAGTCCTAGGACTACTACAGTTGTTCCCAGGCCTAACAGATTTTTCCCAAACCAAAAAAATACATCATAAACATTCCCAAAAATACACAAGTGCACAAAACATTCTCAGACACTGTAAATGATTGATTCTGAAGCTGTACACGATTCCCAAGTTGTACAAGTCTATGGGGAGTTACGGAGTTGACCATTCGTGTAAATCTCAATTGCAATGGCCTTTCGAATATTTTTGATATTCTTTTGTCCAAAAATTGATTTCCATGGAGTTGGTACTCCAGCCATAATCAACTCCGCATACTTCAGTAAAAAGGCACCACAATTGTTTCTGTTAAATGATGGGATATGTCAAACATTAGTATCTTTAGGAAAGTAAATAAAGCCCATAAAAAGTACATAAATATGTCAAACATACCCATCATCTTGTTGTGGAATGAGATCACTGTACATGCTTTCAGCTGTGAATGGGGTGCTACGAGGATCCATCTTGATTTGTTGGTAGTAACCCGCATTCTTCAACGTAGATGGCAACAGGTAAAGCAGGCCACGAATTTCCTTCATCCGAGGACTAAGTCCGCTCCTCCGTTCATTCAATGAGTCATATACCATTACTTTTCCTTCCTTTAGAAGTACATGGCATAACATCCAATGGCCGTGAACGTGGCACGGAACGAGCACCTGTATATACAATATACAGATTATTTAAGGAATTAGATAATGACAATGCAACGTAATTTCTAACAACTTACTGAATCCAATTGCCACCAAGGTTGAGGGTATAGAAGTTGATGCCCTGTAACATGTCTCAGTATGTCTGAACTTGGCTGGTAATTTAAAGGAACGAATTCTGGGTAACCTTCCCAGACATTGACAGCTTTTGGAGATGGATCACTGGTCTTCTTGACCCTTTTTTTCCGATCTTTTTTCCCTTGAGGAGAAGGAGGAGAATTACTTTCTATTAGCTGACTTCTTTCCTGGTCTTCCTTCTCAAATCGAGCTATGTCCCTTTGCGTGTCCAGCAGTTTCATTTCATCTGCCCACATCTTGCTTATGCTAGTCTGTCATCAAAAAATACATTCATTAACAATTTTTCAGAAACATGCATAAACACATTTTCAAATACTGTATCATATAACTAGGGTGATACTTACGAAGAAAGATATGTTCACAAATCCAATATTTTGCACATAGTTCAGCTCACTGCTCGATCGCCTCCTCTATAGGATATCAAAGTAACTATGAATGTGCTATGTATATGCAGTGATGTACGTTACGAAATAAGTTACATAAAGGCTTAATAAGCAGGAAGAAATAGATAGATAAATTATGTTACCAAATCTGATATCCACGTTTCGACGTTGACCAAGTCTTGAAAATTTTGACGCGTCATGGGAATGATTTGACCCGTATAAATACTATTAAAAAATGAATACATAACATTAGTACAAATATTTTCCAATGAATACATTGAAGTCATGCCAATACAACAGATCACAGGAATGGAATATTACCTAACTTGGTCGTTGTTCTTCAGGAAAGACGTGAACTTAACTAAGTCTATATCTTCCTCGTTTGCCTTTGATTTCTTTGTCTTCTTGGGCATCGGATCTGTGTACGGGTTATCTAGATACCTTGACCACTTTCGAGCCCTCTGTTTGTCAATGTCTCTATATTCAACATTAGGGTCTGCCCTAGTAAGTGCTACCACACTACTGGGGAAGGTCTCGCCAATAAAACACACGGCTGGGGATGGATATTGTTCCAAGTCAAGGATAGATTTTTCCCCCGAGTCCTACAAGCTAATTAAATATGTAGTAAAGTATAAACCATTGCTATACTCATATGCATGACAAAAACACTATTATAGAATTGTTCCCAGGCGTAAGGGAATTATTCCCTAAACCCTAACAAAATTGTTCCTAGGCCGAACATACTTGTTCCCAGGCCGAACATAATTGTTCCCAGGTGTAAGGGAATTGTTCACTACACCCTTGCAGAATTGTTCCCTAAACCCTTACAGAATTGTTCCCAGGCCGAACAGAATTGTTCCCAGGCCGAACAGAATTGTTCCTAGGCCTCGACCATATACATAACATAAACACTATTATCCTTAGTTATGGATATAAATGACAAAACCACTATTATATTTATAGAATGTACCTCGACCATCACATCACCCTCGATTGCAGTAGACCCAACAGCCAGAAGAGCCTTAATAACAGCCTCATGTTCCTCAACATCTTGCTCCTAAACAGCCTTATCCTCATCCTCCTGAACAGCAGCCTTCTCAACATCATCAACAGCAGCCTTCTCAACAGCAGCCTTCTCAATAGCATTCTCCTCAGCAGCACCCCTATCACCAGTAGCCCTATTACCAGCAGCCTTATCACCAGCATCATCACCAGCATCCTCCTGAACAGCAGCTTTATCACCAGCAGGCTTACCACCAACATCCTCCTCATTAGCAACAGCATCAACACCAACATCCTCCTCATCAATAGACTTAGCAGCCTTATGACCACCAACATCCTCATTCATCTCATCATCTTGCTCAGCACCCTTCTAAACATCAACATCAATAAATTAGTAGATATTATTATTAACGACTAAACTATTATATACAAATAATAATATATTTTTCAACAACTTTATGCATATAACCTTCATTTGATTTCTAATCTTTGCAAATTCATCTTTACAAAAGGCAAGGATACGTTCCTCGCTGTCAACCATAGCAGCACGTAATTCTGCATATAATTCTGGGATTGTGGAAGGCACCTGAATTATGCAATAATTAATACTACAATACATACAACAATAGCTTACTAAAAGTCTAAAACCAAATAGTGTAGATGGAATCATACCTTAGAATTCCCATCAGAGAATAGACGCTTCTTCGAAGAGGGGAATATTCACCTGAAAATGTACTTCTACTTTTCCTCACTGAACCTCTTATCTCCTGCTTCTTAATAGAAGCGTCAATCCCATCACCGTCATTGTCCCCTGTCTGATAATCATCAACTTCATCGTCATCACCACCAACAGCCTCTTCTTCCACTTTACTTGGAGGTGGAGGAAGAGCCAACTTCTCCCTCTTCTTTACGGTTAGTGGTTGACACACACTTTTCAGGTTCAATGACTTGAAGTAATCTGTATCCTTTTCATAGTTTTCAACTTCCCAATCAAGTAAAGTCATCTGCATATTGGGAACAAACAATTATTACCGAATTTCCGAAGATAATTATCCCTATATAACTAAAAAGAAAGGGTCATTAAGTACCCACCGTTGTATTGAATGATGATTCAATATCTTGAATCTTTTCATCAAATGCCCATCTAGTGAACCGGGGATACCCCGTACCAACTCTCTTTCCGACTCGATCATCAAAACGAATTATCCTCTCCATGGCCCATACCTATACAATTTCAACTAACTAATATCAATATAGGAAACACAATAACAATTCAACAAAGTATGAAACGGGAAACACAATAACAGTTTTGCTATGCTGAAAATATGCTATATTTCCTTTTTTAAAACTTACCTGAAGTGCTAGAGGGAACCCGGACAAATTGTAGGTATAATACTTCGATTTCTTATTTTTCTTCTGTTCCCAACTCTTATCTTCCAAACTCTTCTCTTCCACACTCTTCTCTTCCACACTCTTCAGCGTCCTTTTCCCTTTCCCTTTCCCTTTCCCTTTCCCTTTCAATTTCCCTTTCACTTCTACTAACTTCTTGTTCTTCTTCTTGTTCTTTTTCTTCTTGTCTTCTTGTTCTTGTTCTTCTTCTTCTTCTTCTTCTTCTAAGTCTTCTTCTTCTTCTACTGCATTCTTAATTTTCTACAGCTTCCCCTTTTTGTCTTCGTTCTTTGCTTGACCTCTCAGTCGGTCCAGCCGTCCCTTCAGTACACCCTTGAGAAAATAAAATGTAAAACTGAATATGTAAGAACCCCATGAAAATTTTTTGAATTCTTTTTCCTTTTCAGCTAATGTAAACAGCCACCCCGGGATGGCTGTGGTCCGTCCGTCATCCGTGCCAAAGAATTGGCTCACCGTATATATATTCAACATCTTGTACGCATCTTCACTCTGTTCGGCTGTTATTTTCCTCAAAGTGGCGTACAATACCTATGTAGTCGGCCTTTTTCCTTTAAAAATTCTTCTAAGCATCGAATCCTTTGATACTTCGTTGTTGTTTTGAAAACCTTCGGGCAACTGTCCCATATTTAACCCGTTGCATAAACAAAATTCCTCTTGGCCGAAACGGGCTTTTGAATTCCCCAACCCAAACCACATCTCATCTTCTCTTTGTCCTTTGGGGTGATTGATTTCTCTTTTCAAAATATTGTGAATAACCTGCCCGTAAAGTGTCAACGGTTCTTTCAACTTCAAATATATGCCGAAGGGGCCCTCCTTGAAATTTTCCTCTAACCCAAACTTCTCTAGGACCTCCTTCAAGTTTGTAATGAAATATTGTTTACTTCCACTGTTTACTCTAACCATTACCCAGCTCTCATGGTTTGGGAACCGCCACAAGTTTGCATTCGGATTTCTCCTCGGCATCTAAACAATGAAAACAAAAGGAAAACATCAGTCCCACGCTTATGAAAATAAGTCCTAGGCCAAAAATTATGCATTTATCATCAGTCCAAGGCTCACAGATTACATGCATTCTCATTCAACATCAGCAGCTGGTTCCTAGGCTCACAAAATACATACATACATGCTCACAAAATACATGCATCCAGTCCTAGGCTTATATAAATCAATCCTAGGCACACAAATTACATGCATCACCCATCCATCTAAAGCGTACTCTCAACATGCAAAATAAGTCATTTACTGTCTGCAAACGTTTTTCTTCCCTCCCAATAGCCAAAACAAAACATTTCCAGTGTAGTTCACAGCAATCAATCAATAATGCTTGCCCTTCAAACATAACACACACGCTCCAAATACACATACAAACACGCCAAAAACACAAACAACAAAATAATCTACCATCCCAAAACACATACAAGAACAAACTCCAATAAAAAACATAATTTTCAACAAATTAGTACCTTTAATTTGGTTTGCGTTTTTTAGGGTTTGGGTGCTTCCTTTAATGCCGACGGCGACGGCCACGGCGACGGCGACGAGGACAATGACGATTTTTTGCTTATCCTTCCTCTCTCAATTTCTGGTTTGTTGTTGTCTGGGTTTACGATTTCTTTGTTGTTGTCTGGGTTTGGGTGCTTCCTTCAATGCCGACGGTGACGTAACGGCGACAACGGCGACCTTGTGCTTCTCCTTTCTCTCTCTATTTCTAGTTTGAAGTTGTCTGAGTTTGCGATTTCACACAGAGCAGAGTTTTGAGTTTTGGGTTTACGATTTCACACAGAGCAGAGTTTCTACGACGGCGACGGCGACGATGACGAGGGCAACGACGACTTTCACGGCAACATCGACCTTCTGCTTCTCCTTCCTCTCACTTTGGGTTTTCTGGTTGTTGTTGTAACCGTTTGTATTCGCACAGAGCAGAGTTTTTATGGGAAATTAGAGGGTAATTTAGTCCATTTGTGGGGAATCAGAATGGGGGGTAATATAGTAAACTTAATCAAGTTTTATTTAATCAAACATTGACCGAGGGTATTTAGGGAATTTCCACTTGAGGGCTACTTAAGGGCATAGTCGTAAATGGGGTTGGCCAAGCGGCTATATATGCACTTTTTTTCCCAATGGGCTATTTCCTAGAGAGTGGTTGTTGGGATGGGCTATTTTCGCTAATTAACCCTAGAAAATTTGCATTGCATCAAACTTTTTTTTTTCGGTGAAAGCAACATTGTATCAAGTTAGTTAAAATTTTATGTAATACCGTCACCATGCACCCAGGGTCGGTCCTAACTTTTTGGGGGCCCGGGGTAAAATTCTAAGATGGGCCCCTTTTTCATATTAATTTTAAAGACTTGAGAGAGAGATTGAGTGAAATCATTCAATGGTGGACGGAGAGAAAAATAAGAAACCCTAAATTTTTTAGATGACATACTGAAATCTGAATACCGATATTTCATGTCTGGAAAAAAATCAAAATTTAATTTGAGCTTTTACACTCCAAGCTAACCCTATTTTATATTTTTGTTTTATTTTTAAAGAGTGACGATATTTACACTCCCTGAAAAAATGTATGTGCACCCCTTTTTGTATGTACACACCATTAAAAAAATTAAAATATTAAATTTTGTAATCTCACCCCACATATTACCAAATATACCCTTTCATTTAATTTTAAAAATATTATAAATAAATAAATTATAAAATATTTTAAATCAATATATATAATTAAATCACAGCGTAGCTTCTTTCACTACAATGCTTCTTATGATAGGTGCTACAAAGAAGGGGTAATCTAATTTCTTTTCAGTTTTTCGTTCATTTGTAAATTGTAATTGCTTAATAAGTTGAGCAGGAATCATTTGTTCATATGCTTGATGTGATGCCAGAGAAAGCAATGAAAGTGAGAAACGGTTTTTTCTTTTGGCTGCCTCTTCTTTGTTTTTTCAATCTATAATGGAGAAAGATTCTAGGATTTCACACAATTATGCTAAAATTATTATTATTATTATTATATATATATATATTGGCAGGGGTGGCTGCTTCCTCCATTTTTTCCGATCTAGAATGGAGGAGGCAATAGCCTTCCATCTTAATTTTTAGGATTGTAAGAAGTTCATCCATTTATTGATTTGGATTTTTGTTTTTTCTTTACTAATTTTATTTTATTTGCTTCCTTTTTTAATTTGGTTTAGTTAGTCAACTATTCAAAGCAGTAAAATAGTTATAAAATTTATTATTTATTTTAATTAAAATATTAATAAATTAATTTAAGGGTAATATTGAAATTTTGAAAATATATAAATTTATGGTGTACATACCATTTTAGAGAGGTGTAAATATCGCCACTCTATTTTAAATTGTTGGCTTTAATGCTTTATCATACGAGCCTTTTTTAAACTAATACTTAAAATAGAAATTTGGACCTTTTATGAACTAAAATAAAACAAAATTGTACCCATAAACTAATACTGAAATCATATAAATATGACCCCTTAAAAAAGAGGCACGGGGCGGCCGCCCCTCCTATTAAAGCCCAGGTCCGGCCATGATGCACCCGATGTATGGTGGTGGTTTGTAGGATATGAGTCATGGGAACGTAACTCACCGAGAAATTTTCTTACCTGCATCTCACATCATAATCTTATTATATGGTAAATTTTTACAATTTTTATCACATGGCAAGATTATCGTGGGAGATGCACCATGCATCATGATGCATACAAGTTTTTTTCCATACTAAAAAATGTCAACTTTCTTTGCTGGGACTCGTCCTATTAGTATTCTAAAGGGAATGAACCAACTTTTGGAAGGGAAATGTCAAATGTGACATGTCCCTTCGATCCAAAAATGGGGCAACCACCGAAATCCTTGTCCCCGCCCCAAATCCATTTAATTATGTATTTTAAAAGAATTTTTTATATTTATATATTTAGATTTAGGATTTTCAATATGTTCATATTCTAGTTTGTTCGTTTCTTGTGTCTTTGAATTTGTGATTTTGTTAGGTATTTTTTAATTCGATGTTGTAATTGTATTTTTATTTTATTTATTTTTTGGTTATTTAATCTTAATATATGGTAAATTTTGACAATTTTTATCACATGGCAAGATTATCGTGGGAGATGCACCATACATCATGATGCATACAAGTTTTTTTCTATACTAAAGGATGTCAACTTTCCTTGCTGGGACTCGTCCTATTAGTATTCTAATAGGGATGAACTGGCTTTTGGAGGGAAATGTCAAATATGACATGTCCCTCTTCGATCCAAAAACATTGAAATCCTTGTCCCCGCCTCAAATCCATTTAATTATGTATTTAAAATGAAATTTTTATATTTATATGTTTAGATTTAGGATTTTCAATATGTTCATATTCTAGTTTGTTCGTTTCTTATGTCGTTGAATTTGTGATTTTGTTAGGTAATTTTTAATTCGATGTTGTAATATATATTTTGGTTATTTAATTTGTAATACATATTGATTATGATTTTTATACTACGAATTTTTTTTTAACTATTTAATAAGAAAATACAACAGTGCAACCCGTTATGAATTTATACGCAGTATAAGTGTATAACTACTGTGCTAACATAAGACATAAGAGGTAGTGTGAATTTTGTAATCTTTTCAAGAACAAATTGCACTAAACTCTCCTGAGGCTTGAACTTTTATATATAGAAACAATTCTATCATTAATTAACATTTACCTCCCTTATCGTTAGTTAAACTTGATCAAATTTAACCGTTGACCAGATTTGAGTGTTTGACTATCAAAGCTAGGGGTATTTTTGTTAGTTCAGCATTTGTTTGTAAAGGATATAAAAAAAATAATAATTAAATAACAAAATTAAACATGTTTAAAATCTGGAGATATATTTATTATAAAACAAAATTTACAAATAAAAAAGAATTTTTTTTAATAAATAGATTGATCTCCACCGTTCACCTCTAAGATGGATGATTAAGATCAAATTATTAAAAAATAAAAAATTAAAATGAAAATTTAAAAAATAAATGAACAACGATGGAGATCCCAGTCCACCCTTCATCTTTACAAACCCAGTTCATCAATCTTCACAAACTCATCTTCATCAATTCTCCACTCATACACCCAACATATAATCATACATCATTAATCAAAACAATATCTCAACTTCTATCATAAAAAATAAAAAATAAATAAAATAAATAAAAAAAAGAACTGATTGGATCTTTAAGAAGATGAAGGTGGTTCACAATGGAGATGAATTGCTAACTATACAAACCCAGATCATCATCTTCACAAACCCTTTATCAAATCTTCACTCCAACTCCTAAACACAAACTCAAATATCTTTCAATCCCGAACACAAATCGAATTCCAAAACACAAATCAGAAACCAACATGATTCAAAAAAAAAAAAAGTTAACAGATCTGTTCAAAAAAGAAAAGAAAAGAAAAGAAAAAGAGCATATCGTAGATCAGTTTCCATGATATGGTCCATTATCAGGTCGTCTGCTTCAGACCCAATACAAGTGTGGGTCATTCTTCCCAGACCCACGCTCAGACTCAGATCTGTGTGAGTTGCAGTTCAGCGTCAACTTCCTGATGACAACGTGGATCGCCGTCGTGCAAGAAATCCGCGCGATCTTAGACGAGATGGAACACTGAGCTCTGGAGCTTGCCTAAGAGCGCCATCTCAAGCTTCATCTCATCGGAGATGGAGTTCCATCCCTAATAAGATGGTGAGCTCCATCTCCATTGATTTGGATCTTCAATTCACTTTTTTTTTTATATATATATATTTTACTTTTTATTAATTACTTTTGTTAAAAAAAAAATGGATCTCCACCATTCATCTCAAAAATGGATGGTGGAGATCTATTTAAAAATATCAGTATTTTTTGTTTTTAATTTTTTTTAATTAAGAAATTTTAGGGACATTTTGGTATTTTTGATAGTTAAACTTGGTCAACAGTTAAGTTTGACTAGATTTGATTAACGGTAGGGGAGGTGAGGATCAATTAATGAAAAAGTTATTTTTATGTGTAAAAGAACAAACCTCAGGGGAGTTTAGTGCAAACTCCCTTTTCAATATTTGAACAACAAATGAATTGATGGTGGAAATTTAACTTTCAATGGGCCAAGCAGCCCAAATGATCTTGTTTAAATATTTGATAGGGATAAATTTGGATTCATGCTATTACCCACTCATATAACTCTAAAAGACCCCTATTCCTTAAACTTAAGTTTATTACCATAATTAATATATAAAAATGTAGAAAAAAGAAAAGGAAATTAGAGTCATTTGATTCATGATATGGTATTCCATTTTAAAACATTAAGATGTAAATTTTAAAATTTAGTTATAAAATAATACCAAAATTTATAGAAACTTCATTATATTGAATTTTTTTTTCAGTGAATTTAAAATTTATTTGCTCAAACTTTAATACAATTTTTTTTAAATGTCCATCTCGTGCACGTGTCTATATATTATAAGTAATGCTAGACTTTTCAAATTTTTTCACAAAAAACTTGTCAAATCATGTTGGCATGTGAGTTGTCAATATCACATTTCTCATCACATAAACCCATGATTTACAAGATGTTGACTGCTCACATGCCAACATGATTTGGGAAGTTTTTTGGGAAAAAATTTGGGAAGTTGAGCATTACTCATATATTATATATTATTTTTCCAAGAGTATTTTTTAGAATACACATTAGGCACCTTTTTGTGAAATTTAATGAACTTTAATGTGATTTGTTTGGATGATAAAGAGAATGAAATACGATTCTGAAAAAAAAAATGGAAAAATTTTGGGTTAAAATACTACTTTTTTTTTCCAAATTTTTAAAGATAAAACATTAAAAAATAGGAAAATATCGAAATAGTTTAGAATCCGAAAAGGTTTCAATTTTTTATTATTATCTAATGTATATAAATATAGTTGTTGTAGAGTTAACTGGTTAAAGTAATAAATCTATTGGCTAGACAGCCAATGTTACATGTAAGATTGTTAACAATAACTCCTATTGATGGAATAAGTACTCAAGTTATTTGCTAGAAGTCCTCAAATCGCTGCAATGGTACTCTAAGGCCTCTGCAAATGGTTCCATCTTAGCGATGAAGCTACCTGAATCTGTAAAATAAGTAAATCGTTATGAGTGTTGGCTGGTGACCGACATTTATACTCCAATGGTTAAGTCAGTAAACAACTTTTTCAGAGAAAGAAAGAATCTAAAGTAATTTTGGTAGAGTTTTCACTTAGTAAAAATAATGTGTACTTGGTTTGGAGAGAATTTATCTATTTATAAGGGGATGATTACTCAATCATAACCTTCAAAATAAGTCCCAACTATTGTTAACAACACTTACATAGAAGATAAATTTTGTATAATCGCAATCTTAATCGAGTAATTTGTTATTTTCTGTATCGGTATCATTTTATACTGCTTTATAATATTATTGTTGATGTCGGAATGTGTAAAATTTAACTTTAATTGTCTTAACTCTCCTTCCATTAATCTTTCTATCTCTTCTCCACACTTCTTCCTAATTCATATCCCCGTCTCAAAAACACCCTCCATTTTTTTAATAACTCCCTTTTGAAATATATCCTTCCATCGTATATTTCTCCCATACTATCTCTTATCTCCTTATCCCAATCCACCTTATAATATTGCTGTCATAATCTCCCATCAAAATTTACAATGCCCTCATATCGTGCATGCTATAAACTAGTACAAAATAAAATTCAAACAAATTTCCACACCCTTGTAATTAACTTTCTAGTTCCACTATACAAAATAAAATTTAAACAAACTTCGACACACTTGTACAAGACTCCAAGACACTATATAAAATCCAAATAACATTCATAAATTATAATTAACACAAATGCATACCACAACCACAACAAATGTCAAGAGTTGAGATTTGTGAGGGATGTTTGTGGATGTGTGTGATAGAGGAGAGGTGTTGGATATCAAAGATCATCGCATTGGAAATGATACCGGGATGTTACATACGATCGGTGTATGATTACAAGTAAAATACACTCGACTCACCGTGCTATTTGCTGTAACTCAGAAAGGACCGGCAAAAGGAGAAATAAAAACTCTGTGTTTAACTCTCTGTAAAAGTACACTCATAATGGGATGATAGGAATGAATAGCACACCTTGCTATTTATAAGGTCCAAACTCATATCTGGATGGATTCTGATATTCAAATTTAAATGATATTTAAATTTAATTTCATATTTATCCTTTTAACCCTTTATCTGATCAGTTTGAATTTAACATAATTATCACTATCTTTGATAATTAAAATTCAAACTATCAGATGGTTTAATCCATATCAGTAACAGTAATTATCAATTAATTAACTGATAAATATTGAAACACTTGAGCATATTCCAACATCTCCCACTCGCACAAGTGGAGCAATGAAAACTTTACAGAGTCATGTTTCTCAAACTTTTGGATCCAATCATAGATCATTCATACAAGCAAACGCACAGTGTGATCGATGAACAATATTTTACAAATGTATTGGAGCACGTAATGCATTGTTCATATGTGTCATAGATTTAATTTTCATTCATCAGTCCAAGCATACTTAACCCTCAGTATACAAAGTCATGCTTGACTATATCAAAATTTTACGTATTCACAATTGTATTCTTGTCTATCATAGACAATACAATTGGTCGACAAGAATATCAAAAATTGATGAAGAAACATTATATCTTCCCATTGAACACTTGTATCTTTGTGTCAAAAACACCTGCTATCCTAATCGTGTTTCATAGACCGAATAGTACCATAGCCATAGAAAAACACGCTAAAGAACCTAACATTGTCTTGTCACTTTGAATCAAAGTCAATGGTCATAAGGACACTATTTGAGACTTAATCAAAACCTCAAGGAACTTATACAACGAGGAAGCAGGGATCATTCTCTCATTTTCCTTTTGATCACATAGCACACATGGTATGAATCACGTGCTATAGTGAATTTCATTCTCATAAAGAATGTATATGTCTAAACTATTCACTGTACAGATCTAAGTTCAGTTGCTATCTACAACGCCTGACCTGAGTTCATAAAGCTCGCTATGTCTTACTTGGGCGCCAATTATGTTCTCACATCTGGCTTAATCAGGTTTCATGATTGTGGGGTTGAATCATGATCGGTTCAAAAGAATATAAGAACCTTATCTTGACATGGTCAAGGCAACATATTCATATATATAAGCTCCATGAGAATAAAGTTTCTACTTTATTCTCTTCTATATATGTGTCTCATCTCAGCATACTATCTTAGCATATGAGGTGACCGCACATGTGAGAATGCCGGTCTCATCCTGAATAACAATTTTGTGAAATATATGCTAGCAAAGGAAAAAGGATTTATTCATATAAAATAGTGAAATTCAAACAAATCATCATGATTACAATATACGTAGCCCTAAAGACTTAGCATGTGACGAGTAAACATCTCTAGTCACTGCTTTGGTAAATGGATCGGCAACCATTTCATGCGTAGATATGTATTGAATAATCACTTCTTTTTTTCCTATGACATCTCTGACAAAATTATATTTTGTCTCTATATGTTTGGATTTACTGTGATATTTCGAATCCTTTGTGTAAGCAATGGCTGCTTGATTATCACAGTGAATAGTTACTGGTCTTGAAGCACCAGTAACAATCTCTAGATCCTCAATGAATCTTTTGAGCCAAACACCCTCCTGTACTGCTACTGAACATGCCACAAATTCAGCTTCCATCGTAGATAATACAATACATGTCTGTTTCTTGCTACACCATGAGATAGCGCCTTAACTAAGCAAAAATGCATACCCAAATGTTGATTTTCGCTCATCTAGATCACCTCCCTAGTCAGAATATGTATATCCGACTAAGCGTAAATCTCCTCCTTGGTAGCATAGAGAATAGTCTACAGTCCCCTTGAGGTATGCTAAGATCATTTTGATCGCATGCCAATGTTTCTGCCCAGGGTTGGATTGAAATCTGCTCACAAACCCAACTGCAAAACATATATCAAGCCTAGTACACATCATTGCGTACATGAGACTCCTAATGGCATTGGAGTAAGGAACTCTACTCATTTTATCTCGTTTTTTCGGAGTCTTGGGGCACATTTCGAGACTAAGCTTTTGTCCTTTTGAGATAGGAGTATCCATAGGCTTACAATTAGCCATATTGAATTGTTCTAGAATCTTTCTAATGTAAGGCTATTGTGATAGAGCTAGAAGTTTCTTTGAACGATCTCTTGTAATCTTTACTCCCAAAATATAAACAGCTTCGCCCATATCTTTCATCTCAAAATTTGAAGATAACCATTATTTAATGGCCATGACAAAACTCTTATCATTTCCAGCTAACAAAATGTCGTCCACATATAACGACAATATCACAAAATTGTCTTCAGGCCTTTTTATATATACACAATGGTATTCTTCAGTCATTGCAAATCCATATGACATTACTGCCTGATAGAACCGAAGATACCACTGTCTGGAGGATTGTTTCAGACCATATATCGATCTTTTAAGCTTGCAAACTTTGCACTCTTGACCTTTTGAAATGAAATTTTCAGGTTGAACCATATAAATTTCATCCTCCAATTCTCCATTGAGAAATGCTGTCTTTACATCCATTTGATGTAATTCTAAGTCCATATGTGTGACGACTGCCAGAATAAGGCGTATTGAAGCAAACCTTACTACAGGAGAAAATGTTTCTTCATAATCTATACCC
The DNA here is from genome assembly GCA_008009225.1 of Acer yangbiense. Taxonomy (NCBI): domain Eukaryota; kingdom Viridiplantae; phylum Streptophyta; class Magnoliopsida; order Sapindales; family Sapindaceae; genus Acer; species Acer yangbiense. Next base: position 16,116,994 of record CM017771.1, read on the forward strand.
TCTTGTTGAGTATATCCTTTTGCGACTAGACGCGCCTTGTATCTTTCCATTGTACCATCCGCCTTTCGTTTGATGTAAAGAACCCATTTGTTTCCAATGGCTCGATGATCAGGCGGTAAATCAACCAAGTCCCAGATATGGTTATTTTTCATCGACTTCATCTCTTCTTACATGGCTTTCATCCATAATTTCTTAGCAGGTGAGTTGAGAGCTTCATTTGCATTTTTAGGTTCATCACTGTCATGTGAAGCAACCATAAATGTTTCCCCCTCAATCTCAAAACGACGATGTGGGATAGCTCTACGGTTACTCTTTCGAGTTTATAAATCTCTAGAAGGTGGTTCAACAGCTGTGTTACTCCCACTAGGGACAGAAGTCCCAAGTAAATTTGTATCTACCTCAATTGGAGTGTTTAGATTTACATCATCATTATGATCATCCAATTCAAAGAATCGAACATCTTTATCAACTTCACCTTTGTTTGGAAATTCATTTTCTAAGAAATTGACATCTCATGATTCCAATTCAGTCACACTTCCATCGGAATTCTCACCTATCAGTGTATATCCTTTGGAATGCTCAGAGTATCTTATAAAGATACACTTTTTTCCTCTTGCACCTAATTTTCCATATTGACTGGATAGATCATGAGCATAACCTGCATACCCCCAGGGTCTCAGGTTTGTTAAAACAGGTTTTCTACCTGTCCATAACTCATATGGGGTGGAAGTGACTGATTTTGAAGGCACATGGTTAAGTATATAGGCCACAGTCAATAAAGCGTCTTCCCAGTATGATACTGGTAGATTTGCTTGTGCCATCATAGACCTAACCATTTCCAATAATGTTCTATTCCTTCTTTCTGCTACACCATTTTGTTGCGGAGTGTAAAGAATAGTCAATTGTCTTTCTATACCTTTCTCATTACACAATTCCTTGAATTGATTGGAAAGATATTCACGTCCTCGGTCAGTTCTTAAAACTTTTATTTTCTTGTCTAATTGATTTTAAACTAGATTCATGAATATTTTGAAGCAATCCAATGCTTCAGATTTATAAGAAATCAAATAGACATGATCGAAACGTGTGAAATCATCTATGAATGTAATGAAGTAGAAAGCTCCTTGCCTCGCTCTTACATTCATTGGACCATAGATGTCTGAATGAATCAGCTATAATGGAATTTCAGCCCGAGTTCCTTTACCAAATGGCTTCCTTGTAGTTTTTCCTTCTAGACAATTCTCACAAATAGGCATCTCTATTTTAGTGAGTGAGCCTAATAGACCTTCTTTGGCCAATCTGCTCATTCTATCTTGCCCAATATGGCCTAGTCTAGCATGCCAAGTATAAACATCAATATTGATATTATCAGAATCAGATATAAAGGAAAAACTACTATCATTATTAATACTGTTAAAACCAGTATCCAAAACCATGAAACCATTTAACAAATAACCAGTACCAATTTGAAGAGAATTCAAATAAATGTTCAAATTATTCCCATGGAAATTTAAAGCATAATCTAGGCTAAGAAGAATAGTAACAGAGATTAATTTTTGTCGGATCTCTGGTGCATACAACACATCATGAAGATAGAGGGTTTTTCCATTGCGAAACTCTAGTTTGCACATGCTTATACCCTTGACTTCCACTCTTGAGTTGTTTCCCACGTATATCCACTTCGTTCCTTGTGGGATCTGACGATATTCCACGAATGCTCCCTGGTCTCTAGCTACATGGTCTGTTGCTCTTAAGTCTACAGTCCACAAAGGATGAGATTTAGATAGTAAAACAGTGCTAGGAACATAAGCATATTTGTTTATGGAATTGGTTTTTACCTTTTTCGGCTCAGTGCATTCACGAGCGAAGTGACCCAGTTTGCCACAATTGTAGCAAGTTGCCTTAGCCTTATCCTTCTTAATTCCAGCACGCTTGCCTCTCTTCTGTTTTCCAATCCCAGCTTCCTTATTGTTGACACCAGGACCATTTCCCTTTTGGAAAGGTTTCTTTCCTCCATTGCGCTTTGGGCTCGAAGCCTTACGCGAGTCTGGTGTCGCCATATAAAGCTAGCCAGAAGCCTTAGCAGCCTCTTGGCGCTGAGCTTTTAGTTCTAGATAGAGCGAGATATCATCAAAAGTTTTGATGCTATCATTGTGCGTCATATTGATCTTCATGTGTTCTCAGCTATTAGGGAGAGATCAGATAACAGCTTGAACCTGTTGCTCATCAATCAAGACATGCTCAGCGCTTTTCAATTCACGCATCATGTTTGACATCTCTCTTAGGTGCTGCCTCATTGTATGATTTTGGCGCTTCTTATATGTGATAGTGGGCCTTCTAAGCTTAGTGGTTGAAGTACCACCAAACTTGTCCTTCAGAGCAATCCATATTGCTTGAGCAGTCTCATACTCCTCAAAACCACACATCAGGTCATCAGCCATACTACTCAGAAACGTTTTGCGAGCTATGCTGTTTTTTCTTTTCCAGGCTTGGTAAGCCTCAAGTCCCTTCTGTGTTGAGCAGTAGTTCCTGTTGCAGGTTTAACCATGATGTTGGTTATTGTTTCAAGAGCCTCTTGCTCTGTAAGGATATACTGAACCTTGTGGTGACAAATGTCATAATTGTCACCGTTCAGTTTCTCTCCTTTGTTCAATTCGGCCACAATGTTTTTAGTAGAAGAAGACATTTTCTGTAATTTAGACAAAAAAAAGATGTATTTTTAGCGCTAGCCTATTTCAAATTCACAATTCTATTATTGCATCAAACATTTATACTAAGAAATATAATAGAATAATATGTAGGAATAGATTTGAAAATTAGTCGAGGCTTCTAATCATCATCTAATTCCAATATTAAAAACTAGTATATAATATTAGTGTATATTGCGCAACTATAACAGTTCTAATCAATTCATAGAACTCCCATTAAACAAATATAATTATTATTAATCAATAACATTCAAGCATGATTCAATAAGTTCAAAGGAAAATTTAAATAAACATAAATAAACCAAAGAGTTCATAATGTAAATCTAATAAATATTTTTGAAATAAGGAACTTTGAACTTAGTTCTATCATGCCTTTTGTAGAAACATCTATCACACTAAATGCATAATTTCTCTGACTTCTTAACCATTGTAGCTGCCATTTTTCCAAACCATGGACCCTTTTCGCGTGTGCAATGACCCATGTGTTTTGCGCTACGAAGGTTTGAAAAAATGCTCAAAGCTGCAGTACGCCTCATGTTCATCATAACACGGCGTTCCTCTGCTATTTCTATTTCTAGAATAACATCATCAATCAAGTCAATTTTGCCTTTATTAATGTTTTCAAGAATAATGGGCTCTACGTATCGCATTGCAACTCTTGCGGAAGAGCTCTTAGCAATATCTTCACAATTGGGATCCACTACTCAAAAGTAGTAAGATTTCGAAATGGCCACAATTTTTCCGCTCTTTTCATAAATAACCAAATATTTTCATGCAGAGAAATTTCAGAATTCATTTTAAATTCTCCTAAATTCTCTAAAAAATCAGCTTTCTCTTGATCTTCTTGAGCGAAATAAATCTGATCATTTTCCATCTACACAAAAAATATATATATAGTTTTAGAGTAATTTTGTAGAGAAAAATTATTAATAGGACTAAAAACATGTATATATATATATTATAATCTGGCATTCTAGCTGTGTCATCTTTATGTACTGTGTGCGTACTAAAAACATTATAAACTTTTTTTTTTTTTTTTTTTTAAGGGGGGTGTATTCAATTAAGATTCTTGAGGACATTTAAAGACATTATAAATCCTGGTGTATTCAATTTGGACATTTAAAGATTTTAAAAGAGTCCATATGAATCCAGTGGTATTCAATTAGGATTTCTATGGACTTTTAAAGAATCCTTCCAAATCCAGGTGTATTGAATTCGGACTTTAAAAATGTCTACAAGAATCAAAGTGTATTCAATTAGGACTAGATTTTAAAGGATTTTCTTAGGTCATGGATTTTGATGGATTTTGGTGGACTTGATGGTGAGAGATATAAATATCAAATGTCATAATATGTCCGGCCTTCTCCCCAAAGATTTTGGTGGATTTTGCTCTCCCTCTCTCTCTCAAAACAGAAACGAAAAGCACTAATATGTAAAAATTAAAAAAAACCGAGATGGTGACAATCTAAGTGGCCATGAGGTGTTTCTAAGGCGTGTTGCTTCTGCTTTCAACAACTTTGCAGAATCTACAGAAAGAGCATGCCGTGAAAAATGTATGGAGGATTTGGTGAGCACCACCCGTTACGTTTCATGGTCCCTCCACAATAAGAACCGTGCTGGATTAGGTCAATTTTTATACTCATTTGGTGGAACAGAGCAATCTGCTTTGATAAGTAATCCTATATCTACGGGTGTTTCACAAGAGTCATCACTTGGTTCAGTTGCCAATGAAAAGCAAGACAGTAAGCCAAAGACAGATGTAAAGCTCAGTCATTTGGCATCGGGTGTTGATTCAAGTTCTGTTATTCAGACAACAGAAACAAGATCGGCCGACCTTCTAGATAGCACACTTTGGAATAGGAGACTTGCACCTTCATTTGAAAGAATTGTTTATGCTTTAGTTCAACAGATATTCCATGGGATAAGAGAATACTTCTTGGCTTCTGCTGAATTAAAGTTCAACTGCTTTCTGCTAATGCCGGTCGTAGACAAGTTACGTGCACTTCTCCGAGAGGACCTAGAATCTGTTTTTGAAGATGACATGGATAATGTCTTTGACCTCACCAATTTGCGACACTCATTGAGCCAGCAGAAGCAAGATACAGAGATTGAGCTAAAAAGGATTAAGAGACTCAGAGAAATTTAATCTGATACACGAGCAGCTTAGATCGCTTCAAGTCATGTCAAGTTCTTCACTGGCTCCATCAGCGTAATTTCTAATTGAACATCAACTGTGCTTATCTAGCTTAATTATTATTATTATTATTTTTTGGTTCTTACAAATATCAAGCAGTTATATAACTAACATGATGTGAAATGTGGTTGCCCTTTCCTTGCCTATTAACACAGTAACACTTATGTTACAAACCTTGGGTTGTGTTTTTATTTAAAAAAAATGTAATAATAATAAGCTTCTATCCCCGGCATGTTCTGTGAATTAAAAAGGAAAAAAAAAATCGAGTTCAAAAAGAAAACAAGCCACATATAATAATGGAATATGTTACAATCACATAATTATATATAACGAGTACAAATCTGTACAAAATGACACCAAAATAATATGTAGAGCCTTCAATCAAACACCAAAATGCTCACTCTTTATTAGCATTTTATTTTAAAGAAAAATAATTCATCTGCACTTCATGCAAGCAGTGCCTTTACGCAGATAAGCCTTAGCCAATTTTGGGTTCAATTCAATCGCTTTGTTTGCATTAGCAACAACCTCAGACTATATATATACGCAAATATATATTGACTGGTGTATCAAATTTTGCTCATTCCAACTTCAAAGATTTTTTTGATAATTAGCTATAATTAGCTTACTATTGATAAGTCAGAGATAATAAATCCATGAAAATCCTTGGATGTCTAAACAAATCCATAAAAGTCTGAGATAGATGTCTAAACAAATCCATAAAAGTCTGAGATGGATGTCTAAACAAATCAATGAAAATCCATGTGGATTTATAAAAGTCTGTAGAAATCCATGAAAATCTGTCACTTAAAAAATGTCTTTAAATGTCTTCAAGAATCCTAATTAATCCTAATTGAATACACCCCCCTAAGTTGAGTGCTTGCCCAATGCACGTCTCACTAGAAGGAGGTTGTAAAATATTTTTCTTCGGAACTGATGCTGCATCCAATATCTTTTGTGCACAATTCCCTTCTTGAAAAAAATTTGCACGCCATCCAAAAAAAACGTACGCACAATTGATATTTCGAAAACAAAATTTTGTGCAAGTCTCTTGAGAAAGAAAAAAAAATCTGCACACAGTTTTTCTGAAAAATTTATGGGCACAATTTCCCAAAAAAAAATTCTACGCATATTCTTTATTGTTTAATAATTACGCACATCTCTCAACAAAATCCATTTGATTTTTAAAGACTCATTATACACTTTTCTCAAAAGATTTCTAAACCGAGAAGTTTCTGATGCTATTTGAGTATAATATTTCTAAAAAAAAAAAATCAATATAGTATACGATGACAAGTAATAATTGGCTCAGTCCAAAAATCACCCAGTTTAGTTTTCTTTGACAAAACAGTATCTAGTGTCTATCAAAGAAAACAACCCAGAATACAATAAAAAAAACGATCAGATGGCTAAATAGCTTTTCAAAATCTTCTAAAAAATTAATCCACATACGAACCCCAATAGTAATAGCAAAGCAAAAGTCAGAGAATATATGTATATTAAATATGCATAAAATAAATAATATACATTAAACTAAACGTACGAACAATCCCAAAATACTGCTCTGATACCAATGTTGGATATCAAAGATCATCGCAACGGAAATGATACTGGGATGTTACATACGATCGGTGTATGATTACAAGAAAAATACACTCGACTCACCGTGCTATTTGCTGTAACTCGGAGAGGATCGACAAAAGGAGAAATAAAAACTCTCTGTGTTTAACTCTCTGTAAAAGTACACTCAGAATGGGATGATAGGAATGAATAGCACACCTTGCTATTTATAGGGTCCAGACTCCGGATTGAGATCCCCTACCCATCTTTTTTTTGCTCATCTTTTACAGATCTATGTACATGTGGCAACCTAACAAATAAATGGTCCGGATTAGATTTCTATTTTTTTTTTCATCTCTCTCCTCCAAACGACAACACATCAGACTCTACTTTCACTCTCTCTCCTCCAAACGGCTATTAGACTCTACTTTCTCTCATCTTCATCTGGGATTCTATCTGATTCCACTCTCTCTCTCCTCAAAACTCTCTCTCCTCCAAATGGTTTGAGTTTTTTTTTCGCTCTCCCAGACCCAGAGATCGACACCCGATCTCCTTCTAAATGAGCCGATCTACTCTCGCCGTCGATCGTCTTTTCTTTACTCTTCTCCTTCTCGTCTCCATCTTCTTTCTTTTGACAGAGGTTTGGGTGTTTTTGGGTTGTGGGATAGTGGTGGACCGGTGGTTTCTGGATTTTGGTGGTTTGGGTGGGATGCCGGCGAGATCGTGGGATGATGGTGGTGGTTTCTAGGTGGTTTTGGTTGTTGAATCTGATGATGGCTATGATGGATGGTTTTGAATCTGTGGTGGTTGGGTTAGGTTGTGAAGCTGTTGGTGATTGGGTTGGGTGGTGTAGTTTTGGGTTATGAACTTGATAAATCGGTGAATTATAGTTTGGTTGTAAATTCTGGAATTTGGTGAATTTTCCAATGATGATTGTCGATAAACTGGTGAACTTGATTAATTATATGAATTCTGGAACTGGTGATTTTTCTGATGATGAATTTTGTGAAGATGAGGGAAAAAAAATGACAGGATCATCCACCATCAAGATCATCCCGATACAAATATATTAATTAATTATAGGTAATGAAAGAATCAAAAGAATCATCGATGTTCATTGTCTGTCAATGGTTTTGAATATGTGGTGGTTGGGTCACGACATAGAGAGAAACATACGGTGTTGATTGTTGTGGGGGTGTAGGGACCAGATGAGGGTAAATTTTTTGGTTTGAAAGAAACATACGGTGTCGTTTGGTAGATGGAGAGAGAAAAAAAATAAAGTAAGCTAATCTCAGCCATTCTTTTGTTTGTTTGCCACATGTCAGTGGATGCTTGAAAGATAAGTATAAATAAGATGGGTAGGGGATCTTGATCCCCAGACTCCTATCTGGATGGATTCTAATATTCAAATTTAAATGATATTTAAATTTAATTTCATATTTATCCTTTTAACCCTTTATTTGATCAGTTTGAATTTAACATAATTATCACTATCTTTGATAATTAAAATTCAAACTATCAGATGGTTTAATCCATATCAATAACAGTAATTATCAATTAATTAACTGATAAATATTGAAACACTTGAGCGTATTCCAACAAGAGGCAAATGCATGAGACTAGCGATGGTGCAATTGCAAAATGATGAGAGGAAATTTTGATTATGGATCAGTTTTACTTAATTAAAAAACACTGTGTTTAATATTATAAAAAAGATTATATTATTATATTTTAAATTTAAGCGGGTATGCAAGTAGGGTATGAGCATTAATTTCATATCCATACATTACCCAATCCCTAACGAGTATAAATTTTCATATTCATACCCGTTCGTGTACTCTAATAATATTATTCATACCTGCGAATCGTTGGCAGATACCCTTGGAAATTCATATCCGCAGGTTGACTACTCATCCCTAGTCCCAACTATTATTGAGTTATAAATGGCATATATTACATCGGGTTTTCTTTTGATTGTTAAGAGTGTATTCAATTTAGATTTGGACAAATACGAGAAGTAGAAATGGTGGGAAATAACACTTTTTTTATGTTGAATTTTGAGAGTATCACTAGTTTAATAAGTTAAGTTTAAATGACATCAATGGACTAAAATACCATAATCTCCTTCTTTTATTACGTTTGTGTCATTTTTTTTTTATATTAACCTCCATTGAGATCCTCCATCAATGGAAATGAAATACCTCCATTGGAGGTCAAAATCGGCTTCCAATGGAGGTCTAGATGAAGAAGATGACCCATTTTTTGTTGTTGAAAATTTCATTTTTGCCCAATAAGTCTAGAAAATTGCAAATATACCTAATAAGTCTTGAAAACTACTTAATAAATTTCGGAAACTACCTAATAAGTTTTGAAAACAACAAAATAAGTCTCATAAATTAGAAAATAAGTCTTGAAGATACAAAATAAGTCTCGGAAACATCAAAATAAGTCTTAAAAACACAAAAATAAGTATCAGAACCACAACAATATGTCAATGCAAGACATATTTTTGTGAGTGTGTTTTAAATGTATTTTTATCAGATCCACACTTTAGGTGCATTTAAAACTTAAGTTATTAAGTTGGTGATAGTCTTAAAACTCACTCTTTAAAGAGTGCTATTAAATTTTTGAACCCAATACGAGAATATCATTGCTACCTTATTTAGATTTATCATGTTCATGGTTTGTGAGACACGAGCATTTATTAGACACATTAAGATTTGTTCGTGTGACTAAAATCACTCCTTGCAGTGTCTTTACTTCCTATCTTTCCATTCGGGTAGACTTTGCGACGTTGGTGGTATGGGTGCCGAGAGGATTGTCAGGCATGTATTATTTCTCTTAGCGGTTTTACTCTCTGTTTTGCTTTGGATCTTATGTGGATCCCAATATTTCATTAAAGGATGATCTACTTCGATGACAATAGCTATCCAACAATTCTCAAAGATTAGACACGTAAATATGTGATATTGATTGCAAAAGTTGCAAAGTTTTAACACAGATTTTGTGACTCACTTGTGAAATTGAATGCTATACGCTTATATTTACGATGGGATTGCAAAATATGCATTGCTAGATTTGAAATAGATTGTACAAAAATGTGTTTTAATCGGTAGAACTTTCTAATCCAACGCAAGCTTTTTGACCTCACAAAACCGGTTTTTTCTTTCTTAAAAGAAAACCCGGTCGGACCAGCCACCAAACTGACCCGAAACCCTGAACCGGGTAAAACCCAATTAAACCAGGTGGCAGCCTAATCCAACCGAACTCAAACGAAAACAAAAGAATCGCAAACATAAAACGCGCAGTTTTATTCTGTACGCGGAGGAAGTAGCTTCCAGAACAAACGTTAACCTCACAAGTCACAACGCACGCCTCTTCTCTTCACTGAAGAAGAAGCACAAACCCTAGCGTCCGCACAGAATATCGCAGACTCATCACTATGGGTGAGTTTTAACGCTCTTCCCTCTCTCTCTCTCCGTTCCACTTGTTTGATTATTTTCTGTTGTTGCGTAGTCTGTTAAATTGTTGAATTGTGGTTTTCTTTTTGGAATTTTGCGTCGGATCTACCGGTTTCTAGTTGATTTGTTTTTTATTTTTTATGCTCTGATCTGATATCTGTTTTAGTGTTCGTATCCAATTTCAGCTAATTCATCTATTTTTTAATAAACATTTTTAGTTGATTATCTTGAAATTTTAGTGCTATTTTTTTTGTTATTGGCTTATTGCAATGCTAATGTTATCTGTTTTTGTGATTTTATTAGCTTCTGAGAAAGTCAGGTAAGTATGATAATGAGCAGTCAATCTTTATGTATTTATTATCTTATGTTGTTTTTGGAGACATTGGCGATGTATAATTTTGTTTGGGATTTAAATTCTTTGAATTCTTTTTTTGTATGAGTGTGATTTGGCTGAGCAGAATGATACTGATATGAAGTACATTTTAATAGTTGAATGGTGGCTTTTTTGTTTTGGGTGATTGATTTGTAATTAATTGGATGTCATTAATATTGTTTAAACTGTGTTTTATGCCCTTTCAACCTGTTACCATATGGAGTGTCACCCCTAAGAACTAAGACAGCGTGGAATATTAAGAATTGATGTAATTAACTTGTTTGAACTTCTTTCTGTTTGAATTCATAGATATTGAGGAGGATATTCGCTCGTTGCAGCTTGATTCAGCAGGTAGTATTAGTAGGATTCACTATAGTATATTTCAAGTTAGGGTTGAATTTTGTTTCCACCTTTTTCCTTTTTAAATTTTTGTTGAATGCTTGTATTGAACCTTAGCAGAGGAGAATAATGGGATGGTCAATCCAGAAGATGCCAAGCAGGAAGAAGTTGAGATGGTGGATAAGATGGCTGAAGGTCGGTAGGATCATTGGATCTTGTTTGAATTTTTTTTTGTCAATTTGTATATGTCAAAAAAGTACATAAACGTGTTTGCATGCTTGACTGAGCGTCTAGCTCGTTAAGCCTATTTATTACCTAAATATGACCTAAATTGCAATTATGACCATCATTGTGTATAAAATGAGATACTATAAATTCTTAAATAAGTCAGATATGGTTGGTATTTTGAAATGGCAAAGTTTTCAAACTAATTACTTGTAACTAACTGTAAACAATTGAAACATTTGTTGTTTTGTTGTAACATGATACAAATATACAATTATTTTTTAGCATTTTTATAACTTCTTTGTTTTTTCCCCATTTTTCACAAGCTGTGTCTTTTTACGTAAATAACTGACCAACTTCCCTTACAAACTAAGGACAAAGCTTAACAGCTTTCTTTAAGATGGAAATGATTTTATTCAACCTTTTGCATGTTGTCTATTTCTTGCTATTGAAAAATATTTGGATATCATCTGTCATTTGAGTTTTTGTACTGTAAACATCTTCTCGAAAACTATTGGTGTTTCAGATCCAAAGGATGAGGTGCATACAGTCTCAGAGCCAGTTCATGCCGAGCCAAAAGGTTCTTTAGAATTTTGCTTTGATTGGTTTTTGTTTTATGATGTTCTGTTCTATTGCTCTTTGCTAGTTTATTACTTCTTAGACCAGTCATTCTTCTTTTTATAATCATTCTTTCTTGATGATATCAGATTCAATCAGGAGATGAATTATGTTTTATGATATCATCTCGGTTCTTGAAATTATTTGTTGAGTTTCTGGGCTTAAAGTTAATTTGTTGAAAGGAATAATTGCTGGAGGATACACTGAATTTCTTAGTTGTGGAGAGTGGGTTGAAGGCTTATGAAATTATTGGGTGCGCCTTTAGATGAAAATCCAGGAGCATAGACCTTTTGGGATTGAGTAATGGAGAAAGTGGAGGAAAGATTTGGAGGGCTAGAAAAGGGATTTTAACTTAAAAGGTGGAAGATGTGCTCTGATTTAATTATGTTGGCATGTATTTATTATCCCTTTCTATGTTGAGAAGCTTGTGTTATATTTTTAATTGGAAGGACTTGAAGAAGAGAGAGATCATTTGGGAAACTTCAGTTTTGTTTTAAGTGCGAGTTAGGAATGCATAATCTAATAAATAATCATTTAGCCTTTTTAGGCAAATGATTGGAGAATTCCTCTGGAGGACTATCTTTGCATTTGCACTTCATTCTTTGAAGTGTGTTTCCATTTGAATGGCTGAAGTTCCAGCGTAGCTGTTAGGGGCTCAGTTTTAATTCTTAGACATATGGGATTTACCATCATGCTCTTTGTTTTCTGTGTATACAGGCTTGATGATCTGATAATGCCTCTATTGTTATATTTTAATTGATAGATAGTGGGTTCTTTGCCTCTGTATGATTCGGTGTGAACCCACATCAAAGACACGGAAGGCTGTTTCTATTGCTCCTTGAAAGAACAATGGAGATAACCTTCAAAAAGGAAGACCATATATTTTGCTTATTTTCTCAAGTGGTATGTTAAGTGCAAGAATGGAGCTGAGAGCATAGCCTTCTAGATGAAAATACATCATAATCTCTTTTAGGAAGCCAATCTGAAATAGCCTATTCTGGATATGTGTGCTCTTGCTCATTAAGGATCATTGTGTTGCTTTCGTTAAAGGGAAGAAAGTTACTATTCGGTAGAACTGTTTCTTGAATTGCATGGTTGGAACTGAATAGGAGGATGAACTTATTTGTTGGGAGGAATTAATGTTCGTATTGGATAAAGTTGAATCTCGAGTATCTTTGTGATCTGCCTCTTTTATTTATTTATTTATTTTTTTGAAGATGGGTGAACTTTATATTTCATCGTCTTTATATCTCTTAATTCCATTTATTTGAGAATTTCCTTTTGTTTCTTACACCAAAAAAAAAAAAAAATCATTATTCTCCCAGATTCATCGTTTACATGGTTTTGCAGTGAAAGATAAGGAAGTATCTGCAGCAGAAAATCTTGAATCAGTGAAAGAGGCAGAAGAAAAAGTGAAGCGGCACTTGAATGTGGTGTTTATTGGTCATGTCGGTAAGTTGATCTACTTCACGGTTTTATTTTGATAGGAAATATATTTAATGATTGATTGTATGGTTTATTTTATGTAGATTGTCCAATATGTCCTAGACACGGACAGTATGAATAAATTACATGTCTAATACTAATCTGTACATTGTCTTCTACTAATGATAAAACTCAATGTCCTGACATATGATTGGCCTTCATTCTGTGTGTTTTGTCCCGTCTAAATAAAATTAAGCATTCTTAGGTAACACTAATTTGAATGATGGATGATTGGGTTCCCATATTTCCATACTGATTTCAAATGTTTTAGGGATCTAAAATTTTCTTAAGTGAACCTATTGCCTGGAATTTTAAATGTTAAAAGTGATTATTTTAAGGAGAAATCTTGTGGAATTACTTTTATTGTATTTTTTTAGTGAAGAGACTTGTCTTGTCAAAAATTGTACCAGATCTTATGAAATGTAAGTATGTAACATATCTTAGACTTCTTAGAGCAGATATTCAAAGAGGGAAATTAATTGGAGCTGATGTTTTGTCTCTGTCATCTTCTGTGCAATAATTGCCATTTGAACTCTGCTGAATCACTTTTAATTTTTTCAATTGGGTCTCTTTTCTTGTATTATATTTTTTGGTTCTATGAAGGACTTTCGGAGACTGGAGAATGGATTGTTCGACATTGTTCTCACTTTTTTAATGTTAATTTCTAATGCTGTTCTTTACATTTGTCAATTTTCTAGTAGAATAACTTAGATGTGGTTAGTCCATCCCCAGATTTTACACATGGATAATTAATTCTCGATCTATGATCAATATATTTAACATGTCTTGTGTTTGGGTTGCAGATGCTGGTAAGTCTACAACAGGAGGCCAAATACTTTTCCTTAGTGGTCAGGTTGATGACCGTACAATCCAAAAATATGAGAAAGAAGCAAAGGACAAAAGTAGAGAAAGCTGGTGAGATTTTATTTTGGCTTTTTTCTCCCCTATAGACTACTGTTTGTGTGGAAGCAGACGAGATGAAAATTGAGTTTTGTTCTTATTATATTTTGTAACAATCACTATATTGTTTTCTGTCAATCCACATTGATGATATCATTCCTTGGATTAGCTTGGTTTTTATGCATGCATCCTGATTTACCGACAATGGCAGCTGGGTAGGTAGTCTGTTATATAATCATAATAGTTAAAAAGTTTGAATCTGTCCCATGTTATGTGAGGATAAGCAAGTAAATATTGCATGATAACATGGTTCAAGAATGGTAGGCATGATATTGGATATAATAGCCTGTGCAACAATTAGCTTCTGGCCCTGATAGTATTACTTGTGGATGACATGCACGTGATAATGTGAACCAAACTACATGATGCTCTGAATCAAGAGACAATGATGTTTAGAATATGCTAAATGCGAACAACGAACTGGGTATTATATCTTATCTTATTCTATTGATGTAAACCAACTTGACCTAGATGTAAAGTGTAAACAACATAGGTGTTGTTTGATGATTTTTGATTTCCCAAATATTTTTCCTAGTATTTTCTATAGAGTAATGCTAAACATCCCAACTCCATATTCCAACTTGCATCCTAGCCAATGATGTGTCAATTGGCAAATGATATACAATAATGATGACTTATCTCACTTGCCACATGTCATGTGAATTAAATCGGCACATGAAAGGTTGGGATTTGAGTTGGGATATCTAGCATTACTCTTTTCACTATTAATATCAAGCATACTAACCTTTTAAGGATACTAATTTTAATTGTCTTTTTTATTCTTATGTTAAATGCACTTCCACTTGCTCTTAAATCATAATTCTTCTTGTATGCCTGAATGATCTTGGAAATCATACCTCTGCTTTGCAGATTTAGACTAATTTTTTTTCATTCTTTTCGATGAGGGTTCTTTCTGTTGCTATATGATTCTTTCCAGCTAACTTATTTTGTTGCTTATTTTGTGGTCAATCTTCTATTTTACAATATTTAATTTTCCCTCTTATTTCTTGCTCTTTTGGAATGTATTTTGTTAACCATTACCATTTACATGTGCTAGGTATATGGCATACATTATGGACACTAATGAAGAGGAGAGGGTCAAGGTACTCCTTATTATGCTTATAAAGTTAGCCGTTTTAAAGGCTATAATACTGTTATTATTTGGCATGACAGTTCACATTTGCTTTTTTTGTATTATTTGATTGGTACATATGCCTGCAATATATTGAATTAATCAGCTTAATAATTTAATCAAGTGTGTAATGTTGGCTGTAGGGTAAAACGGTGGAAGTTGGAAGAGCACACTTTGAAACCGAGACAACGAGATTTACTATTTTGGATGCACCAGTGAGGAACTCTTGTGTGGAATTGTTGTTTTTGTTTTATTTCATTGTTACTGGTATTTATCAGTAAGATGGGATCATTAAGGTCCCAACTTTATGATGCTGCAAGCTTCACGTATTTGAACTACTTATCAACACTTCTTGCCATTATCCTTCAAAAGTTTGAACACCCTTCCAAGCATGCCTTTAAGGTTCTATGAATTTAATTTTACTGAGTTTCACCTTTGGATCCACTGATCCAGTAGTATACAGGCAGGCATTACCCTCGAATCATTTGAGATACTCCTTTCCTTTTAGGGATATGACTATGGTTGCATTTTTAGTACATAGACAATTTTCTGGGATATTTTGTTCCCAAATTTGGCTGAGGAACTATTTTCCGAGTTGCTTTTATTAATGTTTCAGGGTCACAAGAGTTATGTACCAAATATGATCAGTGGAGCATCTCAAGCTGATATTGGTGTACTGGTAAGTTGGTTCTGTGATGTTTTATTTATTTGCATTATTGTTTGTGATCCTGCACTTTGAATTCTCAATTGAATTTTTTTTTTCTGGATCTTGGTCACACTTGTAATTCAGGTGATATCTGCTCGAAAAGGGGAATTTGAAACTGGATATGAAAGAGGTGGGCAGACCCGTGAACATGTTCTGCTTGCAAAAACCTTGGGTGTGTCAAAGCTGCTCCTTGTTGTAAACAAAATGGATGATCCTACTGTGAACTGGTCAAAAGAAAGGTATTCACCTGGCTAAAAAGACTATGAGGAGATATTTTTCTTTTTGTGTTCTAGTTTGTTCTTCATCTTGCCCTTTTCCCAGGTATGATGAAATTGAATCAAAGATGATACCATTTCTGAAGGCTTCTGGCTACAACGTGAAGAAAGGTACTCTATCATTGGTTTCTTGAAAATTTTGTTAGAAATAATTTATTTATCGCTTTAGAATTTTACAAATGGTTTTGTTTTTAATAGTTATTTTATCATAGAATATGGGAACAACTCTCTAAAATTTCAAATTGTTTAGTGATCGTCCTAGTTAGGATTTCTTGTGCATTTTGAGATTGTATGTTAGAATTTATGTTTGATTATCCATCTTCTATATGTTTTAGTGTCTCTGTGTCTACTGTATCTCTTAAAGAGTATCCAGCCTTTGGAGAAAATATTTTATTGAGGTAAACTGCCTTCTTTTTCTTTTGTGATTAAGAGAAAGAGATTGCCCTCGGGAATTTTTTCAAAATTTATCAATAAGTTTTTTCACCATATAAATGACTTGGTCAAGTTAATTTTTTTTTATTAAAATAAATTTTATAGCCTTAATTGGGATATTAGATTGTTGTCTGTAGATAATGTGTTTTAGTTGGCCTACACTTAACTTCTGTGGTCCTAGGATCAAGTATTAGATTCTTGTTTATTAAAAAACAGAAGGCAATGTTTGAGTATGAGATGGGTTCCTTTATTGCTTGGCCAAGAAAAAAGAGAGCAGCATCATCTGGAGTCATCTGGAGTCACTAGTAAAAAAAGGGAAACATATGTATACAGTTTATTTGGAAGATACTATGTCAAGGACCGTCAAATTTAGGCAAAGTTTTGGATGACAGAATCACAGCTGGGGTATTTTCTCAAGCAAATGCCATTCCAATTGTAATGTTCATATATTCTCTTGCTTTTTGTTGTAACTTTCTTAATTCTTAATAACTTGTTTACTCTTATTTTGTAGGTGAATCAATAATAATTTTTTATCCAGATTATCACTATCTTAATTTCTAATTTTGCATTTTGAAACTCTATTATGTCAGTCAATTGGTATTTGGTTGATCTCTCCTGGCCTGTTCTTGTTTTCAACAACTTTGTAACAATATGTGGCTTGGTGAAAACTTTTGGCATTGGATGACTCACAAATTTGATAGCTATAAATTCAATCCAAACCTACCCTAGATTGGAAAGACTAATTAAATTGGAATTGTTGGTTGCATTGCATATGAGGTCATATACTTAGTTTTTCTTGTGTAATTTTGTAATAATTACCATGTTACTCTGAATTGTGTTGTACTGAGGAATCCCTGGTAATAATTTAGCACGATTTTAGAACATCAAAATCTTAGCAATTTGTTATATATATCAACACTTTCTGTATTTTTTGGCTGTAATTATTCCTTCTTTAAATATGCAGATGTCCAGTTTCTGCCACTTTCTGGTTTGATGGGTACAAACATGCAAACAAGAGTGAACAAAAACACATGTCCATGGTGGAATGGTCCCTGTCTTTTTGAAGCTCTTGATTCCATTGAAGTTCCTCTGCGAGATCCTAATGGTCCATTTAGGTATGCAACAATCTGTGATGATCATAAATTTTTCCTCCTCTCTTTTTCTCTTTTCATCTGGGTATCGTTGTTGCTTAAGTTAGCAAAGGTTTCCTTGTAGATAAAACTTATGATTTTCAGCTTGTTTACCATAGCATTCTGCAGTGCAGAGAGAGCTAGCTTTTATCATCAATTTTAATATTTGATAATATTAATGAGTAACATCATGTTCTTCCGAAATGATTTGTCCTCTCTTTCAACAACATTGGACAATATCTTCTGTTATAACTGTTAATTCGGTGTTATATATTTAATTGTAGGATGCCTTTATTTGACAAATTCAAAGACATGGGAACTGTTGTTATGGGAAAGGTAGAATCTGGTAGTGTGCGTGAGGGTGACTCCTTGTTGGTCATGCCAAATAAGGTACTTTCTTTGTACCGTGTTCTTGTCTCCAAACATTTTATTTATTTGCTTATTTTTACATCTACATTTGTTGATAGTGACTGAGAATCTGATCCATTAATCTGCAGGCTCATGTAAAAGTTATTGCCATATATTGTGATGAAGATAAGGTTAGTCGAGCTGGGCCTGGGGAAAATCTTAGGATTAGATTATCTGGGATTGAAGAAGAAGATATATTAGCGGGTTTTGTCTTGTCAAGTGTTGGTGAGTTTCTTGAATTTATATTGTTCTGTTTGGTTCTGAGGAATAGCTAAATGATTAATTTTTTCTTTTTTCTTTTTTCTTTTAACTGACAATTTAAGAACTTTGTAAGTGCCATGGTTGTCGCTTACTGGTAGTCCCTTTCGATTAGACATTATTATCCTATTCCCTCATAACTAAAACAAAAAGATGAATAAATGGATATATGGATGTTTCTTAAAGTTGCATTGATTTAAGTGGCATTTTAACACATTAAATACAATGCAAATAGAATTACCAAGCTTCAAAAACCTGACTTCTTATAATAAAGTTTTGTTGCTTTGAGCAAAAATTCTGAAAGAAGGTTAATTATTGAGTGAGGTGCATTAGTCACCGGATGATTCTCGCTTGGTATGACGATTTTTGCATATACTTTTGATATTTGTTTTCTTGATAGGGAACAAGAAAACCTTTATTCATGGGTGAAAGTATAAGAAAGTGAACTAGCAGTCCATCTTTACTACCAAAAAGTCTACTGTGGATAATCTGAAAAACTATAGAATAAGTATAATTCTGTCTATATAGCATAACCTTTAAACAAAACTCGTCTCATAAATGAAGTATACCCAAAATTTATCAAACCATCTCTTCAACTCCAATTAAACGATGGAAGTGTAGGAAAATATCTGGAAATTCCTTTCAGATGAAAGCCTAAAAGGATGCTAAATATGGAAGTTGATTTTAAAAGCAGTCTATATCTTCCTCAGGCTTTCCCTAAATTTATTTATTACTTCTCTTTTACCAAATTACCTACTTCAAAGCTAGGATGGTGCATTTACACAGGATCCTAGCTCTACATCATATAGCAGAAAGTTGTACAGACTTGTGCCAATCTTATTAGACCATCAATATTGTTCAGTGGAATCATTTTATGGTGGTAAACTAAATTATTTTTGTCTGATCTGATATTGTCACACCAGTGAATTAATGGGTGTACTTAAATGTTTAACCTTTCAACATAGTTTAATTCTTTTGGTTTTGAAGTTTACAATAGCTTTAATCGCTTTTGGTGTTTTGCATTTGTTTCTGTTATGCAGCACGGCCAATAGTCGCAGTTACTGAATTTATTGCCCAGCTGCAGATCCTTGAGTTGCTAGACAATGTATGATTTTATTTTTGTTTATTATTATTTTTTCTAGACCTTGGTGAATCACATGTGATATAACCTTTAAACATTGCTGTTGTTTTAGGCGATTTTCACGGCCGGCTATAAGGCTGTCTTGCACATTCACTCTGTTGTTGAGGAATGTGAGATTGTTGAGCTCCAACAGCAAATTGACCCGAGGACAAAGAAACCCATGAGAAAGAAAGTTCTCTTCGTGAAGAATGGTGCTGTTGTATTATGTCGTGTTCAGGTTAGCCTCGCTCCTTGATCAATAAAACTTAAAAGAGTTCAGGTTTTGAAATGAAACTTGAGGAGTCTCTGGTATTTTCTTCTTTAACATTAAACTGATGAGTGGAAAATTAAATCCCGCTTATCATTGTGAGTTTGCAACTTCAATGAATGGTGCAATCAATTGTTAAAGAAAAAAAAAAAAGTGGCCACGGTTTCCTGTACATTTATGTGCAGAGATTACAGATTGTAAATATCAGCTGAAGTGAGAGTAGTACCTACTAAATAATTTTTGAGGTGGATACCATATATTATTATTCTGATCCTCCTGAAATGTGCACCTTAGGTGAATAACTTGATATGCATTGAGAAGTTCTCCGATTTTCCACAACTTGGAAGGTTCACTCTACGTACCGAAGGTAATATATATTAACCTTATTTATCTGAGTCATTTATGATTTCTTTGTGAGCTGTGCAGTCACGAGTTACTGTGTCTACAGGAAAAACTGTTGCTGTTGGAAAGGTGACCGGTCTACCTTCATTAAGCGGTAGTGCTTAAAACAATTTTGGCATAAGAGGTGAGTGACGATTATTGAAAAAATGTCACAATTTTTATAGTTTCCCATATTAAGCTTGTGACTTTTCTGTTACTGTAGTTATTATGTTTCTGTTTCCGTTCTTAGTTTTCGCATATTAATTAATTTAAACTGACAGGTATGCTGAGTCAACATGAAAGCTTTTTTGAGTTAGCTAAATTTAGTGGGAGCTGAAGGGTTTATAAATTGTGATAGTAACAGCAGCAGAAGCAACTTATCGAAGAAATGTGTTGATTCGGCTATTGTGTAAGGGAGGCTATCGGTCTGGTAGTTGTGTACTAAATGGCGCTATTTTACAGTGCATAATTGATATGGTTTTGTTGTTAGATGGGTGTAAATGAATGCATGCACTAGTTCCACCCATTGCCATTTTTACAACTTCACATGTAGTTATAAATTATAATTGATAGTCTTCAATCAGTTTGATTAAAGTTTGTTTAAATATTCCCTCGAAAAAAAAAAAAAAAAAAAAGGTTTGGTTAAATATTATGTTTTGTTTTGCGTACCTTTTTATTTTTTGATTACCAAAGATTGTCGATAATCTTTTTAAAAGCTTTGTTTTTGATTAGATTTGATTCTCATCAATAATATATTAAGATGTAATTCATCATGTTGATTTTGTCAACCGTTGATTGAATGAAATTATTATTTTAGAATATTATGTATATGCTGTATGTGTTGGTAACTTTGTCACTGATTTTTTTTTTTTTTTTTTGTTCTTTTTAGTATTATACATATCTATGTATATTTTTTGTTTAATAGGTGTGAAAATTTTAAATTTAAATGTAGACAAGTTGATATGTAAATTCACAAGTCATTAATAACAATATATTTTGTACTTGTACAGACTATTTACAAGCCTCTGCTCAATTAAAAATGTCATGAAGGAAAAGGGTAAATGGAAAAGATTTGGTGACATTGATAACAATGTTCTTTACCAGTTTTCCTGACCAATGCAAAATTTTCAACTTGCTTTGTACTAGAACCGAAATTTTTTTGGCATATTAAGTTCCCTCCATCTTGATGAGGAGAGTCTACCGGAAAACATGATGAGATTTTGGTGGAAGATGAACCATATTTCTGGTGCATACAAGTTGTTTACCTTGAAGACGGGTTTGATTTCTTCACCGTACAAGTTGTTTCCCTTGATGATGCGTTTGATTTCTATTTCAGTCGTAAAATAATAAATATGAAAGATTATCCAAAATTTACTTGGTGTCCCTCGTACCTACACCCTGTATTGATGTAATATTTCCAAAAAATATAATAATTATATAATAGATTTAAACATTTTCCAACAAGACGGGTCCAATAAAATTCTAACTCTTGACTAGATATGTAAATTGGGTCGGGTCGGTCTGGGCACGATCCGATAATTGTTGGATTGTGCCAAAGAATTCAAAGGTTTTTTTTAAGAAGACAATAACCGGTGGTAATAAAAAAATCAAAGATAGTAGATCGAAGTCAAATTGAGCAATAAATCAATGAGGTAACAATATTGTTACAAATTAACCATAGAAATGTGATGAAGCTATTGAGTTGTTGTTTAGAGACAAAAGTCCATTTGCTGGTTTATGAATATGTTACGAATGTCACCCTTTTTGACCATATCCATAAGAAAGACAAGGCACCCACAATTCCTTGGGAGACACAGCTAAGGATAGCAATAGAAATTGTTGGAGTGCTTTCCTATTTGTGCTCTGCAGTTGCTACTCCAATTGTCCATAGAGATGTGAAGTCTATCGATATACGCTTAGATGATAATTTCACAACAAAAGAGTCGGATTTTGGAGCCTCAAAGCTGGTTTCAATGGATAGAGATGTAAATTGGGTCTGGCCGGCATAGACGCAGTCCGACCCAGCACGATTCCGTACAAGTACGACCCGATAATTGTTGGGCTGTGCCAAAGCATGACCCACTTCATGTAGCGTGCTAAGCAGAGTTATGTGGCCCTTCAGACCGGCACAGCACGTGAAAAGCACGATCCAAATGGGTACGACCCTAATGTGCCTCGAATGTCTTATACTCAATTTTTCAAATAAAATTTTTTAACAAATGTTTTTAATTTCAAGTAATATATTTAACAATTTTTTAACAAATGTCTCATACTCATAAGCAGCTTTGCTCGCGTGGCAACATCTGGGTGGGGATGCATGGTGCATCCCGCTGCACCCAAGTTTTTGTCCTTAGAATTTCGCTGTAATAATCAGCACCAGTGAATGTAATCCACAAACAAAAAGTGAAAAATGCAGAAGACAAGAGTGCACCAGAAGGCAGAAGGCAGAATCAAGAAACAATGGGCTTACAAGCAGCGGCAGCATCCACTCACATGTGTTCTTCAAACTGGGTAACTCTGAACTCACCTCAACTGTCCCTCAACCTCAGGACCACCAATATCACATGTCTTCCTTGTTTTAAGGCCACAAACAATCATCTCTTCAAATTTCTGTGTGTGAAAACCAGAGCTACACTCGATGAGAAAGACCAATTTGATGATGCTCCTACTCCACTTATTGTCCAAGAAGAAGAGCAGCCCAACAGAGTAATTAAGCTATCCTTTCCCATTTGGAATTTGTGCATATTCTTTATCATATTATACATTAATTTGTGCTTCAACTTCATATTAATAGGTTTTGTTGCTGAGAAAAAAATCAAGATTTTGATATTAGATATTTCTTATATAATACTAATTCATTCATGTCTTTCGAATTTTAGGAATAGCTTTTTGAAAGAGGTTAATTAGTGCAATTTTAAGGGAGTTTTTTTGGGGGTGAATTGTGTTGTTGTTTTATGTGGTTTAGGAAGTTGAAGAGAGTGTGAAAGTGCTTAAAAGAGCTGCAAAAACAAGAAAGGTTGCAAAAGAGGAGATTTTGTCTGCTCTATCTGTTATTGAGAAGGCAAAAATTGACCCTTCTGGGTTTCTTGAGACACTTGGTGGATCAAAGTCCCCTGGTAGAACCTGGATGCTAATTTTCACGGCCGAGGTTGATATAATTGCATTCCTTTCTTTGATATGTTTTTGTTTACATTAAAATGCTTATTATTGATTCTTTTTTCAAAGTTGTAGAAGCAATTGAAGGGTGGTAGGTACTTCCCTATTACGGCTGTTCAGAGGTTCGATGCTGCTGTAAGTATTTTCAAGTCCTTTGTTTTCATTGATTCACTTTATGTAGGTTCTAGCTAGTTCAACCGGTAATTGTGCAAGAGGTTTTGGGATTGAATGTTACTTGCAATAGGGTTAACGGGCGTTTGGTTTGCATTTATATCTTAAAATGAATAATTAGAGAGATTCTTTTGAAAAAGAAAAAAAGATTGGATCTCTAAAAACAAGAACTGCTAACACTTTAACTGAGTTAAACTGTTTTTATTTTTGTCACTTATCCAAGAAAAGGATTTTGGTGCTCGAATCTAATAGGAATGCCAAGGTGAAGTTAATTGATTTGAGTTGGGTTCTTAGAAACTGTATTAAATTTGGAATGATGGGTTTAATATAAAAGAACTAATACTTCTTCCATATCGGTTTCTCCAACCACTTTTCGAAAATTTAGTTTTTCTTTGATTCTTCATCGTATACCTCCTTAGAGCTAATAAGGTGTAAACTGTGATGGCTTTGAGTGGAAATGGTTGTAGTTTGTAATTAAGAGCCAGTTTAACCATGTTTTTTAACAACAAAAGAGTGTCTTTTCTTTGGTTTTTTTTTTTTTTTTTTTTTTTTTCAACTTTAGAAACTAAGCAATCTTGCTTTCGGTCATCAGGGAAAGAGGATTGAGAACGGAGTATATCTTGGCCCAATAGGACGATTGACATTTGAGGGCAGATTCACTTGGAAGAAGAGAATCCTGGCCTTCATTTTCGAACGTATCCGCATCAAAATTGGGTTTTTGAAAAGTATAGAGATAGGTCTTGGCCAAAAAGAAGACAGAGAGCCAAGTACCAAGGATCCTTTCTTCATTTGGTTTTATATTGATGAGGAAATAGCAGTTGCCAGAGGCCGAGGCGGGGGGACTGCATTTTGGTGCCAGTGTCACCGTGCCACTTCTCCTGATTCTCTTGAATAAACTGTTACGTGTCACCCGTTTCATCACTGCACGGATGGTAAATATTCATTTATGTACATGTTTGTGGATAGGCTTGAGCATATAAAGTAAATTTAACAATTGAAACTACATTTATTATATCTCAAACATTGTTCTATTTGTTTCAACAGTATTTTAAATCTTATATATGAGGATATGGATGATTTCATAATTTGGGACTAAACATGGATCAATCTCCTTGAAGTGGGAGAAAATCTTGGGTGGGGTAGGTATTCTATATCACCAGTACACCCACTCACTCACAACAAACCACGTGGTATGGGCGTAGGTAGAATGTGATTAGATGAGCACACACTGCCTATGCCAAGTAATGTGTTTTGAGTGGGTGAGCACAAACGAGTTTTTCTCCATATGTCTAACTATATGGGTCTATTTGTGAGTCATTTTGATTCTGAGATGTGGTTATTGCATTGACTGCTTTCAAGTTTTGTTGTTCTGAGATGAACTACATAAGATTGAAAATCATCGGACGGTTGTTGAAATTGAGCATATTATTACCATTATTTGAAGTGCATTTGTAGGAATTTAGAACAGACAGATAGATAAATCACTCTGAAATGCCCCCCCTAAGCAAAACTAACCAGTACTGAAATGAATTCAGTGGTTGTTTGCTTTCAAGGAACGCATGTAGGTGAGACTAGCAGTGAAATAGTTGACAAGGTTTTCTCTTGGAGGAAGGCAGCCTTTGATGAGTGGGAGTTGGATGAATCTCTGAGCCCATTCATGAAGCAAAGGGAAGTTGTCAGCATCAACCAGCTTCATGTCTGCAACTTGTTCCATGACATTGAGCCAGTGAGGGATCCAACCCAATACCAAATCCAAAAAGCCTATCTCTTCTCCACCAAAATACTTGTTCCCTTCAAGCTGCTTTTCAAGAAATGCAAATGATTCTGCTACTGACTCTACAGCCTTTTCTTTCTCTTCTCCCTCTGCTTGGCAAGCACCCCATGCACCCATCACACACTGGTTTTAAACAAGTCAATACAAAAGTTAGAAGCATGTTCCCAAAGATTCGACTACTTGTATTAATATGTATTAAGCATGTTCCCAAAGTTAGAAGCATGTTCCCAAAGATTCGACTACAGATTAAGGGAAAAGAACATGACTCGAGCCACAATCTTACGTATGTATGTACGTTGATGTGAGGAGCTTAACATTGAGTTAAGCTCATCTTTGATTTATATAATTTTGTTCATGATATGAAATGCTATGATGGATATCAATCATTATATACGTAAAGAGGTATATCTTTGCTATTCAATTAATAAAATATGCTCGTACCTTTTCATCAGCAAATTTAGCCCAGAAGCGAGCGATGGCCTTCTGGTAAGGATCTTGAGGCAAGAGAGGGTTGTCCTTCCAGACCTCATCAATGTATTCAAGGATGAGGAGTGACTCACAGATGGGTTTGTCGCAGTGGAGGAGCACAGGGACCTTCTTGTGGACAGGATTGGAGTTGACAAGGATATGGCTCTTGTTTTTCAAATCTTCTTCGATGTATTCGTATTCAACTCCTTTTAGCTTCAGAGCCCATTCTATTCTTGTACAGAAAAGACTCAGACTAGCTCCAATCACCTTCACTTCGGCCATTGAGAGGTTTTCAATGGTGTTAGATGCCTAGATCTATCATCTAATATATACAAATTTTCTAATGAATATATTATATTTGTTGGACTAGTATTAACAAATGAATTTTATTGTTTCGTAGGAAGCAAGGATGTTGGACTAGTATTAACAAAAGAATTTGATTGTTTCCTAGGAAGCACGGATGTTTGACTTATATATGAAAAAGGGTGAGAGGCCAACATTGTTGAATACTATCACTCAAATACCACCACTTAATATGATTCGGTGGTAAAAAAGTTGATCTAGTTTCACAATGTGCCAAGTTTGATTTGCTCCTGCTGTATATGGTTTATAAAAAAAGTAAAATGATTCTCTCAAATATTGTTGATCTCTTAGTCTAAATACAATCGAAATACAATTTAACAGTTGAAACTAGAGAGAAATCAAAACTAACTTCCTAAAATATTGAACTTTCGTTTTTAACGACATGTGAAATTTAATTGTTAATAACTATATTTTTGAGAAATCACTTGAATACCCTCATATAAAAACCATCATTAAACTCTCTCTCTCTCTCTCTCTCTTTCTCTCTCTCTCTCCATCCCATCAAACCCTTCGCCGAACGGCATCGCCTGGGCGTGGGCCGTCCGGCAACAGGGCCCATACGGCCCCGACAGTGCATTGTCAAGGTTGCACGAACCAGGCGAAGTCATTTGGCTTCGTGAACCAGGCAAAGTCACCTGGGTTTTGTTAACCAGGCAACTGCCTGGGCATCGCGCAACCAAGCGATGCCGTGCTTGGGCAGCACACGCCTAGGTAGGGTTGCACATTTTCCCCCGGATCCCCATTTCCCCGCGTTCCCATCCCCATTTGGGGGAATTTTTGGGGGGGGGGAAATGGGGAAATGGGTGGGGATGGGGATGGGGATGATTTTCATCCCCAAATTGAAATGGGGATGGGGATGGGGATGGGGATGGGGATAGGGAGACCCTCCCCCATCCCCATCCCCATTTCCCCATTTCCCCTAAAACATTATAAATATAATAATATATGTATATACACTACAAGAAAAATGACCTATTGTGGCGAAAAATCTATTGGGACGTTTTTTTTTCGTTCCAATAGAGATCCTATTGGGACGAATTTTTTTCGTCCCAATAGGCACTCTATTGGGACGAATTATATATTTCGTCCCAATAAACATCCTATTGGGACGAAAAAAATAAACGTCCTAATAGACTGTCTATTGGGATGAAAAAATTTCGTCCCTATAGATTTTCGTCCCAATAGAATGTTTATTTGGACAAATTTTGTCCAATTTGGTATGATCTTTAGGGACGAATTTTTTTCATCCCAATAGGATATCTATTAGGACGAAATATATAATTTGTCTCAATAAACTGCCTATAGGGACGATTTTAGGGCTATTGGGATGAAAAATATCGTCCCAATGTTGTAGTGTTTTCAATTAATCCTCAAAAGGCTTAGATGAATGTGAGTGAAGAAAGAAACGTGAAAAAAGTATTAGAAGACGCAGATGAAGAAAATATTACTTTAAGATGAAAGGAGAGAAAATGAGATAAATAATAGAGGTAAAAAATATATATATTATTTTGATGTGTATAATAGTTATTGTATTTATGGTTATGAGTGCATCTTAACCATTTTTTTTTAGTGCATTTTTGCTCACCCACATTAACTAGAGGTAACCATTACCTCCCTCCCCAAGTGTTGACACGTGTCCCAAACTTAACCCAAATTTTAAAGTTAACCCAAAGTTAACCAAAGTTTGGGACACGTGTCAACACTTGGGGTGGGGGGTAATGGTTACCTCTAGTTAATGTGGGTAAACAAAAATGAACTCATTTTTTTTTTTACACAGGATTTGTCACACTCATGTATCCATTAGATCATACTTGTCTGAATGGTCAAGATTTCATGATCATTAATTATCTTAATTGTTTCTCTCTCTCATATTTTTTCTCTTTTCCTAAACATTTTATTTGTTTCTCTCTAGTAATTTATTTCTCTCTTTCCTCTCTTATTACTATTATTTTCTTTTCATCTTATAACATTTCTTATTTCATCTCTTTTTATATTTTCACTTGTGGCATTCTTTTTTATTTATTGATAGAAATGCTTAAATAAAATAAATACATAGTTGATAAAAATTCTTCAAAGTACTCGAATTTTTTTTTTTTTGACTGGATTTTTTTTGACATAATCAAAATACTGGAATATATGATGAAAAATATGTTATCCATTCAAAAATCCAAAAATAAAAATAAAAATAAAAAAACAAAGAACTAATTAATTAATTTTGTTGAAAATTCTTGAATTTTTTTTTAAAAGTTTTTCCTTAAAGGTAGATTAATAATTAAATTACCATATAAATTAGAAAATGATGCAATATGGATCATTTTGTTCGTCCAAAGTGGTTCTCTATCGAGATGAATTTTGTTTTTTCTAATAAATTCTTCATAAGGATTAATAACTATTAGTCTCGAGAGGTTTTCTATTATTAAAAAAAAAAAAGAACTGAACCGTCGGAATTAGAACTGGAACTGGAACCAAAACCGAAACCGTTGATTCCGAATCGAAAACCGAAACCGCTAGTTCTGAATCGAAAACCGAAACCAATGGTTCCCAATTGAAAATTAGAACCGCTGGTTCGAATCGAGAACGGGAACCGGAGTCATGTCTAATTCTGAGTACGATTAACGATTGACCATTTGATCTGACAATATATGATTTAAAAATAATAATTTAATTAAATGTTATAATAAATGTTTTTTAATATCAATTTGTTTATCAAATAAAAATAAAATTTAAATTAGTGGAATTGATCTATAAATAAAATTTTGATTGAAAAAAAATAAATAAAAATTTAATAACAATTAGAGGTTATATATAAAAATTATGCTTTTGTTATCACAAACAAAGGAGCAGCAAAGTGGTTGGGCGTGTGTGGGTGGGCGTGTGTGTGCTGGGTTCGATTCACCATGAGGACAACAATTAAATTTGATTTGTGTGGGTGTGTGGGTGGCTCCCAATAGGATACTTATAGGACAAATGGGGCAAAATATTTCGTCCCTACAGGTTATCAAAGGGGACGAACAAAAATCGTCCCTATAGGTAGTTTTAAGGGACGAATTTCAATTTTCGTCCTAAAGAAGCTATTGCGACCCACCTGAGGCGACGGAATTTGGGATGAATTTTATTCGTCCTAATATACCTATTGGGACGATTTTTGGGCTATTGGGACGAAAAAAAAAAACGTACCAATAGCCCTTTTTTTTTTGTAGTTATATATATATATTAATTTTTTTATTATTTGAAAACCTAACTATATAAACCTCATTTACACTAATAGATTATTGAAATACTTTATTATGTAATTGGTTTTCTTTCATATTTGTAATGCATTGATTGATTTTATTTTGTATTAGAAATGGAATGTTTTTTATTTTTTATTTTTTTATTTTTTTTTATTTGTAATTTTTAGTCAAATAGAAAAATAAGGAAACAGGGAAACAGAGAAAAACGGGAAAAATAGAGAACTGGGCTTGGGGATGGAGGTATCTCCCCCAAAATTCACCATCCCTATTTTCCCCAAATGGGGAAATGGGAGGATAGGGAAGGATCTGGGAAATAGGGATAGGGATGGGGGGACCTATATCCATCATCATTCCCCAAATGTGCAACCCTACACCTAGGCATGGAGACAATGCTGCCAGGGCTTTCTCTTGCCAGCGGCATTGCTCAATGAAGAAAAAAATAAAATAAAACTGTTAATCGCCAAAAATGGCAGGGATCAAAGAAGAATTTTCCATCCCGATTCCAGGTTAAGAAGCAGGATCCAGCTACCTCCTAGAAAGAATCTGGACCAGAGTATCCTGGCACATTTCCAGTCTATCCAGACCAGGGTCAAGGACGAGAAGAATTCCTGTCTAACAGGCAACTCAGAAGACTAGGTCCTAAGGACTCCGATACTACATAGACCGGGTACCCCGATACTATATTGTCTTGATACCCCGCTACAACGCCAATCGGTATCCAGGTACCCTCGACATACTGGTACCTCAACCCGGTAAAGCCAAGCTACCTCGTCTCCCTCAGAACCAGTGAACCAGACACTCGGAGTATCAAAAAGAAAAGAACACCAAGGCAAGGTTAATACGCCCAGAAGACAGGCCTAAAGCCACAATACAAACGCCATCGTTTTTGAATCAATAAAGAAGTGGATTCATTCCCGCCACCTAAGAGATCGATTTGAGTTAGAAATCAACTCCCACACAGTCCGCCAGAGAAAGAATCGCTTGATTCTAGGGATCAAATCCCACGACAATCTTGTTGATCGTCAAGGAATGTCCGATAATCGCTAAAACCCTAGACCGAAGTTATAGGAGTGCAAAGCAAGAAACAAGACTTATTTATATATATATATATATATATATATATATATATATATATATATATATATAGTAATGCTACACATCCCACCAAAAATCCCACATTTTTCATCTCACTACATGTGACATGTGAGGTGTCAAATTGTGAGTAGATACATGGGGTAGGTGAGACAAATCATCATTAATGTGTATCCACTCACAGTTTGACACCTCACATGCCACATGTAGTGGGATGAAAAATGTGAGATTTTAGGTGGGATGTTTAGCATTATTGATATATATATCATATTATCACAGAAAAAAGGGACCGCAACTTGAGTGCCTAACCCTATTAGAGATTTTTCCACTTATCGACATGCACGAGAGCTTCATCGTCATTGTCAACTGAGTGTTTTATCCCATCACCATAGCTAACTAAAGTCTTCATTGTATTTTTATCATGTCTTTATCGTCAATAAAAAAAGAGTTGTACGTGATACCATTATTACATTAATTTTTGCCCACCATTATCATTATTTTTACAGGTTCTATTAGGAAGTTAAGGGTATCGAACTACTTGATACCCCTCCGACTGAGATCTACCTTGATTTTAGTCATATTGAATTGTTAATTGGAAAAATCACCACAGTGATAATTTTCGGTTAACAAAAACCCTGGGTGATAAGGGAAAATTACCGAAACCTAGGAGGGAAGTTTCGATAATTTTACCATATAAATAGTTAAAAACATGATTTTAGAGGTGCGTCCTTCCTGGTCCTCTCATAGTAGGGAAAGGTCCTCTAAATGCTCTAATGCGCACACTGGATATGGATAGAACTGTCTCATGACATTTTGAACCCAGCTCACATACCGCTTTAATGGGTGAACAACCCAACCCTTGGAACATACTATAGCCCCAGGTGGCGAAGAGCCGAAATCGAGGTGCTAAACCTTCCCGTCGATGTGAACTCTTGGGGAAGATCAGACTGTTATCCCTAGAGTAACTTTTATCTGTTGAGTGACGACCCTTCCACTCGGCACCGTCGGATCACTGAGGCCGACTTTCGTCCCTGCTCGACGGGTGAGTCTTGCAGTCAAGCTCCCTTCTGCCTTTGCGTTTCAAACTCATTTATTAAAAGATTTTTAAAAATATATATAAATGAAAAATCTATAGTGTAGTGGCAAGATTTATTGCATTTCTTGTGCAAGTGGATTGAGTTTTATATCATCCAAATGAATTGGGTGAGATAGAACCCAATGAGCTTCTATATTGATGTAAGAATTAAATATTATCAACATATTACGGTTGCAACTCATCACTTGCAATAAATTTTAAAAACAAATATTAAATACTGAGATATGCAAGTTTCAATATACAACTTGTGTGATTTAAAAGTAGTGAATCTCTATTCATGTAAAGATTAATATAAAACTATACTTGTTGAGAGGTTTTCAATTCTGCTATTCTGCTATTCTGCTATTCTGCTATATCTATCATCTAATATATAAAAATATCAGATTCATTAATCTTGGGTTGGGCAGGTACTGGTATTCTATATCACTAGTACACCCACTCATAACATACCACATAGTACGAGCATAGAATGTGATTAGATGAACACACTATGTATAACATGTAGAGTGCTTTGAGTAGACAAGCGCGGACAAGTTTTTCTCCTTAATTAAAGTGATATTGTACCTTGCACCTTGTATTCATTAGTGAAATTTATTTTCTTCTCAATTAAAATGATCTATCATGGTCATATTTCATCAAATATTCAAATGGATTCACTATATGGGTCTGTTTGTGAGTCATTTTGAATATGAACTGTGGGTATTGGCAATGACTGCTTGCAAGTTTTTCATTAGATAAGCAACGTTATGAGATGAACTACAAAAGATTGAAAATCATCAGATCGTAATTAAAATAGAGCATATTTTTGCCATTATTTGAAGTGCTTTTGTAGTCGAAAGCTGCATACTCTTCCATGTTCAAAGCAAATATACATAACAAACAAGGCTCACCAAACTAACCAATATAGTGGTGGTTGGGTTTCAAGGAGCGGACGTAGGTGAGACTAGCAGTGAAATAGTTGACAAGGTTTTCTCTTGGAGGAAGGCAGCCTTTGATGAGTGGGAGTTGGATGAATCTATGAGCCCATTCATGAAGCAAAGGGAAGTTGTCAGCATCAACCAGCTTCATGTCTCCAATTTCTTCCATGACATTGAGCCAGTGAGGGATCCAACCCAACGCCAAGTCCAAATAGCCTATCTCTTCTCCACCAAAATACTTTTTCCCTTCAATTTGCTTCTCAAGAAATGCAAATGATTCTGCTGCTGACTCTATTGCCTTTTCTTTTTCTTCTCCTTCTGCTTGGCAAGCACCCCATGCACCCATCACACACTGGTTTTAAACAAAGTTAGAAGCATGTTCCCAACATTCATATTAAAATTCTGACTACAAACTATCACTAATCACTTATGATCTTGATTTGGAATCAAATAGAGCTGCATTTTGAGCAGTCAAGGAAAATCATGATGCCCAACTAAACCATGGTTGAAATATGTAGAAAACTTAATTAGAATTTCATGATTACCTTTTCATCGGCAAATTTAGCGCAGAAACGAGCGATGGATTTCTGGTAAGGATGTTGAGGCAAGAGAGGGTTCTGGTTCCAGACTTCATCGATGTATTCAAGGATGAGGAGTGACTCAGAGATGGGGTTGTCTCGATGGAGGAGCACAGGGACCTTCTTGTGGACTGGATTGGAGTTGAGAAGAATAGGGCTCTTGTTTTTCAAATCTTCTTCGATGTATTCGTACTCGACTCCTTTCAGCTTCAGAGCCCATTCTATTCTTATGCAGAAAAAACTCAGATAACTTCAAATCACCTTCACTTCGCCCATCACTATATATTCTAACCACAGGTTTTCAATGCTGCTTGCATGTACATATATATATTTTTTAAAATACGTAAATTTTATTATCTTCATATTTTTTTACTCTTTCCCTTATTGTGATGTCTCCATTAACAACATTTTTTTTTTTTTCCATATATCATATTATATTGCAATTATTGCATTTTCGCATTGTTTAATTTTTTGTTGAAAATATCAGTGATGTTTCATTAGTAGAAATTAAAATGCTTGTTGGATCAAGTCTACAACATTTGAGTGCTGAAACATTTAAGACCTTGTTTACATCACCAAGAATCACAATGTTGAGATGCATATTAACACCAAAAAAAAAATATATCATTTCATTTAATCTATTATTATTTATTTGTGGTAACATATGACATGCGAAACAGAGAGATAAAAAAGATAGAGAATCCAAATTATAGAACCACAACCAAACACCACCACAAACTACCCTATAATTCCTCCAGCTACCTTTAGAGGCACCGCCACCTCTCGAGTACAAAATGCACCATCTCCGCCATAACCTCCTTCACGATGGTCCCAAAAATGAGGGATATCTTTCTGTTTACTTGAATTATAACACACACACTTATCCGCCAAAAGGGAGGATGCTTATTGCCCAAAAATGTTAGGTTAATAACTTCACCCTGACAAAACTGTGAGACTGCTTGAATTTAAAAGGATGCCCTTCATAAAAATTCACCAGGAAATACTCACCACACGTCGCAATGTGAAATGGTCTAGTGGGCTTGAAGGCACAGCTTAGAACGTTTCGAATGGCCATCAAATTCTCTTGCCTCAATAGGTACTGGCGTCCCACCTGTCCATAACCAGATTCATCAAATACTAGATGGTAAGAGAGTAGTACATGACAAATAGATAAAAGTACTGATATTAGTATTATATGACATTCCCTCATCAGCTTAATGTGAATATCTTAAACAAAGACACAAAGTCATAACTAGGATATAAGTCATACCAGTATTGTCCCATAGATGACTGCATCTTCAAGTTTTCCACCATCAAAAGCTGATTAATATGATTCTACAGCTTGTCCTCGATTTGAAGGATATTTTAGAAAAAAACTATGAAGCTGAACCACCCAAAATTCACTTGTATGGACCTAAGTATCTTGAATAATTTCCCATTACCACCCAGATTTTGCCTCCTCCTTAAGATCCAGGCTCCACCTCCATTTCCAAAATTTGATAAGCTGGTGGTCATATTCACCCGTCTTTAGGTCCAACATTTCGTCTTGTACCTCGTATGGGGCAATGAACTCTGAAAAAGATTACAACCATTGCCTCTCTTTTTCCTTCTTCCCCATATAGACCTTTGTTTTCCTGCAGAAAGTGTTTGATAAAAAGAAAATGGTCAATTTTTAATTCAACGACCGTCCACTTAAAGTACGGGATACATCCCAAAGTAGAGGCAGCACAAGCAGGATAAATACAGCTTTTTCAAGTGTTACCTGAGCTGAAGTTCTTTTGACTGCACAAGTCTCGTATATGATTCTTAAATTTGGAGATGCCATTTCTTCTCTCAAATGGCTCATCTTGATTCTTGAGTAACCTAAATACAAATGGCCAACAAATTAGCAGTATGCAACTAAACGTTAAAATAAAATAATTGACTAATAATCTTTATAGATGATACCTCTGTTGCAGTTATGCTTGTAAGTGATGAACCTAGGGTATATACTATATAGTGCACTCACGAGCAAACAATGAAGTATTTGTATAAGGATGGAAACATCCCCAAAAGGCTCAGCTAACAAACCACTCTCCACCATAAAATCTATTGTAATCAACTGAAGATCTTAACTGCTTCCAAAGAAAAATAATACTCTTGTTGAAACCTTTTCTGGATTCCTACATAAAAATGGCATTCTTGGTAAACTATCTTTTGGTTTCCTATATATATGTAAAAAGCATACAAAACAAGTAGTGTTAGCATTAAGACATGCAATGTTGCAAAAGTCGCCAGGCGCTAGTCGGGCGGCAAAACCCCGCCTAGCGCCTAGCCCGCCTAGTCAGGGACTAGATGGCTGGCCAGAATTTTTCTTTTTTTAGTTTTTTTTTTTTTTTTTTTTTTGTAATTGAGTAAATGTTCATACTATTTCATATATTGAACCTCAAATTGAAAATCAAATTCCAAAAAACTCAATATTGGCCATTGAGAATCAAAATCCATAAACAACTAAAGTGTGCCTGTCAAGATGGCAAATATTTCTTGCTCAACTGTCAAAAACTACTCTACTAAATTTGGTTGGAGAACTCAGAAAACTGTTAAACTAAACCACCCAAAACAGTTAATCATCCAACAGAAAATAATAAACATCAATCAATCCAGCAAAAATATGTGATTTTGAAATAAAATTCATACCCAAATATCAAAAGGATTATGACTATTGCTTTTTAAGCTTGAACCGATTGCAATAATCCTGATATAAAGAGGAACCTTTCAGAAATCTTGAATAATCCCTCTTCATTACATTGTAAGCTTTCAAGTCTGGAGGCATAATGATCGTAGTAATAGCATCATCAAATTTCAAAGCAATAGGGCTAAGATCATCAAGGAGATCTAGTGCAACACTATCCACAGTATCTTTAGGACAAGGCTCATATTCAGGCACTTTGGAAATCAAATTTGCATATCTTACATCCTCACAAACATAGTTTGGCGCTTTCTTGTCCTTGGTGGAGGACTCAAGTGCAGTTAAATGGTATGAAATGAAAGGTTTTGGTTTCTCAGAGTTGACCCAGAAGTTTTCTCTGTCATCAGCAAGGGAGACAGCATGATCATTGTGAAACTCAAAACCAGAATCCAACACAGCCATTTCACGGGCCACTTGCATAACTTCATCACAACAAAGTCTGACTTCTGCCTCTGATGAGAATCTGTCTGCTTCTTCTTCTGAATTTGGACAACCATTACGGAATTCATGCAGTGTAATAAGAACAGGAAGAGGCATAACTGGACCCACAAGGGAATCACCACGCTGCACTTTCTGCGACCACTTATTGCTGCGCCATGTAGACCTCCTTAAGTAAAAAGGTGGCAACTGGGGTAGGTCTGGAACAACTGAAAATTCCAAAGATACTTTCTTCTGATTTAATTGCACATCAAGAAATTCAGTGTAGCTGGAAAAGGCAAGTTGTAAGAGTTCCATAGGCAAACTTGCCCACATTCGCCTCAGTGCAATCTCATGAATGTTAGCTGGCAAGCCTATGTCATTAAAAACAAAAGAAATGGCAGGAGATGTTGTAAATCGACTGAACCCACATATCCTCAACTTTTCACATAAAATTTCATGGAAGTCTATACTAAAAGAATCTTTTTCCCATGGACCACCGTAAGAATTTTTCATTTTGGAATCCAGGACTTTAGTGAGATCACCACTCAAATATCCATAAAGAGAGTCAAATTTGAAATACTTATATCTTTTGCGAAATTTGTAATCCTCATCTTCCATGAAGAGTATGTTATCTTCAACGTGCAACAATGAATCCCCATGGGCTAGTTCTAATTTGTTTACCAAATCCCATGAGGCATAGTATCTCTGTGCTTCAAGCTTCCCTGAAGACATTAGCCTGACCAGAGTAAACCCACCAAATTCATCAGATCCGTAGAAGAGTCTAGAAAGATCCTTGTTTAGTATGCCAAATCCCAAAACAATGTCTTTTTTCTGCTTCGAATCAATCCATGTAGGAAGTGCATCTTTGAAGAACTCTTTTCTTGTAAGACAACTTCCGCAGCAGCAACCACGACCAGACAACAATAAATCTGAAGGGAGGTCCCATGCATAAAGAGACTTGCAGATTTTTGCAATTTCCGAAGCAAAAGTCCCCCCACAACTTGGTAAAGAAGGCCCATAACAGAAAAGACTGAATTCACAATTGCATAAAGATCCCAATACAATGCCAAAACCAAATTCATCAGCCCACTCATACATATTATCCCTTGAGTTTGCCCTTAATTCAGACAACCTAAACAAGTCAATATAGCTAGGTTTATGAAGGCCATGAGCCCACTGCAACACCGGTGTCAACGGCTTACGGACATCACAGAGAACCAACAAGCTATCAGAAGCTATAACAAAATTAAAACCATCAGAGCCAGCTTTATGAAACAAAAGGAATTGCTCCTTTTCAACCTGAGAATACAAATTCAGCATATCAATCTTGGCTAAAACAGTAATATTACAGTCACCGGACCTCAAATCAACCAAAAACACAGCATCTGATCGTGCTATAATCAAAATTCTAGGATGCCAACTAAAATCACATCCCAACCATTTACAAGTCCCTGAACTATGATAATAATCATCCCACGACACTTTCAATCTCTTCCCTTTCAAGCACACATTTGATTTCTTAGTTTTCACACAAGAATCTAAATCAAACATAAACAAAGTACCACTTTGTAACAAGACCACACTCTCCTCCACCAAATGCGGGCTCCAACAAGCACTCACAATAGAGCTACTCTTGAACAACTTAAAACCCAAATAACTTAAAGTGGGCTTTTCACCAACTTTATTAACTTTAACACTAAACCAATGAACGGAGTACATAGTACAAGCCAACAAGTAACCAATAGTAACCAAAGAATTACCATTAAAACCTGAAATTTCCGCAACAGGATTAACCAAAATTTTGCATATCCGATGTTTTAACTGATTCTTGGCCATGAAAATTTCATCATTTTCATCGGTTAAAACAGTAAAACCCAAGTCTTTGAATGAAAATAACAAAAACCCAAGTTGGTCATGGTTGTAACCGGCAGAGAAAAAGGCGATAACATTGTTTGTATTTGGGCAATGAAGAAGCTGAAGACAACTGTAAGAGTCAACAAAGGTGTCATTATGGTGTTGGGGTCCAAACTGGGAGGCAATGGAGGAGGTGGAAATAGGTAATGAGGAAGTGGAGAGGAAACCAGAGAGAGAGAATTGCGGAGGAGACTGAGCAGGACGAAAGAGAGAGGGAGAGGAGAAGAGAAGGGTTAGGGTTTGTGGCTTTGGGTTGAAACAGAGTGGACCGAGTATGGACCGAGTTGATGGGCCTGAGAGGAGAAGAGGTGGTGTAAAGACCTTCCCGACCGGAAACTGAGACTTCCATTCATCTGTAAATTCCATCCCTCAGGTCTTTAAAAAAAGCCTAGCCACGCCTACAAACCTGCTGAACCATCAACATTGTCATTAAGGCAACTCGACATACTAATACACATACTTTTATCAAATCATAACATGAAAGTTTGACAAGCAACGAATTAATAAAATCATTAATCAATATTATATACAGGAATTCAATAAAGCAA
Organism: Acer yangbiense; assembly: GCA_008009225.1. Taxonomy (NCBI): domain Eukaryota; kingdom Viridiplantae; phylum Streptophyta; class Magnoliopsida; order Sapindales; family Sapindaceae; genus Acer; species Acer yangbiense. Next base: position 16,155,485 of record CM017771.1, read on the forward strand.
AACTTCATTGGTGCAATAGTGAACAAACAAACTTAATTTATAAGTGAATGACAATAATTGTTTATTGATGAATGTAAATTTTTTTTGCTCCAAGAGTATGCAAGGGTAATGGGATATCAAATACAAATATAATAAAACGAAGGCAAATGGCTGGAGAAATATCCAAGCAAAAAATTTATTCAGGAGAAAAAAAAACAAAATCATGGATTCAATAACAAATATACCAATTCCTAGAACTTAAGACCCCGGCATAGCTAGACTTCCCCTCAAGTTCAATGACGAATGGAGACTCGTAACACAATCCGTGGTGATCATGTCATCAAAGCGAAGTTCCCAACCCCAAGTCACCACCAATAATTTTGTTAAATCTAGGTGTGGGAAACCCTCTTGAAGCCGAAATGTGGGGTGTGTTTGAAGGCTTAAGCCTTGCCTTTAGTATTGGTCATGCCTGCAGAAGCCTTAAGGGAAGAGATTGGAGCTACCTCATTTGCCATGGTTATAGGGAGAGCAACAGAGTTGCTGACAGTCTTGCTAATTTTGGGCATTCCTTGGAGTTGGGTACATTTGTGTTTGATAGCCCTCCTCCCCAGAATTCTACTCTTCTTGATGAAGATTTAAGAGGCCTCTCCTTTGCTAGGATGATGCCTTGTTATTAGTTTGTGTTTCTTTTTTCCTTTTTCTTGTTCTTAGTTTGTGTTTCTTTTTTCTTGTTTGATAGCCCTCCTCCCCAGATTTTTGCCTCATTTGCCATGGTTATAAGTCTTCCAACAACCCAATCACAAACGGGATTTTCAAAGAAACACAGATTTAAAGGTTCAGGAGCTCAGTTGCTTTAACTTAATGTGGAAGGAAAGAGACCAAATGCTCTTTGATTACCATATCTCTAAAATTTACAACTTGTATATGTATATATTTACATTCGAAGTCGTCAAATAATCAACAAATTGTTAATTCAAAGAACAATAGCTTTTCTTTGATTCTTTCCACAATCATGGAAAGAAAAAGTCGACACATTTACTTCTATTCAAATACATTAAACACAGAATACAAGTTTAAAACCAAACTCAATTCAGGAAAAGTAACGACAGCAAAGTTGACTGTGCTTCGCCAGTAACATTAAAATAAAAATAATAACTATCTCTATTTTATTCATTAAGTTCTGTAATTTCCATTAGTTGGTCCAATCCAAGCAAAAACAGAGGACAATGAATCTAAATATGTAACATAATTTTGAAACATGACATAAAGACATGATCTTTTATTACAAAGCTCAACTGAAAAAACTTCTTGGCCTGTCACAAATCTTTAAACATTATAGAATCCATAAAAGTTGACGATCAGATACTCAAATATGCTCTTCAAGAACCAAAAACAACACAAACAAAATCTGAGAAAGAATTCAAAATAGAAATTTGTTATAAAGCTTATAAAGCATATAACTTTCTTTCTTTAAAGGAATTGAAACAAAAACAAAAACAAAAACAATACCAGTTGTTGGTAATGGTCAAGTTGAATAGCAGGTAGCAGTAACTGGGCCTCTTCCAGTTGAAAATAAACAAACCAATTCCAGAACTAGGATTATATATGAGCTCGGCCTACAAAGGAAAACGGTGTCGGTGTGAAGGTCTACTTAGGCTAAATCTACGGCGGCAGCGGCGGTGTCTTGCAGATTTGGTTCGACAAGGTTTTGCGAAGAGACACTCAAACTACACTTAAACCCTAGTTTTAACGGTTGTTTTTGGTTATGTTAAAGAGTGACCCTACCTATCTATTTATGTCCTACTTTTTTTAATTTTGATTAAAAAAACTTGAATGTTTTTATTAATTTTTTGATTTATTTTCAAAACTACAATTTTTATTTCTTTTTCAAATTTAATACATCCACCTTTGATCTCTGTATACGACTTTCTCTCATCTCCATTAAACAATTTATTTTTGGGATAATTACCCTGGTGACCATCGAATTGATGACACTATCAAAATAGCCACTGGATTGGAAAGTTGTTCCAAAATGGCCGTTTTTAGCGAACTTTGTGACACCAACGGCCATTCCATCTAATTTCATCAAATTCCATCAAATGACTGGCATTTTGGTAAATAAGGGGATGATATTAATTTATTTTAGATATTTTTTGGAAATAAATTCTTTCAATGAGTGACATTTTGGTAAATAAGTATATGAAATTAATTTATTTGAGATGTTTTTTGGAAATCAATTTTTTCTTTTTTTGAAAAGAATAATTATATTTAGTGTGTGTAAATATATATATATTTACACACACTAAATATAATTATTCTTTAAAAAAAAACAAAAGAAATGGTTTAGATCAATACACATGTCTCTTCTTTGTTTTTTTAGATTTTTTAGATTTTGATATGTGTGTGTGTATGTGAGATATATATATAATATTTGAACTTATTAAAACATGTGGCTATGGTTGGACGTCTTGACTAAAGAACTATAATATATATATATATATATTTGAGATATGCTATACATATATATATACTAAATATAAATATTCGTTTCAAAAAACATAAGAAAAAATTGATTTCCAAAAAAAAATCTAAAATAAATTAATATCATCCCCCTATTTACCAAAATGCCACTCATTGGATGGAATTGGATGAAATGATCATTAGTGTCACAAAGTTTGTCAAAAATAACTATTTTGGAACAACTTTCCAATCCAGTAGCTATTTTGATAGTGTGTCATCAATTCAATGGCCACCGGGGTAATTATCCCTTTATTTTTTCTTCTTATTTTTTTAGTTTTTTTTCTTCTTCTTATTTCATGGCGGAAAAGATTAAAAAAAAAAAAAAAAAAAATTGTTTCAACACAACGACAACTTGATATCATTATATATATATTTTTTGTAAACATACATAATCTATATTGCATAATAGAGTAAAAATAGTTTTAATGCCATATTATTTTCTGCAACATCAAAGGAAAAAATAAAATAAAACCCTAAATTTATGATAAACAAGAACATCAATTAGCACTTTTCCTTCTGCTTCAAAAATCAATATTGTAGGAAAACTAAACATTGATGAACGATGATGGTTAAAATTCAATTCAACTTTTGGGTTCATTTGTATTTCTTCATAGGCTTAAATGAAAACCATGGATTAACCCTTGTAAACCTAAGAACCTTGAAATTCCTTCTATATAAAATTCATCTCCAAATATCCAAGACTATTCTTGCTTTTAGACCTGAAAATCTTGACATCCCTTCTATAGACTTTTCGTTTCCAAATCTTCAACACTTGAGTTGTAGCTTCCTGGATTGAGAATGGACAATCCTTTGCATGATTGAGTTTAAGGGTTGAGAATGTTTTTTTTTTCAAGAAACAAATTATAAGAACGTGGTTATTTATTTATTTATTTATTTATTTATTTATTTTATTTTATTTTTAAAAGGAATGTGGGGTTTTATTAGATTTATTTTGTAGAAGATTTTGTTTACTTAAGGGGGGTGTATTGGATTGGGATTTTAATAGACAATTTTGAGGTGCAAGGATTTTATGGATTTGCAAGACTATTAGGATTATTAGGATTGTTAGGATTATACTTTTAGGATTATTAGGATTATTAGGATTGTTAGGATTATACTTTTAGGATTATTAGGATTATATGGACTAGACTTTTAGGATTCTGAAAGAGTTCTTGGACTTTATTTATAGACTATTAGGATTATCTAGACTTTATTTCAAGACTTTTTGGACTTTTTAAAATATGGACTTTCAAGAGTCGATTGTAGTATTCAATTTTCTCCCCAAGTTCTGGTGCTCTATAATCTTGTTGATACAACAAAAATTGAATGAGAAACATGTATAAGCTATGAAGAGAAGTAATAAAATTTTAAAATACCACAAACCAACACATAACCTTCAGCTGGTTCGATGACCATTCGTGCAGAAACAAGCTGAAGCAACCATAGAAGAAGCAAAGAGATACTCAAGAATTCCATTATTGTGAAGTAGCGAAACACAAATTTAAACAAGATAAAACTCAAAGACCCAGAAAGCAAATTTCAATTTTGACAAGCTTAAATTCTGACAAGCTTAAACACAAAAATACAAAATTTAAATATTTAAATATTTAGAGAAGATTTTATGACCACTGAACAGAGAAAATTTATATTACGGCCAATACCATTACCGCAAGAGATGCCAACCATGTGAAGAACCCGAAAGACTATTAATTTTCAAGTGATTAAAATTCTGTTGTAGGTAGCCCTGATCACTGGGAGTTCAAAACTTCAAAGGTAGTAGTGTACATGGACGAGGAATGTGAATAATATATTCTTCTATGTACGTTATAGCCTATGGCCTTATAAAATTCTAATGTTGTTATCCCTGAAATATTTAAATTGAGAATTTTTAAGCTTGTGACCAGAAATTTCAATTTCAATTTTGACAAGCTTAAACACAAAAATACAAAATTTTGACAAAAATCAGAAAAGAGCAAAGCAAGAGAGAAGTTTAAAAGTCTAGAAAGTATTGAGGGAGAGGGCAAGACAATTTTGTGTTCAATCTATTTATATATATCACTAAAAAGTCTAGAAAATCCATTTTGTCTTGAAATCCTAAAAATCTTGATCTCAATCCAATACCATAAGACAATTTGCTGCCTCTTGAAAGTCTAGATCCAATACCATAAGACAATATAGACTTTTTAAAATAATCTTAAAAGTCTAGATCCAATACCACAAGATAATATGGATTTAAAAAAAAAAATCTTAAAAATCTTGATCGAATACCACCAGACTTATCTAATTTGTTAAAAAGTCTCAATCCAATATCACTAGACTTTTACTTCCCCAAATTGTCTAATAAAATCTTGAACCAATACACCCCCCTAAATTGTATGTCCCTTTTAAGTAAATTTGATAAAGAAAAAAAGAAATACTATGTAATTAAAAAGTGGGGTATAAATAGACCGGTAGAGGTGTGCCAATAGCACCACTCATGTTAAATTGATCAACATTGATTACGTAAAATGTCAGGAATACTCTTGAATAAACAAAACATAAACAATTAATTGAAATTGAATAAATATTAAAAGAAAATAAATATATATATAATTTTAAATGAAAATAATTAAAAACAATTACAGAAAAACTAATAAAATAACAAAAAATGAATCAATATAATCAATAAAAAGAAGTTTAGTGTGTTTAATCAAAAAATAAATAAATCTATATCGTGTTTAATCAAAAAAGTTGAAGGAGTTCTGCGAGTTCCAAAAAAAAAAAACCTATCAGCGTGTTTAATCCCAACAAAAAAACTATAGCGTGTTTAATAAAAAAAAAAGTTTAGGATGTTTAATCCACAAAAAAAAAAAAAAAAAAAAAAAAAAAACATATCGCTCCGACCCGTGACAGTTAGGTTTGGGTTATGATTATATAACCTACGGGTGGATTTGGGTGTAAAATTTCAACTTGAAATGGATATGGGTGTGGGTGTGGTGATGGTATAAAAAATCATGCCTTCAAAATGATGTCGTTTAGAGAGAATAAAATTTTTTGACTCAAAACGACGTCGTTTTGAGGGAACTAAAATTTTTTTAAACCTTAAGGGGTGGTATCCAATCAAGATTTGATTGGAATCTATAGGATTTTAGAAATCTAGGTGTATTCGATTCATATTTGTAAAGAATCCATCAAAGTCTGAGGGTATTCAATCCAAACTTTGAAGGATTCCAATGAAATCTAGGTGTATTTAATTAGACTTTTAAGAAGTCCAAATAAAATTGGGTGTATTTAAAAGTCATGGATTTGGATGGATTTTAAAAGGAAAAGTATATATAAAATGACCCTTGAAAATAAATAATAAACGTGTCCTAAAGTAATCTAGAGAGGGGGGGGGGGGGGGGGGGAAAAGATTTTAAACAATTTTACCCAATTTTTCGAGATTAGTACAAATTACGAAAAAGCCCCAATCTAGTCAATATACAAAAAACATACAAGTGCGGAAATTTGAGGACACACAATATTTACGTGGAAACCCACACGGGGAAAAACCACGGGCTGTTATGTGCGCCACACGAGAACCTCGAATCCACTATTTGCAAATACGATTACAAATTAGGTTGACCACATCACACCTAAATTTACTAATCCGTCTTTGCTACCCGCGGGCCTTTAATAGTGACTCTAGTCCCTTGCTTGCAAACTACCTAAGAGGTAAATACAAGACTTGTCTCTAAAGTGAAGAGATAGCACAACCTAAGGTGAATATGTGAAATACTCAAGATGCTAAAAATGCAAGGTTAGACATTTTAAGCTTATCTAGGCAAGGATGAACATGTTAGACAATCCTAGATATCATATTACTAGATGAAATGCATAAACCAACACTAAATAAGCAACCAAAATCCTATATGCATTATCTATCACAATACAACTCACAAACCACAATAAAACAATCTTGAAACTAAGTCAAGTCATAAAGATGCAATCTTGAATCAATTCAAGTGATAAAGAAGCTATCTTGTAAAGCAAGAACATATAGATATGAGAATGATGTTCTAGATACAAGTCATGTGAGCAAAACTAAAAACCCTAGATGAAATCAACCTAGAATTATGCTAGATGATAAATGAAAGATGCAATATGAAGGGTTTTGTGATTTGGAAGCTTAAAGTTGAAGTCTTGATACCTTGGCTTGAAGATACTCAACCATGCTCTCAAAAGTGTAATTTTTGCTCTTGAAACCGAGCCAAGACTATCAAGACATATATAAATGGGATCCAAGTGAAGTGACATCGTTTTTGAAAAAAACGGTTCAGATTCCCGTCAGCTGCGCTGGTGCAGCGCTGGACGACCAGCGCAACTCACCAGCGCACGCCCTTTAACTGGCAAGGGCGCTCGACGAGTGGCGCGCCTCAAGGGCGCAAGACCAGCGGCAACATTCTGGACGAGATGCGCTGGTGGAGCTTGCGCTGGTGACGACCAGCGCACCAACAGCGACAACCTACTGGAGGAGTTGCGCTGGAGGAGAGCGCCGGTGCAGACCAGCGCACGACCAGCGGTAGTCCACTGGACTAGTTGCGCTGGTCAGCGTGCGCTGGTGACACCAGCGCATGACCAGCGCACACACTCCCTTAAGCACACAAACAAAAGTGCAAGGGTCAAAAGAAATGCATCCTAAGCCCAACTAGATATGCCATTATAATCACAAGATATAAGAAGAGAGATTTAAATACCCAATGATGCACAAAAACTTCAAACACAACATACAAGTAAGAGTTATGCAAGTGTTGTGTGTGTGTGCAACTACATCTCTTCAAAGTAGAGTAAGTCAAGAAATCTACCTTCCTTGAAGCTCTTGATCATGCAATGAGGTTTTCTTCCATCCTAAGCTATCCTTACATATAGAACCCCATTGTGATTTTGCCAACGAAATACGCCAATAAAAAATGAGGCACTTACAACCCTTCACAAATCTTGCCATTTATCCATGGATTTTATTTGATTTCTCATCAAATAACCTCTCTTTTGTGAGACGGCTCTCATTCTTCTCATAAAAAACATCAATCTTTTTTTCATTTTTTTTTTTTTATATATATTGGCCTGCTCATTTATACGAGAGAACAATTTTCCCCATTTTGTACTTTGATTTCTATATCAGATTCTACTCATATCTTTGCAACCTTCTTTCGGCTCCACATGTCGCTCTTATTCCGTTAACGCTTCAAATATCGATATCTTTTTCATTTTTAAACAAAGTTTTTTTTTTTTTGTTGAGATTTTTTTATTGATATTTGTTACTAGGTATACATTTTTACAGAAATTTAAGCCTCTTGATATCAGAAACCCATGTGGGTTCGATGAAAATGGGTCCTTTAAGGGTGTGTTTGGTACAAGGACGAGACATGACAGGGCAAAACATGACAGTTGTTCTGTAGTGTGTTTGGAATGTCTGGGACAAAACTGTTATGCATTTGGTATGGTTGGGAAAAGACGAAACAAGAGGTTTCAATGACCAAAGTGCCCATATTGTCTTGTCTAATGATTTTTTTTTTTTTTTTTTTTTTGGGTAAGAAGGAGGGCAGAAGCCCGAAACAAGAAAAAAGAAACACAAACTAAGAACAAGGCACCATCCTAGCAAATGAGAGGCCTCTTAAATCTTCATCAAGAAGAGTAGAAATCTGGGGAGGAGGGCTATTAAACACAAAAGTACCCAACTCCAAGGAATGCCCAAAATTAGCAAGACTGTCAGCAACTCTATTGCTCTCCCTATAACCATAGCAAATGAGGCAGCTCCAATCTTTTCCCATAAGGCTTCTACAAGCATGAACAATATTAAACAGATGGTGATTCTGAGAAGGAGTAGAGTTAAGGAGCTGGACAACAGACAACGAATCAGTTTCAAGGATCAGCTTCTTATAGCCAGCTTTCCAGGCAAGGCTTAAGCCTTCAAACACACCCCATATTTCGGCTTTAAGAAGGCTTCCCACACCTTTATTCGAAACAAAACCACCCAACCAATTATGCTTGTCATTTCTAAAGACACCTCTAGCAGCGATGGATCCCAAATTAGGTCTCATACTGCCATCCACGTTTAATTTGACGCAGTCATGAGGAGGGGGATTCCAAGAAATGAGACAAGTCTTGAGCTCAGCATTCATGTCCATAACGCTTGTAGCACTAACCCAATCATCCACATATTTTAAAATAACCTTACCGGAGAGGTAGGAGACCTGAAATCAACATTAAAAACATGTTCGCACCTCTATTTCCAAATAAACCACAAAGCAATAACAAAGATGAGGTAATTTGGCCAACTATTTATAACAAGTTTATTACATTTCAAATTTTGGCGAAGCCACTCGTTCCACTCAGCTTTAAACAAAGCATTTGTAGAAACCCCCCTTCAAGTTATCTTCCCAAATATCAACAACGCCATGACAACCCTTGAAAATATGTTCCATATTCTCACACCCAACCAAACAGCGAATACAAGAGATATCCATAGTAATTCCCCTCAAAGCTCTTTGGTCATTGGTGAGTAACTTACCGTGAAGGAGAGTCCAAAGGAAATGAGAAACTCTCGGAGGGAGTTTAAGCTTCCAGATGAAACTCCATTCCCATGCAGCCACTTTACTCTTTTCAAAATGTAACTCATAAGCACTTCTAACAGAGAAATCACCATTATTAGAGAGGCTCCATATAGCCCTATCCGGAATACCTTGGTGTTCATCAACATGAATACTTAGAATATGTTGGATAACACACCAACAAGCTTTTGAACGTTCCATTCAGAGGGCATCAAATAGTCAGAAACATTTTCACAACCCTGCTTATAAGAAAGAGGAGAAATAGCATGTTCCAAAAGAGTGCCGAAATTTGGAACCCACACATCATTCCAGAAACTAACACTTTTACCATTTCCCACTCTCCAATTCATCCCTTTGGTAAGAAGCTGAGCCCCGAAAGAGAAGCCTTTCCAAACAGTCGAGCAACTACTGCCATCAGAAGCATCAATGACACCATTCTTGCAATACTTGCCTCTAAGCATCCTTGCCCACAACCCATTATCATCTTAAGTCAGTCTCCAACCTGCTTTAGCGAGAAGGGCCTGATTCATCAACTTCATTTTTTTTAATGCCTAGGCCACCTTTCTCTTTAGGCAAACACACCATATCCCAATTAACAGAACAAATGATTGTTACCACATAATAGTGATAAATGGAACAGAACAAATCAGTATTTATTTGATTTTATTAAATAAATATATTTATATATCATATTTAACAAAAATAATAATATTGTGATTGAAAAATATTCTTAATTAATAATTTTACAGGAATCATTTTACCAATTTCCTCATTTTATTTTATTGTTTTGGTAAAAAAAATCCATATTACCAAAATCAGAAATTCAAAGTGATTGTTTATTGTTCTATCGATCAATAAAAAAAAAATCCATATGTGACAAATGAGTTGTAATTAACACATCATTAATATGGTGGTTACAATTCTTGTAATACATCACTTAGACATGATTTTCACACCTAGCAAGCTTTTCATGCAAGAGGTAATTTTTATTTATTTATTTATTTATTTTTGTTGTATTATATGTTAAAGGTGGTTGAGTTCAATTAAGGTTAATGAGTTTTTATTGTAATTTTTATTATTGTTTTAGCTTTTATGATATACGGTGGTTGAAAAAATTCAGTTTTGATGATTTATATTGTTAATGGTGATTTTCCGACAATCAATCAGTCAATGGTTTTAGGTTAGTGAAACCTGCAAATATGAATGTAATGACATGATAATATAAACAAAAAATAAAAGAGAAAGAGATACGTGGTAAAACTCTGATAACCGGAGAAACGTCCACGGGTTGTCGCCTTAGCAACTGAGTCAAGAAACACGGGTTGTCGCCTCCAAAAACTCTGTTTCTCTTCCTCTCTTGCTAGATCGTAATCTCCCCTTTAGTGTGTTTTTGGAGGTGTATTTATAATTGGTAGTACTAGGGTTTGAGGGTGCCACTAAGGTTTGGAGTCGTGGAGTACAAGTAAGGGTTTACAAAGTTGGTTTTTGGGTTCCTTTCCTATTTGGTGTTATTTTGTGTTTAATGCTGTTGAGTCCGAATATGCTTAGGACTCTGATATATCGGTAAGGAGATCTGTTTGTTCCCTTGTTGAACTCTTTGTTGTATAGTAGTTGACTTATGATTGATCTCTGCTGTTGTATTGCTTGTTAGCGGTGGAGAAGTCCTTTAATGCGATATCTCTCATTTGTGCCGAGTAGAGTTGATTAGGCACACTCTCCTACTCGGTGTACTCGGCTTTACTCGGCGTTGCTGGTTCTTCATTAAAGCTGTCCATATCAGATGGCCTATCCACGTGGAGTGCCGGTGTTTCTTGACCAACCCTTTGACTTTTGCTTATGTGGCAAGCTTTGTCCACGTTGTCTAATGACATGTCTTCATAATGAATTTCATATACAACAATACCCCCTTAAATATCCGAGTTGAGTGAACTTGCTTTTATTCGTCTTTGGTTAGGTTATGCTTGTTTTGGCATTTCTACTTGACAAAAGGTATTTAACGAACCCATTCGGGTTTACCCCGACCATGCCGTGTGGCCTCAATTCTTCACTTGGTGAGTTTTTATCCGAACTTCCTTTTGTCATTTTCCTCATAAATGCAGTAATTATGGCTCTTTAATAATTTGAATGCTATTAATGACGTGTCTTAATGACGCCTATGTATATTCAAATAACCTTGAACCATATCTTCTGATGGTGACGTTTTAGGATTTCTTCTGATGGCTGAACGTCTTCTCATGCTGCCACCTGTCTCCTCGTGGGTTGGTATGTCAAGCGGCATTTATGGGACGTGACCCTTGTACTAGTTCGTGCGTCACCGCCTCTGTCCCCTCGTTTTCCTGCTTCTTCACTCTTCATCCTAAGGTTTTGTTTTTTCACAATCAGATCCCACACGCCTATTTAAACCCCCTCTAAAGCGGTTTCTTGCCTCCACTTTCTTCAAGTTTTAATTCCAGGTTTTCCTAGAGTTCTTTTTTCTTTATTTTGATTTCTGCGCCTTCCTTTTGCTCTCTGACAAACATCAAACCCCAATCTCTCGTTACCCTAACCAACATTCTGTATTTTTCTGGTTTTTTTGAATTTCTGTTCCGAAACCTAACGAACCTAGAAATCATGATCCTAGTTCTTTCTTTCATTCTTCCAGCATGCTCAAGTCAAAAAGCATAGGCGTCTTTGGCGTCTTTTTCGAGGTTAGTTTCTATGGATCATGAAGCTAGGCACCGTCTTTTCGTTACTGGGATGGCAACCATTGAGCTTAAGGATACATTTAAAGCTTCGCGTATTTATAGGTTGTTACATGATCAACCCCCTGACCAGACCCATTTCTGGATGCGGATGTGTCGGGGCTTGTTCGCGAAGCTCCTTCTACTTATTCCCTCGATTCTTCTGAGTTTCTCCCATCTGATGTCCAATATGATTCTTCTGTTTTTACTCACAGCAGCAGTGATATTCGCCCTTGGAAGCGAATAGGGAAACACGGCAGCAAACGCACAGTACGCAAACACGCTCCCCTTTGCACCATTAGGGACCAAGTGGTAAATGAGAATGATGTGGAGGAGGAGCATCGGGCAACCCGTATTCATTTTTCTGCCGAGCGGGTGTGTGCTTATGATGTTGAGCTGAATGTGGTTGGTACTAAGGAGATTCGTCAATATATGGCAAGATTTTAACTAGATGGAGATCTTGTTCGATTGGAGCCGGTAGGAGACATTGCCGCGTGGAACCCCCCACCTGGGATGGTAGTAATTTATGGGGCCATGCTAAGCTGCGGTGTCACACTTCTCCTTCAGTCGTTTATCGTTTTATTTTTGGCTAAGACTCAAATTACTCCAGCCCAGCTTGCCCCGAATAGTTACAAGATCTTGATGTGTATATGACATATGTGTGAAAGTAATACAATAACGCTCGGTGTGTATGATAAATATATCTAGAGGGGGGTGGGGTGAATAGATTTTAACTATTATTACCCAATTTTCGCATGCAAGTCAATTTTACGAAAATGCCCCTACTAGTCAAAAATACAAGTAAGTGTAATATAGTACGGAATTTAAATAACACTTGATGTATACGTGGAAACCCAACCACTGGGAAAAACCACAGGCTGTTTAATGCGCCACACTCGGACCTCGAAATCCACTAATTAAAATGGAGTTTACAACTTATGTAGACCTCGTCTAACACTCCAGTCAATAACCCCCCACTTCTACCAGTCGGGCTTTTAAAAGTGGCTCTAGTCCAATTGCTTGAGCCCTAAGCAATCTTAGCCTCAAGACTTAATTCTCTATGAAGAGATTATGCAATCTATGTGAATATGTATAAATATTCAAATAACAAACAAGGTTAGGTAACCTTAGATGCTTATCTAGGATGATGATATAATCAATTTAAATCAACCCTAGATATCAATTGTTAAATGGCATGTCAAATAGCTTAGCTAATCAAAATTAATCAAAAACCTAATTAGCTATCACAATATAACACTCAATCAATTCATCACAATTAATTCTCTATTCTTGTATTTATCATATGATCAAAAACATACAAGTAAATTAAAAGAGAATATGCTTGATAGTAAAATACTAAAATAAGATGAAATTAATCAAAATCTTACCAAGCAAGTTGTGATGATGCAAACCCAATCATGGATGCATTCTATACAGTCATAGAAGATGCAATATGAAATATGATGCAAAAAGGATTTGATTTGAGTGTTTAAAGGTGAGTTCTTGATTTGATTTTTTCTCAAAAATCTTTCTTTGAAGTTTAGGGTTCTAAGGACTCAAAGAACTTAATCAGAGAATGAGAAAGTAAGATATTTATAGACATCAAGAATTGGGCATGTGAAAAGATAAATTTTCCCCTGAAACGCACCAATCGGCGGTTTCATTCGGCGGCCAGGCCACCGTTTATAACCATCGAATTGAACCCGAGAAGAACAGGGGAACAACGGCGGTTTCATTCAGCGGTTTCGAAACCACCGATTAAACCGTAAAATCAAACCCGAGAGATGTAAATCGATCAGGTATGAACGACGGTTTCGAACGGCGGTCGTGACCACCGATCATGACCGCAGAATTGCTCCAGACACTTCTGGATGTAAATGACGGTTTAATTCAGCGTCCAGACCGCCGATCACCAACAGAGGTGAAAACCAATGAGAAGCCAAGGGCATTCTCCATGGGCGGTCTTTAAGCACAACCAAGCACATTCTAGTGCATGCGCGGACGTTTCCGAACACTATCGGGAAACGAATTACAAAGCACATATACACAACAAGATATCAATCAAAGTGCTAGTGTGTAAAGTGACATGTGAAGATTATGCATACAAGAATAAGTATGCTAAGTGTGTGTGTGCTAACTAAATCTTTTCAAAGAAAACCAAGCACTAGAAATTATAACTTTGGCGTGCTTGTCTCTTGAGGTCTTGAAAGGGCCTTCGAGCTTGAAGATCAATCACCTAAACTACCCTTACACAATAAACCCCAACATGTGGTTTGTCCACGAAATAAGCCAATCAAGATATGGAAATCCTTACAATGTGGCATATGATGAACTTGCCTCCACCAACTCCTCACGAGATCAAACACTTATATACCCTGAGGCAGTTAGGTCAGTCGGGGACATACTTCCTATTTTCCAGCAAACCCGACCACTGGATTTCGAAGGGTGTTGAGATTACTGGGAAGGTCGAGGTAGCCACTGATGACAAGATGAAGGGCTTTTTTTAGGGGTTCCCCTCCTCTAACAAGTATTGGAAGAACATCTGGTTCTTCGTGGGTGGAAGATAGTTTCTTTCGACCTTGATGGTGTTCGGGTAATGCACAAGGTACCTCGCTATTTTTGCTCTCCTGAATCTTGGAACCGAACGGCCCCTGTCTTCACAGATGGGGAATTGAAGGGTTTAACCAGAACAGTCGTTCAGACATTGGCAAAGAGGGGAAAACCCTACATTTTTGATGAGGATAGGATGATCAAGGCCGACTTCTTCACCAAGTTGTCAGCGGCTCGCAAACGACGTAAGTCTTGTTTGTTCAGTTCTTTTACTTTTCCTCAGATTAATTTTTATAAGACTAAAAATTATCATCTCCTTGTTTGTAGTGCGCGATTTAGATGTCGTTTGTGAGGCTCAGGCTCGCTAACTAAAGGCTGTTATGGAGGCGAGTTGTAAAGAAGCCACTCGTCAGCAAGCTGAAGAGATTGCTCCCCCTTCAGATGGGTCGGAGGGTGAGGTCTCTTCTGAAGAAGCCTCTGAGGAAGAGGAAATTGTTGGGGACGTTCCTGATTATATCCCTAAGGAGGTTCCCCGTAATACCGTGGGTGAGTCAAGTGAACGAGGTGGCCGAGAGAACCGGGTGGCGCTTCTGTTGATGCTGCTGGCGAACAATAAGCACGTTCGCCCACTAAGTCGAGTGGGTTGAGGGATCCCACTATAGATAAGGCAGCTGTCGGGGTTCATGAGTAAAACGTTGCTGCTAAGTGAAAGTAGAAGGTTAGGGAGCCTTCTAGCCTTGTTGCACCGGCTTCTAAAATTTCCTCAGCCATTGTTAGAGATGAGGTTAAAATTGAGGATCCCTCCGCCAACCTTGATATTCGTGGGAGACAAGTTGGGAAGAGGAAAGCCTCTTTATTGTTGGACCGTCCAGCTTTAAAAATTCCACGGGTGGTTGAATTCATTGATTCTTCCTCGAGCGGCGAGGATAATGGTGTCGGGGTTGGAGAAACTGGAGTGCAATCTTCTCCGAAAATCCAAATGAAGATCCAAAATGAGAGTTTTGCTGAAGATCCTATCGGCTCATTTCCCAAGGTGGATCCAATAGAAGATCTAAATATGGTGGATCCACCCCTTACGCTGAATGTATATGTAGGTGGGTGAAGCATTCCGAGCCAATCTAGGGAGCCCATCCCTCAGGCCATGCTATTTGGGTCACGCTTTCATTGGTGATGACCATTGGAGCCGTTTTAGGACTGGCACTTCATCAAATCGGCTCCAAAATTTCTTTAACAACGCCTCTTATGTGAGTAGTCTTCTCTTTGCTTTTTCTTTAGTCGCTACAATTCTTTTCCTCTTTATTCCATTTTGTTGTTTTTGGTTGTGCAGATGGTCACAGAGAAGTCAAAGATTTTGGAGACCGGCCATGCCCAGATAGATAGAATAAGGCGTTTAGAGTCCTAATTGAAGGAAAGCGAAGACAATCGTGCTTGGGTTGAGCTGGCATGTTAGGAAAAAATCAAATGGCATCAAGAGTTTATGGACTGGTGCCTGACAAGTCAGAGGGAGGCTGAACAAAGGGCTTCCTTAGCTGCTAAGGAGGCCAAAACACTTAAGGATCTTCTGTCTACCACTCAAGAATCGATGCTCCATGCTGAGCAAAAAGCTGAAGAGGCTAAGTTGTCCTATGAACGCAAAATCAAAGATTTGGAATGTCAGGCCTTAACCGTTAAATCGCTGTCAAAAGAGGTAAAGCTGGAACTGGAGATCCAAGGAGTTGACCGTTTTAAGAGGTCCCCAGCCTATGAAGCCCTGTTTCTCCGAGAGTTCCAATGAAGGATGGTTTCGGTCGGTGAATTTTTAAAGGTGAAGAATAGGGCAACTAAAAAGGCCAGAACCAACTGGAGCTTATCAGTTAAAAAACATGTGGATAAGTCCCTAGAGTCTCTTCGGGCCCAAATGAAGACATGGCGAGCATATTGTCGCAGCAAAGGGAAGGTGCCTCATCCTATGCATTTAGAACTACTTACCGAGAGTGCTTTCTCTACTTTTCATGCCTGCTAGAAAGCTGAGATAGATGGTGAGGAACCTGATGTTGGGCTAGTGCTTGGGAGGGACTATAGTACTTGGATGGACAATGATGAAGATGAGATCATTTGGCCCTCGGATGAAAGGTTGCTGAGCGAGTATGTTATGGTGCCAGATCCTAGCATAGGCGGCAGCAGCTCTCAACCACCAGTGCCAACTTCTTGATCCTATGTATATATTTTTTATAGTACATATTTTTTGTAACGGACTTGGATCTATTCTTTGTTTAATACATATATTTTTCAACACATATTCTTCATGAATAACTGCCTTGAATATTATGCCTGCACATTAAAAACAAACACAAACAAAGATGATATAAAAAATAGGAAGGCCGAATGGCTTACTAGCCAAGTACTTTATTCAATTGGCGAGTAGGCTTTTCCTAGAACCGAACGATTTCATAGCTACGCCGAGTGTTTTATAAACTGGCGATCAGTTGGGTTTCTTGTTTCCTGAGTATACCATAACTAAGTCGAGTATCTTATTAAACCGGTAGTTGGGTTCTCTTGTGATGTGTCATAACCGAGCCTAGTATCTTATTAAACTAGTAATCAGTTAGGTTTTTTCTTATCCAAGTGTTATGTCGAGGCTCACCGTGACCATACACTTGGGTCCCTGCATAAGTCACCTAAGATGTCTCTAGGTTTTGTTTGTTACAGGGTTTTACCGAATCGTTAGGGTAGTGTATACCGACCAACACAGCTACGTGTCTCACCGAGTCTTCCCCGGCGGTGCCCCGAACATTTTCTTTCCAGGTAAACTGGTGCTCGGGTTTGCCTTTTTACTGGGTGATGCGTTTGCATTTGCCCAGCTAGGAGGGCGTGCTTGCTTAATTAGCTTCTCCACCCCTTCAGACACTTTCCACTCGCTTTTCAAGGTTTCGTGGTGCCCGAAATTTTATCTTGTCAAGACTTTTTCAGACCTGCCAAGTTCTTATCTTCCAAGTTGGCCTTTTCTCGAGGAGTTCGATATTTCTTGGAAAAATTATAAAGTTCCGCAGGGCATTATATTGACTCTGCAAAAACTGAACTGAGCACATAAACTTTAGCATTTTGCTGATTTATTGATAACTAGGTATTCGAAAACTAAAATACTGAGTTTCAATATAAAGCGGTAAAAAGGGAACAAGTAAAAGAAGCGATAGGGGTTCATTATGGATAGAATGTCTTCAAGTACTTCACATTGCATGGCCGAGGTAACACACCACCCTCTGGTCGGGCAATTAAGTAAGCCCCATGCCCCGTTACACCATCTATGATGTATGGTCCTTCCCATTTGTCGACGAGGGACCTTGCCACTCTGTTCTTGGTGTTCGGGGACACCCTTCTTAGAACTAGATCTCCAAGTTGGAACCTTCGCTCTCGGACATGAGAGAGTTGTAGTACCTTGCTGCTCTTTGTTGGTATGATGTGTTTCTTATTTGTGATTTGTCCCTAGCCTCTTCCAACTCATCCAAGGTCTGCAGCAACATGTTGATGTTCTGATCCGGGTTATACAACTGAATTCTAGGGGAGATGAAAGATGTTTCTGCCGGGATGACAGCTTCAGTCTTGTATGCCAAAGAAAAGGGCATTTCTCCTGTAGAGGTTCTTGTAGTTGTTCGGTATGCCCAAAGTACTTTAGGGAGCTTGTCCACCCAGTTTCCTTTTTTCTCATCCAGCTTCACCTTTAGGGTGTGCTTGATCACCTTGTTAACTGCCTCCGTCTGCCCATTGGTTTGTGGGTGAGCGAGGTGAGGCATAGTAATTTGAGATCTTATGATCGCTGCACAGCTTTTTGAATTTCTTGTTATCGAACTGGGTGCCATTGTTAGTGATGATGGTACTTGAAATTCCGAATCTGTATAGTATGTTCTTTTTGACAAAGTTGGTGGTGTTTGCTTTAGTGATGTGTACGAGGGCTTCTGCCTCCACCCATTTGGTGAAATAGTCCATCGCTACGATCACGTGTTTTGATCCCCCCTTTGCTCCTGTAGGCATTGGTCCTATGAGGTCGAGGCCCCACATAGTGAATGGCCAAGGGGACATAAGGCTTCTAAGCAACTCGGGGGGTTGCCGAATGTCATTGGTAATTTTCTGGCAAGTATCACAGCTTTCCGAGAATCAATGAGCTTCAGCGAACAAGGTTAGCCAATAGAACCCTTGCCTGGGTATTTTGTGTGCAAGACTCTTACCCCCAGTGTGATTTCCGCACATGCCGTTATGGACATCTCTTAAGATCTGTTTGGCTTCTTCATCTGTTACGCATCTTTGCAATGCCTTTGAAAATCCCTTCCTGTAGAGTTCTCCGCCAATAATGGTGTATCGGGGTTGATCTGTACTTGATGCATTTTGCCTCTATGGCATTTTCTGGTAAGATATCTTCTTCCAAGTATTTCTTGAGGTGGGTCATCTAATCGTCCGATTGTACTCGGATTTCTACTATTATGAGTTCCTCTGGTTCGGCTATGCTTGGCTTGGTAAGGTGTGCAACCGGGATTGTCTTGGTTGTGATGCTAATGGTTGCTGATGCTAGTTTAGACAAAGCATCTGCCTTCTCATTTTCTTCTCTCGGGATTTGAGTGATTTTATACTCTTTGAAACGTGTGAGTAGCCTTTTTGTAGCATCTAGATACGCTATCATACACTCATCCCTTGCCTGGTACTCATCCAAGGCTTGATTGACCACGACCTGCGAGTTACTGAAGATTTCTATTTCATCTGCTCCTAGTGCAATGCACACTCTCAGGCCGGCTAACAAAGCCTCATACTCGGTGTAAGTGCCTCATATTTTGATTGGCTTATTTCGTTGATAAACCAAATTTTAGGTTGCCTATGTATTGTGTAGCTTAGGTTCTCGTTGACAAGCTTCTGAGCATCCCGGTGACTTCAAGAGCAAGAGCAAGAGCAAGAGCGAAAGGTATAACACTTGACTTGCCTCTTGAAAAGATTATTTGCACACACACACACACACATCTTCATGCATGCTTTATTCATCTTGCATTTGTGCTTCAATTCTTATATGTGTGCATTCTTCACATCCCACACTTGCATCTCATGTTAGTCTTAAGTGTGGTGTAATTCATTTCCGTTTATATGATCGGAAACGTCCCCGCTTGCACGATGGTGTGCATGTCTTAGAGCGATGGTTGGCCACTTGAGAAGGTCTCATTCTTCTCTTGGATAAGTGTTAGATTTGATTTGGTTTGGTTGTTTGGAGTGAAGTGTCTAGTTTCAAAAGATTGGATTTCAATGTTTCAAATGTTTTCAAAACTAACCTTGGTATGGTCTTGTGACCATAACTTTTTATACAAAACTTTAAAATAAGTTTTGAAAATATTTGTACAAACTCGACACTCATACCTTTCCAACGGTATATTATTCGTAATATTTCATGATCGTTTGGATTGTTTTTGAAATCTCCAAAGTGACCATCAAAACAGGGCAACTCTGTTGTTGCCCATTTCTGACCTTTGGTAACTAAATTAACCATAACGTTTTCTACAGACATCAAAATGTCATTCTGTAAAAACGAGTAGAAAGTAGACATCCATATATTTCCAACGATATATCATGTTGTATATATAATTTCGCCAAGCAGCCACGTCATCAAAGGAATCAATAAATGTTGAAGAACAGGTTGCCACGTCACTCATCGACCAGGTCAAAGGAGAAAACGTGGACCAGTCAGTATGTAAACGTCAAGTCAATAAAGTCAAAGGTATGGTCGCCAGAGCTAGATATGTACTCGCCAAAGATAGAAACATGGTCGCCGAAGGTTAATACCCAGGAAGGGAGATGTTCGCCGCATCAGCATACTAGGTACAAACCAACTCGGCAGAAACACGAAAATAAACCCTAAACTCCCAGAAGACCCACGATAACCAGGAGTCATAGGAAAGGGCGGAGAGAAGAAGTCCTAATCCAATACAACATGGGACTCCCAATACAAATCCAAGAGGAAGTCCTACTACCAACACGACAAGGATCAAGGGAAAGACCCTAATTAACATATATAAATAGAACCATCTATCCCATGAGGAAGGGGTTCGAAAACCAAAAGAGAGAAAAGCAATAATTCGAGAGATTTGAGTGTGTAACCGAAATAAAGGAACTATAGTGATATTTTCTTGTCCTCCGGGACGCCGTGGTTTTTTCCCATTCAAGGGTTTTCCACGTAAATTGGTCTCTTGCATGCATTGATTTTCTTTCTTAATTGACGATTGTTTTGATTTAATTGTTGGTCGCGTGGTAAACAAAATTTCACCGTCAACATATCATACGAAAGATTTCGATATCATTTGGTCATGTTTCGGAGTGCTCGAATCTTGAGCTACTGCACTATTGCGTGTACCATGGAAATGCCCATAACTTTTCTATTTCTTCCAAAACAACATAGTTTCACTTGGGCACTATAAATACATATTTTTCTTATCATTTTGAGAGTGTAGCTATAAAATCAAACCCTAGAGAGAGAGGCTCCATATTCTTGAGAGAGAAAGCACCAAGCTTGCTTCTTTAACTCTCCAAACCCAAAACTCATCATCTTCATGCATCTCTAAGCATCTTTAAAGCATGGATCTTCTTTGTTTCATGACTAGGTAAGTTAGAACTTCATTGAATATCATTTATTGTTCTTCTTACTCTAGATTAGGTATTTATTGCTTGATTAAATACTTAGACTCATTTATTGCATATATTTATGAGTTTTTGATAACATGATTGGGTTTGTTTGTGATAGCTTACATGATTAGGTTGATTTTCCCTAAATAGCTAACCCTAGAACATTCTTGTAAAATTGGTGGATGATTAGGTTGATAAATTAATGTTTATTTATCTAGTCAAGTTTTATTGAATGTTCTTGTGGATTTAATTGACAATTATGTTGTTAGAAATCCTTCTACAACTAATTGAGTTCTCATGTATGTGCATGTAGGCATTGTTTGATAACTAGGTTGTTGAATTGCATTATAACATCTAGTTAGGTCTTTATGAGCTTTCATATAGACATCATGATATCTAGGATTGTCCACATTAACATCTTAAATTCCTAGATAAGCATTTAGTGTAACCTAGCATTATTTGCATCTTGAATATCATTATATTCACATAGGTTTTTGATCTCTTCTTGTGACTACGGTGGTGTAGTGCAAGAGCAAATTGGTCAAGTGCCACTGTAAAAGGCATGCGAGTAGATTAGGGGGTGCTCACGCCAAAAGTAGTGATCGAGGGATATCACTAGGGATTGAACCAAGAGTGGCGAGTGGTAATGTCCATAGCCTGAGGTTGTCTAGGGTGAGAGTCCGAGTATCGCTTGAAGGTGTAACCGTCTTTTCATATAGTGGATTTTGGTGACTGTGTGTGGCTAGCATAATAGCTCGTGGTTTTTCCCTATTGAGGGTTTCCACGTAAAAATCAAGTGTTCTTTAAATTCCACATTTTATACTTGATTTTATTATTTG
This sequence comes from Acer yangbiense, assembly GCA_008009225.1. NCBI lineage: Eukaryota > Viridiplantae > Streptophyta > Magnoliopsida > Sapindales > Sapindaceae > Acer > Acer yangbiense. The sequence goes on from CM017771.1 coordinate 16,177,292, forward strand.
TGTGTTTGGGTTTATAATTGAATATTGACTAATTCAGAAAATTTGGTAATAACCGGATTAACAACTCATTCACCCCCCTCTAGGTTGTGTTAAGACACGTTTTATTTATTTTCACTCGGCTTGATTATTGGTTGCTTTGAAGTCGAACCTCATGGCACACTCTACAGCATCCCTTTCTGGGTTAATATTACTATCTAGGCCTTGCTGCCATGGGTGTTTGACGAACCATCAACATGCAACTTCCATTGGAAATTTCTTTCTCCCATCATTCTTCTTACTTTAACGTCTGGCTTGGTGAATTCGACTACAAAATCTGCCACTGCCTGCCCCTTGAGCGTGGCTTTTGGTGTGTACTTGATGTCGAATTCACTCAGTTCTACAACCCATTTAGTCAATCGTCCCAATAACTCCGGTTTCTACAGGATCTGCTTTAGTGGACAGTGGGTGTATACTTCCATTGTATGTGCCTGGAAGTACGGTCTTAGTTTCCTTGCTGCAGTAACTAATGTAAGTGCCATCTTCTCTGCTGGTGAATATCTTGTCTCAGTTGGCAACAGGGCTTTGCTGGTGTAGTACACTAGTTTCTAAACCCCTTCCTCCAACCGAATTAGCACTGAGCTGGTTGCTACTCCGGTGAGGGATAGGTACAAGTATAGGGTTTCCCCGACTATGGGTTTTGATAAGATTGATGTTCTTCCCAGGTACTCTTTTAATTTCTGAAAGGCTTCTTCACATTCGCTACTCCACTCGAGCCTTTTTCTTTTCTTTATTGCTTTGAAGAATGGTACATATTTATCTGTTGACTTGGATATGAACCGGTTAAGCGAAGCAAGGCAGTCGGTTAATCTCTATACTTCCTTTAGTGTCCTTAGCGAGACCATATCCACGAGAGCTTTGATCTTCTCGGGATTCACCTCGATCCCTCTCTGATGAACTTGAAAGCCTAAAAACCTCCCTGATGGTACGCTGAGTACACATTTGCTCGGGTTAAGCTTCATCTTGTATCTTCTTAGTATATCAAAAGTTTCCTTCAGATCTGACGTATGCTTTTCTGCTCTAACACTCTTAGTCAACATGTCATCGATATAAACCTCCATATTTCTTCCAATTTGCCGAGCAAATATCATGTTCACTAGCCTCTGATATGTTGCCCCTACGCTCTTCAAACCGAAAGGCATTACATTGTAGCAGTATAGGCCATGGTCTGTTGTAAATGATGTTTTCTTTTCGTCTGGTTTGTTCATCCGGATTTGGTTGTACCCCTAGTAGGCATCCATGAAGCTGAGCAACTTGTGCCTTGCAATTGCGTCGACCAACTAGTCTATTCTTGGTAGAGGAAAGCTATCCTTCGGGCAGGCTTTATTCAAATCTGTGAAGTCTACACATATCCTCCACTAGTTCTTCTTCTTCTTTACTAGTACCATGTTGGCTACCCACTGCGGGTCCTTTACCTCCCTTGTCGATCTTACGGCGAGCTGTTTTTCCACTTCCTTCTTAATCGCCGCACTTCTCTCTGGATTGAACAATCGTCTTTTTTGGACTACTGGTTTGAATTCCGGGTAGTGTGATATCACTTTTGTGTCTATCCCAGGCATATCTTTATGACTCCAAGTGAACACATCTCTATATTCCCTCAGTAAGTTGGTTAGGTCAGCCTTAATGCCTTCTTGCAAGTTAGCGCATATCTTGACTGCTTTGGTGAGGTCAGTATTATCTAGCGTCACATCTTCAGTTGGCTCATCTTTCTGATCTTTGGGCTGAAACAAATTAAAGCACGGTGTGTACAATATATATCTAGAGGGGGGGGGGTGAATAGATTTTAACCCTTTTTACCCAATTTTCGTTTTAAGTCAAGTTTACAAAAATGCCCCTAACTAGTCAGTTCAAAACAACAAGTGTAATATGGTGTAGAAATATAAATAACACTTGATGTATACATGGAAACCCTCAATAGGGAAAAAACCACGGGCTGGTAAGTGCGCCACACTCGAACCTCGAATCCACTAATGATAATGAAGATTACAACCTAATCCCGGTATGTAACTCACTACCACTACCTACTCCCGGTATGAGTGAACCTAGTCCAATTGCTTTATGTGAACACCTAATCCCGGTGTACAATCTAATCCCGGTCATCACACAAGACTTACAATTACTTGTGACAAAAGGCAACCTAATCCCGGAAGCCACACAAGTCTTACTTCTCAATGAAGAGATAAAAAACCTATATGAATATATGAAATATCCAAAATGCAATTAGAGCTAGGAAACTCTATATGCTTATCTAGGATGACAATATTGCAATTAAAATAATCCTAGATATCAATAGCTAAATGACATGTCAAAAAGCTTAGCTAAACATAGATTATGAAAACCTAGATAGCTATTACAATACAACACTCAATCAAATCAAGTCATCACAGACAATCTTTATCTTGTATCTAGCATATGATCTAAAAACATACAAGTGAATAAAGAGATGTCTTATTAAGAAAGATACTAAAATTAGATGAAGTTAGTAAAAATCTTACCAAGCAAGATGTGATAATGCTAAACCATGCATGGATGAACTTTGATGCACAAAGGAAAAGTGTTTGAGTGATCAAAGATGAGTTCTTGATTAAAAATCTCTCTTTGAAAAAACTCTCAATTAAAATATGATTTTTTGAGTTATTAATCTGACCTAAGAACAAATATACATATTTATAGGAGGTCAAATTGAAGTTATGTTGTTTTGGACAAAATCAGTTGTCGCCATTTACTGTCGCCATTTGTCATGGTGACACCAGATTTTCTTCTATGTCGCCATTTTGTGTCGTCATGACAAATGGCGATGGTAAATGGTAACGCCTGACGCAACACAAAAATGCTTCTTTGTCACCATTTGTCCCCATGGCGACGCAAATGGCGACACCATACTTGATAGATTTTCAAGAGAGAAAATCTTTCTGTCACCATGGCGACATCAATCAGAGGGCAACAATGTCAAATGGCGACAATGCCCTATTTTCCACTATGAGTGGTGAAACCAAAGGAGAAGCCAAGGACATTCTCCGAAGGCGATCTTCGCGTTGAACTAAGCACACATTTATGCATGCGCGGACGTTTCTGAACAATATCGGAAAATGAATTACAAGACACATAAACACACAACAATATACAACATCAAAGTGCAAGTGTGAAATGTGACATGTGAAGAGAATGCACACATATGCAAGTATGCTAAGTGTGTGTGTGCAACTAAATCTCTTCAAAGAAAATTAATCACTAGAGATTATACCTTTGGAGTGCTTGTCACCTTGAGGTCTTGAAAGGGTCTTTGAGCTTGATCCTCAATCACTTAAACCACCCTTACAAATCAAACCCCAATATATGGTTTGTCCATGAAATAAGCCAATTAATAAATAAGTATCCTTACACGGGTTTTTCCCTTGGGCCAAGCTTGAATTCCTCCGGTATTTCTGCCCGGGCTTCTGATTCATCCATGGTCAATTCATTCAATACAACTCTATACACTTGTTGAACTTCTTTTCCTTCTTTATCTTTGTAGATTGAAAGGTTTGCCCTCCGTGCCATCTCCTGTGACCCTTTGACCACGCTTAATCCGTACTCTGTTGGAAATTTGATAATCAGGGTGTAGGTAGCTGTGACCGACTTCGTTTTGTTCAAAAACAGATGGCCTAGCAAAGCGTTGTAAGGCCATTTTTCAGTGTCTACGACCACGAAATCGAGCAACACTGTCTTTTGGCAGGGGGCCTTTCCAATTTTTACTGGTAGCTTTACCGTGCCTAGAGATCTTACCTCCACACCGCCAAACCCTTGGAGTGGAGTATGAAAAGGTTGCAGGTCCTTCCTATCTAACCTCAATTGATCATATACCTCTGCACTTAGAATATCTACCGAGCTCCCATTGTCAATCAGTATCCGGTGAACTTCTCTATGACCAATCCGAGCACTTATGATGAGTGTGTCGTTTGGTCTGACATCCACTCCATATGAATTGGCTTCAGTGAATATTATGGGGTCCTAGACTTCCTTGATTTTCTTCGGGTCAGGTTCAATTAAGTTCACATCAAGGTCCCTCCTAGCCTCCATGGCTTCCCAAATTTCTTGTGTCCTTTCCTTGTTGCTTTTTCTAGTTGCTGACCCGCTGAAGATGGTAGTTATTGCACTTTCATCTTCAGTTTTCTTTAGGCTAAGCTTTCTTCCCCGATTCTCTGGTCAGCTATCTCGGGATCATTTAGTCTTTTCCGTCTTCTTTAGGATGATATCCTTCAAATGTCCTTCTTAGATAAGGGTTTCAATATGGTCTCTAAGCTGGAAACACTTTGAAGTGTCATGTTCATTTTCTTTGTGGAAACGATAATACTTCGTCGTATCTCTCTGAGCAAAGTACAACTGTCTAGGGGGTTCTTTTGACAGGTTCTTCTCTTTTAGGATTATAAGAACTTCCTCATGTTTTTTCTTTAGCGGGGTATAGTTCGTAAACTTCCCTTTGTGCTTCTCCTTTGTTTGATCATTGTTCGGGCCCTATCCTTCCCGACTATCTTGCCCACTCCGACCGTTCCATCCATTTCGAGACTTATTCTTCTGCTTGTCCTCCTTTTGGCTTTGGTTCTTGGGCGCACTGTCTTTGTTTTTAGGACCCTCGGGACGTCCCCCATGCACAAAATTGCCTCCTGTCGCGATTTCTTCTTCTTTGGCCAATGCGTACCCCTTATCATATCCATCGTATCTGCATAACTGGTCAAGCGGGCTCTTCTTAAATCAAATGACAACTGGCCATTTTGTAGGTTGTTGATGAATGCTGCGATGATTGCTTCGTCATTCGTACTCCCAATTTTTGATACTTCTTGACCGAACCTTCCTAAATACTTCTTAAGCGACTTATCCTTTCCTTATTTTAGCTGAGAGAGGTGAGCCACCGATTACTTCCTGTGCACATTCCCAAGGAACTGCCTTGTGAAGGCCCTGCTTAGCTCACCGAAGCTTCCTATGCTTGCTGTGGGTAATCTCCCTAACCATCGAGATCCTAGGTCCTCGAGCGTCTGTGGGAAGTTGAGGCACAACAAAGCATCGTTATGAATGTATTGGGCCATGGCACTCTTGTACCTTCTAACATGCTCCTTTGCGTCCATGTCTTTCTTGAATTGTTCCATATGTGGCATCTTGAACCTTTATGGGAATGGCATCCGTAGGACACCATTGGTAAAGGGGCTGCTCGACTTGTCATCTAATAGCTTGTTGCACCCGTAGCATCTGACCAAAACATCCATCTGCCGACGATTATTCTGAACTTCTCGGGACAGGCTTTGTATGAGTATGTCCCTGTCGCCCTTTGGTTCTCCCATGGAGTTGAAACCCTTATTGATGGTTAGCCCTGGTCTTTGCTCTTCAGACCCCTGTTTTCTAGTTTCTCGGTCTAGGCCATGCAACCGGATTGTGCCCCTTTGGCATCTATGATGCCGATGCCGATGCCGGTCACTTTCTTCGGATGACGATAACCGATCTCTCCAGTGGGTACGTCGCTTTGGTTGGCCTTGATCTTATTCTGTTTGGTCAGGATTATACTTTCTGTGGGGTTACTTACTTTCCCTAAAGATGAAACCCTAATTGATGGTTAGCCCTGGTCTTTGCTCTTCAAGCCCCTATTTTCGAGTTTCTCGGTCTAGGCCATGCAATCGGATTGTACCCCTTTGGCGTCTATGACGCCGACGCCGATGCCGTTGCCGGTCACTTTCTTCGGACAACGACAATCGATCTCTCCGATGGGTATGTCGCTTTGGTTGGCCCTGATCTTATTCTATTTGGTCGGGATTATACCTCCTGCGGGGGTACTTACTTTCCCTGGTCTTTCTAGCATCTCGGGCTTGTTTTTCTATCAATGTCTTAGGCCAATCCGTCGGATTATGACTCATCTTTAGGGGTGCGTCTAGTGTTAGGCAAACTATTACAGACCGTAATCTGCCTTGCTGCTGATCCGGGGTCTGCAGGTTATGTAGTGAAGTTAAACCTTCCGTGGTGGAGAGGCAAACCCCTTGCTTAGCCGCGTCAGATATGAGTTGTTATAAAGATTCCCAGAATCGTTGTGCAATTTCCTCATTGGTTGGGGAAAAGTGCTGAATGCTGGCCAGGACGGTTGATTGATCTTCAACCGCTTGGGTGTCATCTGTAGTGTTGAATGTGGTGTCCACCCGCAACCTATTGTCTGGTATCTCCTGGCAGTATCTAGAACTGTTACCATCTCCTTCGCTAGCCATTGCTTCATAAAGGATCTCGGAGTTAAGTCCTATAAACCCCCCTTCTTCTAGTGCCAATTGTTGACGGTGATTTTCCAACGGTCAATCAGTCAACAGTTTTAGGTGAGTGAAACCTGTAAATATGAATGTAATGATAGCGTAATATAAACAAAAAATAAAAAAGAAAGAGATACGTGGTAAAACTCTGATAACCGGAGAAACGTCCACGGGTTATCGCCTTAGCAACTGAGTCAAATCCACTATTTCAATGAAAAGAATACACGCTCTGTTTCTCTTCCTCTCTTGCTAGATCGTAATCTCCTCTTTAGTGTGTTTTTGGAGGTGTATTTATACCTGGTAGTACTAGGGTTTATGGGTGCCACTAGGGTTTGGAGTCGTGGAGTACAAGTAAGGGTTTACAAAGTTAGTTTTTGGGTTCTTTTCCTATTTGGTGTTATTTTGTGTCTAATGCTGTTAAGTTTGAATATGCTTAGGACTCTAATATATCAGTAAGGAAATCTATTTGTTCCCTTGTTAAACTCTTTGTTGTATAGTAGTTGATTTGTGATTGATCTCTTTTGCTGTATTGCTTGTAGGCGGTGAAGAAGTCCTTTAATGCGATATCTCCCGTTTGTGCCATGTAGAGTTGATCGGGCACGCTCTCCTACTCGGCGTACTCAGCTTTACTCGGCGTTGTTGGTTCTTTATTAAAGTTGTCCATATCAGATGGCCTGTCCACGTGGAGTGCCGGTGTTTCTTGACCAACCCTTTGGCTTCTGCTTATGTGGCAAGCTTTGTCCACGTTGTCTGATGACATGTCTTCGTGGCAAATTTCATATACAACATATATGTTGTGTTGGGATTTGGGAAAAGCTCAACGTGGAAGTGCTTGACTAATATACACATGTCTGACAATATAGAAAAATAAGATGAAGAGAAGCATCCAATCACACAACATAAACTTTTTACGTGGAAACCAAAAACATGAAAAAACCACAGCCGTCAGGATTATGAGAGAAAAATATCCACTATGTAGAAAATTGTTACAACTACATAGTACACACTAACGCTGTTGTTAACCAAAAATTCGCTATGGGTGAGGAATTTCAATTAACACCCTCAAATTGCTACCTGGTAGGCTGCGGAGGGGTAGGTACCTCTAGGAACCATGGTTTTGCATGAGTAAAAAAGTCTAGAGTAAGGTGCAGTAGGTAGGAGAAAAATCATCCCGCCCGTCGGGGTGATTCAAGCATGTGGTGAGACGCTTGAGGTTCCCTTGCTGGTGTGAGGGGCTTTGACCTTGATACCTCATACCCGGTACCCCGTATCCCGTACCCCATACCCCGTAACTGATACTTTTTTCTAGATCTCCTCTATAGTTCCCCGATCCAGATAGCAAGCAAGTAGAAGGAGGGATAGGAGTTCTTTAGTGATATAGATGTGGTCATGAAGGATGAAACCACCTCGGTTCTTCCAACTAGTTTGAAGGTTTTTTCCCTTTCTTTTTGTATGACTTGGCATGCAAATAGGAGGATAAGAGAGCTAAAATCCTACGGGGTTGGAATATAACTCACATACATGCATAATAAAAGAGATACGAGGGAGAGAATGACAAGGCTTATGATAGAATGTGGACTGGCCTAGGGGGGGGGGGGGGGGGGGGGGGGGGGGAAGCATCACATGTGATCACATGCTAAAAAACCCCTAGGTAGTATCCACTGGAGAGAACGACCATCCTTTATATTATTTATGAATAAGGCGTGCTCCTAGGAGCTTACAAAAGTAGTAAGGTAATACCACATAAACGCTCTGGAGAGCTTACAATAATTGGAGATGGTGTCTCAGTAGAAAAGAAGAAGAAGAAGAAGAAGAAGAAGAAGATCTTGTCTTCTGGGAAAAGAGGGATCTCCTTTCTGTCGAATGTCATGTCATATATATAGGTCTTATTTCTTGCTATTCACTCCCCTAAATTCGGTCTAATGACCTAGCAATTTACGGGGCGTTCCATGGCGATAGGAGAGAAAATCGTGGGATTGATTCCCTGGAATCAAGTGATTCCTTTTATAACTGAAAGAGTTGACTCCACTTTTGAATGAGACTCTTGAATGGCGGGAACAAGGCAATTTCCTTGTTTACTTAAACATTGTCGTATTCAGTCTATTATGGTAGCTTGATCTTTTCTTCCTTTGTAATCTGACAGATGGTGCATTACGACCTCCCTTGTTGACGCCTTCTATGTTAGATGGTTGGGAGGTGCTTGAAGGACCGGTCCGAGTGCGGGGTACCGGGTACTAGGTGCGGGGTACCGGGTACCAGGTGTGGGGTACAGGGTACCCTATACCAGGTGTGGGGTATAGGGTACCCTATACCAGGTGTGGGGTACAGGGTACAGGGTACAGGGTACCAGCTGCGGGGTACCGAGTACGAGTACGAGTACGGGGTACCGGGATACCGGTGTGGCGCGACATCGGGATACTATGTATCATGGATCATGCGGTAGCGGGATACCGGGATAGTGTGGTAGCGGGATCCTTAGGACCTTGGGTTCATTCTTTCAACAATCAAATGACCTTGGCATGAATGGAAAATTCTTCTTTGGACCCCTGCCAAAAAAGGCGATTAACAGTTGTGTTTGGTATGAGGGAAAGATGGAGGGAGGGAGGGAGGGAGGGAGGGAGGGTTGGAAGGAGAGCTCCAATCCCTTGTTTGGTTGAAGGTAAAATAAAGAGGAGAGGAGGAGAGAAGGGAGAGATCCTCCTTCTGGGCCCACCATATTGGATCCGCCTAATGATGGTCGGATGACAATTGAGGGAGACTAATGGGGGCAAAGACAAAAATGTCCTCCAATTTTTTAAATGGCAATATAGTAATTTTATAAATTATATACTAATCCATCCATTCAACTCTCTTTTCAATACCAAACAACATGAATGATATATGTTATCCTCCCCATCCCTCCTACTCTCTCTCCCTCTTAATTCATCTATCCATCATAGTCTCTCTCCCTCCTACCAAACATAGCGTAAATATTCTCTCTCAAACCCCAAACCTCAATTACAATCAAGTCTTATTGAGCCCAAGCTCACAACCGAGCTCTCAGCTCTCTCCAGGTCCCCCTTGAGTGTTTCCTGAACATTCCCTAAGTGTCCCCTGAATACCCCTAGGATCTTTTCCCAGATATCCCCTAGATCTCTCCCCATATATCCCTAGATCTCTCCATAAATATTCCCTGGATCTCCTATTGGGTCTCCCTTTGGATATCCCTTGGGTCTTTTGCCCTTAGACATCCCCTAGGTTTCCCTCCGAATCTCCCCGAGATCCCACTCCTCGGATTTACCCTATCTCTGATTTTTCCAGGTGTCTCTGCTCCTAGTATTCCGAGGATAAGCTACCCCTATTTATAGATTGCAATTACTTGGAGCCAAAACACATTCTTTGAGCCAAATTTATCACATGCTTGAAGCCAAAGCCTTTTACTTGGAGCCAAAGTAATTTCCAAGACTTTTCCAGTAGGAAAACAAATGTACACATGCTCCCATGCATCTTCCAGAAGCTTCACGCGTCCCAAATGTGTCTTTCAGACCTTACCGAAACCAATCCGATTCTGGTTGACCACTTCTGCTCAGTTGAATTCCGTCTGGATCACATGGGAACACGAACCAATTTCCAACATGTTGTTGGGTTCATTTTTGTTTGTGTTTTAAGGCAATTGGAGCTGAATATGGTGAAGGTTTTGAGACTTTTTTAGACCAAATGGACCTTTAAAAGTTGATGTGGCCAGTGATTTTGATGACCATTGATATTTGAATTCGGTCTCTCTCGTTTGATCTAGAAAATGACTAGATGGTTTCTTGTAGTAGTAGATAAGTTATCAAATGAGGTATTTCAATTTCATTTTCTGTTTGTTGCTGATAAAATGGAGGAAAAGAAAGATTCAACATTTGTTTGTTTATTGCTATGCTTAAGAACAATCAATTTTTTTTTTAAAGACAAATCCATCTAATTCCATCAAATTCCATACAATTCTATGTAATGAACTCCAACGAACTATTTACAAAAATCCAAAGAAATCTATATGGAATCTATGGACTTATGAATTCCACCAAAATCCATCACTTAAAACAAATCCATCAAACTCCAACGAACTCTAGATTGAATACTACCCCCCTAAGACCATCTCCAATACACATGCCAATGCCAAATTTGGCAAAAAATATATATAGTAAAATGCTATATTTGGCACATCATTTTAGCATTGTATTCCATTGCATAATTCTATTTTTTTTTTAATTTAAAATTATAAAAGTCAACAAATACAATTAATGTATTCAATTTAAATAATATTTTTATTATTTAAAATTATAAAAGTCAAAGATTAATCCATTCAATACAATTATAAATTGGCATTTTGTAATTAAAAAACATCATTTATTACTATGCCAAATTTGGCATATGCTTGGCACAACATTTAGCTTGGCATTGGAGCTTTTTTTTGTTTTTTTTGTTTTTTACTATGTGCTAAATTATAGCATTGGCACAATAAAATAGCATTATATTGGAGATGTTCTAGGTTTGGAAGAGCTTCTTCAAGTAGACCTTCTGACCTTCTACAAGTAGAGCTTATAATGGGAGGTTGTTGATCGTTTGGTTGTCAATTAGAAAAAAGTTTTTTTAAATGGTAAGATTACCAAAATATTCAATAACTATTTTAAATGATAGAGTTATATTAGAAATTTTAGTGTTATTAAAAAAACTCAAAAATATCTATTTGGAAAAGCCTAAAATTTGTGTTTCTCCAAATAAAAAACAGATTTTTTAATCATCCAAAAACTCTACTAAGTGACAACCAAACGAAAAAAAATTTAAAACTAGCCTTTTTAATTTAAAAAAAAAAAAAAAAAAAAAAAAAAACTCTTTTAGCTAGTAGAGAAGCTCTTCCAAACGAGCAATAACAATACTTATCTGGTCTGGTGTAGAGGTAGACCAGAGACCTCTCCTTCCCAAAATTCCCATCGTCAAATGCGGCGCTCGAACTCCTTCTTTATCGATCATCGTCGTCCGTCGATCTCAACCTTTTTTTGGTCTCCAATCTCCACTCTCCATTCTCCATTCTCTTCCGTTAGATTTTTTTAAAAAAAAAAATTTACAATATTTTGCAATGGATTTTGTTTTTGTTTTTTGTTTTTTCTAATTTGTAATTCATTCTTTTAAACAATAGAGTCTTTCAATCACATTTTTTAATCTCACCTAACTAACACCATGGTGTAGCGGAAGCTATAACGAGAAAAACTCACACGACTAATTTGAAAAGCAACCTACTAGCAACGATCAACTTCGCGCACGAAGGACTGTTGTCAGGCTTCAAATACGACTATCTTTGCAAAGATATTGTAATTAGATAGTTGAGAAACAATTCTCTATATTTTTATTAATCAAAAAACTGAATAGCCTTTCGGCTTACAAGGCTATTTAAAGCAAACAAACGCTAACCTTAATCTGAAACCTTGTTGAGCAAGGAAACGGGCCTAAATAACGAAAATTACCGAAAAGGCAAATTTGAGATAATTGCGGAAACAAATAAAACTAAGAATCCTAAGCAAGCCAGAATTGACGGCAGACGATTCTGACTTGTAAAAGTCAACTTATTACGAAAACAAAACTTTCCTAAAACGGTAAAAACGACAATTTCAGGGCCAAAACGATGGAATTTGGCCAAAAAAGAGCATGCCACACAACCAAAGGTCGTGAATATTGAAGATCTTGCCGATTCGCTTCAACCGTGAAAGTTTCACGTCATTCCGAATCCGACGCCCGCACTAGTAGAAATCATTTATCCTTCTTGCAATCCCAATCCTCTATGTAATCCATTGCCATCTCTGTTGCTGCATCACACCATATCTCTATTTTTTCAAATATCGTAATCTATTTTTTTTCTTTAGATTATTTTTTAATGTCACTGGGTTGATTAGTTTGATTGGATTCAGGATTTGTTTCTTACAGTGTCAATTACATGTTTGCCGAAAAAAAATGAAAATTTAATCCTTTGACCTCTCCAGAATTTGTTTGCCAAAAAAGATCTTAATCTTGGTAGCAGAAATTCGCGGGTTTGCGGGTTAGGTATGGGTGAAGTCTAAACCCGTGGGTGGAACCGGTCTAGATTTATCAAAATCTGTCCGAAACCCGTCCCATTGACATCCTTAGTTTAATCCAAAAACATTCCAACTAACCTAAACAAAAAAAGTTTACGTGTTTAATCCGCTAGTTTTTTTTTTCCTTTTTCTTTTTCTTCATGTTTCTTCTCCAAAAATTTTCTTTAAAAGTATTTTTTATGTTAAAAAAAAAAGCCATTAAGGGTATTTTCGTCTAAAAAGTTGATTGTTTGATGAAAACAATCAAACTATTGGAAATTGACAAATTTAGAAACTATCTTGATTATATAGTTACTTATGCAATTGACCCTTATAACTATGTAACCATAAAACATAAACAAATATTTTGCGTCAAAAAAAAAAAGAACAAACATAAATAGATATTTTATATGCTTTAGTGGTAAGAACTTTCGTTAGGTTGTTTTAGGTTTGAGTCACCGCCACCGAAAGATTTTCTCATTATAATTAATTTTTTTCATTTCACACCTTATTTTAAAAACACTAAATTTTTAAAATTTCTAAAGAAATTTCGATTTACTCCAAAATAGTTTTGTTTTGTTTTTTTTTTTATAATCATTTTATACTAAATTTCTAAAGACATCTAATTTATTTTTATTTTTATAAAAATATTTATTTGGAAAACCCTTGTTTTTTATTCATTTTTTATTATTGTTTTTTAACATTCTATGAAGATTATTGTCAAGACTCGAGATATTATAAATAAATAATTTTTTTTTTTCACACTTATTTTCTAAACGCATTCCATATTAATAAGATTAAACTTAATTCTAAAAGTTTTTTTTTTCCTCCCGATATAAATACAAAATTACAAGTTTAAATATTATTAATAACTTACTTCATACAAACTTTAAATAAATTAACTTAAAAGTAATAAATAATTGTACATTTTAAAGTTCAAAAATTCTAATAAATTATAAATTTGAACATAAGTTCTAATAAATAAAATAATCTAAAAATTTGATATATAAATATAACTATTTATCATTACAAAATACAATAGCAAATTTTATCTTATATATAGGAACATTAAGCAAATTTTGGGTGCTATAAAAAAACAATACAATAGCACCCTAAATTTGCTCAATGTTCGTATATATAATACAAAACAAATTGGCCCAATATAAATTATGCCTTATATTTTGGCGGATCCGACAAATTTGATGGATTTGACTGATTTTCATATGGAAATCCAAAATCCAATCCGTTCCAATAAATTTTAGTTTTAAAGATATAATCCGGTCTAATCATGTCTTCAAATCCAATCTAATCCAATGGATTGGATTGGATCGGATCCAACACACCTGACACCCCTAAAAATAGAGACTAAAGTTGTTAATATGACAATGACGCTTAATAAGTTGACATTTCATTAAAAAGTAGGGACTACATTGAAAATTTTCCTTTCTGAATTCTGAAATAATATAAAATCTCCTTGACAAAACTACCCTTAATGGAACATTATATTAACAGAATAACAGCAGTACACACTACACACACAGAGTTTTGGCTTTACTTACAAAAACCATCACCTACTAAACTTTCTTCAATTTGCTCCAGTCTCTTCACCTGAAGCCTCTTTTAACGGCTTCTTTTCCGTTCACGTTAAAGTCCCCGAACCAAACTTTTTCTCGGGAAAATGATCCGCTGAGAAAATCCTTGAACCTGACATTGTATACACTTATTCGTATATAAATAACCTAATAATAACAAAAATTTAATTGCAGAAAATAAACGAATAATAGAATGACGGAAATCGATCTGCCGAAGAAAGTCGCCGATAGGTACCTGAAGCGCGAAGTGCTCGGAGAAGGTACCTACGGTGTCGTTTACAAGGCCATTGATACAAAGGTAAACCCTAGCTCTTCTCTTCCCATTTTATATCTTATTTATCCAATTTTGTTTTGATGTTATTATTTTTTAGTTCATACTGATTGAGAATTTGATTTCTTGTTTTTTTTTTTTTTTTTTTGTTTTTTTTTTTGTTTTTTGAATCTAGAAACACAGAATAGGAATTTTGTTTTTGTTAATTTTTGTTGGTTTATAAAGAAAAAGAAGAAGAAAATCCCTACCAAGTTAAGTTAAACGGTGTAATGGAGCATAGTTCATTGTAGTCTCTAAATTGAGCCTCGAAAAGGTTTAGTTTGTTGAAGGGAATGTTATATTCAGCAGCTAAAATACACTTACTATAGCTGGAAGTAGAAATAAAGTAAAGGTTGTTGAGTCTTATGCTGTTTGTTGTTTTTGCTGGGAATGGGGGACTTAGTAAAATTTGTCTATGTATCACAATTATTAATTTAGGTCATTTACTAGCCTATTTTTGAGTGAATTATTTGAATCATAAGATAACTGTGTTGAATATTTTGAAATGTTAAATGCATTATTATCCCAGTATTAGTAGACAGTGAAAATTGGTTATTATATTTTTGTTGTTGAGTACTAAGATACCATCTCAGGAGGACTGTAACGGAAAACATGTTACAGACTTACAGTTTTGGGTTGACGTCTAATTCGCATTGTTGAATTGTACTGTTCTTTCATATTTTTTTTTTCTATGAACTTCAGCATATAAGATTTGGTGATGTTACTGATTTTTACTTTAAGTAACTTAAGTGAACAATCTATGACTTTGATTTTACAATGTTACTGCTAATAGTTGAATTATTTAATTGATTGGTTTCTGAAAATTAGTCTCTGGTGTTTGCAGACTGGACAGACAGTTGCAATCAAGAAAATTCGCCTTGGAAAGCAAAAGGAAGGAGTGAATTTTACAGCGCTAAGAGAAATTAAGCTGCTTAAAGAACTTAAAGATCCAAATATAATTGAGTTGATTGATGCTTTCCCTCACAAGGGGAACTTGCATCTTGTGTTTGAGTTCATGGAGACCGACCTTGAAACGGTTATTCGCAATACCAACATATTTCTTTCACCAGCTGATATAAAATCTTACATGCAGATGACATTAAAAGGACTTGCTTTTTGCCACAAGAAATGGGTTTTGCATAGGTACTCTTTTCTTTTATGTGCCCAGTTGGTGACGTGATTGCATGCTAGAATTTGTCTCAAATGTGTCCTCTTTGTGCTTTACAGGGATATGAAGCCAAATAACTTGTTGATAGGATCCAATGGACAGCTAAAACTTGCAGATTTTGGTTTAGCACGTATATTTGGGAGCCCAGATCGCAAGTTCACTCATCAGGCATGCTTCTTCTTCAATCGCCTGCTAATTCTTTATTGAAGTGCTAATATTCAAAGTTAAAAAGTTTTTAGGGGCTAAAATCATAGACATTGTCACTGGCAATTTTTCAGATCAGAGGTGGTTAATTATAATGAGTAATTTAGGTGTTTTCCTAGTCATTTTAACTTTAATGTCTTGATATTTTCGTTCAATAAGCAAAGTTGGCAGTGGGTATTATGCATTATAAAGGCTGATCTTTATACTCCGTGCATTGTAACAAGTGCCTAAGACTTCCGCCCACTCCTTGTTATTTTCCTTATCGGTATATTATCAATACTTAAGAATACATTTTTATTGTATAGATGGCAGCTTCTATATAATAATTGATTAAGTCAGTAATTGTTTTTTTCTTTTTTGATGAATAAGGGAGAAATTATTATTAGTTTAAAGTTCAGTGGATTGATTGACTTGGACACGATATTATAAACCGATTACATTCTTGTGGTGGGGTTTTGGTTAATTCTTTTTCCTGTTAAGTGCCACCAATTTACTAGGTGATTTAAGTTGTAACTATAAAAATTTAGTTCATCTTAGTTCAAAAAAAAAAAAAAAATTTAGTTCATCTAAAAGTGTGGGACACTTGTGCATAGGTCTTTGCTCGTTGGTATAGAGCACCTGAGCTGTTGTTTGGTGCCAAGCAGTACGGTGCTGGGGTGGATATTTGGGCTGCAGGCTGTATATTTGCTGAACTTCTCAACCGTCGACCATTTCTACAAGTAAGGGTGACATTAGATTGTTATGAATGTTAAATCTTTCAATTTATAAAATATGTACCGAACTTAAATATGTGGTTTTGGTACTGAGAAGTTGCTTCTTGGTGATTTGAATCCTTCCAAGTTTACTGATTATGCTGTGTTTCTATTTCAGATGCATTTTTTGTGGCTAAATATAATTTATTTAATTGTGCTACAGTGATTGATTTCATTATCAACTTTCTGCTTTCATCCTGCTTTGTTCCCTCTTACTTTGCTGAGAATTAACTTCAGCATTTTAGCATTAACTGTAGCTTTCATAAAAAAATTTGTTTATGTTGGCCACCTGTGACTATGATTCTATTGCATTTTAGTTGTAGCTGTAGACCACTTTATTCTTGTCTTTGTTTGCTTTTAATGTTCGGTTGTCAAACTAATACCGAATTCATTATCTGAAATGAGCAATGAATGAATGAATTGAATTATAAAGTGTTAAAATGATTTCAAATATCGTACTCATAAACTTGAATAGAGTTAAACTCCATTGTTAATATGAGTTTGACATCATCTTTGTGATTGATAGCAGTCTCTAGCACTCGTAGACCTACTTATATATAGACATGATTGTATCAGGCACCCCTTATAACTTTTTGCCAATAGGGTCTAGCTTAGTTTTCTGTTTTGAGTAAAATTTATTAGTGTTGGTTCTTGGTTTGTTTATCTGATCATAAATTTGTATCTGATATTTAACAGGGGACAAGCGACATGGATCAATTAGGAAAGATCTTTGCTGCTCTCGGGACTGCAACACCTTCTCAGTGGCCTGATTTAGCTTACCTTCCTGATTATGTGGAATACCAATATGTTGCTGCACCCCCTTTCCGTTCATTGTTTCCAACTGCTAGTGACGATGCTCTAGATCTGTTATTGAAGATGTTAACCTATGACCCAAAAGCTAGAATTACAGCGCAGCAGGCATTAGAGCACAGGTATCCAAAGTTGTTTGGTTGAATTTTACTGTTACTGTTAGTTCTCTGTTCTCATTTCTGTTAACCTATCTAGGTACTTTTCATCTGCACCACTGCCTACAGTACCAGACAAGCTTCCTAGACCTGCTCCTAAGCGGGTATCTAAGGCATCCCCTCAAGAGGGTCCTACTGTGTTTTCACCTCCAAGAAAGTCTAGGAGAGTAATGCCAGAACGTGAGGGATTTGAAGGAAATGCTCATCGAGTTGATAAGACTGAGGATCATGCTGGTGAAAAGAAACAGACAGATGGTGAGCTTGCTGGCAAGAATGAACAAGTGCCAATGTCAGTAGATTTTTCAATCTTTGCAGCAAGACCACCAAGTAGACCTACAATTAACAGGTAAAGCAATATCATTGTTCATTAAGTTCAAATGTTTACCCCAAAACTCCATGAAGTAGATAATTTGTGTGAGAAATAGTTTGGTAATGAAAGATGGAGCTTTGAACCCTGCATTAATATGCTTGTTTATTAAGTTAGGTCGTCTTAAAGCGGAATGCTACTGGACATGGTTTAAAAATCATTCATATATTTGAGCAAGATTTATACAAAATGGAAAAATTATGTCTACCTTTCTCTATTTGCACGCCTCAAAATTCTTTTCCATTTTGAAAATTCATTTAAATTCTTAAAGTTGCTCTTTATCTTTTGCTCTTTTATTTCTCAAAGTTTCCTTAAGGGTTAGTTTTGGAAACCAAAATACTTCTGATTTGATGTAAAATGTAATAACGATGTCTTGTTACAATATGCAATTCTAACATTAACACAAGTTATAATATTGAAGTCTTTTGGGTTTCTAATAAAAAAATAAAAAGTACAAAAAATTCAGGACAGGTTAGAGTAACAATTTATTTTTCAGATCAAGCATATGAAATTTTTATCTAAGGCTTTTTTTTTTCTTCTCTGTATTTAATTTTGGTAAAAGTTTCTTTCTTGATTTTTTTACTATATAGCTTATGTTGGAATGTTTGTTTTATACCTTAAAGATACAATCTTTTGGGTAAAACTTAGTTATAGTTCATTTGGATCACACCTCTTTTTATTATTCAAATGATAACAACTTTTATGCATTTTTTTAGGCTTGGTAAAAATATTCACATCCCATGGAAAAATCTGTAACCATTACATTAGCAACTTTCATATTTCTTTTTCTTTTTTGTTCTTCTGTGGTGTCAGTTTTACAGAACTTCTACTAGGACTAAATCAATCGGTTTGTTCAATAGAGTAGATTTCATAAAAAATCATTGGAATGTTAAGTGGGAAACCTTGTCATGACTCATGATAGATTGACCTTGTCTCATTCGTATATATTGAACTAACCATGAGTTGAAATCAGAATGTCCTCGTCCAAATTACTGAGTCTATCACTATATTGCAGGCAATCTATATTTAGGATTGATTAATACGATATAAAATTTCTGCTCATTTTATGTTCAAGGCAGAATAAAGCATCTCCTTTGATTGTGTACCTGCACTTGTAAGAATATGTACTTTAGCATCATCTTTTCCCATTTAGTCAAGTGTGTTATAGATATTCCATGTTATGAGTCGCTTACTTTCTACATGAATGGTAGACATTGTTAGTTGATTCCTCTTGTTTCAAATTTGATATGCAGTGCTGACAGATCTCATCTAAAAAGGAAACTAGATCTTGAATTCCAACACCCTGAATAAGCAGAATTCATATAATTGTATTCATTCCCAGATTCAGCAATTTGATCACATTTAGGAGGTACGTGATGATTTTGAAGTTTGTTAAATTTATTTGGTGGTCTCCATCTCCATTACCCATATTTCTCTGGCTTGAGAAATTGTCGGTGATGTTGAAGATCATTCTTTTAAGGGATTGAAAAATAATTGTAAAGGAAAAGAGAAAAGAAAGAAAATGAGACTCCTTAACATTCAAAGTCTGAAGTTGTACACACTAGGCATGTAAGGCCAAATTTTTGAGATATTTTGTTATTATTTTGAATGAATTTGACTTGACACCTGAGGGTAGTTGAAGTTTGGTTAGTGGGTACTTGGGTTCCAATTTGAAGTGATTGATTCTATTCTACCTTGTCTTTGGCTAGGTGAAAAACACTAATTTGTAGACAGATTTATTATGTAAGTGCTTGTTAATGATTTTAATTGCTTATTAATACGATTGATTTGAGGAAAACAATTTGTATCCAGGCCATAGTGTGTTCCTTTATTGCACTTGTTTCATTTTGTTACAACTGAATTGTCATTTTCTTTTGTGATTTGCTGCTTTTTTTTTTTTTTTTTTTTTGGAAAAGTTTTATAATGGGATAGACTTATCATCCATGAGTAGTCTATGATTTTTTATTATTAAATAAATAAATCAATCACATTTATATTTTATTTAAAATTTTTGAATCATCTCAAGTCTCAACTATTAGTAGTTTAGATGCAGTACCCTAGGGCAACTATTAGTAGGGATGGGACTGGGGGCCCATGGGGTGGGGGAGGGTCCCCCCACCCCCATTCCTAAAACCTGCCCCCACCCCTGCCCCCAAACCCCATTTGGGGGTACTGGGGATAGGGGTGTTTGGAGGGATGTACCCCTGCCCCCACCCCCGTCTCCCATTTCCCCAATTTCTAATCCTAAAATTTTTCAATCTGAAATCCGGAATTTAGAATTCAAAATTCAGAATTCGATCAGACCAAACTTTTGTTTCACCTTGTTTCAATATCCAATCCATTAATTAACAAAATATACAATCTAAAATCTATAACTGATTTAATTTAATCCAAAATTAATACAAATAACTATAATAATATAGTATTAGTGTATTACACATAAAAGTCGAAACAAATTTAACTGTGTAGAGAATAATCAAGTATATGAGTAATTGACTAATAGAGTTAGAGATTTTTTATTTTTTTTATTATTATTTTTTTTTAGAAAATAAAATAATATATATATATATATATAAATAAAATATATGGGGGAATTGGGGCCCCACCCCTGCCCCAAAACCCCATTTGGGGGCAAAATTTGCCCCCAAATGGGGGCGGGGCCCTGTGGGGGAAATTCCCATCCCTAACTATTAGTAGTATTGCGATCCGTTGAGTTATCATGAATCATCAGAGCAATGGGCAAAGCCCGCATCGACCTTTTATCTAATAAATGCATCCCTTTCAAAAGTCGGGATTTGGTGCACGTATTAGCTCTAGAATTACTATGGTTATCCGAGTAGCAGATACCATCAAACAAACTATAACTGATTTAATGAGACATTCGTAGTTTCACACTCTGAATTAGTTCTTACCTATACATGCATGGCTTAATCTTTGAGACAAGCATATGATTACTGTTAGGATCAACTAGGTAGCATTCCTTCACGACACCGACACTCATATAGACATTGTATAGCCATTCAACTATAAAGCCAAGATGAGTGCAGCAGTCGTTTGTGTCAATTGACAAATGCATAATAACTTGGATGAATGGAGGTTGTAACCACTTGCCCACAATTAACGATTCGCATCCAAGAGAACAAGCATAACCCCATGGGCCTTGGTAACCACACAAAAATGCGAGATGTACCTTGAATACGAGGTCAGCCTATCGTCCACCCAACACCCCTAAGGGTGCGTTTGGTACGCGGCAGGGGACGGGACAACATGGGACACGTTGTTCTTGTCCCGCGTTTGGCACGACCATTGCATGGGACTGGATGGGACAAGGTGGGACAAAAATCCCAAAAAACTGTCCCACCCAATACCCTCGGCCAACTTGTCCCATGGCATGGGATAAGCGCCAAAAAGACACTTTTACCCTTCACATTTCTAAAAAATTTCAAACTATATATATGTACACCACCTGAATCCCATCTCATTCACTCTCTCTTTCCTCTTCGTCCGTTCATCCAACACCACCTGAAGCCATCTCTCTCTCCTTCGTTCATCATCATCATCTCTCTCATTCTTCGTTCGTTCAACACACCATCTCAGGAAATCCTCCCTTGTTCGCCTCTCTCACACCGCCGCATCACCGGTCGCCTCCCTCCCTTTGTTCGTTCAACACACCATCTCTAATTTTTCTTCTTGTGCAAAATCGTCAGCTGCTGTTTCTTCTTCTTCTTATTCATCTTGTTCTCTCGATTGGGTTTTCGATTTGGAAAGAAAATTTGGGTTGAAAATCTAGAAAGAAAAAATAATTTGGAATGGAAAAAAAAAAAAAGTCCAAGAGAGGATGGATTTGGGGATTTCGATTTTGGGTTTGGGGATATCGATTTATGGTTCTTGATATTGGGTTTGGGGATTTCGATTTAAGTTTCTTGATTTTGGATTTCGATTTGGGGATTTCGATTTTGGGTTTAGGGATTTCGATTTAGGGTTCTCGATTTGGGATTTTGATTTGGGGATTTCGATTTTGGATTTTGATTTCTTTCAACAATTTTTTGATAATTAGTTTAGTTTATTTGTGGAATTACTTGTGCTTCTTTTTGTGTATAAGGATTGAAAGAGATTTGGAAGGGATTTTTTTTTTCCAGTTTTGTTGTGTATCTGTTGTAGTTTTGTGGGAGCTGCTGTGTTCTTGCATATATACATATCCTGCTCCTGATTGCATGTGTCAAGCTTAATTGAAGCTGTTCAAGAGGTTGTAATTCGACTTTTGGTAAATGTGATCTGCAGTTCCACTTACTGTTTCTTCTGAGTTCGTATATTGTCAACAATTTTGTAGTATATCATTCTCTGTCACACATATATCTCTTTGTTTTTGGCTGATATATTTGAATGCAAGATTAGTTCCAAAAAAAAATAAGTAATAAAATTGACCACTAAAATTATGATTCCGGTTCTTATAATTTGAAACTAATGATAAAGTTTTTAGTCTAGATCAAAGAAGTTCATCAGCAATTCAATATTCAATCTCCAGTATATTTACACTTTGTTAAAAAAAAATATATTATGCAACTAAAATTGATTTTAAAACAATAAAAATGATAAAATAAGTCTTTCACTAAAAAAAATAACAATAGGGTAATATGGTCATTTGAACCTCTTGTCCCATCCAGTCCCAACCATACCAAACGCATAACAGTACAGTTCACAGTTCTGTCCCAAGGCTTTCAAACACAATACAGAACAACATGTCCTGTCCCGTCTCGTCCCATGTTGTCCTGTCCCATCTACGTGCCAAACGCACCCTAAGGGAATTGGGCGAATAGAGAAATGAAAACATTCAATAGGTAAAAAACACAGGATACCAATCTTACCCACAAGGCAAATGACCATGCTTGGGGAAGACTATGAAAATGATAGAGAGCTTACAATTTGTTGCGCTGAGCAAGGAGCCATCCAACCACCACTCACACATGAGTTGCGTACAACCATAAGGAGAGATCTGGTCATCACATATCTTAGATTTTTTAAAGTTAATATTTGTTTATTCAATTATTTGGTTTTAATTAATTTAAATTTTCTGGGTTGACGTGGTGAGATATGATTGGACAAACTATTTCTCTTTTTCATTTATTAATAATATTGAATAAAAAGACAATTTTACCCGTCTACCGTTACTAATAATAGAGGTCAACCTTTAGTCAATGTGTGAGAGGATATGTCTATGTTTTTATGATATGTTTTTCCGATTTTATTTAAATTATGCATATACTGAAGGCATGTTAGTGCAATTTACACTTAATAAATTTCACATCATTTGTCACTTGGTAGAATGATAGCTTATTGGCGGGTTAATTGCACTAACATACCTTAACTTTATTGAATCTAGCAAAATTTCAAACAAATGTATGAAACTAACACAAACACCCCTTGCTGTTAGTTAACACCGTTAGAGTTAACCATTGACTTTCAAAAAGACAAAATTAACCTTACTATTGAAAAGTCAAAATTACAACAGCCCAATAAACTTCGAAAAATTAATAAAAAAATATTGCCACGTAAGCTCTAATTTTTTTTTTATCAATTTAAATAAAAAAAACAAAACAATTTGGTTTCTAAAAAACATATCAATTTAAAAAAAAAAAATTATTTGAGAGTTTTTTATTTATTTTAAATTGATATATTTTTTTAGAAACCAAATTGTTTTGTTTTTTATTTAAATTGATAAAAAAAAATTAGAGCTTACGTGGCAATATTTTTTTATTAATTTTTTAAAGTTTGCTATGCAGTTGTAATTTCGACTTCTCAATAGTAAGATCAATTTTGTCTTTTTGAAAGTCAATGACTAACTCTAACGGTGTTGACTAACGGCAAGGGATGTTTGTGTTAGTTTCATGCATTAGTTTGAAATTTTACTAGATTCGATAAAGTCAAGGTATGTTAGTGCAATTAACCCCTTATAGGCTGGATATATTTAAATCAACAATTGGAACTTGGAAGGAATAATGATTTTTTTTTTCTTCCTCTAGTTCTCTTATAAATTACGTGTAGGTTCATAATTTAGCACCACACGCCGCAAATATTGGACCAATGATAATGAGTTTTATGACTCTCACTACCACTTGTCCATCTGTCCAATTCTTTGTTTTTTTGTTGTTTTTTTTTTTTCAATTATTATAAATTTGAAAGTTAGAAGACTTTTTTTGTTTTTTTGTTGTTGTTTTATTTGTTTTTTCAATTATTATAAATTTGAAAGTTAGAAGAAAAGGAACGATATTAATTTATAATATCATCATTGATGTGAATATTTAAGATTTTCTATTAAGCCATCTCAATTTTTATCAATCATCTCTCAATTCTAAAATCATTAATTTTACTTTTAGCATGTTAAAATGCCAAATTGTCAATTCACAAATTAACAAAAATAAAAAAAAGAAAAAGAAAAAGAAAAAGAAAAAAAAGCCAATATAGTGGGGATTTGGGTTTTTGAGATCCAATTTGAATCCCTAAATAAACTTACCTAACTTTTGAGAGATTAAAGGCATATTATAATATTATTGCTTAATGGTTAAGAGATATGTTTTCAGATTTTGAAAATATAAAAATCAATTTTTTATTTTTAAATAAAAATTAATAGAACATAAAATATTATCCAATAGACCCTAAAATTTATCTTATTTTATAATTTAACTAATTTAAAGATCGTTTTGTTGATAATCCTGGAAAATTATTTGATTAGCTTTGATCATGTGTTGATCTAGATTTTTATCTAAGAGCAGCATCATTATACATAACATTACTAGCTAGCTTAGTTGGTAGAATCTTCTATTGGTAAATGAAATGTCATAGATTCAAATCTCGCATGCACGGGATAGAAAAGTAGTTTTGATTTATATTTGTTATAATAATAATAATAGTAGTAGTAGACTAGTAGAGGGAAGAATTGCATCAATTTAACTAAAAGCTTATTGTTTAAAATCATACATATATCAAGACATGTTCAAAAGAACACTCCACATATCACAAAATTCTTCTGTTTGATTGCCTTATTGCCTCGTTATTTGATGACTTGTGCTCTACTATTAGGCAGTTTCAAGATACTCTATCAACAGGGATTATAGAGCCGTAGACTCTATCCGTAGCTTTCTTTGCCTAAACAAGAACAAGATAACGCTTGTTAGATATAATGAATAACCACTAAACTCAAACAATGATATCAGATTATTAAAGTCTAAAGCTTAACGAAACAAAGATAGCATACAACATAACGAGCAAAGGAAGGAGCGTGTTACCTCTCGTTCCCAGTTAGTGCGAATGGTAACAATGAAAAGAGATATAGCTTGCACAACAAGGGCACATATAATACCCAGCCAAAGCCCCTACAAAGATTATTAATTTTCCGTTTTAAGTAGGCATATATATGCAAGCCAGTAAAAGGATAATATATGAGATCATTTGATTTTTACCTTGCCACCAATGTGTAAAACAAAAGCTAACACAATGGCAAATGGAATTCCCACCAAATAATATGATCCAAGATTGATAAATGCACCAATCTTTTGCCATCCACATCCTCTAGCAGTGCCTGATCATCACAACCAGAGCTTCTTATTAGCTAATATCTATACAAAAGAATATTCCTTCATGGCTATGTTTTTATCGGTCAATATCATGCAAGTAATGTGTTGATGTGAAGTTTTTCCATTTAGTGAGGTTTTTGTATAAAGAATTAACTAGTTTTACATAGAATTCAATTCTCCGTGTAAGGAATTCATTGAAATACAAAAGTCTGTATCAGTTCGATCTTGACCGAATAATTTTTACTCTAGATAGATTATCTAAGGGAAAGCTGATATAAAGTTCATTGAAATTTGCACACAATCTCCCGGAAAACAAAAAACCTTTTCAAAAATGGGGTTACTTTAAAAAATGAATCCTTATTTGAGAGAACATAAAACTTGGTATCTAAATCAAGAATCAAAGCTCCTTTATTTCAACACCATAAACCAACCCTAGCATCCAACAGGTTGATGCTTTATTTATCTCCAAATGATTAAGAATTCATATTAAATTTGAAACATTAAGAATTGGAAGATAGAAAAAACCTGAGAGAACACTCTGGAGTCCATCTATGAAGTTAGATAAGGCAATAATTTGCATCATCGTGGCTACATATTTGACCACTTGTATTTCATTGCTATAAGCATAACCCCAGACGTTGCGTATCAAAATCAAGACTGATCCCACCACAAGGCCCTCAGTTATGGCCAACACAAACACCACACACACTGCCAACCGTGCAGCTTCTGGATGCCCTGCTCCTAACTCATTGGAGACTCTGGTGCTGTAATTTACAAACATCAACGAAAAATTATTCATATGTTGATGAGAATTGAAAACAAATACAACAAAAGCAATCGTTATCGAGTAATGCAACACATCCTGGATTCTTTCACGAAATTCTCATCTAAAATGATACAATAGTTGAATTGTAATTTGATGTGTAGATAATGGGATTGTATGGTGAATAATACGACCGTTATCAAGAACCTCTCTTGATTTCTTTGAAGCAAAATCAGGTGTGATTAACTGATTATACATACAAGAATAAGGAAACTCGCCGATCAAGTTTGAGTATAACTCACCTCACAGCACCACCAAGTCCAAAGGCAATCATCCAAACTGTTGCAGATGTGTTGAGGCTGTAAAAATTGAATTTAATTTAGATAAGCAAAACATTGCTTGCATCATTATATTATCAAAAGTCAGCAATTACTAAATATTTGAATGTAATTAAAATTGTCAAGTAACCACCTGATAGAAAGCACTGAAGTTTCTAATGTTGGATTAGGAAGAAGACCAGAGAGAAGTACCATCATCTCAAATGACCACATTTCCAAGCTGTTCATCAAATTCATAGCAAGCTGCATTAGAATCTTGCACAAAAGATATATCATTATGGAGTGCAATTGTAGAAAAGCCCTTTCGCGTAAAAGTTTTCTATAGATTCTTTAGAAACATTTAAAAGTGCTTTAAATCTAGAAAAGGCTTTTAAAAAAAAAAGTAACTATCAATTGTTTCGTCATAAAATACTTCCAAATACTTTTCCATCCTGCATTGCGCTTTCACTTATCTAAAGACAAAAGGGACAAAATAGATACAAAAAGAGCTTTTGACTATAAATATATAGAGAAATTTGTTAACTACCAGACCATAACAGCTGAAGGAATGGCAAGTCTAAGAAAATTGACAATATTATGAAATGCCTCCATTGAAAATCCAGTCCAAGTTTTCTGACATGAAGAAGAAAACTTGACATAAGCAGCCAACAGCAACACATTTATCCAGTAGGAGATTGAATTCGCCACTGCAGCTCCTCTGCTTCCAAGGCCGGACTTGAACACCAAAAACCAGCAAATAGGAAAGTGCAACAATAAAGTGATTCCAGAGCTGAGCATCATTGGGAAAACAATGTTTTGGGTCTGTAGGAACCGGATGAGGCACTGAAGAAGACCGTACGCGAAAAGGCTGGGGATCATGAACTGTGCATATATGCCTGCCTCTTCTGCAATTTGAGGATCTTGGTGAGCTAAAATGAGAAGTGATTTTGTGTTTGCCCAGACAAAAGCTAAAGGAATGCTGACTATTAGAAGAACAAGCATGGCTCTTTGCATAAGTATTCCTATCTGACGGTACTGTTTTGCTCCATATGATTGTCCACATAGTGTGTCCAATGCACTTGCCATTCCCATCTATTGAAAACAAAAAATATGCGAAAATTTAACATTATCAGCACCGATATTTTTTTAGAAAGCACTTCAGAGTGAAAACGTTCTCAAGATTCAGGAGTTTGTGCAATTTATAATGTCAGATATCCCTCTTAAGAAACACGTTAACACAACCCTTTATTTCAAAAGTTGCAAACGACAAGGTTAGAATCTTCATCAATAATGAGCCCTTTAACAATGTAATTATAATGGGGTTTTATTGAAAAGTAACCCCTTTGGAGGGATAAAGTTGAAATCTAACCCATTTTTGAAAAAATTGCAAAACTGACTCCTTTTTGACAATTTTGCCCTTTTTAATGCATTAAATTACAATCATACCAGTACATTGTAAATCCCTTACCTGTCTTCCAAATCGAACACACCTCTCAAAGCCTCTCAAACAGACAAGCCTCTCAAAACCTCTCAAACAAACAAACCTCTTGAAATCTCCAAATCCCTAATCTCTGTAAAATCGACCAAGCCTTCTTCAACAGCGCGGAGGAGACTTGAAGAAGACGACGGCGCGACTCAGACAACGACGGCTTGACTCACAGAGGTGACCTTGAAGATGACGACGGCGTACTGACCTTGAAGACGACGACGGCGGCGCGACTCACCTTGAAGACGACGACGACGATGGGACTGACAGACGACGTTTGGGTTGTGGGAAACTTCAATAAACCTAAGGTGAATGGAACAAATCCCTAATTTCCCTTTGGTTGTGTGTTTTATTTAATTAGAACAAATCCATAATTTTATTTTGGAGTTTCAAAAATCCCTAATTTGAATGACAAAAATGTTCAACATTGACTCAATCGTTCTGGGTTTCAATCGTTCAGTGAAGTTTTTGTCCAGTGAAGTTTCAATCGTTCTGGGTTTGAAGTTCTGGGTTTGAAGTTCTTTATAAGTTACATTAACATTGACTGAATAATTGCAATAAAAGCTTCTTCCTTTTTTTTTTTCACCCATATAGCTTATATTCATTGTTTAGTTTCTGGGTGCAGTTTTGCATATGCTTTAGCTTGATTAATGCATGTTCTTGTTTTTATTTTTTGGTATCGTATTAATGAAGTTCTTATCCGGGTTTGTGTCTTTACCATATGAGACATTTAGCTTCTGTGTTGATTAACAATTTAGCTTGTATCTTTGGATCATTGTGATATATATCTTCAAGTGAAGAAAAGTTTGGTTGGTTTTCTGTTTTGGTTCTGATACATGATTGTATATATGTGTATATTTTTGATCAAATTGTACACATAACAGATAATTTGACTTGTTAGGTGAACAACTAGTGCCACTTTTTAATCTCATAAGTAGTCAAAGCCTGGATTATTATTAAAATGTGAATACTTGTGATAATATCCTTCTTTGGTACCACGTTTGTAATGTTATAGGCCAAACAAATATATTAACAACTGATCAAATGAGCTCAATTGGCTATGTTTTCATATGTGCTTAATTAGCTCTGTTTTCCTAGCTTAGAATTTGGCTTTGATATAGTATGCTTAGAATTATGAAAAATCTTTGGTAGATTTAGTACAGTAGAGAGAATTGATTATATGTCCTGTTTGCTTGGCATTTCGGTTGGGATTTGTTTTCTTTGCTCAAAGCTTTAGTACAATCTTGTTGGTATCCTTTTCTTGATAATGAATGTATGATATAAACTCCTTGTTATTGATGGTGCAAATGGTTGCTGATATTTGGCAGGTATGCTATCGCTAAAGGAAAGTCCTACAGCTACATACTTCAGTTTGCAATTTCTCTTGGGCAGCTCTATGGGACTGCTGTTTATTTCATAACTGCTTACATGGAAGGGGATAACTTTGCAGCTAGTACATAGTACATACTATTACTATGCATACTGCATTGTAGTAAATTCCTTCTGGATTTTAATACCGACTCTCATATCTGTTTGGTGTTGGAAAAAATTTGCTTAGCAATCCAGCTATAAGGCCAGAAGAAGACCAAAATTCGCTGAGGTAGACTTCAGAATATTTCACTTGGGACCTTGGTAGTTTCAGATTGTGCCATTTTTAATGTGTTTGTTGTTTCATAGTTTGTAACTTGGTTAAATTTATGCACTTTGAGTTGGTTATATGAAACTACAATCTGGAAACCAACATTTTTTCTCTGTTTTTCAATCATGTATTTTTGGCTAAACTGAATGCTTTTGTGTGCTCTTTTGTATCAATATTATGGAAAGAATTCCCATGAATTTAAGGTTCACAAGTGTTATTATAACCGGTGGGGGCTTTATCTGTGCCTATTTTCTTAATTAGTACTATAATCACTGTAATATAAGACAAAGTGCTATTACTATGTAAAGCTTAGAAACTTTGGGGACAGCTTTAGAAAGTTTGACATCCTTTTTCAATGGTGAAAAACTCTTGGACATGATATGCTTATGTTTCATTTTGATGTATGATTTGTAATTTATTCTATAATTATTATTATTGGTTTGTCTCATTGTTATGGTTGAGTTCCTATATTGTTGGGTTTAGTGATGTTTGAA
This sequence comes from Acer yangbiense, assembly GCA_008009225.1. Taxonomy (NCBI): domain Eukaryota; kingdom Viridiplantae; phylum Streptophyta; class Magnoliopsida; order Sapindales; family Sapindaceae; genus Acer; species Acer yangbiense. Next base: position 16,207,287 of record CM017771.1, read on the forward strand.
TGTTTGGATTGGATCTTGTAGTGGTTGTGTACTTTTAGGTTGGTATTCTCAATTGCATTTAGGTTTCCTAACTGTGTTCGGAAATCGCAACAACAATAGTTAGGAATTCCCAACCGCTGTTGGGAATTCCTAACTTATGTTGGGAATTCAGAACACCCGTTAGGAATTCCTAACACCAGTTGAGAATTCCTAACACCAGTTTTGAATTCCTAACTGCAGTTGGCAAGTATTGCTATTGCTTTAGTTATCTATATTTTTCTTTCAGCTTACAGGTGATTTGAATAAGATCATTGTGTTGCAGACGTTACTGGAGTCCTCCGGGATTTGTGAGGTCTGTCCTCTGATTCAAGTTTTCGCAAAGCTTCATTATATTGCATCTGAATTATTACATCACTGTTGAGTGGAAGTTTGAAATCTTTTCTTGTCTGATTCTTGCTTGACTTGAGTCTAGAAATTTGGTGACATTGTGTTTAGTTTCTCTTAGTTCTTTGACTTTCAAATTATTAAAAATTTAAAATCGCTTCTTTCATGAAGGTGGCAAGGACCGGGAGGGTGGCATGAGAAGAAATGTGTAAAAAGTAGTGTTTGATCTTAACACATGTTAGGAATTCTCAACACCTGTTGGGAATTCCTAACATCTGTTGGGAATTCCTAACTGTTGTTAGGAATTCTCAACATCTGTTGGGAATTCCTAACATCAGTTGAGAATTCCTAACACCTGTTGTGAGAATTCTCAACACCTGTTAGGAATTCCTAACACCTGTTAGGAATTCCCAACAGCCGTTAGGAATTCCCAACAACCGTTAGGAATTCCTAACTGCAGTTGGGAATTCCGAAATTTATAATTGAATTTTTAAATACATTAACAAAAATCACATTAAATTGCTTATTCGGTTAAAACATTTGTATCGATATAAATATCTTTTGGTTTTATGTTATATTTCAGGATAATTAAATGGGAGAAGAGGTGGAATTTTTAGTAAATGCTGAAGAACATTTCCCGGCGAAGATAAACAGCACCTCGTCAACGTATGCGGTAAAGTGCATTAAGGAAAAGTTGACAGAGGCGCAACTTTCCCTCTTCTGCACGACATGCTTCGGGAAACTTTTGGAGATGAATGACTTGAAGTTTTCCGGGCAGCTGGTCTATAATCTCTTATTGGGCCTATTGGGCCTTATGGGCTTAGTGATTATTTTAACTGTTTTAAAGTTAAATGCTGATTTATATGGGCTTGCTGAATTGCTGATTTTGTATGGTATAATAATACCACTTCAGTTTAACTTCAGTATATAACAATATTCATTCATAACAAAATTCAAGAAAGGTAAACCTGTATTTGGTGATTAATATACATATTGATAATTGAAAATTATTCATTCTTCAAAAACTACAGCAAATCAACAAGTTATGAGTTCTTAAACAGTTTACTAGGGGAAATATCTAAATAAGGAAACAAGGTGAAAGAAACCAGGAACCAGAACAAAGTATTAGTTGAGTCATGTAAAATTATTTTCAAAATAAATGGAATTTTTTTTTTTTTCGAAAAGAAGATCTATAACTTCATTTCAATATCTATTTTTATTTTTTTGTTTGGTGACACATGACGAACAAACCCAGTGGCCAGCAATCAAAAAGACAATTTATCAAAAAAGAGAGCCCAAATTTAAGTAGTAACAATCAAGTAACATAGATCCTAAAATCCATAACCAAAAACCACCATCGTCGTCACTACCACCACCATAACAAACCGTACGATCTAACTCCTCCAGCTACTTTCTGAGGCACCGCCGCTCCTGGAGTATCTAAAACCACCATCTACACTGTCATAACCAAACAAAAAACATTCATCAGATCAAAAAAATCTCCAAATCTGGCGAAAAAACAAAGAAAAACAGGAAATAATAGAATAATAAATCGATTGGGATCTTCGACTTTGTAATGACTCATACGACGTTTCCCTTGAAACTGAAATTACTTTACACATTCCAAATTGATATTTGAACTTCCCACCACTGTTACTCCATTCACCGCCATATAAAACAACAAACCGGACTTTATCCATGCAACCCGCCTTTCAAATGCATGGGAAATTTATAATTAAATTCGTAAACAAATATTATAAATTCATGGTACATTGAATCTACAAATATTATCAATCCAAACACTACTTGGAATTTTCCAAACAGCCGTTAGGAATTCCTAACTGCAGTTGAGAATTCCTAACACCAGTTAGGAATTCCTAACACCCGTTAGGAATTCCTAACAACAGTTGGGGATTCCTAATACCCGTTAGAAAATTCCTAACTGCAGTTAAGAATTTCTAACACCAGTTTGGCATTCCTAACACCAGTTTGGAATTCCTAACACCCGTTGGGAATTCCTAACACCTGTTTAGAATTCCTAACACCCGTTAGGAATTCCGAACGGCTGTTTGGAAAACAGTATTGGACACATACGAAAAACAAAGTTTCAATTGTCTAAATTCAATACTATAATGGAAAATCAACCACAACAACATCAAATTCAACTAAGACCCATGCCCTATTACATTCATGTAAGCTATTTTCACAAAAATAAAGAACCCTAAACACAAATCTAAGTAAATACCACATTTTTCAACTTCAAATATGTAAAAATTGAGCTTGTAAATTTTAAATTGACCACAAATATATCAAATTCAACCAAGACCCATGCCCTATTACATGAGGAATAAGATAATTTCACAAAAATTAAGAACCCTAATACATAAATCTAAGTAAATAACACATTTTAACAAGAAAAACTCAAAATTTAGCTTGTGAACTTTAAATTAATCACAACAACATCAAATGCAATCAAGACCCATGCTTATTATGTAAATGTAAACTATTTTCACAAAAAAATTACACAAATTCCAGAAAATCAGACATAAATTTCGGATATTAAGTGAAAAAGTTCAAAAAAAACTCAAAAACTCACCTCAAAGCTTCAATGGTGGAGTTGCTTAATTTGGACTTGCAAAGGAAGAGAGAACAAAAGAAAAAAAATTTGGAGAGGGAAAAGAATGAGAGTCGTTGGTGAGGAGAGGAAGAAGTGATGAAAAAAAGGAAATAAAAGTGAAGGTAAAGAGGGAAGTTAAGTAAAGAGAAAATGTTTAAGTGAGGGTAATATGGTACTTGTCCATGGAATATGAGTTAGTTTTGCAATAATTTCAAAAACAGGTTAGATTTCAACATCACCCTCCAAAAAGGGTTACTTTTCAATAAAACCCATTATAATGAGCCTATCTGTCTGCATTTTTCACTACTTCAAAATGTCATTCATAGATTGGTTCTACTAACAGTGTATTCTCCTCCATTTCCTACCTTCCCTGAAATGTATTATAGATTGGCTCTTTAACAATGTATTAAATTTCATAACAAAAATTTCCAGGAACACATAATCTAAACATCTTATATGTGGTCCAGGTTGTCTTCTTCTTGCTGGTGTAAGGTAGAGAAATGGTGATGGTTTTATGATAATCCAATAATCTATTGCGTGTCATCAAATCACCACCAAACATGAATTGTTAAAAAAACACAAATTAATTCTAGTTTGTTATTGCATCTTTACAGCAACTGGACCATAACCCCACCAAATTTCCAAACTGCAAAGCCTAAAAGTGATATAAAAAAAACAAGATGACTATTAACAGTTAACCTAACCATTTTCATTCATCAGATATTCACATATATATGGTTAAAAAATTCCAAATATACACAGAAGCATATCAAGTACAAGAAGAAAAAAAAATCATTAGCAAGGTGTAAAAATAAAACTTACCAACAAGCTGAAACCAGTAACAGTAGCAAAAGAAGTGGCCACAGAAGCACCAGAGAGAGCCAACTCTCCAAGATGACCCACAAACATGACTGATATCATCTGCAAACAAAATTGCAGAAGACTTACAGATATCATTGGCCCTGCAAGCCATAACTGTTTCTTCACTTCTTCACTAATCTTTTTCTTCCCAAACCCATTTTCATTATCATATCTTGTCTCTCTATTCACTCCATAAACGTTTTCTTCGGAGATTTGAATCAAAGGAGAATTCAAACACTTCTTTTCCTCTGCTCTCTCCATTTTCATTTTTCCACAAGACAGACTCTTGTGTGTGTGGGTGTGTGAGAGAGACAGAGAGGAGTTTTGAGTTTTACAACTAATGGGGTTTTATATACGTGGAGGTGTAATTACTAATTATTAATATTTATTTATTTGCTTAATGACAAAAATTGTATTTCAAAAGAAAAAGATAATAATAAAGGCGATTATCAATTTAGTACCTAGATTTTAGTGAAACATTAATTTTTTAACTATCGTTTCATTTCAGAGCATCTCCAATGCTAATGTGGGTTGTGAAAAAATTAGAGCATCTCCAATGGTAATGTGGCCTGCATTTGAAAAAAATGATGATATGTCAACATTGTCAAGCTAATTGCTTCATATATGGCATGTAACTAAACTTGATAGACATCCAAATAAAAAAGTGGTCTCCAATGCTTCACTTGTAAAATATATGTTTTTAATGATATGTCAATTTATTATTTGTCTCCTTAAATATACTTTAGAATTGTTGAATAAAATAAGGTAAAAGACAAGAGTGATTGCTGACTGGGTCAACAAGACGGCCGTCCAACAGACCGTCTGAAATTAGAGAGTCATGTTGACAGCCTCTAAAAAAAAAGTTGCCACCTCATCTTGAAGTTGTACTAGAGAAGTTGCATTGGAGATGGAATTTTTAACAAAATGGATGTCTATCCTTCGTAGCATCTAATTTTTTCACAACCCACATTAGCATTGGAGATGCTCTTAGATTCATGAAATTAGAGAGTCATGGTTTTTTTTTCATCTAAAAAACCATTTAAAAATATATAAGTGAAAGAACATGGAAGGTAATTTTGCCAATTAAGAAAAAAAGTGGATAAAAACAATCAAAACAATGATTCTTTATAAAAAAAAATATAGAAAACCCTCTTTTTTTTAAAAGGCTAAACAGGGTGTTTCCTCTACAAGTTAAGATGGTGTTGGTTATTAAAGCTTTGTGGTATTTTTGTTCAAAAATATTTTTTTTAGCTAAAAGTAATAATTAGAGTGACTATTTTTGAATTTTTCACTAATTTGAGGAGTATTTTAAACTTTTGCTCAAAATTAATTTAAGTGAAGACTGAAGACAAACACAACTTTTGGCTTTGATTGATTTATAACTTGTATGCTACCGACCTAAAATCTGTTCAGCCACACATTCAATTGAAATCTTGATGTCTCGTCCATTCACAATATGCTATTTATAACTTATATATTCAAATAAAAAAATTAATGTGCTTATCTACTCACAACATACTGCATTTTTATCCTTTGATTGCAATATTTTAAATTGAAGGAAAATTTTGTTCAACTAGTTAGGTTTCTTTTAAGCATAAGCAAATTATTTTAAATGATTTTAAATATGTACATAATTAAGCTTGGAAAAGTATTATAATTTTTTACCAAATAAATTTAAGTCAAAATTTTAATTTAATATAGCATAATACTTTATAAAATTTATCAAAAACCTTTAGGAATACTTGTGGTATATTTTCCAAATTATATGATTTATTTGTAATTAGAATTAACTTGAAAAGATGTGAATGAAAGTTATACCTTTCTCTGTAGAGATTAGAAAACACATCTCCAAAGTCGGAACTCACAAGGATGATAGAAAAAGAATAATATCACTTTATACTATTGAATTCATGATAAAAATAAATAAATAAATAAATACACACACTATAATGGTATTATTAACTAAAATTGATACATATTTATAACAATATAAATATGATTTCCTAAGTCTATCTCCAATGCATATATCAATGCTAATACCAAATTTGGCACAAAAAATAGTAAAATATTATAACATCTCCAATGCTGTGTCAAATTATTGTGTCAATGCTAAAATTTAGCATAAGGTGTAAAAACCATCCTCCAATGCAGTGCCAAATGATGTGCCAAATTTGGTACAGCAATAAATGCTCATTTTTTAATTACAAAAATACCATTATATATATATATATATATTAAATGAAATAATGAATGCATTAATGAAACTTAGTATTGGAGAATTAAAAGAAATAATGAATGCATTAGAGTATCTCCAATGCTATTATGCATTTGGAGAAAATGTAGTGCCACATAGGATAAATATTAAAGAAGTTAGAAAAACTCTTTCCAATACTATTATCTAAGTTGAATATGGAGATGATGTGGCCAAAAAAAAGTTAGAGAATATGGAGTTGGGTTTATAATTCTAGAAACTCTCTTAGAAATGCTGACTAGGATATCTAATTCTTTCCATAAATAAGATTAAAGCTTTCAACTTTTTCCACCAATAAGATTAAACCTCATTTAATTGTAAAATAAAAGAGGAGAAAGAGTGTAATAATTGTTTTATTATGATTGGACATAAAATTGATGCATATTTAACTTTAGATAATTGCATTGGAGTTGTGAATATGCATTTCTCTAAAAAAAAAAAAATTCAAAAGTGGGCCTATAATAAATAGAAATGCTGATGTGGCACTATTTAGAAACTCAAAAATGCATATTTGCATTGGAGATACTCTTAATGGTAAGTGTTTACTTTCATAATTTTAATTAATAAAATAATAAAAATAACATTTTAAATAGAATTGTGCATTGGAGCACAAAGCTAAATTGATGTGCCAAATATCCTATTTTACTCTTTTTTTGTACCAAATTTGGCATTGGCATTTACATATGCATTGTAGATGATTTTATATTTGATACATCATTTTAACATTATACTCCAATGCAAAACTTTATTTGATATGCTATTTTTTTTTTATTATTTAAAATTATAAAAGTCAACAAATACAACCAATGCATTGACAATTTTTTTAGAATTGTTTCAATCTCAATTTTTTCTACCGATTTTTTTAAATTTTTATTATTTAAAATTTAAAAAGTCAATAATTACGATTGCATTTATTGCTGTGTCAAATTTGACATATGCTATACATTGTGCCAAATTTGGCACAAAATATAGCATATGCCAAATTTGACACAGCTTTTAGCACTACATTGAAGTATACTTTTTTTTTTACTTTGTACTAAATTATAGTATTAGCACAATTATTTAGCATTGCATTGGAGATGCTCTAAAGATATCATTTTTAACTAAAATGGTGTTACCAAACAAGGAAAAAATGGTAAGTAAAAAGGAAAAAAAAAAAAAAAAAAAAAAGGTGTAAACATATTAAAGTATGTTTGGCAAGAGGTGCTAGGGTACAACACAATCTAAATTGATAAGGTGAGGTTAGTCCCTTGGTTTGCTCATCACATTTACACCACGAGGTTGTGGGTTCGAATCTGTTCCCTCCTCAAATCCTGAATTATTGTAATATTGAAAAGAAAAAAAAAAAAAATCTGAATTGAAAAGTTACGTTACTCATCCCCCCGTTAATTTAAATGATATACATATCCCTTTCTATGTTGTTACACATCCCCTGTCGGTTCAAATGATGTGCAATATCCCTTTCTAAGTTATTGGCATAGGGTTTGAATATAACTACAGTTAAGCCAAACCTAAATTAAACTTTTTTTTTTTATATTGAATAAAACATATACCATTTCTCCAGATTATGGCAAATCAAGAGACAAAAACATCGTAAAACACATTTTAAAACCTGGATTTTCCATTTCATATATACGAGGAGCGTGTAAAGTAGTATTAAAATAATCATAATAAAATTGGGATCCTAAAATTGACTAACCATTAGATTACAAACGTAATGAGGTCACTTGTTTTGACTTTTATAAATTCCATACAGAAAAAAACAATTGGATATTTAATTGACATAAACATTATAATGAATGAAGACTAGAGAAACACTAAAAGGTTGACTGAAGTGTACAGGTTGGATATTGCTACGTAAACAGTGAGGATAAAATCTCGCGGACGGTCTCATCCAATCGAATTTTCTAATTTTATATAAGGGTGAAATTCATTTTCGTCCCTCTAGTTTGACCTATTAGTCAAATTGATCCCTCGGTTTTCATAATTGTCTCGGTAGTCTTTTTATTAAGATTTCCGTTAGAAAAGTGGAATCTAACAGGGTCAGAGGGTCAAATGACCCTATTGCCCCTTATAACCGTTTAAATGAATTGAAAGACCAAAATGACCTTCTATAATTAAATTAAATAATAAAAATTAAAAACAATTTAAAAATAAAATAAATAATTAAAAATATTAACAAAACCCTAATCTCCATTCTCTCTTTCTCTCTCTCTCTCTCTCTTCAACACACTATAACTCACCAAACCCTAACCCTAGCAGCTGCCTAAATACCACACCCTAGCCCGCCCAAACACTACCCACACCATTCTTTCTCTTCTTTCTCAACACCTCTTTTCTGCCTCTGTCCCTCGCTCTCTCTTCTTTTTTTTTCTTCTTCTTTTTCAACACACCACAACTCACCAAACCCTAACCCTAGCCGCCGCCTAAACACCACACCCTAGCCCGCCCAAACACTACCCACAACATTCTTTCTCTTCTTTCTCGATCCATCTATTCTCTCTCTCTCATCATCTTCTTTTTCTTTTTCTTTTTCTTTTTCTTCTTCTTCTTTTTCAACACACCACAACTCACCAAACCCTAACCCTAGTCGCTGCCTAAATACCACACCCTATTCCGCCCAAACACTACCCACACCATTCTTTCTCTTTTTTCTCAATCCATCTCTTCTGCCTCTGTCCCTCGCTCTCTTTTCTTTTTTTTCTTCTTCTTTTTCAACACACCACAACTCACCAAACCCTAACCCTAGCCGTCGCCTAAACACCACACCCTAGCCCGCCCAAACACTACCCACAACATTCTTTCTCTTCTTTCTCGATCCCTCTCTTCTCTTCTCTTCTCTTCTCTCTCTCTCTCTCTCAATTTCTTGAAACCATCACAAATCACCACCGAAACCAACTGGACCACCACCACTTCACTAGATTACATAGCCACCACCACCGTTTATTGACTTGAGTGCCAACGTTCACCGCCGCGAGTCATCCATCACCAACGTGCTAGAAAGCTTCACCAGTCGCCGAACACCAAACCCTAGCCATTAATGTCACCGATCTATTCGTCGGAAACCGTGAACAAACCCCTTAAAAACTCAATCTCTGTGCCATCAACGTTGCCGAGAGAGGGGTGGTTGGCGGTGGTGAATTTGGGTTTGATCTGGTGGTGGTGGTGGTTGACGGTGGGGTTGGTTGGTGGTTTTGGAGATGGATGGGTTTGATTTGGCGGTGGGTGTTGGATTTGGGGTGGTTGGATTTCTAGAAAACTGATGGAGATGGTGGTGGTGGGTTTGATATGGGTTTGATATGGGTTTTTTGTTTGAGGGGTCCCTTTTTTCTAGGTCGATTTATTTTTGGTATATATTGATTTCTGGGTTGATTTGTTTTTGGTACATATTGATTTGATTTGGGTGGTGGTGATTGTTGTTTAGTTGTGAATTTTTTGGGTTGGTTGGAGATTTTTTGTTTAATATTTTTGTTGTTTTTGGGTGTGATGTGAATTTTCTATGTTTGGACTTGGGCATTTTAAATTTTGTTGGTGTTTGGTTGGAGTCTCCATTGAAAAAGCATGTTTTTGCACGTTTTTTTTAAATTGTTTTATTTATAAATCAAATTACGTAATTAACCTTCATAAAAATAGTTTCTAGAAGCTCATCAGGTAAGTTTACGTTTTTACCCTCTAAACTTGGACGGAATCTTTACAAACCCTAACGGAATGGAGGGTAGGGACCAAAATACAGATTTTTAGAAACTAGAGGGACCTGTCAACATAATACTGAAAACCGGATGACCAGTTTTACTAATAGGTTAAATTAGAGGGACAAAAATGAATTTCACCCTTTATATAACTTTAATATTTTAAATTTTGTTTTTATATATCTAATAAAAATTAGTCAACTTGATCGGTAAGACTGTCCTACGTAAATTTTTCTCAACGGTGAGAATTGCTCTCCGAACCATGTCACGGTCTACACCACCAGATCTCATGCTTGAAAGGCACTTTTTCATTTTTTGAAACGTTTTCATATTTTGAAAAAAAAGTGATTTGTTCTTCTTCTTTTATCATTTGAGATGTTAAATTTTGAAAGTTCTCACGGTGTGTTAAATATTAATCTCGGGGGGGGCGGATTTGATCAATTATTACCCAATTTTTGCGATAAGTCAAATTCACGAAAATACCCCTAACTAGTCAATAAAAACAACAAGTGTAATATGATGCGGAAATATAAATAATACTTGAAGTATACGTGGAAACCCTCAACAGGGAAAAACCACGGGCTGGTAAGTGCGCCACACTCGAACTTCGAATCCACTAATTGTGATAGCGTATACAACCTAATCCAGGTTTGACGCCCTAATCCCGGCCAATATCCCGCTACCACTACCCGCAGGCCTTTAAAAGCGGACCTAGTCCAATTGCTTGATGTGACCACCTAATCCTGGTGTATGACCTAATCCCGGTCTATCACACAAGACTTACTTCTCCGAAGAGATCAACACCCTATGTGAATATGCAAAGATATCCAAATATGCAAGTAATGCTAGGGAACACTAAATGCTTATCTAAGATTATATGATGTCAAGAAAATCAATCATAGATATGAAAATATAGCTATATGACATGGCATACAACTTTAGCTATGTTAAGGATAACCAATCCTAAATACAATAGCTATCACAAATAACCCACAAACATTCAAAAGATTAACTAGTTGATTAAAATATAATCTATCAACCTAGTTATCAATAAATCACACAAGAATGTTTATGACATAGCTTTTAGGCAATAATGACCTAATCAATTAAGCTATCAAAAATAATATCAATCATATAATGAGATTAATTAGCTAGATATAAAATAGGCATGAAGAATGTTTATGGCATAGCTTTTAGGCAATAATGACCTAATCAATTAAGCTATCAAAAATAATCTCAATCATATAATGAGATTAATTAGCTAGATATAAAATAGGCATGAAAACCTAGCTAACATAAATAACCCAATCAACACATAATCTCAATCATGTATGTAGAAATTACTCAAAGAACATACAAGTGATAAAAAAGATAAATTGATAAGTAAAAACACTAAGATTAGATGAAATTAGTGTTTAAAAAATCATACCATGTGTGTTGAAGAAGACCCATGCATTAGCACATACTAGATGAACCTAGATGATGCATAGATGATGATTTGTGCATGTGGGAATGGGTTTAGAGAGATAAAGATGTAATCTTTAAGCTTTTTCTCTCAAGTCTCTCTTTCTCTCTCAAGAATATGGAGCCTCTCTCTCTAGGGTTTGATTTTGTGGCTCTACCCTCAAAATGATGAGAAATATATGTATTTATAATGCCCAAGTGAAACTATGTCGTTTTGGAAGAAATGGAAAAATTATGGGCATTTTCGCGGTACACGCGTCAGTGCAGCGGCTCAAGATTCAAGCACTTCGAAACATAACCAAACGACATCGAAACCTTTTGTATGATATATCGTTGGAAAGGTATGGATGTCTACTTTCTACTCGTTATTATATAATGACATTTCGATGTCTGTATAAAAGGTTATGGTCAATTGAGTGACCAAAGGTTAGAAACGGACAACAACAGAGTTGCCCTGTTTTGGTTGTAACTTTGGAGATTTTAAAACCAATCCAAACGGTCATGAAATATTACGAATAATATACTGTTGAAAAGGTATGAGTGTCTAGTTTGTACAAAAATTTCAAAACTCATTTTAAAGCTTTGTATAAAACGTTATGGTCACAAGACCATGCAAAGGTCAGTTTTGAAAATACTTGAAGCATTGAAATCCAATCTTTTGAAACTAGACACCTTACTCCAATCAACCCAACCAAATTTAACACTTATCCAAGAGAAGAATGAGACCTTCTCAAGTGGTCAATCATTGCGCTAAGACATGCACACCATCGTGCAAGCGCGGACGTTTCCGATCATATTTCGGGAAACGAATTACACCACACTTAAAACTAACAAACTTGAAGTGCAAGTGTGGGAAGTGAATGCATCATAATGCCTAACATGTCATGGCATTGTCATTGAACAAGATGCACTCAATAAAACATGCATGAAGAGATATTCAAGAATATGAATGCACACATATAAAAGCACACAACATACAAGAATAACATTTATGCATGAGTTATGTGTGTGTGCAACTAGATCTCTTCAAAGCATGTAAGCACTAGAAATTTACCTTTGGTGCTTATCAAGATAAGGTCTTGAAAGGGCCTTGAGCTTGAATACCAATACCTAAGCTACCCTTACAATGAATCCCACATGTGTTTGTCCACGAAACAAGCCAATCAAAATATGAGACCTAACAAATTTGTTTAAGCAACTCAAATATAAAATATTGTTAGTTGAATGAGCGCTATTTTACCACTAAGCTATATTAAACTGTGATTTTTCTTTACCAATTTTCTATATAATAATAATAATAATAATAATAATAATAATGGTTAAAACATTGCCGATTGAGCTTGTTAAGTTAGCGGTTAACGGAGCAAGGACATGAAATATATAAAAACACATAAATAAAAAACTTTTTTTTTTTTTTTTCTAACACACGCAAAAGTATTATTCCTTGAAAAACAAAATCATTTGTAGAAGGCTAAAATCCTTTTAAGTATTTTCTAATAAAAAAAATCGTTTAACAAAAGAATTTATTAAGAGTTTTTTGAAAATAAAATATTTTGATAAGGGTTATTCTATCTCAAAAATGTTTTTAACTATTTTCAGATAAATAAAATTAAGAAATCTTTTCTAAAAAATTATTACAAGACGCTTTTGAAGTAAACTTTTTTATTTATTTATTTATTTATTTTATTTATATACCAATCATGATGACTCGAACTTGAGACATTGTCGAGCTAAATGATTACCGAGCCATATTATGCGGTGGTCTTTTGGTTTTGGAGTAAACTTTTATCACCCAAAATAGTTAATTTTATTGCGTCAACTTTGAATTCAAAGGTCCATTGATTACAAATCAATCCTGATTTATGCTTATAATTTGTGTGTACGCATTTATTGATTTTTGAGGCTGTGCTTGACTTGGTTGCAAATTAATGATCTCCTAGTTAGTTCCTTGAGTTGCTGAGAGATAAACATCATCTAAAATGTTGAGCTTCTTTTACAAAATTGTTGCTCTTAAATGTGTTCAGTAATTAAAATTAATGGATTTTTGACACGATCTATCCTCTGTAACCATGTTAAGATAACTAATAATTGATGTAGTTCTTACATAACAATCGTTAATAATGTGACTTACTAACTACTTAGCTTAAGTACTTGTTACTACTACTTCAAGAGAATCAAAACTATTAAACAAACTGAAGTACATCTCTTCCTATCTCACCACCACGAGGGACTCAAATCAGCTGTCAAAATTTAATGTCCCAATTTGTGTCCAACCAACCAAATTAGGACATGTGTGCACATTTATGGATTTTTTTCCAACTGTTTCTATAAATGTGCACACATGTCCCAATTTGGTTGGTTGGATACAAATTGGGACACCAAAATTTGACAGCAGATTTGAATCCCACCACGAGACCATGTAAAAAACTAACATTAAATGTTACTAAAATCTCTTAACTTATGAATTCAATGTTCTTGGGGAATTATAGTGAAAGAATGAGACAGAATGAATGGTTTTATTTATTTTTTTATTTTATTTTTTATTTTTTATAACAAAACACATTACACAAGAAACACTAAACGAAGGGTCGGGATCTAGCCAAATACGCTCCCGCACAGAGGAGAAGGCAGCAGAGGCAAGATTATGAGCCAAGGAGTTCCCTTGAGGAGGGGAGGCTTGACACTTACAGATACCTGCATTTGATAACAAAGCCTTAATGCCATTAACAACAAAGGAAAAATCCCCAAGGAAGGGAGCAGGACTGCTAAAGAAAGAGGAAACAATAGAAGAAGAAATTTCAGCAATAGAAATGGGCAGATTATAAAAGGATGCCAGCAGGAGCCCTTCGCGAAGAGCCAATCAACAGATTTGAGCGAGCAACATACACTCTACCTTTGTCATCCCTGATGGCTGTCCCAATACCCAAACACCTAGAATTCCTCTTGAAAGCAGCACAAGAATTAAGCTTTAAAATACTAGGAGGATGGGCTATCCAATCAGTAGGGGCCCTGGAAATAGGAGAAGAAGAAGAATGAGAAGGGAAAGATAAGGCCATCTTGGAATTTCTAAATTCAACAAGCAGCTCTGTAGCCCAACACACCACCGAATCACTGTCTTTGGCTTTCCCACAATTCAAAAGGGAGTTGCGATTCTCCCAAATTGCCCACAGAAGCATGCACACCAATTCCAGTTCTTAAATAGCCATCTGATTCGCTAAAGCCATCAGCAATTCCAGCACCGAAAAATTCTTCAAGTTTTCCAGAAGATTACCAAAACGAGTTTCCTTCCAAATCAGCCTAACTGTTTTGCACTCGAACAGAGCATGATAAGAATTTTCCATATGAGAGGCACATCTATCGCAGCTCAGAGCAGGCACCACCTTTTTCTTCCACAAATTATCCTTTGAAGGAATTGCATTCAGGCAAGCACGCCATATGAAAATTCTGACTTTAGGGGGGATGTTGAATTTCCACAAGGAATTCCACCAGGCACTTGACTTACTGGAATTGGAGGCAAAGGCTTGGATGTTGTCCTTCATAGCGAGATGGTAACCGCTGTTTACTGTATATTCTCCCATCTTTTCAAAGTGCCAATAGAGGGTGTCTTTTCCTCCTCTCATGATAATAGGAATGGACAACACAGCTTCCCTATCGACAGGGAGTAATACTTGATCAACTTTGTCCAGGTTCCAACCCCAATTAGACCTATCAATAAGATCCGACACAAGAATGTTAGTTCTAGGGTCAAATGTGACCGGGCGGAACGAGCTAGGACGAGGAATCCATTTATCCTTGAAAACACTCAGGCTGGTCCCGTCACCCATCGACCACCTGAGCCCCTTCGAAAGTAATTCTCTTTCTCAAATCAAACTATGCTAGACATGAGAGTAGCCCGTTTTGATGGGAGTTGAAAGAAAATCAGATTTGTTGAAATATTTAGCACAAAAGACCCTAGCAGCCAGTGATTCAGAGGACGAAAGGATACGCCAAGCTTGCTTGGCCAGAAGTGCTTGGTTGAAGGAGGACAGATCTTTGAAACCCAATCCACCACAACTTTTCGGGAGGCACATTTTCTTCCAACTAATCCAGCTAATTTTCCATTTGCCATCTCTGGAGCCCTACCAAAATTTTGAAGTCAAAGAGCTGAGCTCCTAGCAAAGGCTAGAGGGGATTTTGAACATACTCATAGTATATGTGGGAATAGCCTGGGCCACCGCCATAATGAGAACCTCTTTCCCACCAAAAGAGCACAAGTTTCCTTTCTAACTACTAACTTTACACCAAACTCTCTCCTTTATATCGCAAAATAGAGGTTTCTTGTTTCTCCCAACCATAGATGGAAGGCCAAGATACCTATCTTGAGAGTTGCACACATCAATACCCAGCATGTTCGAATATCACACTTCACCGAGTCCAACACCTTAGGACTGAAAGTGATTATTGATTTTTTCAGATTTATCTGCTGGCCCGACCCATTCTCGTAAATCTCTAGAATCTTACGGATCCGCTCACTGCTTGCTGTGGAGGCCTTACAGAATAAGATGCTATCATTCATAAAAAATAGGTGGCTGATGAGAGGGCTCCCTCTGCAGCCCCTAGTCCCCAACACTCGGCCATTCCTCTCAAAAGCCGTAATCAGCCCAGAGAGAGCCTCCACACACAGAAGAAAAAGGTAAGGAGAGAGAGAGGGCAGCCTTGCCACAATCCTCTCGAGTAGACCTGGCACGGTTCCGGTTGGAACCGCCGGAACCGGCCGGAACCGGAACCGGAACCGAAAAAACCGGAACCTGAACCGGCGGAGACCGGTTCCGGTTCCGGTTCAAGAGTTTGGTCGAACCGGCGGTTCGAACCGGATTGGAACCGGCGGTTCCGGTTCCGGTTCGAACCGCCGGTTCGCACAATAATTTTTTTTTTTTTTTTTTTTTTCTATAAATACCACCCCCCTTTCATTTTTCCTCACACCAATTTCTTCTTAATTCTCTAATTCTAATTTCTCTCCAATGAGAGAATAGAAAAAATTTGCCTTAAAAAAAAAAAATTGCGGTAAAATGTTTTTTATATATGCCTTAAACTTTGAAAGGCCATAACTTTGTGCTCGGATGTCCGAATCAGGTAATTTTTTTTTTGAAATCACATAGAACGATGCAAGGAATGCGATGGGAGCAAGCCAGAGGGCTTGTGCCCACTTTTCGAGCCCTAAAAACCCCTTTTTCATCAAAAAAAAGTGTTTTTAAGTGTTGTGTCTATTTCGAACCTCGTTTAAACCTAGTAAGAAACCTTTTCCTCCCGATCCCACACCACATCTGTGCCCGTCTTGGTCCGGAGAATTACTTTAACATCAGGCCTTGTGTAAATGGACACGTTTTTAAAAAATCCTTTATACTACTTATAGTTTTTGTTTGAAATATTATACAAGTATTGAATGTGGCTTTAGTGGCTAGTTTAGTTTGTGTTTTTATTTTGCAACCATGGTTCAAGCATCCATAAGAACCCATAAATTGTCATTTGTAATTTTATTTTATAATTTAATTTAATTTAATTTTGTAATTTGTCATTTATATATTTTATTTTATTAGAGAAGTTTTTTTTTTTTTTTTTTTTTGTAAAAAAAAAAAAAAAAAAAGGTTCAAAACTGCCGGTTCCAATGGAACCGGAACCGGAACCGGAACCGGCATATAGCGGTTCCGGTTCCGGTTCCATCAAACCGTGGAACCGGAACCGCCGGTTCCGAACCGGAACCGAAACCGAAACCGGAACCGGACCGGAACCGAAACCGGAACCGAACCGGACCGGACCGGAACCGTGTCACCACTACTCTCGAGGGGCCCACGGAGCAAACAACCTTACTATTAAGCATGAAGGAAAGCGTAGAGGAGGAGATACAATCCAGCACCAGATCAATCCATACTGTCAGAAACTACATCTTCTTCATTACCGCCATCAAGAAGGACCATTTGACCCGATCATACGCCTTGCTCATATCAAGCTTGAGCACCATTTGTCCCCAGACTTCAGACTTCTTGCGACCTAACGAATGGAGGGTTTCGAAAGCCACAAGCACATTGTCGAAAATCTGTCTTCCCGGAACAAGGGTGGACTGGGAAGGGGAGATAATTTCAGTCAGAATACCTTTAAGCCTCGACACCATTACCTTCGTCACAATCTTATACACAACACTGCACAGGGAAATCGATCGGAAATCATAAAGGTTAACATGACTTTTCACTTTCGGAATTAGGATAACATTCGTCTCATTGAACTCCTAATTGAAGCCTCCCCATTCAAAACCTGCAGACAAGCATTTGTAACATCTTTTCTAATCAAACCACAAGACTTCTGGAAAAAGATGGCGTGGAAGCCATCTGGGCTCGGGGATTTTGTAGGACTTAAACTAAAAAATGTTGTCTTAATATCATCCGCTGAAAAATGAGCACTCAGGGATCTTTTCATGTCATCTGACAGCCTAGACTTAATGTTTACTGATGTTGCCCGGAGGTCTTGAGGAGAAGGATCGGAAGAATTGAAGAGGGATGAGAAAAACTTACTAACTACCCAAGACATACCATCTTCAGATACTTGCGGACAACCATTAGAATTGAGAAGACTGGTGATGTAATTTTTCTTCTTTCTCGCAGTAGCCCTAGCATGGAAAAATTTAGAGTTACGGTCCCCCGCTTGAAGCCACTCGGCGTGAGAACGTTCTAGTAGATTTCATCTCTGTCAAGTAGACCCTCCACTTCCTTTTCGATTTGCTTGATAGTTATCATTATCCCATGCTTCCCACAATTTTGGTACAGGCGATCAATCTCTCTATTCTTGACCGCAATCTATTTCCGTAAAATTCCAAATCGAGATTTACTCCAAACACTAAGATTAGAAGCACACCCAAATAGTTTTGTCCTAAGATTGCTTGATGGATCAGATGCCCCATACTCACTCCATGCAGTCCTCACTGTCAAATTGAAGTCCTCTTCCTTGAGCCAGTAAGGTTCGAAACAAAACTCCTTACCTCTACTATTTAGAAAGGGCACCACCAGGGTACACTATAGAAGGATCGGACGATGATCAGAGGAGTTGAATCCTAAATGGGAAACTTTCACATTTAAGAAATTTTCTTGCCATTGGTCGTTCACCAGAAATCTGTCTAATCTTTCTTGGATATTATCCCTACCATCCCTTATGTTATTCCAAGTGAGACTCGGCCCGAAGAACCCCAGATCAGTAAGATTACAATAGTCCACAACTTGTCTGAATTGAATCATACTTGAAACAGAACTATTAGACCCTCCTACTTTGTCATTCATACTGAGCCGCTCATTAAAGTCACTACCGCAAACCCACGGAAGATTGTTAATATCCTTGAGACGCCTAAGAAGAGCCCAAGAAACATGTCTTTTACTTGCATTCGGTTCACCATAAAAACCAATAAACCGCCATAGAAACCCATCCTCCTTACACACACGGGCGTCGATATGACCTGAGGAAAAAGACACCACCAAAACCTTATTACTATGCTTCCATAATAACAAAAGACCATCGCTATTCCCTACACTATCAACACACAAACTACCATTGAAATCAAGAGAAACTCTAATTCTTTCAGCTTTGAAACTATTACTTTTCGTCTCCGACAAGAAAACCAAACCTGGGGAATGATGTTTGAGCAACCTTAGTAAGGCCGCAATTGCACAAGGATTCCCCAGCCCCCGTACGTTCCAACTAAGGCCTATCATTGTTCCTGGCGCCTAGGATTCAGGCTCCATTGATATAATATTTTCCAAAGACGGAATAGTAGTTTTCCCTTTCTTGTGTTCTCTAACAACATCATCCGTAACATCGAACACCATTTTCCTTTTGCAAACTTGACCTACTCCCATACCCAGAGAGGGAGATGAAGAACATTGATTAAAAGTCGAAGAGGGGGGCGGAGAACGAAATATCTGGGGACTTTTACCCAGCTTGGGTAAAGGACTGTTCTTTGCTGATGAAGGAAAGCAGGTTTCCCTCTAAAGGTTTTCTGAATCGATTGTTTGACGCCAAGAATTCTGTGGAGAGGACTAGAAATAATCCCTGTTACCTGATAATGTTGCCCTTCTCGTGCAGACATTTTCCTTTTTTTGTCTTTTTCTTTTTAGGTGACTGGGAGGATTTGGGATTTTTAGAGGTCACTTGTTGCTCAGTAGAGACTTGAACACTAACCTGGATACCTGGTTTGGATTGGGAGATAACCAAAGGTAATATTAGGCCTGACAGATCCTGGGCCTCTAAAGCAGTTGGGGGTCTAATCGAAGTTCCTCTACTCGGCTGGGCCAATTCCTTTGATAGCCTAATAAATCCAGCTTCTGATCCATCCACACACATATCATTAGCAATGAGGGGCCCATTAACCCTATCAAAGATTAGGGTTTCAAGTTGAATCTCATTCGTCAAGCTCTGTGCCGCCGCCATCACTGATACAATTATGTCCCCGTGAGAAGTCAAAGATTTAGGTCTTACACTAACTGGCCCATCTTTTGTGGTGTCGCGGGACGCCCCAAGGGATCTGGACCTATCTGATGAGCCTCCACTTCCCTTAGAATTAAATCTGGGCCTCCCTTTTTCAAATGTAGAAGCTTTTAGCCAAGATCCAAATTTCGTAGGAGTGCCAGCTTTCCTAGCAACTTCATCCATACATTCCTTGATCCCATGACCTATTCTCCCACAAGCATAGCAAAAATGTAGTAGTCTCTCATATTTCAGACCCACCATTATAATCTCCTCAGATGTGCCTGACTTCAACTTAAGCCACCTTTTTAGAGGTTTTGTAATGTCAATACTAACTTTAACCCTCATGAACTTCCCCCAGCAATCTCTTGATTCTAATAGAATTTCCACAACCTCACCCAACTGTTCTGCTAACCATCTTGCTGTTCTCCGGTTCATACACAAGATTGGAATATCATGGATCTGAATCCAAAAATTTGCCCTATTGAAACCTAGCTTAGAAATGTTCCCTGTGTCAATCGGTTTTTCCAGAGCTATCAAACTATTGCCAAAATGCCATGGTCCTCTACGCCACACTCGATTTCGATCTTCTTTGTTGGTAAAATAAAACATAAATATATTATCTCCTACTAGCTCAACTTCGACATGTCTGAAAGGACTCTAGATCTGTTCTATCAGACCCTTAAAAGCTTCCCTATTGACTTTCTTGCCCAACAGAACCTTCCCTACCAAGCACCAATCAACATCGTCTACACCATCCATTCTTGATACCTCGGTCATTTCGAGGACAACCTCATCTTTATCTACAAGAGATATGTTCCCATATAGTTTTTCTATCTTCGACGAGCACATTCTAAAGAGAAGAGAGCTACCAAACCACAATCCCAGATAAACAGAGACCCTAAGGAGAAAAAGCAGGAAAAATCAACCCCTATTTCAGCTTTGTTGAAGAGAAACAGCCTGACGGACTCACTACTTTCACACTCACCTCACAGACAGAGATAAGAGGAGAGACTCGTAGTTTTAAAAGTTTGAATAGTAGTACATAGAGAGAGAGAGCTTTATTAGAATATGGAATAGTCTTAAAGAGAGGGCTAAAAAGTAAAAGCAACATGACATAATGAATGTTATTCTTAAATGTGTAGATATAATCTAGTCATTCTTTTTAAACACCGAAAATTCTCTACCTTTTATTGTAAATATTTTTTTTTTTTTACTCCTTTCAATTCATCCAAGGAATTTGGTCTCACCTGAAATTATATATATATATATATATATATATATATATATATATATATATATATATATATATATAGTTTAATCGTCTAATCATAGACATTTCACACATTACCTCTTATCAGAACTGGTAGTGCACCTCCCTTCCATATAAGTGGTGATGGGTTCAAATCACACCATACACATTTTACATGCATGTGTGAGGAGTTTTTTTCCCAGGTTATAAGAGTAGTTTTCTCCCGTTATGTTATGGGAGTATATATTCGGGCTCACATGTATTGTTTGATCTTAGTACGTTCCAGCAATTCTATTGTAATAGTTCTTGTAATACTTTAAAAAATAAAAAATAAAAAAATTCATGGACATTTCTTCAATATTCTAATTAAAAGTTGTTTCCTTTTTTCTACTAATAAATTGATAATCTAATAACGGACCATGTGGGCTTACCAAAACATCACTTGGCCAGAGTCTCTCTCTCTCTCTCTCTCTCTCTCTCTCTCTCTCTCTCATTCCAACTATCATTCAACTTTGTAAAGAGTCATGATATTTATGCCCTTGAAAAATTATATATACACTCGTTTTTGTATGTACATCCCCGTTAATTATTTAGAGCTTCTCCTTACAATCCACAAATTATCTATTTATAGTACGATATAATTTTTTTTTTAATTAATGATAATTTTAACCTGAATTAAAATTACTAAACAAGACAAAAAAAATTTTAAAGACACTCAAAATTAATTAAATTATTAAAAAATAAAAAGAAATTCTCTCTCCTAAATCGTTAGAATAACTAAAAATATTAAATTATTAAAAAAAAGGAAATTCTCTCTCCTAAATCATTAGATTAAATATTACGTATTAAACTCTCTCTCCTAAATATGTTATTACCGTATTAAACACTCTCTTTTAGTTACTCGCTCTCTCTCTCTCTCTCTTTATATATATACTTTGGTTTTTTACTAACAGTAATATATATATTAAAAAGTCAATAAAAATACCTTGTTTTTCAACAAAAAAAAAAAAAAAAAAAAAAAGATATATGAAAACTTGGTTTGTTGAACCTAGATTCGATTAAACTCAGAATTTCTAAAACTAATGAAAGAATTAAAGTTCTCTAGGCAATCACATACCTATAAAAGTAACAAAAAATATTTTCATATTTCGAATTTGTTTTTTTTTTTGAAAAACAGGGTACTTGTTTTTTTTTTTTTATATTTAATTTTTTTAATATATATACATATATACGGTTTCTAAAAATCAAGCTTATTCGTAAGTTTTTTTTTTCTTAACTGTTAGGCTTGTTTGAGAAAGAATGAAGATAGAAAATTAGAGATATGTATTGGAGGAGAGAGAGAGAGAGAGTTTAATATGGTAATTAAAAATTTAGGAGAGAGTGTTTAATATGTAATATTTAATCTATGATTTATGAGAGATAATTTTTTTTTTAATAATTTAATTAAAAAAAAATCACTTCTCAGATGAATCTAAAGACTACGATGGTTCGTCCTAACTTTTATTAAAATAAAATAAAGTGTCTTTAGAAATTTATTTTTTAAAATGGAGTGTCTTTAGAATAGGAATGCCAAAAGATAAAAAGGATAATCTTGGAACAAAAGGAAATGTCTTTAGATTTTTTTTTTTAATTTAAATTTTGAGTAGAAGAAAAGTTTAAAAAGAAAAAATTGGATTGTCAAAAGAAGCTCTCTTAATTTTTTTTTTTAATTTTTTAATTTTTAAAGATTATATTTTGCAAGCACACCCCAACATTACCAAATATACCCTCTTTCCAATTTTAGAAAATTATTATAAATGAAAGAATTATAAAATATATACAGTCAAACTAAGAAATTAGTTGTGATTTTGTAAATTATTGACATGCAAGTGATTTTCTTGGTGAAATGCCAAAAAGAAGTGTTTTTGGGACAGTTTTCCGTAGTTGATATGCCTTACGACAGATAGAGACAGAAACAATGCAGTGGGTGATTATTTTTCTTCACTTAGAGAAAAAAATTATGGTATGAATAAAAAATCTCTCGGTCCCTTTTCAATCTCACCTATTATTTTTTTTTTATGGAAGAAGCTCCCACTTTTGGGTCTAAGTTTTTTTTTTGGTTTTTTATTTTCTTTATAGTTTGATTATTAAAAACTTCAGAAAAGCAAAATAGTTATATATATATATATATATATATATATATATATATATATATATATATATATATATATATATATATATATGAAAATATATAAAACGTGTCTAATTATATGGGGGGTGGCGTGAATAGATTTTAATCCGGTTATTGCCAATTTTTTCAAATTAGTCAATATTACAAAAATAACCTCAATCTAGTCAAAAACAAAATCAAGTGCAAAGTGCGGAATTTAAATGACACTTGATTTTTACGTGGAAACCTTTAATAAGGAAAAATCACGGGCTGATATGTGTGACACACACAGTCATCGAATACCTATTTGTAATGTTGTTTACAACCTAGGTTGACCATGTCAAACCTTACACAGTTACTAACCCATCACCACTACTCAACGGGCCTCTAATAGCGATTCTAGACCTAAGGTGCTTGAGTCCTACACACAGTAGTCACAAGACTTAACTCTCAAAGAGAAGAGATAAACAACCTAATGTGAATATGAGCAATATTCAAAGTGCATAAATGCAAGGTCAAACATTTAAGCTTATCTAGGCATGGATGAACATGTCAAAGACATTCCTAGATATCATGTAGCTATATGACATGCATACAACTTGGCTATATGTGCAAATCAAACTCTATATGCAATAGCTATCACAAACAACTCACAAAACACAATAAAAAGGCTATCTTGAAACTAGTCAAGTCATAAAGATGCTATCTTGTAAAGCAAGAACATGTGAAAAGATGTAGATAATGTTCTAGTTACAAGTCATGTGAGTAATAATGAAAACCCTATGAAAAATCAAACTAGTACATGCTAGATGGTGTATGAAACATGAAAGTATGATAGGTGTTTGTGTTTTGTGTTATAAAAATCAAGTCTTGATACCTTTGCTTTGAAGTTACTTATTTAGCTCTCAAAATGTGTAATTTTTGCTCTCTAAAACGACCAAAGGCTATCAAGACATATATATATATATAAGATTCAAGCAAAGTAAGGTCGTTTTGAAAAAAAAAAACGGTTCAGATTCTCGCCTATTGCACTGGTGTGTGCGCTGGTCGAGTAGCACACGACCAAAGGAAAACGCCTATGGAAGTTGCACTGGTGTGTGTGCACATGATGTCCAACGCACGACTAGAGGCAATCCTCTGTCAAGGTTGCGCTGGTCTGAGCGCTGGTCCTGTGCATGAGGAGTAGCGCACTGCATGAGTAATAAGATCAGCGCACTGCATGGGTAATAAGATCAGCGCTGGCACACATGGTCAAAACAAGCATAAAAAATGTGCAAGTGTGATTTGTGAAATTCATTCACTCAAAAAGCAATAATCACACATGTATGCTAGAGTAGTGTGTGTGTACAACTAAATCTCTTCAACTAAGAGTTAAGACAAGTAAACTACCTTCCTTGAAGCTCTTGATGTCCACAATGAGGTCCTTTAGCATTTGAGGAGAATTTCTTCAATCCTAAGCTACCCTTATAAGTTTGAACCCCAATGTGATTTTGTCAACGAAATAAGCCAATAAAAAAGTGAGGCACTTACAATCTCCCTCTTTGGCTCGTGATAAAATCAACACTCATATAGCATCCTCATAAAAACAAAAAATTGGTTAGTCAACAAATTTTTTCTACATTACAATAAAACTCCTAGACTAAGTCTTGAATATCTTCAAGTCAATCCAAAACTTTTAGAAAAAAATCCAACCTACACACAATCAATAAGAAAGATATTTTCCAAGAGCAAGTGTGTGAGAGGTGCTTATAATATTGGGGTTTTTGCCCTAAAGCTTGTAATTTGTAAATATGATTTGAACATAATTAAGAGAAGTAGTATATTCATTCATTTTTGTGTCATACTTTATACATATAACATGTGCCCTTAACATCCAAGATTGCCGGATGTAATTTCGAATTGAGTATATGAATGTCATATATATATGGATTCAGTTTGAAACAAGCAATCTAAAGAGTTCGTATAGCAAATAAAGCTGGGTACTTTATTTATGGTTAATCTACAGCTGCGGTCTATTTTGTAGTGTACGGTGATCCTATCCTGGATCATTCATATTGAGATATGAGAATGTAGGCACCTTGTATGATGTGATTATATAGGACTGGGCCATGATCTATATGAATCTCTCACCAAGATCCGTTACAAGATGAGATTCATATATATCAACAAATGATGGCTATATATGGGTGATCTTAATCCTGAGTGTCTTATCGACTCCTTCAGGTTAGATCGTGGTTTTTGATATGCCATGGGTGAGATCGGAGTTGCATTCCTGGTCAATAACTTCGTATGTTGGAATCGCGGTTTGGCTTGTGGCTGAGAAGGTCTACACACAATAGTGGAATCCACTCATTCTTGTGAGAAGTAGATAGTAGTTCCCTTAAGGGTTAATTCGGGGCCTGAACAATATGAGCGCTCTCCTAATTCCGTAAAGAATATATGATTTATTGTTCATTAGAGAATCAATGGTACTTTATGGAAAGATGTAATTATAGGGGTATAACGGACATTATGACCCAGCTCTAATTATGAACTACTTACGGAGGATAATACCATATGTAATAGATATATCGATGGACACCAAGAGTTATTGGTTTGTGTAAAAACGTCTACAGTTGAGAGAGTGCAGCTTCGGGTTTTTAGTGGAATAATACCGAAGTGAATAATCATGAAATATTAATTAAAGAGTTTAATTAATTATTTCTAAGGATTATTGGAGCTCAAAATATTGTGGGTCCATTAGGTCCCCTTGCTAACCCGATCGATTTAGGTAACAAGGGTCACGGTTGATTAATTGGATGGTCCAATTAATTGTGTTACAAAAGTGACATGTATTTATTTGGGAATTAATTAAATAATGAGATTATTTAATTAATGAATATTAGTGATTAAATTAATTAAATAATAAGATTATGCGATTATGCGATTAATCATTAGTTGGAGGATGTTGATTGATATTTGTGCTTGAATGAAGATAAGATAATTTGATTATTTTATTTTTTATTAAATTAAATATCAAAATTGAATTTAAAAAGTTTAAATTCAAAGTTATTAATTATCCTTATAAATATTAGATATTTTAACGGATTAATTAATTAAAGTAATCAATTAAAATATATATATGATATATATGTTTTAAGAAATTGATTAACACCAATTTAACACACACCAACATAAATTCAAACAAAAAAGAAAGAGAAAAACAGAGGGTGTGCGGCCACTTAAAAAAGAAAAAGGAGTTTTATTTTTGTTTTTTGTTTTTTGTTCTTCACAAACAAAGGGTGGCCGAATTCTTCTGACAACAAAACAAGGGTTGTTTTGTGTTTCTTTCTTTTTCAGGTTCCTGAGTACCGTGACGCTCCCACACGCTGTTACCAATCCCGGGTGATAGTCAGGAAGATCTTGTGGTTCAAATCAGGAAGCAAATCGTATTAAAGAGAAGGAGCCTCTAACGCTGGTATGAAATTGTTTCACATTCTTTGTTGTTTTCGATTATTACTGTACAATTAGGTTTACTTGATGATTGCATAAAAAATTTTAAAACCCTTCCGTTGCGCAATTTGTAACCCTAGGTTCCTACATATAACAAGAGTAATTGCAATTGCTAATCAAAGGAATAAATCAATACAATCAAAAAATTGTAATCATGCAATGCAATTCCCCCTAAATGCAATCCCAACATGGGTTACTCTCTCTCAACTCCCCCTAAATGTAATGCCAAGAATGGCACAAAATCTCATCAACCTTACTCCCCCTTTTTGTCATGAGATAAGCAAAGGGCGTCTCCCCTAATAGGTATGCATTAGCAAGGAGAGCTTGTAGCACAAGCACATATGCATTATCATATAAGCAATTTTATGCAACTCAATTAAGTAAGAGAGATTCAAGGAGTTTTATTCTAAGAAAATGTGTGACAAAGATGCTTTGCATGCAAGACATGTTACATTCAAGCTCAAAAGCAATGGTATTTGGCAAAACAAACAACAAAGGTTTCCAATATAATTCAAACCAATTTCACCCTTTGTCATGGAAAAAGCAAGGATATAGAGTTTAAGTATTTCAATTTGAAAGAGCAACTATATCCAACTTTATAAGTAAAACAAGACATGAACGACTTTGCACCCTATTTGATTTTTCCGGGTGAGATACCCGTATGATAGTAGCCTTGTTCTACCAATAAAGAAATAGAGACTTTGGATTTTAAGATCCTTATTTATTTGAGTCTCAACATTTGCTTTTGCACACATATTTGCATTCAAGATTTAGCAATCAAATATTTCACATTTTTCATCTCATACTTTTCAACTTAAGCATGTCATTAAAAAGAATCATCATGTCATGGAGATCAATTAAAGGTCATTCAAAAAAGTACTTCCAAAGTACATCTCATATTCCAAAAATGCATGTTTAAGTATAAATATGACATGGATTGCAAGCAAGGCAATGTAGCATACTTATTAAGAAAAATACATATAAGCATGTACAACTAATCATCTCAAGCAATTAAATAAAAGGCATAAAATATATTAATGTAGCACAATGCATGATCATGCAACTTTGCTCTCTTTGCTTGAGCTCCCCATATGGGGTCAAGACATACTATTTCAACCCAAGTGACAAATCCCAATAGACTTGCCAAGGTTCCCAAATCTAAGAGTGTCTAAGGGTTTAGTAAATAAATCCGCTAGTTGGTCATTTGTTCCCACATGTTCCAATGCAATGGTTTTGGTCTCAACTAGCTCTCTTATGAAATGGTGTCTAATGTTAATATGCTTTATCCTAGAATGTTGGACGGGATTTTTAGAAATGTTAATGGCACTCATGTTATCACAAAATAAAGTAAGAGTACCTTGCTCCAAGCCATAACCAGCTAGCATTTGTTTCATCCACATCAATTGAGTGCATGCACTACCGACGACAATGTATTCTGTCTCGGCCGTGGATATGGAAATTAAGTTTTGCTTTTTACAAAACCAAGAAACCAAATTGTTCCCAAGGAAGAAGCAACGGACCAATGTACTCTTCCTATCATCACAATTTCCCATCCAATCGGCATCACTAAATCCAACAAGACTTGGATTAGTGTCAAATGAGTACCAAATCCCATGATTTGAGAAACCATTCACAAACCGAAAGATCTTCTTCACCGCAACAAGGTGAGACTCTTTGGGATTAGCTTGGTACCTAGCATAAATACCCACATTAAAACAAATATCAAGCCTACTTGCGGTCAAGTAAAGCAAGCTACCTATCATGCCACGATATAAACTTTGCTTAACATCCTTTCCATTAGCATCTTTGCTAAGTTTCAAGGTGGTGCTCATGGGTGTATCATAATGTTTGACATTTTCAAGGCCAAACTTCTTCACTAGGCTCCTAGCATATTTAGCTTGGGATATGAAGATCTCATCATGCATTTGCTTGATTTGCAAGCTTAGGAAGTAACTTAGTTCACCAACCATGCTCATCTCAAATTCATGAGACATGATATCAACAAATTGTTAAACTTTCAAGTTGTTGGTGGAACCAAATACAATGTCATCAACATAAATTTGAGCTATGAATAGCTCATCTTTAGTGCACTTGATGAACAATGTCTTGTTAACACTACCTCTAGAGTAGCCATTGTTAACAAGATAGAGAGTGAGGCGCTCATACCAAGCCCTCGGTGCTTGTTTCAACCAATATAAAGCCTTCTTGAGGAGACAAACATGAGATGGGTGGTGTGGATCCACAAACCCCTTGGGTTGCTCAACAAACACTTCCTCGTGCAATAAACCATTAAGGAAAGCACTCTTGACATCCATTTGGTGTAATTTAAATTTGTAAACACAAGAAATGGATAAGAAAAGCCTTATGGACTCAAGGCGGGCAACATAAGCAAAAGTCTCCTCAAAGTCAATACACTTAATTTGAGAGTATCCTTGTGCAACAAGCCTTACCTTGTTTCGCACAATGTTGCCATCCTCATCAGATTTGTTCTTAAACACCCATTTAGTGCCTATGACATTGGTGTTTCTAGGTCTAGGAATAATAGTCAAAACCTCATTTCTTTCAAATTGATTTAGCTCTTCTTGCATAGCAAGAACCCAAAATTCATCATTCAAGACCTCATCAACCTTTTTGGGTTCTATTTGAGAGGTGTAACAAGTGTAGCTAATTTGATTAGCTATTTAACGCCTAGTCCTAACACCCTCATTAACTTCTCTAATGATATCATCTTTATCATGGAGTTTCCTTACCCAATGAGTGGGTTCACTAAAGTCCAAAGGAGGAACTCTATTAAGAGGAAGATCATCCTCTTCATTTTAATTTGACTTCACACTACTTGAAGTCTCACCATAGTCCTTCAAAGAAAGGTCATCTATTTCACAAACATCCTCTTCATGGTCATCATGTTTGGGCCTACAATCATTGAAACAAATATTGCACAGTGTGTATAAAACTATCTAGAGGGAGGGGGGGGGGGGGGGGGGGGGGGGGGGGGGGGGGGGTGGTGAATAGATTTTAAAGATATTACCCAATTTTTCGTGTATAGTCAATATTACGAAATTACCCCAAACTAGATAAAGCAATAAATCAAGTATAAAATACGGAAATTAAATAACATTTGATATTTACATGGAAACCCTCACGGGAAAAACCACAGACTGGTAAGTGCACCACACTCGAACCTCGAATCCACTAATGATAATGAAGATTACAACCTAATCCCGGTATGTAACTCACTACCACTACCTACTCCCGGTATGAGTGAACCTAATCCAATTGCTTATGTGAACACCTAATCCCGGTGTACGACCTAATCCCGGTCATCACACAAGACTTACAATTGCTTATGACAAAAGGCAACCTAATCCCGGAAGCCACACAAGTCTTACTTCTCAATGAAGAGATAAAAATGTCTATGTGAATATATGATGATATTCAAGGAACAAATAGAGCTAGGTAACCCTATATGCTTATCTAGGATGATAATATAACAATTAATACAATCCCAGATATCAAGAGCTAAATGACATGTCATAAAGCTTAGCTATGTAGAGGATAACCAATCCTAGATACAATAGCTATCAAAAACAATTTCAAACATTTCAATGAGATTAATTAGCTAGATGTATATATCAATCATGAAATCCTAGCTATCAAAAAACAATCTCAATCATGCAATGAGATTAATTAGCTAGATGACATATAAGTATGAAAACCTAGCTATCATAAATAATCCTACATGAACACACATGAGGACTCAATTAGATGCAAGATGATTCTGGCAACCTAATTGTCAGCAAACAACTCACAAACATTCAAAAGCTTAACTAGTTGATTAAAAGACAATTTATCAACCTAGTTATCAATAAATCACATAAGAATGTTTATGACTTAGCTTTTAGGTAAAAATGACCTAATCAATTAAGCTATCAAAATACAAACCCAATCATGCTATCAAGACTCATAAATATATGCAATAAAGAGAGTCTAGGTATTTAATCATGCAATAAATACCTAATCTAGAGTAAGAAGAACATTAAATGATATTCAATGAAGTTCTAACTTACCTAGTCATGAAACCATGAAGACCCATGCTCAAATGATGTTGAATGATGCAAGATGGAGATGGGTTTTGGGTTTGGAGAGTTAAAGAAGCAAGTTTGGTGCTTTCTCTCTCAAGAATATCTCTTTCTCTTTCTAGAAAGTGAATTCTTTCTTTAGGGTTTCAGTTGGGAGAGTTATTTTGAAGAAGGAGAGATAAGAGGGTATTTATAGGTGCCAAATGAAGCTACGACATTGAGAATGTTAAAAAGACGTCACTGGGCATTCTGCGGCCAAATCGGTGGCCAGGCCGCTGAATCATGCGACAGCACTTTAGCTCCAAATTCGAGTGCACCGAACCATGACCACACGACATCAAAACCTTTTGTATAATATACCATTGGAAAGGTATGAAAGTCTAATTTCTACTCCAATTTATGGAATGAAATTGTGATGTCTGTAGAAAAAGTTATGGTCAATTGAGTGACCAAAGGTCAGATTCGGATAACAGCTTTGATGCCCTATTTTAGTGGTCACTTTGGAGATTTCAAAACCAATACAAACGGTCATGAAATATTACGAATAATATACCGTTGAAAAGGTATGGGTGTCTATTTTGTCCAGAATTTTACAAAACTCAATTTCAATCTTTTTATAAAAAGTTATGGTCACAAGACCATACAAATGTCAGTTTTGAAAAACATTTAAATCATTGAAATCCAATCTTTTAAAACTAGACACTTTATTCCAAATAACCAAACTGAATCTAACTTTTATCCAAGAGAAGAATGAGACCTTCTCAAGTGGTCAACCATCGCGCTAAGACATGTACACCATCGTGCAAGCGCGGACGTTTCTGATCATCCTTCGGGAAATGAATTACACCACACTTAAAGCTAACAATCATGAAGTGTAAGTGTGGGTATTGAATGCATCCTAATGCCTAACATGTCATGGCATTGTAATAAACTAGATGCAATCAATTAAAACATGTAAGAAGAGATGTTCAAGAATATGCATGCACACATATAAAAACACACAACATACAAGTTATAGAAATATGCATGAGTTGTGTGTGTGTGCAACTAGATCTCTTCAAAGCAAGTAAGCACTAGAATTTACCTTTGGTGCTTCTTTTCTTGAGGTCTTGAGAGGGCTTTGGTTGTGTAAGTCACCAACCATCACATGCCTAAGCTACCCTTACATCAAACCCCAAAATGTGGTTTGTACACGAAACAAGCCAATCAATAAATGGGAATTCTTACAATCATCAAAGACAACATTTGATGATTCTATAACACTTCGAGTCTTTAAATTAAAAACTCTATAGGCCTTGCTATTAAGTACATAGCCAATGAAAATACCCTCATCACTCTTGGCATCAAACTTGCCAAGTTGATCTCGGTTATTTAGTATATAACACTTGCTTCCAAAGATGTGGAAGTAACTGATCGCGCTCCATATGTTTACATTTAGCTCTCCCTTACTTGGCTTTTGTAACCGTTTTCTGAGCCTTTTTGGTATTTAATATTGTAAATAAGTGTTTTTCAGGTATTTCAGCTCACCAGGGGTATTTTGGACCAAACAGGAGAAAAGTAGCGAAATCGGGGCAAAAGAGGGCAAATATGTAATTATGGAGAATCAGGGGTCAAAGTGCAATTCAGGAGAAATTATTGCACATTCGGTGATTAGTCAAGAGTTGAGGAGTCCATTCTGTAATTCGCCAGCTAATGCACAGAAGGCTGCCACGTCACCTACCTGGACGACGTCGTTTTGGGCTGCCTTCAGCGCGCGTCAGCGTGACGTCAGCATGACATCACGCGTCTTCCTCAGCTAGACGGGTCAACACAGACCCGCGACCCGACCCGGTGACCCGTTTGACCCGACTGAAGACCCGACTCGTTCCGACCGTTTCCGATGCCAGTCCGCCCAGAATTGTTTCCGGAGCTCCTCCGGTCCGTTTGCCACCAGTCTCGACCTCCCATGCATGCATTTTCCACCTCCATCAACTCCTCCAAGTCTTCAAACCACCATGGCCAACCAAGCTTGGAAGCTTGCTTTCAGCGGCTTCTTTCTCGCCCCAAACATGTCCAAACCCGCGGAATGACGGCGATTTCATGTGGCGGGAACAAACCCGCAGTCCTGAAGGTTAGAAGTCGTCGAAAACCTTCCGTTTTCGCGGTGACTTCACTACGGCGAGAACAAGCTCGCCTTCCAGAAGGCACAAGCTCGCCGGAACGCATGGAAGGAAGGCAGCTCGTCCACTTGCTTCTCCTCTCACCCAAGCTTGTCCCATACACATTACAACCTTAGATATTATTAGATATTTTACATTTAACATATAATATACAAAATATCTAATATATGTCTTAGTTAGTAAGTAATATACACCATATACTACACTACACACTTAGTATTAATTAGAATAGAATACTTTAGTTTTAGTTAGACTTTAGTTGTAGTTTTAAGAGAGAGAATAACTCTCTCAACTTTAGTTAGTGTTCTTATCATTTTCCATCATTTTCTAGGTAGCCAAACACCAATTTGAGCTACTTAGACTTGATCTTTTCAAGTTGCTCTAGAAGGAAATTGTTCTTGGATTGCAAAGGGGAGTCTTCTTGGCCAAGAAACCAATCCAAATGGGTTTGTTTTGCTCTTCTTTTGTATTCTCTAGTTCATTTATTTCTATGTGTAACTAATCCTTTTGTTAAGGGATTGATGTAACTCTTGTAATTAAACCAATGATTTAATCAATCCATTTGTTATTCACTATCTAAGGCTTTGTATATGTGTATTATGAACTTTAATGATATGTTGATGATATGTCTTGCATAAACATATAATTGTACACACTTGGTAG
Source organism: Acer yangbiense (assembly GCA_008009225.1). Classification (NCBI taxonomy): domain Eukaryota; kingdom Viridiplantae; phylum Streptophyta; class Magnoliopsida; order Sapindales; family Sapindaceae; genus Acer; species Acer yangbiense. Next base: position 16,240,810 of record CM017771.1, read on the forward strand.
TTGATTTCATACATAAATGTGTCACACTTTGTGTATGAAGGTTTCAATATCCATTTCATAGAGATTTCACTAAGTAATTCATGAATTGAGTTAATTAGAAAATCTCTACATCACTATTCCTAAATCCTCTCTTAAATCACTAATCTATGATATTAGATTATGTGTTAGATGATGGATTTTGTGCTTAATATTATTGATAATGAATTACATGCCTTAGAATGTTGTGAATGTGCTTAATTAATAATTGGTTAATGAATTGGTAGTTACTTGAGTGAATCAATCCCCTAACATCTCTTAGTCTAGCTTAGTCATCTTTTAATCAAGCTTTAATCTTAGTTAATTGCAATCTTAGTATACTTGATCTTGATAGCATTAATTAGTGAACTTGTTAGCAATTAGACATTCAATAAGCAATGATAACCTAGAACCTACTTGTTAGCTCATTCAATTCCCCGTGGGAACGATCACCCTTACTCGTGTACACTTTACTACTCGTACGACTCGTGCACTTGCGAAGGGTAAATCTACCTCGTGCCCCTTTAATTGCCGTTGTAATTAAGTAGCTAGAATCCTTGACCTAGGATCCAATTAGTTTTAGTTAACCTCATTTAGTGTAATTAATTAGAACCGGTCCGGGCGTGTCAGTAACTCACATTGGGTTTTCTACCCTTCCATAACTCATATGATGTTTGTTTAGTCCCGGGCTAAGGAATATTCTATTCCCAATGTAACATGCCATATTGATGGCTTCAGCCCATAGGTTCCTAGGGACTTAGTTGCTAAGCAACATGACTCGGGCCATCTCTTGGAGGACTCTATTCTTTCTCTTAACAACACCATTTTATTGAGGGGTCCTAGGGGCCAAAAATTCATGGGAAATGCCTAAGCTATTGCAAAAGTTTTCAAAGCTAGCATTTTCAAACTCTTTCCCATGATCACTTCTAATTTTCTTAATGTTTTTAATGTGAGATGTTTTCTCATTTTGAATTTTGACATAGCATTTTGAATTTCTTAACGACTTTGGACTTTTTTCTAAAAAAGTAAGTCCATATGAACCTAGAGAAGTCATCAACAACTACAAGAATGTATCTTCTACCACCTAAGCTTTCGGTTTGAATAGGACCCATAAGGTCCATGTGGAGAAGCTCCAATGGCTATTTGGTGGAAAGGTATTTACCTTTCTTGTGTACACTCTTGGTTTGCTTCCCTTGTTGACAAGGTCCATAAACACCCTCAACCTTTTTCCCAAGCTTGGGAAGGCCTCTAACAACATTCAACCTATCAAGGACTTTCAAGTCCCTATAGTTCATGTGGCCAAATCTTTGGTGCCACACTTCAACTTGCTCACTAGTAGACAAGTTAGAAGAGATGAGATTAGACTCAAGACAATAGCAATTATCACTTGATCTCTTTCTTTTTAACAAAACTTGCCCATTTTCGTTAAGAATAGAGCAAGTAGCTTTCCCAAACATAACCGAAAGCCCTTCATCACTCAAATGTGATATGATAATGAGATTGGCTTGCAAGCCATCTACATAAAGAGCATTGGGCAAGGAGAGCAAACCGGGAATAGATATATTACCTTTCCCTATGACTTTTTTCTTAGACCTATCACCAAAGGTGACAAATCCACCATCCTCTATCACAAGAGTTTTAAATAAACTTTTGTTTCCGGTCATATGCCTAGAACACCCACTATCAAGGTACCAAGTGTTGGAGGCATTTGCTTTCAAGGTTACTTGAGCCACATAGCAATAATATTCATCATTTCTATTCATCATAGGAGCCATTGGTCCATTAGCTCTAAATTTCCTAGGTGCATGCATTGTGGCTCTTCTAAGCATATTTTTCTCAATCATACTTTCTCTTCTACACAATTTAATATAATTAAAGCAATTAGGCCTAATGTGGCCTTCAATTCCACAATAATGACAAGTAGGAGTAAAATATGAGTTCATACCATAGCCTTGTGCAAGCATTTGTGGCCTCTTTCCATTTTGAGTTGCTCTTTGATGTTGAGGCAACTCTCTCCTTTGTGGTTGAGCCAAGTTGGCATATTTCCTTAGTTGAGCATGAAATACCCCATATTGAGCTTGTTGGATCCTTGGTTGAGGAGGTCTTGGTTGTGGTGGAGCTCTTGGTTGTGGTTGTCATGGTTGTGGTAGAGCTCTTGTTGGAAACCTTGCTTGAGCTTGCTTTGAGGATTCACTAACTTCAACCCATTTAGTTGATTGTTGAGGGGTTTGAGCATTTTCAACATCTTTGCTCTTGACAAAAGTTGTCTTCTTCAAGGATGTGGTCTCCATTTCTTCCACATATCATAACCCTTTCTTGTCACTTGGACTTTTCCCATAAAATAGCATCTTGTCAAGCTTCTCGGTTCCGAAAGTCATCTTAATAATCAACCTTTTGCATCCATGAGCTCTTTCCTTAAGCTTTCTTCATTCTTTTGGGCCAAGACTAGCTCCATCTTCAATCCTTCTTCCATTTCTCTTGCTCTACTCATTTCCTTACTTAAGTGAGTCACCTTGGAAGTTAATTCAAGCTTCTCCACTTTTAGCCTTTGTATCTCCCTCCTCTTCTTCAATCTTGCGTTCTCAAAGAACCTCATGAAGTCGTCATAGTCCATTTTTTCACTAAAGTCAAAATTGGACTTGGAAGAGTTGCTTTCACCATTTGAGTCACTTTCTTCTTACTTGTCCTCTTCCTCTTCTTTGTCACTCATAACTTCATTGCTATTGTGAGAGGATGAGAAAGCAATAAAATTTACAACTTGGTCTTCATCATCATCCGAAGACTTATCTTCCTCTTCTAGGTCATCACTATCACTCCAAGTAACCGCCATAGCCTTTCCTTTTTTTTTTCTTCAAATTTGCACATTCCGGAGTAATATGTCCAAAGCCACTACACTCATAGCCGTGGACACCTTTCTTATGGTCTTTCTCTTGAGTTTGCTCTACTTTCTTGAAATGAGTCTTCTTCTTAACAAACTTTCCTTTAGAGCCAAGACCCTTGTTCTCAAATCTCATAAATTGCTTGAACTTCTTTACAATCAAAACAATTTCTTCATCCGAGTCTTCTTCCTCATTTTCCACCTTGATGGTCTTCAAGGCAAGACTCTTTTGCTTCTTTGAAGGTGTAGATGTAGGACCCTTCCTAGATTCATAGGCCAAGAGCCTTTCAATTATTTCACTTGGCTTCATCTTTGAGTAGTCACTGTTTTCCTCCAAGGCCATCACTTTGGATTCGAATCTCTTGGGAAGCGATATCATGATCTTTTGCTTGATCCTCCTATCCGAGTAAGGGTCACCAAGTTGGTGACTTTGATTCACTATGTCCATAAGCTTCACTTGGAAGTTATTGAAGCACTCATCCTCCTCCATCCTAATGGTCTCAAATTACGTTTAGAGGACTTGGAGCTTGGAGTCCTTGACCACTTCGGTTCCTTTATGAGCCGTCTCTAGGATGTCCCAAGCTTCCTTTGCTATCCTTGTGGTTTGAATTAACTTGTATTAGTTGTCATCCATGGCACATAGGATTGCGTGCATGGCTTTGTTGTTCCACTTGGATGCCTCGAACTCTTAGGTAGTCCATTGTGTCTTTGGCTTGAGGACTTCTTCTCCACCTCCCGTAGGAGTCATCATAGGTGGCATATACCCATCTTCAATCGCCATCCACGCACGGCCATGAATTTGACACACATATGCTTCCATTTTGCCCTTCCATGATGCGTAGTTCACCCCGGTGAGCAATGGGGGTCTTGTGATAGAGGCACCCTCGCCTCCAATTCCATTTCCACTCATTGTGTTTGGGTGAGAATGATATAATGCAATCTAACAAGCTAAACACACAAGAAACACAAAAAAAAAAAAAAAAAAAAATGCAAACAAATGTAAGAGACACTATCAAGAGCAAGGGATCTCCTAATTATGTTAAGGAACCCGTTCTAATACCAATTGAAAATATATATAACGTGTCTAATTATATCTAGAGGGGGTGAATAGATTTTAATCCAGTTATTACCAAATTTTTTGAATTAGTCAATATTACGAAAATAACCTTAATCTAGTCAAAAACAAAATCAAGTGCAAAGTGCGAAATTTAAATGACACTTGATTTTTATTTGGAAACTTTCAAAAAAAAAAAAAAAAAAAAAACCACGGACTGATATGTGCACCACACACGGTCCTCGAATTCACCACTTGTAATAGTGTTTACAACCTAGGTTGACCATGTCAAACCCTACACAGTTACTAACCCCCACTACTACCCAATGGGCCTCTAATAGCGATTCTAGACCTAAGGTGCTTGAGCTCTACACACGGTAGTCATAAGACTTAACTCTCAAAGAGAAGAGATAAACAACCTAAAGTGAATATGAGCAATATTCAAAGTGCATAAATGCAAGGTCAAACATTTAAGCTTATCTAGGTATGGATGAACATGTCAAAGACATTCCTAGATATCATGTAGCTATATGACATGCATACAACTTTGCTATATATGCAGATCAAACCCTATATGCAATAGCTATCACAAACGACTCACAAAACATAATAAATAGACTATCTTGAAACTAGTCAAGTTATAAAGATGCTATATTGTAAAGTAAGAACATGTGAAAAGATGTAGATGATGTTCTAGCTACAAGTCATGTGAGTAATAATGAAAACCCTATGAAAAATCAAACTAGAACATGTTAGATGATGTATGAAACATGAAAGTATGATGGATGTTTGTGTTTTGTGTAATAAAAATCAAGTCTTAATACCTTTGCTTTGAAGTCACTTCTTTAGCTCTCAAAATGTGTAATTTTTGCTCTCTAAAATGACCAAAGGCTATCAAGACATATATATATATATATATATATAAGATTCAAGCAAAGTGAGGTCAATTTGAAAAAAACGGTTCAAATTCTCGCCTATTGCGCTAGTGTGTGCGCTTGTCTAGTAGCGCACAACGCCTGTGGAAGTTACGCTGGTGTGTGTGCGCATGACGTCTAGCACACGACCAGCGGCAATCCTCTGCCAAGGTTACGCTGGTCCTACGGATAAGGAGTAGCGCACTACGTGGGTGTGCGCGAGTAATAGAACCAGCGCACTACACACATTGTCAAAATAAGCATAAAAAATGTGCAAGTGTGATTTGTGAATTCATACACTCAAAAAGCAATAATCACACATGCATGCTAGAGCAGTGTGTGTGTGCAACTAAATCTCTTTAACTAAGAGTTAAGACAAGTAAACTACCTTCCTTAAACCTCTTGATGTTCACAATGAGATCCTTTAGCATTTGAGGAGAATTTCTTCAATCCTAAGCTACCCTTACAAGTTTGAACCCCATTGTGATTTTGTCAATGAAATAAGCCAATCAAAATGTGAGACACTTACAATATATATATATATATATAGTCCTTTTCTCCTCAATGTGCACTGATATAAAATACATCAGTGCATTGGGCTATAGATTATGGATAAGCACTAACAAGTTCATGCAGACCATGTCAAATCACGTGAATCACATGCAAGGCACTGATATATGTATATATGTAAGAATTCCCATATCTAGATTGGCTTATTTCGTGGACAAACCACGTGTTGGGGATTGTATATAAGGGTAGCTTAAGTGATTCATAATCAAGCTCAAGACCCTCTCATGTCCTCAATGTTGATAAGCACACCAAAGGTATATCTCTATGTGCTTAATTGCTTTGAAGAGATAGTTGCACACACTCACAACTCATGCATAGTGTTTAATTCGTGTATGTTATGTGTCTATATATGTGCATTAATGTTCATTAACATCTCTTCTTGCATGCTTTACATGATTGCATTTTGTATGACCAAAGTCATGTTCATTCTAGACTTAGGATTGCATTCATGGTGTTGGCGTTGTACAAAGCGCTGTTGAAGGCGCTGTACGTACAACGCCTATATGAGACCTGGTTGAAAATGCATTTTTAATGCATCAGGTCTGATGCAATTTTGGAAGGCGTTGTACGAGCGCTGTACAAAGCGCTGTTCGTACAGCGCCGTTCGTACAGCGCCCATCTCAGACCCGAGAGGATCTGTTTTGAGGCGCTGTTCAGGCGCTGTACAAAAGCGCTCTACGAACAGCGCCTATGAAGAATGTTCTTCATTTCCTAGGAAGGCGCTATACGTACAACGCCCAAGGCAAATTTTGTGTCATTTATCAAAACACACCACTTTGCTTTTGACACCCTATAAATATGCCTCTTTGACTTTAGGTCAATGTGCTGAGTTCAAAATATCATATTTTCCTTATAATATTTTTTCAAGCAAAAAAATTCTCAAAGAACTCACATTTAACCACTCAAATCAAATCTTTTGTGCATCAAGTTTTATATTGCATCTTCTATGACTATATAGAATGCATCCATGATTGGGTTTGCATCATCACAACTTGCTTGGTAAGATTTTGATTAACTTCATCTTATTTTAGTATTCTTACTATCAAGCTTTCTCTTTTAATTTACTTGTATGTTTTAGATCATATGCTAAATACAAGATTAGAGAATTAATTGTGATGAATTGATTGAGTGTTGTATTGTGATAGCTAATTAGGTTTTTGCTTAATCTTGATTAGCTAAGCTATTTGACATGTCATTTAGCTATTGATATCTAGGGTTGATTTAATTGATTATATCATCATCCTAGATAAGCATCTAAGGTTCCCTAGCCTTGTTTGTTATTTGAATATTCATACATATTCACATAGGTTGCATAATCTCTTCATTGAGAATTAAGTCTTGGGGCTAAGATTGCTTAGGCCTCAAGCAATTGGACTAGAGCCACTTTTAAAGGCCCGAGTGGTAGAAGTGGGGGATTATTGACCGGAGTATTAGACGAGGTCTACATAGGTTGTAAACTCCATTTTAATTAGTGGATTTCGAGGTCCGAGTGTGGCGCACTAAACAGCCCGTGGTTTTTCCCAGTGGTTGGGTTTCCACGTATACTTCAAGTATTATTTAAATTCCGCACTATATTACACTTGCTTGTATTTTTGACTAGTAGGGTCATTTTCGTAAAATTGACTTGCATACGAAAATTGGGTAATAAAGCTTAAAATCTATTCACCCCCCCCCCCCCCACCCCCCCCCCCCCCCCCCCCCCCCCCTAGATATATATCGAACACACCATTAATTTGTTTCAATATATATATTTATATTAGTGCACACTGAGGAGATCAATTATATATATATATATATACGGTCTCGTTCACATAAGTGCGTACTGATGTAATTTCATCAATACCAATGCATGTAAACCATTGATTATGGAGAAGCTTTGACAAGTGCATACACTTTGGGTAAGGCCCAAACACAAGACCCATTGTGTGCCAAATTATCACTAATGGTAGTAATGGGTCTTAGTTTCAAAAAAATGGGTCTTCCCGTTTGGACCCTCTCTAAATGGGTCTCTTTTCCCCACAATGTGACTAAATTGGATCCACTTTTTTTACATTTTTCCAAATAATTATTACTCTTCTTTAAAATATTATATAAATTAATAAATCAATTATATAATATATTTTAAATAGCAACACTATCAATAATTATTTAACAAATTATAATTAATTTAAAATAAAACAATTAATTAATTTAAAATTATTACAACCGAATTACATCAACAATAAAATAAATATTTAAAACAAAATATTATCTACAATTAGACATGGTGTTGGTTCCAATTCCGGTAGTTCCTACGGTTCAGTTTCAGTTTCGGTTTCAATTCCAGTTATTAACCTTCTAAACCGATTCCGGTTCCGATTTTTAAGGTTCGGTTCTGGTTTGGTTATATTTTTTCATTAAAATTAAGGTTCGGTTCCAATTTTGGTTTTGAAGGTTCGGTTCCGGTTTCGGTTATGAACCTTCAAAAAATTAATGTTTTCATTCAAATTATTTTAATTTCATTAAAATAAAATCATAAAATTAAAATGAAATTTATTTATATTTTTTTCATTATATTTATAGTTATTGAAATTAATAATTATATATTGAAATTTAAATAATTTATATATATATATCAGAAATGTTTAAGTTAGTGCGTACTGATATAACTTCATCAATGTGCTGGATGTGGACTATTAGATTTACATACTTTGACACAAAGTGTATGTACTTGTCAAAACTTCTCAATAATCAGTGATCCATATGCAATGCACTGATGTAAGTTATATCAGTACACATTGACTAGAACGGGACCATATATATATATAAGCCCAATGATTGGGCTCCATTGGGAACCCAAATCCAATCATTGGGTACGACTAGGGATTGCAATTAAACCCAAACCCGTGGAACCCGTCCGAACCCAACCCGCTTAAAGAGGGTTTGGGTTGGGATAAGTGTACCCATGGGCGGGTTTGGGTTTAAAAATTGTACCTGTCACGGGTTCGGGTTCGGGTTCGGGTACAATTTTAAACATTTTAATTATAAATTTAAACTCCAATAAAAACTTTTTAATTATATAGAGAATAAAATGTAAACATTTCAATCTATTAAGTGTTTTTATTCTTTAAAATTATAATATTTCATATATTTAAATAATATAGAAAAAAATTTCAAAAAAACAAAAAATTGGCAGGTTTACGGGTTCACGGGTTTTACCCGTGGACTCGCTTGTTTCACGGGTTCGTGGGCGGGTTTGGGTGTCCCCCAAACTCGCCATCCAAACTCGTGGGTAAAACCCGAACCCGTTTATTTTCGTGGATTCACGAGCAGGTTTGGTAATCACAAAATTTCACGAGTTTGGGTTTGGATTTTACCGAACCCGCCCCATTGCCATTCCTAGGTAAGACTCAAATGGAGACCCACATTTGGAACTCAATTTGGATCTAGTCTGGTGGGTCCCAAAAATGAGTCTTTTTTTTTTTTTGGATTCCATTGTACCCCATTGTGCCCTCCCACTAGATCCACTTAAAAGTGGGTCTTATGAAATAAGTCTCTTTTGAGTCTCATTGTGAATGCTCTTATAGGAGAAGAGAGAGAAGGGGAGTAGGACTATACTCTCTTCGGTTTCCAAAAGTTACATAACCCAATGGGCTAGCCCCATATTTATATGACCGGATGAGTGTAGGGACCTCCCCATGTTCCAAATATTGACCCATCCCATTATGGGTCCAAAACAAACACAAGAGGGTACAATAAGGTCACACTAATACAAAATCATACCACTGGATTTGGGTACACCAAAATGGTCCATTAACAAAATGATCACAAGTCAAATGGACCTACACAAAATGCTCCAGAATATTTGACATTAACCATACGTATTATCCGGATGTCCACATAATATTAATAATGATTAAGCTAGTCCACATATATGTAGGAAATAAAAAACAACAGATTTTGGATTGTTGGGGAATTAATTTTGGGATTCAATTGAAAGGAGATTGCTTTCAATTTTTTGTGTCCGGTGTGATGCATGATGATTGATGTGATTCAAGTGAGGAGATTTCTTGTTCCTCTTACATGGCCCATGTAACATGGATTGTGTGTGGACATTGAAATTGTTGTCAAAACTCAAAGCACTTTGAAAGGCAAATGGTGCTGGCCTGCTTGGAGTTGCTTTGATTTATGGCTTTCAATTAAATTTGAAAGCAATCGAGGAGCTTCAAGACATGTTCATATTATAATTATTATTTCCAAAAACAGGCAAATGTTTGCTTGTTGAGAAAACTCAGAAAAAGAGAAAATGTATTTATTTTAGATGAACTTCCAAATGTTTGCTTGGATTTCCATCTTTGTTGGCGATTGGTGATGCGCGATTCTTAGATGAACTCGTTTGATTAATATGTGAAGAATGAAAATTCTAAAAAAAAAAATTGTTGTTGATATGAGTTGTTGTTGTGAATTCGTTTGGTGGTGTGAGTTGATATTTTGGTTGTTGTGGTGGAATTGAAGCAAGAACATGGGAAGTGTTCAGATCCATGGAGATGCGGTAGGAGATCACTATGGATCTAGATTGAATTGGGTCTCCAATTTTTAATTTTTAATTTTTAATTTTTCAATTTATTATTTTTTAAAAAATAAAAGTTATCACCACCATTCATCTCTTAGATGGAGGGTGGATATCCATCTCTTTTTTTTTTTTTTTTTTTTTTATAAAAAAAATTAATTTTGTTAAGAAAACAAGTAGAAAAAAAAAGCCCAAAAATAGATGAGACAATTCTGTTTATTTTTTCTTTCAAAATCAGTTTTGGTTTTTATATTTCAATAATTTTTTTATTTTCTTTCAATTTTTTCCCCTTTTTATAAATTTTTTAATTCTTTATTTTCTTAATAATTAGTTTTTTATTTAATAATTAATTATAAAGGGTAAAATGGTCAATTCATAGTTTCTATCATGTTTGACCGTCAAAATTAGGGTTTAGGGACCAAATTGATGTATTTATAAAAAGTGAGGGACCAAGGGTCCTAAAAACGTAAACACGCTTAAAAGTTGATCTTTTCCCAAAACTTAGGGACTAAACTGATATTGAGAACTAAGAAGGTTGTTATTCCTTCAATCAGCATTATTTTTACATAATTGCTATTAAAGAAAAAGCTGCAGATCTTTTCCCTTTGTGAATACATTTTTTTATCTGTTCTAAATGGCTCAATGGTCTAACCGGTTTTTGAATGAAAATGAGAATTTTCAAGCATTGAATTCAGTTTAACATCTATCTTAAAAACAAACCATGTTAGCTGTTGCATTTTCAGTTAAATATCAATCTGTTATTGGACTATATTCATGACTGTTTAATCTTTTCAAATGGCAAAACTTGCTCTACAACAAGAATCTTTTGAAGCCAACATCCAAGATGCTGAAAACACTCTCTCGTAGCCGTGAAAAGAGGAGGCTTCATCTGTGATCATATGACAACACTGACTTTATCCGTAGCTTTCTTAAACAGGTAGAAGAAACTTGTATTAGAACACCTCTTGTGAGCCAGGCCACATCCAAAAAAAGAGTAAATGGTAGCGAGTACTATTACCAAAATCCAAAATCTTCCACTTTTTTTTATTTTTTAGTTACTTGATGATTTCTGCTCTACTGTTAGGCATTTTCATGACACTATATCAATAGGGATTATTGAGTCATAGACTCTATCCGTAGCTTTCTTTGCCTAATCAAGAAAGAGAAAACAATAGTCAGATACGACAAATAACCACTAAACTCAAAAGATAGACAAATATAAACTTCTTGATAAAATTGCTCTGATATCACATTACTAAAGTCTAAAGCTTAATGATAGTATCTTAACTCAAACAATGATAGCATACAACATAATTAACGAGCAAATGAGTGTGTTACCTCTTGTTCCCAATTAGTGCGAACGGTAACAATGAAAAGAGATAAAACTTGCACAACAAGGGCACATATAATACCCAGCCAAAGCCCCTACAAACAACATATATACATAAAAATTATTCATTTGCCATTTAAGTAGATATGCAAAAAGGCATATCTGCAAGCCAGTAAAAGGATAATATATGAGATCATTTGATTTTTACCTTGCCACCAATGTGTAAAACAAAAGCTAACACAATGGCAGTTGGAATTCCCACCAAATAATATGATCCAAGATTGATAAATGCACCAATCTTTTGCCATCCACATCCTCTAGCAGTGCCTGATCATCACAACCAGAGCTTCTTATTAGCTAATATCTATACAAAAGAATATTCCTTCATGGCTATGTTTTTATCGGTCAATATCATGCAAGTAATGTGTTGATGTGAAGTTTTTCCATTTAGTGAGGTTTTTGTATAAAGAATTAACTAGTTTTACATAGAATTCAATTCTCCGTGTAAGGAATTCATTGAAATACAAAAGTCTGTATCAGGTCAATCCTAACTAGATTATTTTTACTCCATAGAGAATAAGTTCATAAAAATGATTTGCATACAATCTCCCGAAAAACAAGACAGTTATTAAACATACTCCAACTTAAACATATGAATCCTTATTTGAGAGGACATATAACTTGGTATCTATATCAAGAATCAAACCTCATTTATTTCAACACCATAAACCAACCCTAGCATCCAATAGGATCATGCTTTATTTCTCTCCAAATAATTAAGAACTTCAAATTAAATTAAAAATATTAAGAATTGGAATATAGAAAACACCTGAGAGAACACACTGGAGTCCATCTAAGAAGTTGGATAAGGCAAGAATTGGCATCATGGAGGCTACATATTTGACCACTTGTATTTCATTGCTATAAGCATAACCCCAGACATTGCGTATCAAAATCAAGACTGATCCCACCACAAGGCCCACAGTTATGGCCATCACCAACACCACACACACTGCCAATCGTGCAGCTTCTGGATGCTCTGCTCCTAACTCATTGGAGACTCTGGTGCTGTAATTTACAAACATCAACAAAAAATATTCATTTGTTGATAAGAATTTAAAACAAATATAACAACAAAAAAATGTTATCAAGTAATGCTACATATCCCGAATTCTTTCATGAAATTCTCATCTAAAATGATACAATAGTTGAATTGTAATTTGACGTATGGATAATGGGATTGTGTGGTTAATGATATGACCGTTATAAAGAACCTCTCTTGATTTCTTTGAAGAAGAATCAGGTGCGATTAACTGATTATACGTACAAGAATAAGGAAACTTGCCATATCACCATATCAAGATTTAGTATAACTCACCTCACAGCACCACTAAGTCCAAAAGGAATCATCCAAACTGTTGAACCTGTGTTCAGGCTGGAAAAAAATTGAATTGAATTTAGGTCAGCAAGACATTGCAGCAGCATTATATTATCAAAAGTCAGAAATTACTAAATATTTGATGGCCAAACTTTTAAGTAACAAATATAATTAAAGTTGTCCGTCAAGTAACCTGATAGAAAGCACTGAAGTTTCTAACGTTGGATTAGGAAGAAGACCAGAGAGGAGTACCATCATCTCAAATGACCACCATTCAAAGCTGTTCATCAAAGTCATAGAAACTGCATTAGAATCTTGCACTAAAGATATATAATTATGAAGTGCAATTGCAGAAAAGCGCTTTTGCATAAAAGTTTTGTATAGAAACATTTAAAAGTGCTTTATTTGATCTAGAAAAAGCTTTTCGATAAAAAAAACTTCTATAAAGTGTTTCGTTATAAATACTTCCTACATTGCGTTTTCACTTATTTAAAGACACGGGGGACAAAATAGATTCAAAAAGAGCTTTTGACTATAAATAAATATCAAAAACACTGTTTGTAAAGAAACAGATGGAGCATATATAGAGAAATATGTTAACTACCAGACCATAACAGCTGAAGGAATAGCAAGGCTAAGAAAATTGACAATATTCTGGAAGGCCTCCATTGAAAATCCTGTCCAAGTTTTTTGACATGAAGAAGAAAACTTGACATAAGCCGCCAACAGCAACACATTTATCCAGTAGGAGATCGAATTTGCCACTGCAGCTCCTCTGCTTCCAAGGCTAGACTTGAATACCAAAAACCAGCAAACAGGAAAGTGCAACAACACGGTGATTCCAGAGATGAGCATCATTGGGAAAACAATGTTTTGCGTTTGTAGGAACCGGGTGAGGCACTGAAGAAGACCGTAGGCAAAAAGGCTGGGGATCATGAACTGTGCATATATGCCTGCCTCTTCTGATATTTGAGGATCTTGGTGAGCTAAAATGAGAAGAGATTTTGTGTTTGCCCAGATAAAAGCTAGAGGAATGCTGACTATTAGAAGAACAAGTATGGCTCTTTGCATGTGTATTCCCATCAAACGGTACTGTTTTGCTCCATATGATTGCCCACATAGCGTGTCCAATGCACTTGCCATTCCCTTCTATTGAAAACAAAAATCAAGTGAAAATCTACATACTCTACAAAATCAGGACCGTGGGATTAAGAGAAAAAAAAAATAAAAAAAAAATGGAAATGTATGGATAGCTTAGGGCGCGTTCAGTAACATTTTCGTTTTCTGTTTTCTAATTTTGTTTTCTGTTTTTGTTTTCTATTCCTGTTTTTTGTTTTTTATTTTTTGTTTTTTGAGTTTGAAAACGCATCTGGTAGTAATTATGGAAAATGATATTCCAAGAATAAAAACATAAAAACGCGTCCGGTGATGAGCTTCTCGAGATTCTCTGAACAACACAAACAATAACAAATTGGGTTTCTTTGTTCGAATAGAAATCTAGCTTCAAAGCTAGGAATTGGATTCTCATATAGATTTCATCAAAATTCAGATACAACAGGTGATAATAACAAATGAAAGTGTAAAAAAAGAAGCTTTTTTTATTTCTATTTTATTAAATCCAGAGATAGATCACCATGGGAGCCTTCCCTTTTCTTGGCGGCCCAGTTCGATAGTCGTTTGCTCGCCGGTTGGGTAGATTGATCGCCGTTTGTGGCCCCGATCGCGGCCTCCTTCATTTCTCAACCACCACATCGCCAACATCTCCACCACCAGTTCCGGCTCTAGCCACCCCACCTCCATCTTCGTCTAGGCAAAACCCACCTACCAGGTCGCCACTGCCGCCACCAAACAAGCAAACACAAAACCCAGTTTTTTTCTTTTATTTTTCTTTAAGAACACATACAAAATTCCATTAATACCGTAGATGAGATGGGGAGAAGAAAGAAAGTTTCAGATGAAGATAGATAAATGGTAGGTATGATCTAGATGGGATGATTCAGATGAAGAAAGACGCAGAGAGAAACTCAAAAAGAAATAAGATAAGATTTTGGTAGGAATGAGTCAGATTTTGGTAAGTTTTCAAAGAAAAATAATAATAACTTAATGGTGGGACCATAAAAAACAAGAACAATAATGTGAGAACGACTTTTTGTTGTTTTTTATTTGGATGACTTTTAATGCTATAAACTAAAAAACAGTTCCCAATGTTTTTGTTTTCTTTTTTAAATTATATTTTTGAACTGAAAAAACGAAAAAACAACACTCAAAAACAGTACCGAACGCACCCTTAACTAGCCATCAATACTCAACAAAAATGGTTGTAACACAGGTGTATAAACACAGGGTATGTAACATCATCATCTTGGAATTTTATATTAAAAGTTTCACCAAAACTTTGTCTTACTTGACAAGAAATACTGAAAACGACAACAATGCAAGAACTATTTTATGTTGGTAAATAATTTTTATTATTGTTTTCTGTGCACAGAAATGATGCTTTGTGCGAAGAATCAACGCATATGAGATTCATTAAAAAAACAAAAGTCTATACATATGAGATTAGGAATACAAAATCTTTAACATCTATATGTGGTCTGATAGAAGCCACGTTTTGAAAATATATGATTTTGTCAAAATCATATAAGTAAGGTGGAAAAACTCCTTAAAAAAAAAAAAAAAAAGTGGAAAAATGGTCATGGTTTTATGATATCCAATAAACGGTTGTGTATCACCAATCACCACCAAACAGGAACTCTGTATAAATCCAATGCTAAAGAAAAAATAAATACAAATATGATATTTTCTATGAAACTTCACCCAAAGCATTAAAATTCACAACTTGATCAAACTGCAATTGGTGTGGCTCCTATGTGTTCTACCAAAAGCCTAAAAATGGGACAAAAAAACAAGATGGACTGGTCATTGACGATTCAAAGTTAAATCAAACCAAAAATCAACAAATATCAGGTGTTCGCATAGCCCGGTGGTAGCCAGACCTCTCAACAAAAGTCGAGGTACCAAGTTCAAATCCTAAACCCCAATTCAAAAAACTAAAAATCTGCTGAAAGACAAATCAAAAGTTACAAATTTACAGTCCCATATATAGATAATAGTATACCATGTAGAAGTGTGAAGTAGAAGAAAACTTACCAACAAGCTGAAACCAGTAACAGAAGCAAAAGAAGTGGCCATGGAAGCACCAGATAGAGCCAACTCTCCAAGATGACCCACAAACATGACTGATATCATCTGCAAACAAATTTGCAGAAGACTTACAGATATCATTGGCCCTGCAAGCCATAGCTGTTTCTTCACTTCTTCACTAATCTTTTTCCTCCCAAACCCATTTTCATTATCATCTCTTGTCTCTCCATTTACTCCATAAACGTTTTCTTCGGAGATTTGAATCAAAGGAGAATTCAAACACTTCTTTTCATCTGCTCTCTCCATTTTCTTTTTTCCGCAGACAGACTCTATGTGAGAGAGAGAGAGAGAGAGAGAGGGGGAGGGAGAGAGGAGATTTGAGTTTTACATCTAATGGGGTTTTATATATGTGGAAAGTAATTATTAGTATTTATTTGCATAATGACAAAAAATGTTGATTTTTATCGTTGGGGGAATTGCACACACGTCCCCTGCGATTTGATAACATTGCATAAATATGACAGTTTTAACCATATTCGCACAAACTTCCCTCAACATTTGAAAATTGTTGCACAAATATCCCCTACCATTAGATGGATCCATTAGTCAATGGTCAAACGTGTAAAAAGTCCAAAATACCCTATATTTTATTTTAAACAAAATTCAAAATTCAAAAATAAGATAAAAAATATTTAAAAAATCTTTTAGAAAATATGAATGTATCTTAAATCAAAAAGTTGGAAAAACAATTCATCTTAAAAAAAAAAATTAATAGTTTGTGCAATTCTCCCTTGATTTTAAATAAATTTAAAATTTAAAATTTATTTATTATTACATTGTTTAAAAAACTATTTTTTTTTTATTTGTAAAGATGATTTTTTTTTTCTTTCCAGATTTCAGATTTAAAATACATTCATGTTATCTAATATATATATATATATATATATATATATATATATATATATATATATATATTATCTTATTTTTTAATTTTTTAGTTTATTTAAAATAAAAATAAAGGGTATTTTAGACTTTTTACACTTTTGACCATTGATTAACGGATCCATCTAACGGCAGGGGATGTTTGTACAACAATTTTTAAATGTTGAAGGAAGTTTGTATGTATATGACCAAAACTGCCATATATATGCAATTTCTTCAAACTTTGAGGGATGTTTGTGCACTTCCTCCTTTATTTTTTTTAAAGAAAAACAGTTGATTTGAATTTTTTATTTATTTGAGAGAGTGACATTATATTATATATATATAAATGGATCACCTACTCACCTCACTTTATCCTCATATTATCCTTATATAAATCAATGATATTGATTAATTTCCAAGATATATGACAATTAAGGTGGAGAGAGGATAAATTAAAGAAAAAAAAAGGGATATTATCATTTTACCCCTTATATTATGCCATATTAGTAAATTTACCCCATGTATTTTGATTATTGGCCATTCTCCCCACTGATAGTAAATTTATTCGCCAATTACCCTCCTACTGTTAGTTTTTCTGTTAAAATTCTCAGTTGACCATTATCTTGTGGTTGACTCAAAGGATAACATGGTAACTTTAACAAATAAAATGAATAAGGATTTATATGAAGGGCAAAAACGTAAATTAGTTATAAAATTTTAAGATTAAAGTTAAATAAACAATAAAACAAAATATTAAAATAAAAAATCAATTTAAAAAACATTAATATCAAAAATAATAAAATAAAATAATAATAAAAATAAATATTAAAAAAACTAAAATATTTATCTCAACTCTCAACACACACGCACACACACACACACTCTCTCTCTCTCTCTCTCTCTCTCTCTCTCTCATGTCATCTCTCTCTCATCAACCTGCCTCTCTCTCTTCGAGAGCTCGCCGTTTACAGCGATCAGTGTGAAACGATAATTTACGTTACTCTTCTGTCTTCTTCCCCGTTTCTCTATGGCGCGACATCGATTGGGTCTCGATTTTCTTGGGTTTGTGTGGGTGTTAGAGAAAGAGAAGAGAATGGATCGATGGTGATTTTTGGGTTTGATTTTTCTGGGTTTTATGGAGATTTCTGGGTTTAGTTTTGATTTTTTTTGGGTTTGGGTTTGGGTTTGGGTTTGATTTGTATTTTAATTTGGTTTTGGATTTTGGTTTCGATTTTAAGATAGGATTTGGGGGTTATGGTTTTTTTGGCTTACTGGGTCGATTTTCTTAGGTTTGTGTAGGTGTTAGAGAGAGAGAAGAGAAGGGATTTCAGTTTAGATTTGTATTTCAGTTTGAATTTGGATTTGGATTTTCTTGTATTTTGATTTCGATTTGTATTTGGAAAATCTACTGGGTTTTGAATTGGTTGATGTGTTTGTTTTTTGGATTCCTTGTTGATAGTTGGTGTTGTTGATGATGATTTTTTGGGTTTGATGTTGATGATGATGATAGTTTCATTAAAGGGCAGAGAAATATTTTCATTTTAAAGAAATCAGATGTGTTGTCTTTCAAGGGTAAAATAGTCTTTCCATCGAATGTGTTTGTCAGAGTTTGAGTTTATAACGGAAAAACTAACAGAAGGGGTAATTGGCAAATATGTTTACTATCAAGGGGGAGAATGGCCAATAAGCGAAATACAGGGGGGATATTTATTATTTACTAATAGAAAAAAAAAAAAAAGTAAGGGCGAACATTCAAAAAAAAAAAAAAAAAAAAAAAAAGAGTAAGAGCGATAATCAATTTAGTCCTTAGATTTTAGAGAAATACCAATATTTTTAACTATTTTTCATTTCCGTTTCTTCTTTTTAAATTTTTTTAAATTTGTTTTGTTTATAAGTTTTATTTTATTTTATATTATTTTATTAAACTTATTTATTTTTTATTATATAAATATTTTTTGTGTTGACACATGGCATGTTCATGCTTTAAGATAAAAATATATTTATAACCATTAAATTTGACTAACGATAAACTAATAAATGGACTAAATTGATGTATTTACAAAAATTTATAGACCATGGGCACTAAAAAAATGATAGTTCATTAAAACATGGGTACTAAATTAATAATAACCCAAAAAGTAAATTACTGTATTTGTCTATGTTAAATGATTCTTACAATAATTTTTAATTCATTAAAAAGATAGATAATGACAAATAATTAGGAAATTGTCTGCTTTGGCCTTTAACTTGGTAGTAAATTTAAAATTAGCAAACTTGAATTTTTTTTTCTTTTATTGTATATAATATATATTATTATTATATTATATTATATATATTATATATATTTATATATATTATTATATGTATTATATAATATAAATATGTATCATGTATTATATTAAATTATTATATATTAATATATTAAATATAAATATATTATTATATATATTTATATATATATATGTGATACCAGGCGTGGTGGCAGGGAGCCTTGAACTGTTTCTTACCTAGTTGTAATGGTTTCCCTAAAAGCGGCCTTAACCCAACGGCCTAAGCAAGGTACTCACATAACAACCTTCTGGAAACAGACAAGGACCTTGAGCCAAAGAATCAACATCTTATTTCTGATGTGCAGGATCATCAACTAGAGGCAAGCACAGAGCATACTTAGATCATTACAGACTGTTAATCATCTCGTAGAGAAATATTGAAGGAGAAGAAGAGAGGATTTTGAAAGCCATAGCTATTAAACACAAGCTAGATTTTTATTGATGATTCTGCCTTATTTACAACGAAAGAGTCTCTCTTTATATAGAGGGAGAGAGGAGATACATCCAAAATATCTTAGGCCATATTAGTGGCGGACAAGATAAAAGAGCAACAGTACAAGGATAAAGATCAGCCGGACAGGTGGCTGATATAATACAAACATAATTATTAAAGCAAACACAATTATTAAAGCACACAGGAACTAGATAAGGATAAGATCAAGGGCTGCCCAAGTTGCAGCAAGCGTGATCTTCATCATCTGAGTCGTAGGCTCCACAAATAAGACAAGGCCAAGTGTCAAGAGCTATAGGGTCTTGTGAATCAGATGGGACGGAGTCTTGAAAAGGGTGCCAGCTTTGAGATGGGTCTTTGGGAATCTCTGGTAGGATGAAGTGTTCATCAGTAGAGACACCATTGACGTCGCACAGGAAGTTAAGGAGAGATATTTGGAGATTATGTGGATAAGATTTCGGGTAGTCATAAGTGGTGTGCTATTCATAACTGATGTTCGAAGTCCACAAAAGCCTTTTGTGAGGATTGTAATGGTAAGGCCTGTGAAGTATCCAGATACAGGATACGGAAGAGGCTGTAACAGAATCAAGTTTCCACAAATTATACTGTCCCATGAGCTTGGTGAGCTCATTTTTCCAGTTTGTCAAAGAATCAAACCATTGCAGGAAGGTCCAGAGGAGAGAGCTCTGATGAGAGGGGCCATGGAGATGGACATATAGGGCCTGAAGAGGAAAAACAATGGCATGATGGTGAATAACAGATAAGCACCATAGAAACCATAGAACCTTCTACTGATGAACCACATAATCTCTAAATTTCTCTCCTCAACTTCTTGTGCGACGTCAATGGTGTCTCTACTGATGAACACTTCATCCTACCAGAGATTCCCAGAGACCCCTCTCTAAGCTGGCACCCTTTTCAAGACTCCGTCCCACCTGATTCACAAGACCCTATAGCTCTCGACACTTGGCCTTGTCTTATTTGTGGAGCCCACAGCTCAAATGATGAAGATCACGCTTGCTGCAACTTGGGCAGCCATTGATCTTATCCTTATCTAGTTCCTGTGTGCTTTAATAATTGTGTTTGCTTTAATAATTATGTTTGTATTATATCAGCCACCTGTCCGGCTGATCTTTATCCTTGTACTGTTGCTCTTTTATCTTGTCCACCACTAATATGGCCTAAGCTATTTTTGGATGTATCTCCTCTCTCCCTCTATATAAGGAGAGACTCTTTCGTTGTAAATAAGGCAGAATCATCAATAAAAATCTAGCTTGTGTTTAATAGCTATGGCTTTCTAAATTCTCTCTTCTTCTCCTTCAATATTTCTCTACGAAATGATTAACAGTCTGTAATGATCTAAGTATGCTCTGTGCTTGCCTGTAGCTGAGGATCCCGCACATCAGAAATAAGAATATTATTATATGTATTATATATTATATATTATACATTATATATTATATATATTATTATATTAAATAATATATAATTATATATATAATATACTTTTATATTTTATTATTATTATCCATAATATATCATGCTATTATACATTCATAATTAGGGGTATTTTGGTCAACATACAGTTAACTCCATTCCATTCCATTCCGTTGTTAACCAAACAAAATAATACTGATTCAGAGACTAATTATAAAGTTCCAACCAAACAAAAAACTTAGTTTTCCTTTCCTTTGCATTTTCATTCTCATTCCCATTACCATTCCACTATGTAACCAATCGTGACCATAGAGTATTGATTAATAACTCGACTATATATGTTTAAAAAATATATAATTTTATTAAAAGTTTTAATAAATATTTTTAAATATATGTCTGTCGTGGAAATTAGAATTTTGATTAGTTGAATAAATTTAAATTTATCTAACAAGGTATTTTTTTTTTTTTTTAATTTCTAACAACTCATATAGTTTATATATAAATATTGTTCAATTGTAAACACATCAAGGGTTGTAGTCAAGTAGTAAAGACTTGAACTTGAGACCTTGAACTCCCACTAATGACAATTAATTGTTATTATTATCACAGGTGGCCGGACGGCGGTGGGGGTCCGGCAGTGGCGACAACGGCGGTGGTGGACCAACGGCGGCAGGTGACAGTGGTCCGACAGTGGCAGGTGGCGACGGCTTGCCGGCGATTGCGGTCTCTGGCGGCGGGGTGGTGGTGTATAAAATAAAAAATGTTATTATAATTAAATATTAAATAATGAAAATTAAAAATATATATATAAAAATATCTTGACAGTTAAAAACTATCAAGAAAAAATAATAATAAAAAAATAAAAACTGTCAAGACTTTTCTTGATAGGGGCTTTGTTGACAGTTTTTAAAACTATCAAGAATATCTTTCTTGACAGTTTTTAACTGTCAACAAATCCCCTATTTTCTTGTAGTGTGTCATTAATTATTTATCACTAGGTTCATGATGTTATATATATATTGACTGAGTTACTCATCTAATAAATTTTAACTATTTTCCCTCGTAAAACTTTTCTTATATATCTAACTTCTCTCTTGTCTCTCTCATGCGTTTGTGTTTCTCTCTCTCAAACTTTCTTCACTTCCTCCATTAGGGTTGTCTCTCTTCTCCATTTTATATATTTAACTTTGTTCTCATCATGCAAATGATTCCA
This sequence comes from Acer yangbiense, assembly GCA_008009225.1. Classification (NCBI taxonomy): domain Eukaryota; kingdom Viridiplantae; phylum Streptophyta; class Magnoliopsida; order Sapindales; family Sapindaceae; genus Acer; species Acer yangbiense. The sequence continues at coordinate 16,262,997 of CM017771.1, forward strand.
ACGACATATTATAGGTGCAAATATGCTCTTTATCTCCCCTCTCGTGGTTTCGTGAAACTTCTCTTATATATCTAACTTCGTTCTCATCATCCAAATGATTCCAACAACATATTATGGGCGTAAATTTGCTTTCCATCTCCCCTCACGTGGTTTCATGAAATCACCGTTGATAGTTGTAAACAGTGGTTGCGCATCTCCATCGATCAATTAGTTTCACGTCATTTCACATCTCCATTGATCAATCGATCGGTTTCGTCGGCGGCGAGGGGAGAATCGCCACTCTATGGCCGGTGGGGAAGGCTTGAGTTTCCCTCCACCTAGAGATCTATGGATCTCCACCCATTTTTTCTTTTTCCATTTTTTAATTAGTTAATATATATCTACTGTCCATATCAAAGATGAATAGTGGAGATCCATTTTTGTTTTAAACAAATTATTATTTTTTTTTAATTTTTTTGTTTTTTTATATAAATATTTAAAAAAAATTATTTTAGTTTTATTTTTTTTTATTTTATTTTATTTTATGGCTTCACGTGTCACATGTGTATATTTATTGAGTATAAAGGTGTAAATACCCCTATTTCCGTTAATTTTGACTAACCATTAACTGATTGAGGGACTATTTTGATGTATTTTCTAAAAGTTGATGAGCAAGGAATCTAATATACATGTTGAGTAAAAAATGATGTTTCCCCCAAATATGATGACTAAAATGTAATTTCCCAATTACAAATGTATTGGGATCACTTTCTTTGACTTTTCTTTATTCCATAAAGAAAATAAAAAATGGATGGTGGAAATGAATCAATAATTGACGTTAAACCAATATTTAATGAAGACTAGTTGGATACGATTATGCAAATAGCAAACAGTGTGACTACTGACTTGCTCTCCAAACCATGGAGCATGCTTGAAAGCTGGCATGTTTCATAATCTTTTGCTAACATTTCCATATATTGAAAAGAAAGTAATGATATGTGCACAATCCAATGATGTGTACTGTGTGCAATATTGTGCAAGTGAATGCACGGTTCTCTCATGCATTCAATTCGGTGGAGGACCAGGTCTCATGCAAAGGAATTAGTGTTGTTAGTGGAATACGTTAGTCTGTTAGTTGTTGGGTAGTGGAATGTGATAGTTGTCATTTGTTTGTAAAGTGCTTCACTCACCACTTTCATGTTCCTGTTTTCTAGCTTTATCTTGTTTAGTTGTAGCTTATAAAAGGCAAAGTCTTATTAAATGTAAGGGATCGAATATGAAGAAATGAAATCCCCTCTATTTATTTATCTCTCTAATTGTTCTAGTCTCCTCTAAATTCTTCCGTGTATATTCCAGGATTGGAAATATAAACATCAAATTTTGTGAAAATTTAAATATACATCAAATGCACATTCATTTAAATATCCTCTAATCCCCTAAATAGGCCTTTACACACTACAACTGAGAATCGCAAATTAATAGGGATTCATACTTAGTGGAGCTGGAGATATGGAGGTCTTTCGGCCACTATAAAATAAATGACAATTTATTTAATTGACTAAATCAAAAGCAACTCAAACACTGGCAACAACTTCCAGACTTGGTCTTGTGCCTAGCTAACTAATGCCCCCACCCATGCACACATTCGAAAAAGAATGTGTATATTTAAAATTTAAATGTTCTAGACCATAATCGATCAGCCACCGAAAAAGAAATCAACACATTCGAAACAGGGGAACCCTCCACACATTCGCGTGGCAGCCAACCAGGCCTCCATACTTCCAACTATGACCGGAATCACACTAACCTGAAACTGAACTTTCCCACTTACGGCGGTGCTGATCCAACGGGGTGGATTTTCATAGCTAAACAATACTTCGAATTCAAAGGTATTGCTCCCCAACAACATGTACAATTAGTATCATTCCATTTGGAGAATGTCGCGCTACAGTGGTATAGTTGGTACACCAAATTTCGGGGACCCTTGAGTTGGGATGAGTTCACAAAGGCCGTTCTCCGAAGATTTAGACCAATCGACTACTATGATCCATTGGAGGCCTTATCCAGACTCAGACAAACAACAATGGTAGATGCGTACCAGAAAGCTTTTGAGAAACTGTCACACAAAGTCGATGACCTGCCAGAAAAATTTTTGGTTGGAAGTTTCATCGACGAATTAAAAGACGACATCCGAATGGACTTACACGTCAAGCAACCAAAAACTCTATCAGAAACCATTAGCGTGGCTCACCTTATTAAAGAAAGAAATCTTCTACAGTGGAGACCCGTAGCTCCTTTCAGAACCGCCATATCACCATCTCAACCCCGATCACAGCCGACTTCTACTGCAGGACTTCTTGGGCCCTCTCCGGCATAGCTGATCGCGCTCCAAATGTTCACATTTAGCGCTCCTTTTTCCTATCTTTTTGTGCTTTTTTCTCGGGTAAAACTGGGTATTTAATGGTTAAAATAAGTGTTTCAGGTGATTAGTGAAGTTCAGGGGCATAATTGTCATTTTGGATAATTCAGGGGCAAAAGTGAAATATTCGGGAATATATTGAAGATTCTGTGAATAGTGAAGAGTAGAGGAGTCCATATTCTAATTTGCCAGACAAAGTCAGCGTCAGCGCCACGTCACCTGTATCAGACGACGTCGTTTTGCCTATGCTGCGTCAGGATGACGTCATCTCATCCCCTACCTTCAGCCGACCCGCGACCAGTCCCGACCCGACCCGACCCGACCCGGTTCGACCCAACTCGGACCCAATCGCAACCCGGACATTTTTTGACCATTTTTCGACGGTTTTTGCAGTCGATTTTAGCCCAGATCGGAAGCCCACGTCCCGGTGGTCCCATTTCACCCACTTTGAGCCTCTCATGCACGTGATTTACCTCACCTCCAAGTCCACCAACTTCCATGGAAATGCAAGCCTTCAAGCTTGATTCCAGAGGGTTCTTGCACGCCCAAACTCGTCTAAGCTTGTCAAGATTTAGCGGTTTCATGCCGCGGGAACATTCCCGCAATCCAAAAGGTCAGAACTCGCGGCCAACCTTCCTAAATGACCCGGCGACTTCCGACGGCGGGAACAAACCCGCGAGACAGGGGAGACAAGCCCGCCGGAGCAACCGACTTAGAGATATTTCGTCCAAAACCATGCCCAAACCTTCCCTACTATATATATTCATCTTTCCCAACCTTAAACACAATCCCCAAATATCCAAATAACCCTACTATCACCCAAATAGCTTAGCATAATCCCTAATGTCCAAATAAAACCCTAAATTAGCCTAAATTACCTTAGAATAATCCTAGAATAGCTTAGACAACCCACCACCTCAACACTACATGGTTCATGTGGAATTCTAGCTTAGAAGAAGGAGGCTTGGTGCTTGATTGAAGACAAGAAGCTTACCAATTTGTGGTTTCTTCTTAATCTTTTACTTCTCTTCTTATTTGTATTTCATGAACATGTATGTGTAATATACTTTGAATGTTGAGGAATGGATTTTATATGAATTATTCTTGTAGTTAATTGATCTTATCTTTACCATATCCATCTTGAGTGATTGATTGTTGAATTGAATTAGATTGAATGTATACATGTTGTTAATTGATCACTAGTAACATATAAACTTTGTTTTACAACATTGATTAACTCTAGTGGTAAGAATTTGGTTAGTATTTGCATGTCTATGCATATTAGCTAGTTCTCATGTTCTAGGATTGTAAACCTCTCTATTATTGTCATTCTATATCCATAGTTGATGGTAATTGAGTGGTAGGATTATATTGCATATTCCATATTCCATAGAACAAAATGTGCTTAATTGAGATCAATTAATATATTCCTCTTCATTTGTATCTTTGCTCTTGCATAATCTTTGCAAGAATTAGTTAGTTAGGTTAGTTAATGATAATCTAGTTAGTTGTAGTTAATTAGTGTAATTTAATTGTATTGCTTTAGTTGTTAATTTACTTATTTGCTTTAATTGCCATCTAATTAGTTTAGGTTAATTATAATTGTCTTTAGTGTAGAGATTGCGTATCCTTGATCGTAGGATTCGCATCGCTTTTAGTTTTCCGCATTAGTGTAATCGTCGTGCATTAATTTAGTTGTTAGCTTGCTTACCGCCATCTCCATTTACATTTTCATGCACGTGTAATTATTGTAAATATTGCAATTAGCTTAATTATAACATAAGACGTAAAACCGACTTTACGTGTACCAACCATCCATCCTCGTGGGAACGATACCCTTACTCGTAACCACTATACGTGGCGAACGATTCGTATACTTGCGAAAAGGGTAGAAATACACTCGCACGCACGTACCTTCATTTACCGATAGTTATAGAACTATCGTGTGTCCAGCGTGCGCCGATCAAGTTATTGGCGCCATTGGGGATATTTTATTAGAACAATTACGTGCGCATCAACAGCAAACAAATCAAGTGGTAGGTAAATTCCAAGGGCCGATCCGCCGAATCACTGGTCCAGAGGCACGAGATAGGCGTGAAATAGGCCTATGTTTTTATTGTGATGAGAAATACTGAAACAAATAAAAGCACGGTGTGTATAAAGCTATCTAGAGGGGGGGTGAATAGATTTTACGCTTTTTACCCAATTTTTCGTGTTAGTCAAAATTACGAAAATGCCCTCAAGATAATATAACCAAGCAATTGTAATATGGTGCGGAAATTAAAACAACACTTGGTTTTTTACGTGGAAACCCTCACGGGAAAAACCACGGGCTATGTAAGTAAGCCACACTCGAACCTCGAATCCACTAAATGTGCAAACGATTACAACCTAATCCCGGAAGTAATCACACACCTACCTAATCCCGGTATGAGTGAACCTAGTCCAATTTGCTTGCGTTCTAAGCAACCTAATCCCGGATGCTACACACAAGACTTACTTTCTCTATGAAGAGAATACAACCCTAAGTGAATATATGTAAATATCCAAAATGCAACATAGAGCAAGGGAAACCCTATATGCTTATCTAAGATGATTAATATGCAATTAAGAATAATCCTAGATATCAAAACTAAATGACATGTCAATTAGTTTAGCTAATCAATATTAAGCACAAAACCTAATATGCTAGCACAATATAAAATCTCAAACATACATCATACTCATCTCAATATTGTATCTAAAGCATACAAAATAACAAACAAGTAATTAATTGAGATTGCTAGATAAGAGAAACACAAAACATGTAAGATATTAGTGAAAAGCTTACCAAGCAAAGTATGATGAAGATTCCATGCTAGATGACATCTAGATGATCTAAGATGATGCTAGATGATGATTGATGATCATGAAAATTGTTTGAGAATCAAGAATGGAGTTCTTGGAATTTTTCTTCTCTTTGAAAAATATCCTAAGTATGAATTCTGAATATGAACTCTCTTAATTGACCTAAAGTCAAAGTGGCATATATATAGGGGGCCAAATCAAAGTGTGGTCGTTTAAGTAAGTTTCAAAGAAACGCGCCAATCGGCGGTTTCAATCGGCGGCCAGGCCGCCGTTAATGACCGCCGAATTGAGCTCGTGGAGAACAGAGCATAAACGGCGGTTCATTCGGCGGTTTCGTGACCGCCGATTCCAACCGCCGAAACAGAACAGAGAGATCAAAATCAACCAGGTATGAACGGCGGTTTCGAACGGCGGTTTCATGCCCGCCGTTTCAACCGCCGAATTAGACTGAGAGATAAATCAATCAGGTCTTGAAACGGCGGTTTCGAACGGCGGTCGTGACCGCCGATCTTAACCGCAGAAATGCTCCAGACCAATCTGGACTGAAACGGCGGTTTCATTCGGCGGCCAGGCCGCCGATCATAACCGCCGATCACCTAGATAGGTGAAAACCAAGGAGAAGCCAAGGGCATTCTCCATAGGCGGTCCTCGCGCTAAACCAAGCACATTCTCGTGCATGCGCGGACGTTTCCGAAAGTTATCGGGAAACGAATTATACAACAACATGACACAATTACACACCATAAAATATAATAAATAAGTGCAAGTGTGAAATGTGACAAATGAAGAGAATGCACACATATGCAATGAATGTTAAGTGTGTGTGTGCAACTAATCTCTTCAAAGAAAAGTAAGCACATAGAAATTTACCTTCGGTGCTTATCAACACGAGGTCTTCAAAAGGGCTTTGAACAACAAGACCTATACTTAGGCTACCCTTACAAAGAACCCCCACATATGGTTTGATCACGAAATAAGCCAATTAAAAACAACGGGAATCCTTACAAATACATACTGGGGCACCGTTGCACTCACCCACAACTGTTCATGATGGTGGACTTGTAACAAGAGGATGAGACTAGGATGTGGAGATGGAAATTGCAACACCTTACCCAGAGGCTATTCCATAAATATCTTTCATGCCTTAGCTGGAACGACACACTCGTAGACCTTTCGTATCATCGGTAGAGTGGGAAACAAGGAATTAACGATGTTAATTGGCCCACAACTTCATAGATCAGACAGTGGTGACAAAATTGGGTTTACATGTGATACGTGACAAGGTATTTGAAGTTACAGTTGGTAACAAAGAAATTATAGAATGTACTACAAGATGTTTGGGGCTTTCTCTTATGATTCAAGGGTTGACGGTTCGAGTTGATTTCTACGTCCTTCCAGTGGCTAAGTGTCAGGCTGTTTTGGGTGTGCAATGGCTGGAAACTTTGGGGCCAATTGAGACTGATTATAAGAAGCTTCGTATGTCCTTCAAACAAGCGGGCCAAACATATACCTTACAAGGATTGCACTGTTCCAAGATGGCACCCATGAGCAACAAGGAGTTAACACATTTATCAGGTAATGGATTTTTTCTCCACATGGTACCGTCAGCTCCACCACATGACCCATCAACTGATATGATTCCAGTAGACCTACTTGCCCTCTTGGCCGAATTTTCCAGTATTTTTGATGAACCCATACAGTTTCCACCGGTGTGCCAACACGATCATAGAATTCCTCTACTTTCGGATCAGCTGCCAGTGAGCTCTAGACCCTACAAATATCCCCATTACCAGAAAAATGAGATTGAAAATTTAGTTTGCGAATTCCTTAATACGGGAATCATCCGTCCGAGCCATAGTCCGTTTTTGTTACCGGTCTTATTAATTAAGAAGTCAGACAGATCTTAGCTTTTTTGTGTAAATTACTGTGCTCTAAACGACATCACAGTGAAGGAAAAATTTTCAATACCCGTGATTGACGAGTTGCTTGGTGAATTACATGGAGCTAAATATTTTTCAAAATTGGATTTGCGGTCCGGATATCACCAAATTTGAGTGCACGATGAGGACATTCCAAAAACCGCCTTTCACACACATGACGGGCACTACGAATTCCTAGTGATACCGTTTGGATTGTCCAACGCCCCTGCCACTTTTCAGAACCTTATGAACGACGTATTCCATCCGTTTTTGAGAAGGTTTATTTTGTTTTTTATTTTTATTTTATGTCATTTTAATTTATAGCAGGTCTTGGCATGATCACTTACAACACATTCGGCTGGTGCTACAACCATTGAAGGACCACAAATTGTTTGTCAAAAAATCAAAGTGCCAATTTAGGGTGTTACTTGTGGACTATCTAGGCCATCGTATTTCTTTGGAAGGGGTTGCTATTGACCCATCTAAAATTCATTCAGTGCAGAAGTGACCGGTGCCTACATCCGCTAAAGGGGTAAGAGGATTCCTTGGGCTTGCGGGATACTACCAGAAATTTGCCCGTGGGTTCAGAGAAATAGCAGCTCTACTGACCCAAATCTTAACCAAATATGGCTTCAAGTGGACGGCTGAAACACAATCAGCCATTGAAAATTTAAAGGCTGCTCTCACTTCTCCACCAGTCTTGCGTCTTCAAGATTTTTCACAACAGTTTGTCATTGAATGCAACGCAAGTGGGGCTGGATTAGGAGCCATTCTGTCACAAGAAAATCAGCCAATCACATGCTACAGCAAGGCATTAAAAGGTACTGCTAAAACCTTGTCTACTTATGATAAGGAGATGTTGGTTGTGGTTAAAGCGGTCCATAAGTGACGTCCATATCTTTTAGGGAAGCTGTTTATCATCAGGACTGATCACAACAGCTTGAAGTACTTACTTGAGCAGCAAATAACCACTCCTTCTCAAGCTCGATGGCTGCCTAAAATTATGGGTATGACTATTCGATTCAATACAAACGTGGAAAAGAGAATCAAGGTGTCGATGCTCTTTCACAAATCACCACGTTTTAGTTCCTCGCCTTGACTCTACCCGTTGCGGATTGGTTGGTCACTTTGCAACAAGAGGTGAATGAGAATCCTTACTACTAAACCTTACACCGTCCTAGTTGCCATAAATTTGTGAAAAGAAATGGGATTTGGATGCAGAATGATAAGATACATTTGAGCCCAAATTCTTCCTTGTTGTCGGCTATTTTGGTAGAGGGCCATTCTTCACATACCAAGGGTCACTTCGGATTCCTCAAGACGCTTAGTCGCCTTTCTTTTAGTTTTGTGTAGCCGGGAGTTCGTACGGCTATGAAGGAATTTATTAGAAGGTGTGACATGTGTTAGAGATGTAAGTATGAGACCCTTAGACCAGTTAGGTTGATGCAGCCACTTCCGATTCCACAGTGTATTTGGATAGAAATTTCGATGGATTTCGTCAAAGGATTGCCTAATTCACAGGGTCACGATGTGGTTATGGTGGTAGTTGATAGGCTGTCCAAGTATACTCATTTTGTTTCCTTGAAGCATCCGTACACAGTGGTGACCGTGGCTAAAACTTTTATCAACAACATTGTACGATTGCAGGGAATGCCACTTTCCATTGTTAGCAATCGAGATCGAATTTTCATCAGTGCTTTTTGGAAATCCCTTTTCAAATTACATGGTACGTCTCTTTGTTTCATCTCAAGTTATCACCTGCATTTGGATGGTCAAACGAAAGTCATGAATCGCGCCCTTGAGCAATATTTACGTTGCTATACCTATGACCAACAAAAGAAGTGGATGGAATAGCTACCGTGGGTTGAATACGGCTACACAGTCCTCCACCAAAATGTCACATGTAAGATCCTAGATTTGTGTTGGCTTGATTCCATTGCCAAACACTCTTTATTTGTAATGGTTAGTTGCTTAGGTGGTTCTTGGTGAAAAGAAGCTTCAATGGAGAAAAGTAACTTCTCATGCAAATATCGTCTTCAAGAGGAAAATCGCTTACTTGGATGCTAAGGTATCAAGATTCTTCTTCCTCTTGCAAGGCGTAAGCGCACAAACTCATAATTCATTCATGTGTGTCCCTGCATCGTTGTGCTACATTTGGTATAACACATTCACACACTTATTGAAGTATGCACATGCATTTGTATAATATTGACAAACATTGTAGAATTGTATGTTCTAAGACTATCTCTAGGAAATGACATACTTGTGTGACTTTGTGTTTCTTTTGCTTTGGACTTGAATATATTCTTATATGATTCCTCATTGAGTTCCGGTCATTTCGGTTACTCACCCATTAGGTTTTGAGTCCAAACTAGGAAGTTACGCTACTTTACGTTCTCATACGTTGTGTTGTCTTCGTCATCGTGTATCAAGTCAAATTCTCAACCTTTTATCAAAGTTTTGTAGTCATCCTTATGGATGTCCTTATGGATGAGGGAGTCACAGTTCGTAATTCAAAAACATATTTGAATTTGGAGTTTGGATGCCCGAATACAACTAAAGAACACGAGAGAAGCGCGAGAGAGGTGAGCAATGGCCAAAGGCCATTATAGGGCAAGCCCGTGAGCGGCATGTGAGGCTCACGGCCTCAACACCCCTTTGCCCCATGAGGCTCACGTGCCTCTCACGGGGTGGGTTGTGTAGCCTCTTTTGATTGGCCACCGAATCTCCATCCTTCTCTCTTTTAAATATCTTCCTCCTTCCCTCCAAACTTGTGTGAAGAAAAAATTGAAAAAGAAAGAGTGCAGAAAGTTCTTCAAGTTTTTGATTTCTTGTTTTGATCATATCTCTCTCATTTGAACTCCGAATCAAGTGATTCAAAAGCCAGAAATGTTGATCTTGAGAAGAGGAACAAATCCCAAGCATTTTCAGAGCCAAATGATTTCGTAATTTTTCATAGTAAGCTAATTTCAGTCCGAGACTCATCATTTGTAGGTGAAACATCTTCTTCTCTCTTTCTCTTTTGATCATCTCATTTAATCTTCCTATTTGATAGATGAAATGTGTTAAGAATGATGTTAGTCCATACTCTAGGTTTGTTTGATTGATTGATTTTTGAGTTTTAGCTCTGTGATCTCATTTGAACACATTTTAGCTAGACTTGATTAAACTTGAAATTGATTTTAGAAATATCTTGTATGATGTGCTTCATGATGATTTGTAGGTTTAATTTCATGATCTAAGAACTAAGATTTTTTGAGTGAAATATTGAATATTCTAATCTTGTTCTTATTGATTCACATGTCTTATTTTCTAGATACATTTGTGATTGTTTGTTGAAAGCATATTCTAGATTATCATTGAGCATGTTCATAGAGCTTGATTGATCATCTTGCTTGAAGTCTATTTCAAAGTGAGTGAAGCTTTGTTTAGAGCAAGAAGACTTGGCTAGGAAAGTGTTCTGGATAACCAAGCAAGAAGTCTTAGTTAGGATCAAGAGGATCCGGATAACTAAGCAAAAGTCTTAGCTAGGATTGTGATACTCCAGATGGTTGAGCTAGGGAAGCTTGACTAGGATCTTTGTGATCCGGATAGCTAAGCACAAAATCTTCTTAAAGACGTGAGCGTCTTGGATAGGAAGTTGCTTCCTAGAGGTGTAGGACACATCTCGGATAGGAAGTAGGATAGGTGATTCACGAAGGTAGACTAGGAGTTGATAGCTTAGGGTGGATATCGTGTGTTGATTGCCTTGAGTGTGTAAGTCCTTTTCATCATAGTGAATTGCTTGCCGGTGGTTGTGGTATCAACCCGTGGATGTTTCTTCTTTGAGGTTTTACCACATAAAAACAATTGTGTCAAGTTTCATTTTTTTATGTTTCTTTATCTTCTATATCTTGTATTGATTGCATCACTTTTCATCGGAGATGGAACCGAAGGTAGTAGATGCGATGGTGAGCTTGGTGGGTCTGTTAGAGCATCCACAATGGGCAAGACCCAAACACAAGATCCATTGTGTGCCAAATCATCACTAATGGGTCTTATTTAAAAAAAAAAAAATGGGTCTTCCCATTTGGACCCTCTCTAAATGGGTATTTTTTTTCCCCACAATGGGACTAAATTGAAAAAGAGAAATTGGATCCACTTTTTTCCAAACAATCATTATTCTTCTTTAAAATATTATATATATATATATATATAAATTAATAATTAAATTATATAATATATTTTAAATATCAACACTATTAATAATTATTTAACAAATTATAATTAATTTAAAATAAAACAATTAATTAATTTAAAATTATCACAACCGAATTACATCAACAATAAAAATAAATATTTAAAACAAAATATTGCCTACGACTAGACATGGCGTTGGTTCCGGTTCCCCAGTTCCGATCAAGTTCCGACAGTTCCTATGGTTCAATTTCGGTTCCGGTTCTAAACCTTCAAAACCGGTTCCAGTTCTGATTTTTAAGGTTCGGTTCCAGTTCGGTTATATTTTTTCATTCAAATTAAGGTTCGGTTCCGGTTCTGGTTCTGGTTTTAAAGGTTCGGTTTCGAACCTTTAAAAAATTAATGTTTTCATTCAAATTATTTTAATTTCATTAAAATAAAATCTTAAAATTAAAATGAAATTTATTTATATTTTTTTCATTATATATATAATTATTGAAATTAATAATTATATAGTTAAATTTAAATAATTTATATATATATACAGAAATGTTCAACTCAGTGCGCACTGATATAACTTCGTCAGTGCGCACTTATATAACTTCATCAGTGTGTTGGATGTGGACAATTAGATTTACATACTTTGACTCAAAGTGTATACATTTGTCAAAGCGTATAAATTTGTCAAAGCTTCTCCATAATCAATGGTCCATATGCAATGTACTGACATAAGTTATATCGGTGCGCACTGACCAGAACGGGACCGTATATATATATATATATATATATATATATATATATATATATATATATATAAGCCCAATGATTGGGCCCAATTGGGAACTAAAATCCAATCATTGGGCAAGACTCAAATGAAAACCCACATTTGGAACTCAATTTAGATCTAGTCTAGTGGGTCCCACAAATGAATCTTTTTTTTTTGGATTCCATTGTACCCCATTGTGCCCTCCCACTAGATCCACTTAAAAGTGGGTCTTATGAAATGGGTCTTTTTTTAGCCCCATTGTGGATGCTCTTATGAGAGAAGACAGAGAAGGGGAGTAGGACTATACTCTCTCCGGTTTCCAGAAGTTACATAACCTAATGGGCTAGCCCCATATTTATATGACTGGATGAGTGTAGGGACCTCTCCATGTTCCAAATATTGACCCATCCCATTATGGGTCCAAAACAAACACAAGAGGGTACAATAGGGTTATACTAATACAAAATCATACTATTGGATTTGGGTACACCAAAATGGTCCATTAACAAAATGATCACAAGTCAAATGGACCTACACAAAATGCTCCAAAATATTTGACATGGGGGTGTATTTGATTGAGATTTTAATAGACAATTTTGAGGTGTAGGGATTTTATAGATTTGTATGACTATTAGGATTATTATGATACTTATGATTATACTTTTAGGATTATTATGATTATATAGACTAGACTTTTAGGATTCTGAAAGAGTTTTTGGACTTTATTTATAGACTATTAGGATTATCTAAACTTTATTTCAAGACTTTATGGACTTTTATAAATATGGACTTTCAAGAGTCGATTGTAGTATTCAATTTTCTCCCCAAGTTCTAGTGCTCTATAATCTTGTTGAGGGCAGTCACTGAACAACAAAAATTGAATGAGAAACATGTATAAGTTATGAAGAGAAGTAATAAAATTTTAAAATACCACCAACGAACACATAACCTTCAGTTGGTTAGGTGACCATTTGAGCAGAAACAAGCTGAAGCAGCCATATAAGAAGCAAAGAGATGCTCAAGAACTCCATTACTATGAAGTAGCAAAACACAAACACAAGACAGACAGATATATAGATATAGAGAGTGAGAAAGAGGGAAGCACAAGGCCGACAACAAATTTAAACAAGACAAAACTCAAAGACCCAGAAAGCGAATTCAAGGTGGGGCATTCATGAAAGATTCTTAGACCAGGAAAGAAACAACAACATAGCAAAGCCACTAGACCAAAATTTCTTCCATAAAATATCTTTCTCTGGGTAGTCATCCTTGACTATCTTGCTATTCTTATGTCTATTTTCCTAGTAGACCCCGATCGAAATAGTTTTCATAATCTTGTATTGGTTGTTCAATTATATTTGAAATTAGTATTGAAAATAACTGTATTCATCATGATAAATGGAAATAAGAAAATAGAAATAAGGATGCAAAGCTTACACTATCCTTGATTTTCCAACAAATTGCTCAAGATCCTTGTAAGCTTAAATAAAACTTAAGCTATTGAGACTTGAGAGGATCTGGATTCTAAGATCGATATTAATTATATAAAAAAAAAAAACTTGGACGAAAAGGATTCACTATGCATCCTCAGTCTAGATCATGCATGATATGGACGAGATATGCTATTGCAGGACTAACCAAAAACTTGCATAGAGTTCAAACAACATGGGATTATAGTCAATAATATTTCCCTGTCTAGTCTTTCAAAAAGAAAAACTGTTTTAATATGCATAAAAGGCCCAACATTCAAGTCCATTTTCTGACAACCCCAAAAATTAATATATTGTAGATTGAAAATATCCAAGATTAACCTTTGCTAGTCTCTGGCATTGACAAATTATTACAGAGAATCATTAAGGATTTTCATGCCAAAGGTTAAGTTGATATCAAAGATCCAAATGCTGACTTAGGACAGCATCATAATTTGAAAACGACATCGTTAACAAAAACACAATACAAGTGAAATCATGCTATAAAGAAGACGAATCGGTCTATATACTAGTAGCAATTACAAATGAGAAACTATAAAAGCAATATTGAATTGCAATAACATCAATTGGAACCATTAATTCTATAGTGATGGGGGTGTGGAGGTTGAGGAAGCTGAAGATGATTTTGAGCGAGAGAGAAAAGTCTGGAAAGTATTTGGGGAGATGGCAAGACAATTTTGGGTTCAAACTATTTATACATATCACTAAAAAGTCTGAAAAATCCATTTTGTTATGAAATCCTAAAAATCTTGATCTTAATCCAATACCACTAGACAATTTGCTGTCTCTTGAAAGTCTAGATCCAATACCACAAGACAATATGGATTTTTTAAAAAAAATCTTAAAAGTCTAAATCCAATACCATAAGACAATATGAACTTTTTAAAAAAATCTTAAAAGTCTTGATTGAATACCACTAAACTTATCTAACTTTTTAAAAAGTTTCAATCCAATACCACCGGACTTTTACTTTCTCAAATTGTCTAATAAAATCTTAAACCAATACACCCCCCTAACCATATGTATTATCCAGATGTCCACATAATATTAATAATGATTAAGCTGGTTCACATAAATGTAGGAAATAAAAAACAACAGATTTTGGATTGATGGGGAATTAATTTTGGGATTCAATTGAAAGGAGATTGCTTTCAATTTTTTATGTCCGGTGTGATGCATGATGATTGATGTGATTCAAATGAGGAGATTTCTTGTTCCTCTTACATGGCCCATGTAACATGGATTGTGTGTGGACATTGAAATTGTTGTCAAAACTCAAAAGCACTTTGAAAGGCAAATGGTGCTGGCCTGCTGGGAGTTGCTTTGATTTATGGCTTTCAATTAAATTTGAAAGCAATCTAGGAGCTTCAAGACATGATCATATTATAATTATTATTTTCAAAAACAGGCAAATGTTTGCTTGTTGAGAAAACTCAGAAAAAGAGAAAATGTATTTATTTTAGATGAACTTCCAAATGTTTGCTTGGATTTCCATCTTTGTTGGTGATTGGTGATGCGCGATTCTTAGATGAACTCGTTTGATTAATATGTGAAGAATGAAATTTCTAAAAAATATTTGTTGTTGATATGAGCTGTTGTTGTGAATTCGTTTGGTGGTGTGAGTTGATATTTTGGTTGTTGTGGTGGAATTGAAGCAAGAACATGGGAAGTGTTCAGATCCATGGAGATGCGGTTGAAGATCACTATGGATCTGGATTGAATTGGGTCTCTAATTTTTAATTTTTCAATTTATTATTTTTAAAAAAAATAAAAGTTATCTCCACCGTTCATCTCTTAGATGGAGGGTAGAGATCCATCTTTTTTTTTTTTTTAATTAATTTTTTTAAGAAAACAAGTAGGAGAAAAAAGCCCAAAAATAGATAAGACAATTTTGTTTAATTTTTTAAAAAAATTCTGTTTATTTTTTCTATCAAAATCAGTTTTGGTTTTTATATTTCAATAATTTTTTTTATTCTTTCAATTTTTTCCCCTTTTTAAATTTTTTTAATTCCTTATTGTCTTAATGGTTAGTTTTTTATATAATAATTAATTATAAAGGGTAAAATGGTCAATTCATAGTTTGTCATGTTTGACCGTCAAAATTAGGGTTTAGGGTCCAAATTGATGTATTTATAAAAAGTGAGGGACCAAGGGTCCTAAAAACACAAACATGCTTAAAAAGTTGATCTTTCCCAAAACTTAGGGACTAAATTGAGAAGGTTGTTATTCCTTCAATCAGCATTATCTTTACATAATTGCTATTAAAAAAAAAAAGCTGCAGATCTTTTCCCTCTGTGAATACATTTTTTTATCTGTTCTAAATGGCTCAATGGTCTAACCGGTTTTTGAATGAAAATGAGAATTTTCAAGCATTGAATTCAGTTTAACATCTATCTTAAAAACAAACCATGTTAGCTGTTGCATTTTCAGTTAAATATCAATCTGTTATTGGACTATATTCATGACTGTTTAATCTTTTCAAATTGCAAAACTTGCTCTACAACAAGAATCTTTTGAAGCCAACATCCAAGATGCTGAAAACACTCTCGTAGCCATGAAAAGAAGAGGCTTCATCTGTGATAATATGACAACACTGACTCTATCCGTAGCTTTCATAAGCAAGTAGAAGAAACTTGTATTAGAACACCTCTTGTGAGCCAGGCCGCATCCAAAAAAACAAGTAAATGGTAGCAAGTACTATTACCAAAATCTTCCACTTTTTTTTATTTTTTAGTTACTTGATGATTTCTGCTCGACTGTTAGGCAGTTTCATGACACAATATCAACAGGGATTATTGAATCATAGACTCTATCCGTAGCTTTCTTTGCCTAAGCAAGAAAGAGAAAACAGTAATCAGATACGATAAATAACCACTAAACTCACAAGATAGATAAATATAAACTTCTTGATAAAATTGCTCTGATGTCACATTACTAAAGCTTAACGATAGTATCTTAGCTCAAACAATGATAGCATACAACATAATTAACAAGCAAATGAGTGTGTTACCTCTTGTTCCCAATTAGTGCGAATGGTAACAATGAAAAGAGATAAAACTTGCACAACAAGGGCACATATAATACCCAGCCAAAGCCCCTACAAACAACATATATCCATAAAGATTATTCATTTGCCGTTTAAGTAGATATGCAAAAAGGCATATCTGCAAGCCAGTAAAAGGATAATATATGAGATCATTTGATTTTTACCTTGCCACCAATGTGTAAAACAAAAGCTAACACAATGGCAGTTGGAATTCCCACCAAATAATATGATCCAAGATTGATAAATGGACCAATCTTTTGCCATCCACATCCTCTAGCAGTGCCTGATCATCACAACCAGAGCTTCTTATTAGCTAATATCTATACAAAAGAATATTCCTTCATGGCTATGTTTTTATCGGTCAATATCATGCAAGTAATGTGTTGATGTTTTTCCATTTAGTGAGATTTTTGTATAAAGAATTAACTATTTTTACATAGAATTCGATTCTTTATGCAAAGAATTCACTAAAATACAAAAGTCTGTATCAGGTCAATCCTAACTAGATTATTTTTACTCCATAGAGAATAAGTTCATAAAAATGATTTGCATACAATCTCCCGAAAAACAAGACAGTTATTAAACATACTCCAACTTAAACATATGAATCCTTATTTGAGAGGACATATAACTTGGTATCTATATCAAGAATCAAACCTCATTTATTTCAACACCATAAACCAACCCTAGCATCCAATAGGATCATGCTTTATTTCTCTCCAAATAATTAAGAACTTCAAATTAAATTAAAAATATTAAGAATTGGAATATAGAAAACACCTGAGAGAACACACTGGAGTCCATCTAAGAAGTTGGATAAGGCAAGAATTGGCATCATGGAGGCTACATATTTGACCACTTGTATTTCATTGCTATAAGCATAACCCCAGACGTTGCGTATCAAAATCAAGACTGATCCGACCACAAGGCCCACAGTTATGGCCATCACCAAAACCACACACACTGCCAATCGCGCAGCTTCTGGATGCCCTGCTCCTAACTCATTGGAGACTCTGGTGCTGTAATTTACAAACATCAACAAAAAATATTCATTTGTTGATAAGAATTTAAAACAAATATAACAAAAAAATGTTATCAAGTAATGCTACATATCCTGAATTCTTTCATGAAATTCTCATCTAAAATGATACAATAGTTGAATTGTAATTTGACATATGGATAATGGGATTGTGTGGTTAATGATATGACCGTTATAAAGAACCTCTCTTGATTTCTTTGAAGAAGAATCAGGTGCGATTAACTGATTATACGTACAAGAATAAGGAAACTTGCCATATCACCATATCAAGATTTAGTATAACTCACCTCACAGCACCACTAAGTCCAAAAGGAATCATCCAAACAGTTGCAGCTGTGTTCAGGCTGGAAAAATTGAATTTAAATTAGGTAAGCAAAACATTGCAGCAGCATTATATTATCAAAATTCAGAAATTACTAAATATTTGATGGCCAATCTTGTAAGTAACCTGATAGAAAGCACTGAAGTTTCTAACGTTGGATTAGGAAGAAGGCCAGAGAGGAGTACCATCATCTCAAATGACCACATTTCCAAGCTGTTCATCAAAGTCATAGAAACTGCATTAGAATCTTGCACTAAAGATATATAATTATGGAGTGCAATTGTAGAAAAGCGCTTTTGCGTAAAAGTTTTCTTTAGAAACATTTAAAAGTGCTTTATTTGATCTAGAAAAAGCTTTTCGATAATTAATTTTCTATCAAGTGTTTCGTTATAAAATACTTCCAAGTATTTTTCTATCCTACATTTCGTTTTCACTTATTTAAGACACAGGGGACAAAATAGATTCAAAAAGAGTTTTTGACTATAAATAAATATCAAAAACACTGTTTGTAAAGAAACAGATGGAGCATATATAGAGAAATATGTTAACTACCAGACCATAACAGCAGAAGGAATAGCAAGTCTAAGAAAATTGACAATATTCTGAAAGGCCTCCATTGAAAATCCAGTCCAACTATTCTGACATGAAGAAGAAAACTTGACATAAGCCGCCAACAGCAACACATTTATCCAGTAAGAGATCGAATTTGCCACTGCAGCTCCTCTGCTTCCAAGGCCAGACTTGAATACCAAAAACCAGCAAACAGGAAAGTGCAACAACACGGTGATTCCAGAGCTGAGCATCATTGGGAAAACAATGTTTTGCGTTTGTAGGAACCGGATGAGGCACTGAAGAAGACCATACGCAAAAAGGCTGGGGATCATGAACTGTGCATATGTGCCTGCCTCTTCTGATATTTGAGGATCTTGGTGAGCTAAAATGAGAAGAGATTTTGTGTTTGCCCAGATAAAAGCTAGAGGAATGCTAACTATTAGAAGAACAAGCATGGCTCTTTGCATGTGTATTCCCATCAAACGGTACTGTTTGGCTCCATATGATTGCCCACATAGTGTGTCCAATGCACTTGCCATTCCCATCTATTGAAAACAAAAATTAAGTGAAAATCTAACATTATCAGCACCGATACTATTTAGAAAACACTTGAGAGCGAAAACGTTATCAATAAAAGCATTTGATTAACTATTCTCCAAAGGGTTATGTTAACGTGTGTCTTAAGGGCACATCGCACACATTAAGAGGCTATATAACATTACATATTGGCTAAAAACAGAATTTGTATTTTTTCAAGATTCAGGAGTTTATACAATTTTATTTTATTTGCATCGGAGATACTCTAATACAATTGTTTTTGAAAAGAAAAAATCAACAAATATCCGATGTTCGCATAGCCCGGTGGTAACCAGACCTCTCAACAAATGTAGAGGTCCCAGGTTCGAATCTTAAACCCGATTCAAAAAACTAAAAATCTGCTGAAAGACTAATCAGACGTTACAAATTTACAGTACCATATATAGATAACAGCAAATGAAAATTTTCAAATATAAATACACACAAGCATACCATGTAGAAGTGTGAAGTAAAAGAAAACTTACCAACAAGCTGAAACCAGTAACAGAAGCAAAAGAGGTGGCCATGGAAGCACCAGAGAGAGCCAACTCTCCAAGATGACCCACAAACATGACTGATATCATCTGCAAACAAAACTGCAGAAGACTTACAGATATCATTGGCCCTGCAAGCCATAGCTGTTTCTTCACTTCTTCACTAATCTTTTTCCTCCCAAACCCATTTTCATTATCATTTCTTGTCTCTCTATTCACTCCATAAACGTTTTCTTCGGAGATTTGAATCAAAGGAGAATTCAAACACTTCTTTTCATCTGCTCTCTCCATTCTCTTTTTTCCACAGAAAGAGAGAGAGAGAGAGAGAGAGAGAGAGAGAGAGAGAGAGAGAGGGGGGGACGGGGCGGAATATATGAGTTTTACAGCCAATGGGGATTTATATATGTGGAAAGTAATTATTAGTATTTATTTACATAATGACAAAAATTGTTGATATTTATTTTTTTAAAGCAAAAACAGGTGATTTTATTTTTTATTTTATTTTTATTTCTTTATATTTTATATATATATATATAATAGATCACCTACTCACCTCACTTTATTCTTACCTAAATCAATAGTATTGATTAATTCTATCTTTTGGTAGAGTAAAGACACAAAAATCAATAGAAATAATCCAGACCATTGATTTATAATATTAAACACGTGGCAATAGATTATGTAGGTGAGGACAAGGTGATGACAATTAAGGTGAAGATAGGAGATTTTTTTAAAAAATAAAATTAAAAATAAAAAGGGCAAATATTCCAAAAAAAAAAAAAGAAAAAAAAAAAAAGAGTAAGGGTGATTATTAATTTAGTCCTCAGATTTTAGTGACATATCAATATTTTTAACTATTTTTTTCATTTCCGTCACTTCTTTTTTATTTTTTTCAAAATTTGTTTTGTTTATAAGTTTTTTTTTAATTTTATATTATTTTATTAAAATAATTTTATTTTGTATTATATAAATATTTTTTGTGTTGACACATGGTATGTTCATGTTTAAAAACAAAAATACATTTAAAACCGTTAAATTTGACTAACGATTAACTAATAAATGAACCAAATTGATGTATTTACGAAAGAGAGCTTCTTTTGACAATCCAATTTTTCTTTTTACACTTCTTTTCTAAAAGCACTCCATTCTCAAAATTTAAATTTTAAAAAATTCTAAAGACACTTCATTTTGTTACAAAATTATTCTTTTTATCTTTTTTTAATTAAATTATTAAAAAAAGAAAGTATCTCTCTTAAATCATTAGATTAATTATTACATATTAAATACTTTCTCCTAAATTTTTAATTACCATATTAAACTCTCTCTTCTCCAATATATATCTCTAATTTTCTATCTTCATTCTTTTTCAAGTAAGACTAATAGTTAAGAAAAAGAAAACTTACTAATAAACTTGATTTTTAGGAACCATATGTATGTAAAATTTTTTTTAAAAAAAAATAGAAATATGAAAATGCTTTTGGTTACTCTTGTAGGTATGTGATTGCCTAGAGAACTTTAATTCTTTCATTAGTCTTAGAAATTCTGAGTTTAATCGAATCTAGTTAAAACAATTCAAGTTTTCATATATATATATATATTTTAATTTGTTTTTTGACTTTTTAATATATATATATGACTATTAGTAAAAAACTAAAATATTCATAGGTTTTTTTTCTTTAACTATTAATCAAATTGATCGAGAAAGTATGAAAATATGATTATTTTATTTTATTTTTTTTTTGAAAAATTGAGAGATTAATTAGGAGAGAGTGTTTAATATGGTAATAACAGATTTAGGAGATAGGGTTTAATACCTAATATTTAATCTACTGATTTAGGAGAAAGATTTTTTTTTTTTTAATAATTTAATTAGTTTGGAGTGTCTATAATTTTTTTTTTTCTTGTTTAGTAATTTTAATTTAGGTTAAAATTGTCATTAATAAAAAAATTTAAATTGGAGTGTGAATAGATAATTTGTGGATTGTAAGGAGAAGCTCTCTTTACGAAAACTTATGGATCATGGGCACTAAAAAATGAAAGATAGTTAAAAAATGATATTTCATTAAAACAAAAAATGATATTTCATTAAAACATGGATACTAAATTAATAATAACACAAAAAGTAAATCACTATAGTTATCCATGTTAAATGATTCTTACGATAATTTTTATATAAGACACATAGGAACCATAAATTATTTTCATTGAGACAGAGGAACGGTTTAATTAATGAAAAAGATAGATAATGGCAAATAATTAGGAAATTGTTTGTGCCAATAAGGGCGTAGCTCAGCTGGTAGATGAACGAACTTGGGCTTGGGCATGGGCAAAATGACTCACATGTCAACGGCTTAAATTCTACCAATGACGAAAGCTTTCAAAAAAAAAAACCTGATCCCGAATTAATAAATATTGTCAAAAAAAAAAAAAAAAAGGAAATTGTCGGCTTTGACCCTTAACTTAGCAGTAAATTTAAAATTAGCAAACTTGAATTTTTTTCTTTTATTATATTGTCATTATTTATCACTAAGTTCACAATGATATATATGTTGACTGAGTTACTCATCTTATAAATTTAAACAATTTTCCCTCGTAAAACCTTCTCTCTCTCTCCACTGGATTTGTCTCTCTTCTCCATTTTCTCTTTGCATCTCTCTTATATATGTAACTTTGTGTCTCACCATCCAAATGATTCCAATGACATTATGGGAGCAAATTTGCTCTCCATATCCCCTCTCATGGTTTCGTGAAACCTCTCTTATATATGTAACTTTGTTCTCATCATCAAAATGATTCCAACGACATATTATGGACGCAAATATGATCTCCATCTCCCCTCTCATTGTTTCACGAAATCATCGTTGACAGTTGTAAATGGTGGTTGCACATCTCCATCGATTAATCAGTTTCATGTCATTTTGCATCTCCATTGATCGATCAATCAATTTCATCGACGGAGAGGGGAGGCTTGCCTCTCAGTGGTCGGTGGGGGAGGCTTGAGTGTCCCACACCTAGAGATCGATGGATCTCCACCCATTTTTTCTTTTTCCATTTTTTAATTTGTTAATAAATATCTACTATCCATATCAAAAATGACCGGTGGAGATCCAATTTTGTTTTTAAAAAAAATTAAATTTATTAAACAATTAATATATTTTTTTTAATTCTTTCCATTTTGTATATATATATTTTCCATTTTTATTTTTGTTTTGTTTTTTATTTTATTTTATGGGTTCACGTGTCACATGTGTATATCTATTGAGTATAAAGACATAAATACTCCTATTTCCGTTAATTTTGGCTAACCATTGACTGATTGAGGGACTATTTTGATGTATTTTTTTAAAAGTTGATGACCAAAGAATCTAATATCCATGTTGAGTAAAAAATGATGTTTCCACAAAATATAGTGACTAAAATGTAATTCCCCAATTACAAATGTATTGAGATCACTTTCTTTGACTTTTCTTCATTTAATATAGAAAAAAAAATTGGATGGTGGAAATGAATCAGTAAATCAATAATTGACGTTAAAACAAAAAAGGTTGACTGAAGTGTACAAGTTGGATACGATTATGCAAATAGCAAACAATGTGACTACTGACTTGCTCTCCAAACTATGGAGCATGCTTGAAAGCTGTCATGTTTCATAATCTTTTACTAATAATTTCATATATTGAAAAGAAAGTGATTTGTCCTTTCTCCTTGTCATTTTGAGATACTAACCGGCAACCGGTCGAGTGAATTGAACTTGGAACGTTGTCATACTGAATGAGCTTTCTCTACCAACCGAAAGCTACATTAAACGATGGTATTTCAATGTCAATTTAGGTTTTTTATTGCATATTCTTTACATTCTACACAACCACATGAAGATTAAAACCTAAAGCCTCTTACAATTGTTTATAAAAACATTAACGATCGAACTTTGTTATAGGTTAACACTTAACAAAGTAAGGATGTGATTCACATGAAATATATGGAAAACATATTTTAATGAAAAGCCTCTTTTTTTTGGCTAATAAACTCAATAGTATTATTCCTTGAAAAAAAAAATCTTTAACAAAAGAATTTATTAAGAGTTTTTTGAAAATTAAATATTTTGATGAGGGTTTTTCTATCTTAAAAATGTTTTTAACTATTTTGAGATAAATAGAATTTAAAAATCTTTTCTCACACATAGGACAATCGGTCTTTTTGAGTAAACTTTTATCAGTTGCATAGTGTTTCAAATACGTAATCGTAACAACTTTGTTAACTTTATCTCATCTTAAATTATATAATAAATAACCTTTTTTAATATACAATTGGCATCATATTAAAAAGAAATTGTAATAGGCTTATAAATTAATATTGAGAATTATTTATTTATTTGAATTTAACATCTATTGTATCAGGTCTATCGGAACTTAACAAAATTAAACACAATATTAAATAAGTCTGAATGTCTATTGATGTTTAGTCCTTTACATATGCATAATGAGACTTGAACTCTCATCATTAACGTATATCGAGGAAGATTTATACACCACTCAATGAAAATCAAATATATTATTAAGAGTACTCTTTCCACTAAGCTACTGCAAATGGTATATCTAATGATGGATCTTTATTCAAGGGAGGTAGACATCCAATCTCCATAATTTTTTTTTTCTAAGTTGATCTTCACCTTCAATCTTTGAGATGAAGGGTGGAGATCGATCCATCAATTTTTTTATTTTAATTTTCTCAAATTTTGTTTGTTTTAATTATGTTTAATTTTTTTTAAATATTTTGTTTCAATTATGTTTTATCTCCACTGTCCATCTTTGAGAGGGATGAACGGTGTATTTTATTTTTTCAGTTTTCAATTTTCAATTTTTTTTAGTCAATTAAAATCAAAGGGTAAAATAGACTTAGAAAAATCTGTGACCATTAACCATCAAAAATTTGGTCAAATAACCTAAATGAGCTATTTTTATAATTATAAACCGATTCTATGAAAAATCAAAAATGCAAAGATTAAAAAAAAAAAAACGACGTTTCCAATTACCAAGGGCTAAACTGTAAATAGTCAAAACAATGTCAAATGCCAAATTGAAATGAAAAGACATTTGTGCCCTTCTAAAGCCGGTCGCCTTCCATTCTCTTTCACAGCGCACTTCGTGGCATTCCCACACGGCCACACCACACTCTACCTCGTAGGCTCGTACAGTCGTACTCTCAATTTTCTGTTCTCTCCCAAAACCCTCGTCGTAGCATCAACACCCACTTTGACGAGGTAAGCATAAATACAATATAAGCTTGAAGTTTTTAAGAGTTTCTCTGGATTTCGTTTAAAATCATTTTTGGGTTGTATTTGTTCAATGCGGGTTTCCAAGATCATACATTTTAATATATATTGCTTGATTGTTTGAACTTGTATTATTAGTTTAACATTGTGGTGCATGCTAAGTGTTCGATTAAATGCCTAATAGAAGAGTTGAGTTTATTTTTAATGATTTTGCTACTTTTTTTTTATTTTTATTATTTTAAATGATGTATTCTAAGACCTGAGTTCAAAATGTGGTGTGAGAATTTGTTAGGATCTCATTAGTAATGCAATACAGCTCTAGTTTTTGTTAGTTTTATCAAAAATAAATCTTATATATATATTCGTTTCGATAAGGGATTCTTCCCCTCTTGTAAGGAGAGGATGCCCAATGAGATATATACCCACTACTAATCACATACTTAGCTAATGAGTCACCCAGTTGGGAATAATGGGCTGCTGTGGATGATGGTTGCGGTTGCGGAAGCCTGGTGGAATGTTATGTGACTAATTGATCCCACTTTGGTAAGTATGGGAATCTCATTGGACTAATTGATCCCACATTGGTAAGCATGGGAATCTCATTGGACACCCTCTCTTTATAAGCCGGTTTTTAAGGATGAGTTCTTCAAATGAAACTTTTGTCAGAGTGAGTTTGGATGGTAATATGATATTTGAGTGTTTTTAATTGATTTTAATTTTATATGGGTAAAATTTCTTCCAATAAGAGTGTGGATAGTTTTGAGGTTTCTGACGTTTGGTGGTCAAATTTCTTTAGTTCTTCGTACAAAGTGGTCATTACAGTGAGTTACTCTAAAGAAAATTATACTTTTGAGTTTCTGTACATGGGTTACTGGCTTATTGCCAAATGGGTCAACGGCCATGTAACCAATACACTGTGTATGTACAGTAAATGGATGTGTCTGTGTTTTTACTCTCTTTAGCTGATCAGAAAATGTAGGACAAATGTTTTGGTTCTCAGATTTCCTAATAATCCCTCGACTATTCCAGGTAGACCTAGTTGGCTTGATTTTGGAATTTTGGGCCTATCTCTCTCCCACTCTCTTTCTCTCTCCAAATATGATAAATATTAGCACAACACACTATTATAAGGATAAGGCCTTTCCTTCCCAAATTGGTTCACTATATCAATCACCAACTTCTTTCTATATAGCAGATTTTTTTTTTCTTAACTATTATTGTTATGTATATATATTTTTTTGGACTTCACAGCCTAACTTTTTTGTAATTTGATGTGGAATTAGTGTTTTTTTTAATGGGACTCCATTATCTCTGAGCTGATTGACTTGTTAATGATTCGACTCTTTTTGTCCTTGTCAAGATGATCAAGTTCTTGTTCTATCTTTAATCTTAGACTGGATTGTAGTACGACTTTTATGATATTGAACACAAGGCATGAAATGAAACACAGAAGAACTTTGAGATGTGATAATATAATATAGTTTGTATTTACATTTTCTTTATTTATATGGGAGGACAGGTTGGATGGTTGTAGAGCAACCTGCCCTTGTTTCCTTTTTTAATTTGAGTATTTTCTTTTCACTGATCTAGTTCAGAAACACACTTTGGAAATGCATGTGCTTGTGTGTTCTCCTGTGTGATATTGGCAAGCATTCTTTTTTTAGTTTACAGCTTAGATAAAATAAACAAGCATTCTTTTTTTTTAGTTTGGCAGTTTGTGAGGCCTATGGTCTGATATACAACAATTGTGAAGAATTGTTAATTTGAAAGTCTCTTCAAACTTCTCTAAATGTTCTATCTTTAATCAGGTAGTGACAAAGGTTTTATAGTAATTTGAAGTCAAAGTGATCATCTTACTTCAAAAAAAACAGTGGAGAGATGAGTGGCAGTAGCCTGAAGAATGTATTGACCACAGCAGTCATGACAGGGGTGAACGAGGCTAGGGCAAGGATTTTCAGACACGCACTTAACCCAACAGGGCAAAGATCTCCCCACAAGATTTTACGCAAGAAGCTCATTGGTGATAAAGTTTCAGAATGGTATCCACATGGTATACAAAAAGATGACCCCCTTTTTATGGCCCGACAAGAACAAGAGCGCTTATCCAAGCTTGAAATGTTGAAGCGGCGTGGCAAGGGACCACCCAAGAAGGGCCAAGGGAAGCGAGCTGCAAAACGTAGCAAGTAGAGTTAATACACCAGGTGCTTTTCAACTTTCGCCGCCGTGATGTTTAAGGAAATTATTCTAAGGTTGATGTTTTTTTTCTCTCACATTTTGCTTCTTGATTCACATAGCTAGTTCCTTCTCTGATCTTGGAACAGTTTTGCCAGCACTTTAAAGCCTCGATAGAACTTCCTCCTAGATACACTTTTGTAACCCACCTCGTACTCTCTGTTCAATTTGTATCTCAGGATATTACTTGAGAGTTGCAAGCTGCATTTCTTTAGGTCTCTGCTGAGCATGATGGATCCAGCACAATGTGCGTTTGCAGTGGAAATTGCTTATTATTTGGAGATTGTTTTCAAGTTTTCATATGGTGCTTCAGAGTGCAATTCTTATTTCTTAGACTGCTAATTATTCACTTGAAGATGTCAATTCAGCCAACTATGAATGGGTATTGGTCTAGCTTTAGAATCTGATGGATTGAAACCTCTACTGAATGAGAAAAACTTGCATGAGATGGTCTTATTGCCACATGGTGAGACTATCCAATGAAAGTGCACCATTTACATTGGTAACATAAAAATATACTTTCAAAGTTCCACACGGCACATTTTCATTGGACAGTCTCTTTGCCACGTTAGTGAGACCGTCCCATGCAAGTTTTTCTCCTACTAAATTTAGGTTTTGAGTAGATTAATGAGATTGTTATTCTTTCAAATGTTTTTGTTTCATGAATGAAGTTGAGTTTATAGGTAACAGGCTTGTGTGAGGAGTCTAGCATCCTTTTATACGAGTGCATTGGTGGAGAAAATTTTAGGTGGGACGGTCTTACCATGAGATTTTCACTAAAAAAGACAAAATACGCCGTTGTTTTCTAATTGAGGGACTTTGAAAGGGTTTATCTAAGCTTTTGAGGATCCTCAATATGTTGGGACGGTCTCAACATAAGACTTTCACTAGAAAAACAACACACGGCAGTGTGTTGAGACTTTTTTCAAATGGAAAATTAATTAAATGAATCTTGACCTTTCATTCTTTCAATTGTTTCAATTGTCACATGTAACAAGATCCTCAAATGCTTAGGTAGAGCATAGCAAAACAACACATGCCGTTGTTTTCAGATTGAGGACCTGAACGGTTGCAATAAGAGTTTGCCATTTTTCCCCTTATTTTTTGTTTGTGAATTTGTATGACTAAACTTGTAGGGTACTGAGACTCCAGTAATATATCAAACCCCAAAAACAATTAAACATCTTGTGGTAAAACTCATGTTATTTATCATCTGAAATACATTGACGATATAGAAATAGAATTATTTAAGAGTAATGAAAAAATGGGTTCGATTAATGTCTGTTTTGTTGGATTGAACAATTGAATTTATTAATACAGTCCAAGCAATTGTTTTTGAAAATGACCCCTGCAGTATACCAAACCACTTTATCACAAAGTTATCGACCACATTGTAAGCATCAATATTTTTTTTAGAATTTTTTTAATTTGATAGGATAAAAGATCTGTCTGGCCATGGATATATCTAATCCATAAGACTTGAAAGAAAACTCCACGGACATATTTATAAAAATCATTATGAGATTTATAAACTCTCGACTATGGGAGTGTAGATGCAAACCGCTTGAACTAAAAAAAAAAAAGGGTGTATTTAAAATGTATTGTATATATTTACTTGACATGACTTTAGAGAGCATTTGATCAATATGACAGAATTCTTGCATGGATCTTCTTTATTTTGATTCACATGACAAATATGTTAATTAAATCTGTACTAATTAACTAATGCTTAAAAAAAAAAAAAAAACCTTCTTTATTTTTATTTTTATTTTTTAAATTAAAACCTTCTTTATTTTGATTCACGTGATATATCTGTTAATTAAATCCGTACTAATTAACTGATGCTAAAAATCCGAACCTGCGTACCCGCGAACAATATAAATTATATAATATTTTATTATTTAAAATATTATAAATTTAAACTTCAATAAAAACTTTTTAATTATATAGAGAATAAAATGTAAACATTTCAATCTATTAAGTGTTTTTATTCTTTAAAATTATAATATTTCATATATTTAAATAATATTGAAATAATTTTCAAAAAAAAAAAAAAAATTGGCGGGTTTACGGGTTCACGGGTTTTAGCCGTGGACTCGCTTGTTTCACGGGTTCGTGGGCGGGTTTAGGTGTCCCCAAAACACGCGGGTAAAACCCGAACCCGTTTATTTTCGTGGGTTCACGAGTGGGTTTGGTAATCACAAAATTTCACGGGTTTGGGTATGGATTTTGCCAAACCCGCCTGAACCCGCCCCATTATCATTCCTAGGTAAGACTCAAATGGAGACCCACATTTGGAACTCAGTTTGGATCTAATCTGGTGGGTCCCACAAATGAGTCTTTTTTTTTTTGGATTCCATTGTACCCCATTGTGCCCTCCCACTAGATCCACTTAAAAGTGGGTCTTATGAAATAGGTATATTTTGAGTCTCATTGTGGATGCTCTTATGAGAGAAGAGAGAGAAGGGGAGTAGGATTATACTCTCTTCGGTTTCCAAAAGTTACATAACCCAATGGGCTAGCCCCATATTTATATGACCGAATGAGTGTAGGGACCTCCCCATGTTCCAAATATTGACCCATCCCATTATAGGTCCAAAACAAACACAAGAGGGTACAATAAGGTCACACTAATACAAAATCATACCACTGGATTTGGGTACACCAAAATGGTCCATTAACAAAATGATCACAAGTCAAATGGACCTACACAAAATGCTCCAGAATATTTGACATTAACCATACGTATTATCCGGATGTCCACATAATATTAATAATGATTAAGTTAGTCCACATAAATGTAGGAAATAAAAAACAACAGATTTTGGATTGTTGGGGAATTAATTTTGGGATTCAATTGAAAGGAGATTGCTTTCAATTTTTTGTGTCCGGTGTGATGCATGATGATTGATGTGATTCAAGTGAGGAGATTTCTTGTTCCTCTTACATGGCCCATGTAACATGGATTGTGTGTGGACATTGAAATTGTTGTCAAAACTCAAAGCACTATGAAAGGCAAATGGTGCTGGCCTGCTGGGAGTTGCTTTGATTTATGGCTTTCAATTAAATTTGAAAGCAATCAAGGAGCTTCAAGAAATGTTCATATTATAATTATTATTTTCAAAAACAGGCAAATGTTTGCTTGTTGAGAAAACTCAGAAAAAGAGAAAATGTATTTATTTTAGATGAATTTCATGAACTTCCAAATGTTTGCTTGGATTTCCATCTTTGTTGGCGATTGGTGATGCGCGATTCTTAGATGAACTCGTTTGATTAATATGTGAAGAATGAAATTTCTAAAAAATATTTGTTGTTGATATGAGCTGTTGTTGTGAATTCGTTTGGTGGTGTGAGTTGATATTTTGGTTGTTGTGGTGGAATTGAAGCAAGAACATGGGAAGTGTTCAGATCCATGGAGATGCGGTAGGAGATCACTATGGATCTAGATTGAATTGGGTCTCCAATTTTTAATTTTTAATTTTTAATTTTTCAATTTATTATTTAAAAAAAAATAAAAGTTATCTCCACCGTTCATCTCTTAGATGGAGGGTGGATATCCATCTCTTTTTTTATATATAAAAAAAAAAAAAATTTTGTTAAGAAAACAAGTAGAAAAAAAAAAAAAAAAAAGCCCAAAAATAGATGAGACAATTCTGTTTATTTTTTTCTTTCAAAATCAGTTTTGGTTTTTATATTTCAATAATTTTTTTATTTTCTTTCAATTTTTTCCCGTTTTTATAAATTTTTTAATTCTTTATTTTCTTAATAATTATTTTTTTATTTAATAATTAATTATAAAGGGTAAAATGGTTAATTCGTAGTTTCTATCATGTTTGACCGTCAAAATTAGGGTTTAGGGTCCAAATTGATGTATTTATAAAAAGTGAGGGACCAAGGGTCCTAAAAACGTAAACACGCTTAAAAGTTGGTCTTTCCCCAAAACTTAGGGACTAAACTGATATCGAGAACTGAGAAGGTTGTTATTCCTTCAATCAGCATTCTTTTTACATAATTGCTATTCAAAGAAAAAGCTGCAGATCTTTTCCCTTTGTGAATACATTTTTTTATCTGTTCTAAATGGCTCAATGGTCTAACCGGTTTTTGAATGAAAATGAGAACTTTCAAGCATTGAATTCAGTTTAACATCTATCTTAAAAACAAACCATGTTAGCTGTTGCATTTTCAGTTAAATATCAATCTGTTATTGGACTATATTCATGACTGTTTAATCTTTTCAAATGGCAAAACTTGCTCTACAACAAGAATCTTTTGAAGCCAACATCCAAGATGCTGAAAACACTCTCGTAGCCATGAAAAGAAGAGGCTTCATCTGTGATTATATGACATCACTGACTCTATCCGTAGCTTTCTTAAGCATGTAGAAGAAACTTGTATTAGAACACCTCTTGTGAGCCAGGCCGCATCCAAAAAAAGTGTAAATGGTAGCGAGTACTATTACCAAAATCCAAAATCTTCCACTTTTATTTTTATTTTTCGGTTACTTGATGATTTCTGCTCTACTGTTAGGCATTTTCATGACACAATATTAACCGGGATTATTGAGTTATAGACTCTATCCGTAGCTTTTTTTGCCTAAACAAGAAAGAGAAAACAGTAGTCAGATACGACAAATAACCACTAAACTCAAAAGATAGACAAATATAATCTTCTTGATAAAATTGCTCTGATGTCACATTACTAAAGTCTGAAGCTTAATGATAGTATCTTAGCTCAAACAATGATAGCATACAACATAATTAACAAGCAAATGAGTGTGTTACCTCTTGTTCCCAATTAGTGCGAATGGTAACAATGAAAAGAGATAAAACTTGCACAACAAGGGCACATATAATACCCAGCCAAAGCCCCTACAAACAACATATATCCATAAAGATTATTCATTTGCCGTTTAAGTAGATATGCAAAAAGGCATATCTGCAAGCCAGTAAAAGGATAATATATGAGATCATTTGATTTTTACCTTGCCACCAATGTGTAAAACAAAAGCTAACACAATGGCAGTTGGAATTCCCACCAAATAATATGATCCAAGATTGATAAATGCACCAATCTTTTGCCATCCACATCCTCTGGCAGTGCCTGATCATCACAATAGGAGCTTCTTATTAGCTAATATCGATGCAAAAGAATATTCCTTTCTGACTATATTTTTATCGGTAAATTATTATGTAAGTAATGTCTTGATGTGAAGTTTTTTCCATTTAGTGAGGTTTCTGTGTATAAAGAATTAACTAGTTTTACATAGAATTCAATTCTCTGTGTAAGGAATTCACTAAAATACAAAAATCTGTATCAAGTCAATCATAACTAGATAATTTTTACTCCATAGAGAATAAGTTCATAAAAATGATTTGCATACAATCTCTCGAAAAACAAGACAGTTATTAAATATACTCCAACTTAAACATATGAATCCTTATTTGAGAGGACATATAACTTGGTATCTATATCAAGAATCAAACCTCATTTATTTCAACACCATAAACCAACCCTAGCATCCAATAGGATCATGCTTATTTCTTTCCAAATAATTAAGAACTTCAAATTAAATTAAAAATATTAAGAATTGGAATATAGAAAACACCTGAGAGAACACACTGGAGTCCATCTAAGAAGTTGGATAAGGCAAGAATTGGCATCATGGAGGCTACATATTTGACCACTTGTATTTCATTGCTATAAGCATAACCCCAGACATTGCGTATCAAAATCAAGACTGATCCCACCACAAGGCCCATAGTTATGGCCATCACTGACACCACACACACTGCCAATCGTGCAGCTTCAGGATGCCCTGCTCCTAACTCATTGGAGACTCTGGTGCTGTAATTTACAAACATCAACAAAAAAATATTCATTTGTTGATAAGAATTTAAAACAAATATAACAACAAAAAAATGTTATCAAGTAATGCTACATATCCCGAATTCTTTCATGAAATTCTCATCTAAAATGATACAATAGTTGAATTGTAATTTGACGTATGGATA
The DNA here is from genome assembly GCA_008009225.1 of Acer yangbiense. NCBI lineage: Eukaryota > Viridiplantae > Streptophyta > Magnoliopsida > Sapindales > Sapindaceae > Acer > Acer yangbiense. The sequence goes on from CM017771.1 coordinate 16,296,137, forward strand.
ATGGGATTGTGTGGTTAATGATATGACCGTTATAAAGAATCTCTCTTGATTTCTATGAAGAAAAATCAGGTGCGATTAACTGATTATACGTACAAGAATAAGGAAACTTGCCATATCACCATATCAAGATTTAGTATAACTCACCTCACAGCACCACTAAGTCCAAAAGGAATCATCCAAACTGTTGAACTTGTGTTCAAGCTGGAAAAAAATTGAATTTAATTTAGGTCAGCAAGACGTTGCAACAGCATTATATTATCAAAAGTCAGAAATTACTAAATATTTGACGGCCAAACTTTTTAAGTAACAAATATAATTAAAGTTGTCCGTCAAGTAACCTGATAGAAAGCACTGAAGTTTCTAACGTTGGATTAGGAAGGAGACCAGAGAGAAGTACCATCATCTCAAATGACCACGCTTCCAAGCTGTTCATCAAAGTCATAGAAACTGCATTAGAATCCTGCACTAAAGATATATAATTATGGAGTGCAATCTTAGAAAAGCGCTTTTGCATAAAAGTTTTCTATAGAAACATTTTAAAGTGCTTTATTTGATCTAGAAAAAGCTTTTCGATAATTAATTTTCTATTAAGTGCTTCGTTATAAAATACTTCCAAGTATTTTTCTGTCCTACATTGCGTTTTCACTTATTTGAAGACACGGAGGACAAAATAGATTCAAAAAGAGCTTTTGACTATAAATAAGTATCAAAAACACTGTTTGTAAAGAAACAGATGGAGCATATATAGAGAAATATGTTAACTACCAGACCATAACAGCTGAAGGAATAGCAAGGCTAAGAAAATTGACAATATTCTGAAAGGCCTCCATTGAAAATCCTGTCCAAGTTTTCTGACATGAAGGAGAAAACTTGACATAAGCCGCCAACAGCAACACATTTATCCAGTAGGAGATCGAATTTGCCACTGCAGCTCCTCTGCTTCCAAGGCCAGACTTGAATACCAAAAACCAGCAAACAGGAAAGTGCAACAACACGGTGATTCCGGAGATGAGCATCATTGGGAAAACAATGTTTTGCGTTTGTAGGAACCGGATGAGGCACTGAAGAAGACCATACGCGAAAAGGCTGGGGATCATGAACTGTGCATATGTGCCTGCCTCTTCTGATATTTGAGGATCTTGGTGAGCTAAAATGAGAAGAGATTTTGTGTTTGCCCAGATAAAAGCTAGAGGAATGCTGACTATTAGAAGAACAAGCATGGCTCTTTGCATGTGTATTCCCATCAAACGGCACTGTTTGGCTCCATATGATTGCCCACATAGTGTGTCCAATGCACTTGCCATTCCCATCTATTGAAAACAAAAATTAAGTGAAAATCTAACATTATCAGCACCGATACTATTTTAGAAAACACTTGAGAGTCAAAACGTTGTCAATAAAAGCATTTGATTAACTATTTTCCAAAAGGTTATGTTAACGTGTGTCTTAAGGGCACTTGCCGATATATAACATTACATATCGGCTAAGAACAGAATTTGTATTTTTTCAAGATTCAAGAGTTTATACAATTTTATTTTATTTGCATTGGAGATGCTATAAATACAATTTTCTTTGAAAAGACAGATCAACAAATATCTTGTGTTCGTATAGCCCGGTGGTAACCGGACCTCTCAACAAATGTAGACGTCCCAAGTTCGAATCTTAAACCCGATTCAAAAAACTAAAAATCTGCTGAAAGACTAATCAGACGTTACAAATTTACAGTACCATATATAGATAACAGCAAATGAAAATTTCCAAATATAAATGTACACAAGCATACCATGTAGAAGTGTGAAGTAAAAGAAAACTTACCAACAAGCTGAAACCAGTAACAGAAGCAAAAGAGGTGGCCATGGAAGCACCAGAGAGAGCCAACTCTCCAAGATGACCCACAAACATGACTGATATCATCTGCAAACAATACTGCAGAAGACTTACAGATATCATTGGCCCTGCAAGCCATAGCTGTTTCTTCACTTCTTCACTAATCTTTTTCCTCCCAAACCCATTTTCATTATCATCTCTTGTCTCTCTATTCACTCCATAAACGTTTTCTTCGGATATTTGAATCAAAGGAGAATTCAAACACTTCTTTTCATCTGCTCTCTCCATTCTCTTTTTTCCGCAGAAAGACAGAGAGAGAGAGAAAACGGGGGGGGGGGGGGGGGGGGGGGGGGGGGGGGGTGGTTTACAACCAATGGGGATTTATATATGTGGAAAGTAATTATTAGTATTTATTTGCATAATGACAAAAATTGTTGATATTTATTTTTTAAAGCAAAAACAGTTGATTTGAATTTATTTTTTTATTAAAAAAAAAAGAGTAAGGGTGATAATCAATTTAGTCCTTAGATTTTAGTGACATATCAATATTTTTAATGTTATAAATATTTATATATTTCCCACCGCCTGTCCACTTGGTTAGCAGTCCACTTGATAGATATTTTGCTTCACCTCTAAATAAATGATGCAAGCAGTGATGCTAATAGGCAAGTGGCCAAGTGCAATCAAAGTCTATAAATATGAAGACCAAATTCATTGTAAACGTTAGCTCACAAAATTCATATACAGAGCAAATGTTCTCTCCTCTTATTTCTTCTATCTGATCTATCTCGTCTCTCTCCTGTCTCTCTCTCACTTTAATATTTGTTTCATATATGTTCTTCATTTGTTTCATATATGTTCTTCAACTGTTCTTCATTCATCTCTATTGTTCTTCAATCAATTTATAACATTTAACTATTTTTTTCATTTCCGTCTCTTCTTTTTTAATTTTTCAAAATTTGTTTTGTTTATAAGTTATTTAAAATTTTATATTATTTTATTAAAATAATTTTATTTTGTATTATATAAATATTTTTTGTGTTGACGCGTGGTATGTTCATGTTTAAAAATAAAAATACATTTAAAACCGTTAAATTTGACTAACGATTAACTAATAAATGAACCAAATTGATGTATTTACGAAAACTTATGGACCATGGGCACAAAAAAATGGAAGATAGTTAAAAAATGATATTTTATTAAAACATGGATACTAAATTAATAATAACCCAAAAAGTAAATTACTGTAGTTATCCATGTTAAATGATTCTTACAATAATTTTTAAGTAGAATTTCACATAAGTCCTACCTTTTTGGTTATTTGTCACATTCATAAATATCTTTTCAAATTCATCACTTTAGTCCTTATTTTTTCCAAAACTCATCACTTTAGTCCATTTGACTAAATATGTGAAAGTCAACTATTTTAAAACCTATGAAAGTACATTTTTACCCCTATTACTATTTAAATTAGCTAAAATGATTATCTTAGCTTTAAATTAAAATGAAAAACAATAAAATTCTCAACAATAAAATCTTAAATAAATATATTACATAAAAAAAGCTTAAATAAATAATTAAAAAATTCATTAACTTTTTCTTATTTTGTATTTTTTTTTTCATAATGGATTTTTATTTAGCTAAAATGATTATCTTAGCTTTAAATTAAATTGAAAAACAATAAAATTCTCAATAATAAAATCTTAAATAAATAGATTACAAAAAAAAATTATGCAAAAAAAAATCATTTAAAGCTAAAATAATCATTTTAGCTAAATTAATATCCATTATGACAAAAATATAAAAAAAAAAAAAAAAAAAAGAGACAAAATTAATGGATTTTATTATTATTTATTTAAGATTTTTTTTGTAATATATTTATTTAAGATTTTATTATTGAGAATTTTATTATTTTTCTTTTTAATTTAAAGTTAATATAATCATTTTAGCTAAATTAAATAGTAATAAGGGCAAAAGTGTACTTTCATAGGTTTTAAAATAGTTGACTTTCACATATTTGGTCAAATGGACTAAAGTGATGAGTTTTAGAAAAAGTAAGAACTAAAGTGATGAGTTTAGAAAGACATTGATAAAGGTGATAAATCACCAAAAAAGGTAAGACTTATGTGAAATTCTGCCTAATTTTTATATAAGACACATAGGAACCATAAAAAAAATTCGTTGAGATAGAGGAACGGTTTAATTAATGAAAAAGATATATAATGGCAAATAATTAGGAAATTGTTTGTGCCAATAAGGGCGTAGTTCAGCTGGTAGATGGACGAGCTTGGGCTTGGGCAAAATGACTCACAGGTCAACGGCTTGAATCCTACCAATGGTGAAAGCTTTCAAAAAAATATTTGATCCCGAATTAATAAATATTGTAAAAAAAAAAATTAGGAAATTGTCGACTTTGACCCTTAACTTAATAGTAAATTTAAAATTAGCAAACTTGAAATTTTTTCTTTTATTGTCATAATTTATCACTGAGTTCACAATGATATATATGTTGATTGAGTTACTCATCTTATAAATTTAAACCATTTTCCCTCATAAAACCTTTTCTCTCTCCCTCCATTAGGCCTCTCTCTCTCAAACTTTCTTCACTTCCTCCACTGGATTTGTCTCTCTTCTCCATTTTCTTATATAAAAATTATTGGTGTAAATTATTCCAATGACATTATGGGCGTGAATTTGCTCTCCATATCCCCTCTCATGGTTTCGTGAAACCTCTCTTATATATGTAACTTTGTTCTCATCATCAAAATGATTCCAACGACATAATATGGATGCAAATCTAATCTCCATCTCTCCTCTCATTGTTTCACGAAATCGTTCGTTGATAGTTGTAAATGGTGGTTGCAAATCTCCATCGATCAATCAGTTTCATGTCATTTCGCATCTCCATTGATCGATCAATCGATCGGTTTCATTGACGGCGAGGGGAGGCTCGCCTCTCAGTGGCCGGTGGGGGAGGCTTAAGTGTCCCCCGCCTAGAGATCGATGGATCTCCACCCATTTTTTCTTTTTCCATTTTTTAATTTGTTAATAAATATCTATTGTCCATATCAAAGATGACCGGTGGATATCCAATTTTGTTTTAAAAAAAATTAAATTTATTAAGCAATTAATATATATTTTTAATTTTTTCCATTTTGTATTTATATATATTTTTTTCCATTTTTATTTTTGTTTTGTTTTTTATTTTATTTTACAGGTTCACGTGTCACATGTGTATATTTATTGAGTATAAAGACGTACATACTCCTATTTCTGTTAATTTTGGCTAACCATTGATTGATTGAGGGACTATTTTGATGTATTTTTTAAAAGTTGATGACCAAAGAATCTAATATCCATGTTGAGTAAAAAATGATGTTTCCACAAAATATAGTGACTAAAATGTAATTCCCCAATTACAAATGTATTGAGATCACTTTCTTTGACTTTTCTTCATTTAATAAAGAAAGAAATGAATCAGTAAATCAATAATTGACGTTAAAACAATATTTAATGAAGACTAAAGAAACACTAAAAGGTTGACTGAAGTGTACAAGTTGGATACGATTATGCAAATAGCAAACAATGTGACTACTGACTTGCTCTCCAAACCATGGAGCATGCTTGAAAGCTGTCATGTTTCATAATCTTTTATTAATATTTTCATATATCGAAAAGAAAGCGATTTGTCCTTTTTCTTTTGTCATTTTGAGATACCAACCGGCAACCGGGTTGAGTGAATCGAACTTGGAACGTTGTCATATTGAATGAGAGTCTTCTATCAACCGAAAGCTACATTAAGCGATGGTTTTTCAATGTTATTTTAGGTTTTTTATTGCATATTCTTTACATTCTACACAACCACATGAAGATTAATTAAAACCTAAAGCCTCTTAGGGCTCGTTTGGGATAGCTTTTACCTTTGGCTTTTGACAGTAGAAGAAGAGAAATAAAAGCCTGAGCTTTTCAGTTACCGTTTGGATGGTATATTTCAGAAGAGCTTTTATATCTAGAAAAGCTTTTGAGACTGTTTGGTTGAAACATTTTAAAATCTCTTATAATTATGATGTGACATTTTTACCCTTCAAGAAGAGCTTTTGACTATGTTTGGTTGTAACAATTTAAAATCTCTTCTAACTATAATATACATTTTTACCTTAATTGGAAGAGATAATATATTTACATTTTTTTAAATAAAAGTTTACTTCATATTATAACATTCTTTCAACTATATTTCCTTAAAAATTATACTAAAATAAAATAAAGTAATATAATTCATTTAAAATTATAAATAAATCAGTGATTCGGTGCATAATAATTTATTACAAATTAAGTTGATAATTGTTCTAAAACAAATCTTAATGATAAAATGAATAAGAAAATTATCAAAGCATTAATTCTCTAGCAATTCTATCACGAACAACCCCCATAAACGATTCTTCGTACTCAGGCTCAGACACGTAATATTGATTTTCTGAGAACCAAAACCATATACTAATTTTTTTTTTTTTTTAAAACACCAAAACTACACTTTTTTGTTTTTACCCAGAAATGTTTCAACATCCAAAAGATTTATTCAGCTCTTTGTTTACTTAATACCAATAGTGAATAAAGAAATCCTGTTTGAAAGCAAATTACATGTATAAAAGCACCATAATAAAAGGCTATTGATGTCTATCTTCTAACAATTACACAAAATCACAAATAGATAACACTCAAAGGTTGCTGGCATTCAATTATACAAACACCAGCATTTTCATTCAATCTAGTTTAAACAAAAATCATGATGTCTATCTTCTAACAATTACACAAATAGATAATACTCAAACCAAGTTAAAAGCATGTCAAATTTTTTTTTACAGGGACTTAAGCCATAAGGCCCATAACACAAGCCATTGTAGTAACAAGGCCAAAGACAAATGGTCCAACTCATGAAATACTAGTGCAACACCACAAAATGACATCCTAGTATGTAGTCTCTCTCTCTCTCTCTCCCTTTAAACTATTCAACCCATCAAACTATGGAGCCAACTTTGGCAGTTGAGTGATGTCAACCTTCTCATCTTTCTTTGCTTCTCCTAGTAAACCTCCAATAATAGATACCGGAAAGACACCTCTGAATTTCTGCAAAAAAGTGTAACATAATTATATAGGTTAAGATTACCCATCAAACAAAATACTAGAAGAAATTCATGTTTACTACACAAGCTGATGTGTTGATAACAATATTCATTCATTTCGACAAAAAAAATAGTTGGAGGTGATCAATTTGTATGTGAACACTGAACAACATTACAGCAGACAGCCAAGTGAGATTATTACCTAGGCACAGGCTATAGCAAAGAGTAAAGAATGGCTAGTTGAGGGATATGTTGCCAATGGCTACCCCACAGGTGAAATTTGTTCTTAGACTTAGCGGAATTATATATGCACTGATAAGAAGAATAAACAAATAACCATTAGACAAATAAAAACGCTAACTTCCATAATCATATAAGTGAAGTTAAACACATTAATGTACCTGAGCTAGCCTTGCCAAAAGATAAAGTGCAAGAGTCTATCTTCAATCATCTAATGCTAAAACAGATAAACCAGAAATCAAATGTACAACAAATGTATTTGAGCCTATATCAGTGCAAATGATCACTAAAATCAAAGATATCAAACCATGATTACCATTACATTTAATCACCATCTCTGTTTCGTCAAATCCACTATCATATCCCTCAACTAGGCATGTATACACAACCTCTACCAGATTCTCTTCTTCACTTTACAAGGTTTCAAATTGCTATTTGTTTTGTATTTTACTGGTAGTATGTTTTTTTCTTTTTTTGAGAAATTTCTTCTGCGTTACGAAATTGCAGCTAATGAAGAATCATTCTACCTCCATGTTTACATGAAACTAAATTGCTAAAATAATGAATTATAACAGCTTATTCATATTTTCCTACTCAAACAGAAATATTAGGATCATGATGCACATAATTTCATCAATGCATACAACAGGAATTTTCATACTTGAGTACAAATGAAAAACCCAATGATCGGTATATAAAAAAAAGAAATAACCAATGATCAAAAATCAAACTTATTTAGTTCTCAAACCTAATATCACATACAGCTTTTACTAGTACAAACAAGAGTAACCACCAAATTACTCTTGGAACCAAGAAACAACCGAAATGCTAACTGGCAAGCCAAAAAAATCATCTAGCAAAGCACAAAATAATCCATTAAAAGCATAACAATATGAACCACCAAAAAACAAACAAAATGTGTTTATCTATACTTTGCTAGAGATAATGCACAAAACACTATCACTATAACTTGTCAAAAATTTAACAGACATAATGCAATGAAAATATCATCTTTGTATCCACAAAAGCATACCTAACAATAGCAATAAAAAAAAAAAACCATCCTGGTAAGTACAAAAATGAACACTAAAACATGAAAAACTATCAAAATTATCATCTGGGTACCCACAAAATCAATCCAAAAATGCATTGAACCATTGAATTTTTGTTCTTTTTTATTATTTCCTATAATGAACAATATAAACACAACTCACCATAACATCGATTTTGCAGTGAGCTGTGAGTGAAGAACAGAGAGCCATCGTTGAACAGGACGACGCTTCCATGGTTCACTGGGTTTTTCAGGGTTAGTGAGTGAGCGAGCGAGTCAGCTGATAGCGAACTCGTTTTCTTTTCTTCTCTTTTGATTGATCCGCAGTTAAGAAATTAGAGTTTCGAAACCGTTCCAGCTATGGAGTTTTGAGAGCCAACTGTGGTAGCCTTCAACGAAAACTTGCTCGAATCTTCCCCAAAACACAGTTTTAGTGATGGATTTGATGAAATATTTGCTATCTTTGAGAGAGATTAGGGTTCATCGATGAATTTGGGGGAGAACGACATAAAACATGTTGAAGGATAAATGTGCCATTTTGATTTTGTTATTTATAGAAGGAAGGGGTAAAATTGACAATATAAAATATTCATTAAACTCATTTTGGCTTCCCGTGTTTTTTCAAAAGCCCTTCTAACAGAAGCTGGGTGAGAGGTGCTTCTTTTGAAAGAGCTTCTAAATTCAAAAAGCTCTTTTCACGGATCACCCAAACAGCTCCAAAAGCCACTTCTGTGTTCCAAAAGCTCTTCTAAGGCTCCCAAAAGCCATCCCAAACAGGCCCTTACAATTGTTTAAAAAAACATTAACGATCGAACTTTGTTATAGGTTAACACTTAACAAAGTAAGGATATGATTCACATGAAATATATGGAAAACATATTTTAATGAAAAGCCTTTTTTTTTTTTTGCTAATAAACTCAATAGTATTATTCCTTGAAAAAAAATCTTTAACAAAAGAATTTATTAAGAGTTTTTTTGAAAATTAAATATTTTGATAAGGGTTTTTCTATATTAAAAATGTTTTTAACTATTTTTAGATAAATAGAATTTAGAAATCTTTTCTCACACATGGGACAATCGGTCTTTTTGAGTAAACTTTTATCGGTTGCATAGTGTTTCAAATACATAATCATAACAACTATGTTAATATTATCTCCTCTTAAATTATATAATAAATAACCTTTTTTAATATACAATTGGCATCATATTAAAAAAAAAAAAAATTGTAATAGGCTTATAAATTAATATTGAGAATTATTTATTTATTTAAATTTAACATATCTATTGCATTAGGTCTATCGGAACTTAACAAAATTAAACACAATATTAAATAAGTCTGAATGTCTATTGATGTTTAGTCATGTATATATACATAGTGAGACTTGAACTCTCATCACTAACGTATATTGAGGAAGATTTATACACCACGTCACCACTCAATGAAAATCAAATATATTATTAAGAGTACTCTTTCCACTAAGCTACTGCAAATTGTATATCTAATGAGTAATGATGGATCTTTATCCAATGGAGGTGGACATCCAATCTCCATAATTTTTTTTTTCTAAGTTGATCTCCACCTTCCATCTTTGAGATGAAGGGTGGAGATTGAACCATCAATTTATTTATTTATTTATTTCTCAATTTTTGTTTGTTTTAATTATGTTTAATTTTTTTTTTTCTTTTCAATTATTTTATATTTTTAAATATTTTGTTTCAATTATGTTTTATCTCCACCGTCCATCTTTGAGAGGGACGAACGGTTTAGATCCATCCATTAATTTTTTATTTTATTTTTCTGTTTTTAATTTTCAATTTTTTTTAGTCAATTAAAATCAAAGGGTAAAATAGACTTAGAAAAATCTGTGACCATTGACCGTAAAAAATTTAGTCAAATAACCTAAATGAGCTATTTTTATAATTATAAATCGATTCGATGAAAAATCAAAAATGCAAAGATTAAAAAAAAAACAGCGTTTCCAATTACCAAGGGCTAAACTGTAAATAGCCAAAACAATGTCAAATGCCAAATTGAAATGAAAAGACATTTGTGCCCTTCTAAAGCCGGTCGCCTTCCATTCTCTTTCACAGCGCACTTCGTGGCATTTCCATACCACACTCTACCTCGTAGGCACGTAATCTCAATTTTCTGTTCTCTCCCAAAACCCTCGTCGTAGCATCAACACCCACTTTGATGAGGTAAGCATAAATACAATATAAGCTTGAAGTTTTCAAGAGTTTCTCTGGATTTCGTTTTAAATCATTTTTGGGTTGTATTTGTTCAATGCGGGTTTCCGAGATCATACATTTTAATATATATTGCTTGATTGTTTGAACTTGTATTATTAGTTTAACATTGTGGTGCATGCTAAGTGTTCGATTAAATGCCTAATAGAAGAGTTGAGTTTATTTTTAATGATTTTGCAACTTTTTTTTTTTTTTTTTTTTTTTAAATGATGTATTCTATGACCTGAGTTCAAAATGTGGTGTGAGAATTTGTTAGGATCTCATTAGTAATGCAATACAGCTCTAGTTTTTGTTAGTTTTATCCAAAATAAATCTTATATATATATATATTCGTTTCGATAAGGGATTCTTCCCCTCTTGTAAGGAGAGGATGCCCAATGAGATATATACCCACTACTAATCACATACGTAGCTAATGAGTCACCCAGTTGGGAATAATGGGCTGCTGTGGATGACGGTTGCGGTTGTGGAAGCCTGTGGAATGTTATTTGACTAATTGATCCCACATTGGTAAGTATGGGAATAGTCGGTTGGGGATATATAACTCATTGGACACCCTCTCTTTACAAGTCGGTTTTTAAGGATTAGTTCTTCAAATGAAACTCTTGTCAAATTGAGTGTTTTGGATGGTAATATGATATTCGAGTGTTTTTAATTGATTTTAATTTTATATGGGTAAAATTTCTTCCAATAAGAGTGTGTGGATAGTTTTGAGGTTTCTGACTTTTGGTGGTCAAATTTCTTTAGCTCTTCGTACAAAGTGGTCATTACAGTGAGTTACTCTAAAGAAAATCATACTTTTGAGTTTCTGTACATGGGTTACTGGCTTATTGCCAAATGGGTCAACGGCCATGTAACCAATACACTGTGTTTGTACGGCAAATGGATGTGTCCGTGTTTTTATGCTCTCTTTAGCTGATCAGAAAATGTAGGACAAATGTTTTGGTTCTCAGATTTCCTAATAATCCCTCGACTATTCCAAGTAGACCTAGTTGGCTTGATTTTGGAATTTTGGGCCTATCTCTCTCCCACTCTCTTTCTCTCTCCAAATATGATAAATATTAGCACAACACACTATTATAAGGATAACTGATAAGGTCTTTCCTTCCCAAATTGGTTCACTATATCAATCACCAACTTCTTTCTATATAGCAGATTTTTTTTTTCTTAATTATTATTGTTATGTATATATATTTTTTTGGACTTCACAGCCTAGCTTTTTTGTAATTTGATGTGGAATTAGTATTTTTTTAATGGGATTCTATTATCTCTGAACTGATTGACTTGTTAATGATTCAACTCTTTTTGTCCTTGTCAAGATGATCAAGTTCTTGTTATATCTTTAATCTTAGACTGGATTGTAGTACGACTTTTATGATATTGAACACAAGGCATGAAACGAAACACAGAAGAACTTTGAGATGTGATAATATAATATAGTTTGTATTTACATTTTCTTTATTTATATGGGGGGACAGGTTGGATAGTTGTAGAGCAACCTGCCCTTGTTTTCTTTTTTAATGTGAATATTTTCTTTTCACTTACCTAGTTCAGAAACACACTTTGGAAATGCATGTGCTTGTGTGTTCTCCTGTGTGATATTGACAAGCATTCTTTTTTTAGTTTACAGCTTAGATAAAATAAACAAGCATTCTTTTTTTAGTTTGGCAGTTTGTGAGGCCTTTGGTCTGATATACAACAATTGTGAAGAATTGTTAATTTGAAAGTCTCTTCAAACTTCTCTAAATGTTCTATCTTTAATCAGGTAGTGACAAAGGTTTTATAGTATTTTGAAGTCAAAGAGATCATCTTACTTCAAAAAAACAGTGGAGAGATGAGTGGCAGTAGCCTCAAGAATGTATTGACCACAGCAGTCTTGACAGGGGTGAACGAGGCTAGGGCAAGGATTTTCGGACATGTACTTAACCCAACAGGGCAAAGATCTCCCCACAAGGTTTTACGCAAGAAGCTCATTGGTGATAAAGTTTCAGAATGGTATCCACATGATATAAAAAAAGACGACCCCCTTTTTATGGCCCGACAAGAACAAGAGCGCTTATCCAAGCTTGAAATGTTGAAGCGGCGTGGCAAGGGACCACCCAAGAAGGGCCAAGGGAAGCGAGCTGCAAAACGTAGCAAGTAGAGTTAATACACCAGGTGCTTTTCAACTTTCGCTGCCGTGATGTTTAAGGAAATTATTCTAAGGTTGAGGTTTTTTTTCTCTCACATTTTGCTTCTTGATTCACATAGCTAGTTCCTTCTTTGATCTTGGAACAGTTTTGCCAGCACTTTAAAGCTTGATAGAACTTCCTCCTAGATACACTTTTGTAACCCACCTCGTACTTTCTGTTCAATTTGTATCTCAGGATATTACTTGAGAGTTGCAAGCTGCATTTCTTTAGGTCTCTGCTGAACATGATGGATCCAGCACATTGTGTGTTTGCAGTGGAAATTGCTTCTTATTCGGAGATTGTTTTCAAGTTTTCATATGGTGCTTCAGAGTGCAATTCTTATTTCTTAGACTGCTAATTATTCACTTGAAGATGTCAATTCAGCCAACTATGAATGGGTGTTGGTCTAGCTTTAGAATCCGATGGATCGAAACCTCTACTGAATGAGAAAAACTCGCATGAGATGGCTTCATTGCCATGTGGTGGACCGTCCAATGAAAGTGCACCATTTACGTTGGTAACATAAAAATATACTTTCAAAATTCCACACGGCACACTTTCATTGGACGGTCTCTTTGCCATGTCAATGAGATTGCCCCATGCAAGTTTCTCTCCTACTGAATTTAGGTTTTGAGTAGATTAATGAGACTGTTATTCTTTCTAATGTTACTGTTTCATGAATGAAGTTGAGTTTATAGGTAACAGGCTTGTGTGAGGAGTCTAGCATCCTTTTATAAGATTGCATTGGTGGAGAAAATTTTAGGTGGGACGGTCTCACTATGAGACTTTCACTAAAAAAACAACATACGCCGTTGTTTTCTGATTGAGGACCAAAAGGGTTTATCTAAGCTTTTGAGGATCCTCAATATGTTGGGACGGTCTCACCATAAGACTTTCACTAGAAAAACAACACACGGCAGTTTGTTGAGACTTTTTTGAAATGGAAAATTAATTAAATGAATCTTGACCCTTCATTCTTTCAATTGTCACATGTAACAGGATCCTCAAATGATTAGGTAGAGGTTAGCAAAACAACACATGCCGGTGTTTTCTGATTGAGGACCAGAAAGATTTTGTTAACATTGTAAGGACTTGAATGGTTGCAATAAGAGTTTGCCATTTTTTCCCTTATTTTTTATTTGTGAATTTGTCTTACTAAACTTGTAGGGTACTGAGACCCCAGTAATATATCAAACCCTAAAAACAATTAAACATCTTGTGGTAAAACTCATGTTATTTATCATCAGAAATACATTGACGATATAGAAATAGAATTATTGAAGAGTAATGAAAAAAAGGGTTCAATTAATGTCTGTTTTGTTAGATTGAACAATTGAATTTATTAATACAGTCCAAGCAATTGTTTTTGAAAATGACCCCTGCAGTATACCAAACCACTTTATCACAAAGTTATAGACCACATTGTAAGCATCAATAATTTTTTTAGAATTTTTTTAATTTTTTAGGATAAAAGATCTGTTGGGCCATGGAGATATCTAATCCACAAGACTTGAAAGAAAACACCACAGACATATTTATAAAAATCGTTATGAGATTTATAAACTCTCGACTATGGGAGTGTAGATGCAAACCGCTTGAACTAACAAAAAAAAGGGTGTATTTAAAATGTATTGTATATATTTACTTGACATGATTTTAGAGACCATTTAATCAATATGACAGAATTCTTGCACGGATCTTCTTTATTTTGATTCATTTGACAACTCGTTAATTAAATCTGTACTAATTAACTAATGTTAAAAAAAAAGAAAAAAAAAAAACTTTATTTATTTTGATTCACGTGATATATCTGTTAATTAAATCCGTACTAATTAACTAATGTTAAAAAAAAAAAACAAGAAGTGAAGCACAAGCGACAACCCCATTAGTGAAATGAATCATAGTTATAGTTAACAACTTTAGTTGGGCCGTTTCTATCAAGGTTGAACCGCATGGCCGGCGGTTGAATGTCATGATTATCAACACCAAATGATGCTTTTGTATTCTCACTCTTTTGCATAAGTCACAATCTCATCTCAAGTACTACATTTAGAAGATTTAGGTGATCCTAATAACCGTTTAATTTCACGTAACATGCTATAAAATGTTTTTTAAACGTGATGACGTGATATGTCTGTCTTGCTAAATTTTGATTCGATGAGTGTAAAGATGACAATATATCTCACTAATGGAACTAGATTTTTCCAACTTACTATAAGTAGAGGAGTTTTGAAAGGAGAGATTAAATTAAAGAAAATGTACCAGTACAAGACAATATTTGGCAGAAGCGTTAGTAAAAATGAGAAGAAGAGGTTGGGATATGGAGCCTTTGGGTGCTTGATTATGGCAATAACCATTTCGATTGTGTTTAGGCATTATTTATCCCAACTTTCACTTTGTAAGTTTTTAATTATAAACCCTTCATTTTGAAATCTGTATGAATTTTCTTTGATACATTTCTTTTGCAGTGCATTTACAGAAGTCCATGGATGCTGGTCTTGAAAAGATGATGATCAAGACTACAAGCAATTCACAACATCTAGGTATGATTGAACTTCAAAAAAAGAAATACTTGAATATGAATTTGTGTACGTCCTTTCAACAAAGTACTGTTATTAGAACGTGAATACTATTCTCGAACAAACTTTTAGGTCTATTGTTTACTTAATTGTCATATTTCTTCATGTGTGATAGGCGTAACAAGCCTTCTAATCAAATCCGGCATAGTGCACGAGGGTACGTGTTAAAACTTTAATATTGTTGTTGAGCCATTACCTGTTTATAACTTAAACTTTTAGATTTAGAGTTGAAATTCATTTATAATTTGCAGAGAGTGAGCCGAAGGAGCTGAAGCCAATATGTAATCTAATGGAACCAAGAACAGATTTCTGTGAGATCACTGGGGACATTAGGGTTCATGGAAATTCTTCCACTGTGAACATAGCTTCACTTCAAAATGGCATTCTGGTGGAGAACAATTCATGGAATATAAGGCCTTACTCAAGAAAAGAAAATGCAGCAGCAATGGGCTCAGTTAAGAATTGGTCAATTAATCTGGTGACAAACCATAAAGAAATTCCTCATTGTAATATAAATCACAGTGTTCCAGCTATTCTTTTCTCTCTTGGAGGATTTTCAGGAAACCATTTTCATGATTTCAGTGACTTGGTGATTCCATTGTATTTAACTTCAAGAGAATTTGATGGGGAAGTTCAATTTCTTGTGACAGATTATAGACCTTGGTGGATCTCCAAGTTCAGAAAAATACTTGAAAAACTATCCAAGTATGAGATTATCGACATCGATAAACAGGAAAGTGTTCATTGCTATTCAAGCATCATTGTTGGCCTCAAATACCATGACAAAGAGCTGAGAATTGACCCTTCAAAGTCTCCAACTGGGTTGTCCATGAAAGATTTCAGGGATTTCTTAAGAAGTACTTACTCTTTGAAGAGAACCGAAGCAATCAAATCGAGAGACGTTGAAGACAGAACTATAAGGCCTAGATTGTTGATCATATCCAGGAGAAATTCAAGGTCATTTTTAAATGTTGGTAGAGTCAGTAAAACAGCTCGAACTTTGGGGTATAAAGTGGTGGTAGCAGAGGCCAATCTCTCTACAGACTTATCAGGATTTGCGAAAATAGTGAATTCCTATGACGTGCTAATGGGAGTCCATGGAGCTGGATTGACTAACATGGTTTTCCTTCCCGATAATGCCATTCTGATTCAGATAATTCCTTTAGGACGAATCGAAATGCTGGCTAGAATTGATTTCGGAGAGCCTTCAAGGGACATGAAATTAAGTTACTTGGAGTACAAGATATCGAAAAAAGAGAGCTCTCTGGCAAATCAATACCCTGTTGATCATGTAATTTTCAGGAATCCAATGTCAGTTCATAAACAGGGATGGGATGCAGTTAGGTCCATCTACTTGGAGAAACAGAATGTGAAGCTTAATCTGAACAGGTTTAGACCCACTTTGTCTAAAGCTCTTGAGCTGCTTCTTCACTATCATTAGAAATTGTATTGAAATAAATTTATTTATTTATTAGTTTAATGGTGTAATAATTTGCTAAAAATCCTTTTATTTTTATTAAAAAAGAAGAAAGATAAATAGCAAGCATCAATCATACATTAAATATTAAAATATGCAGATGATATGTTAACATATATAAAAATGTACAAGCTCTACTGGTAGTGAAGCAGCTCCATAGCTCTAGAGAGAGTAGATCTGAACCTCTGCACATCCAATTTCACATTCTGTTTCTGCAAGTAGATTGAACTAACCAAATTCCATCCATGTTTACCAACTGACAAAGGGTTCCTGATAATGTCATGATCAACTGGGTACTGACTTACCAGAGTGCTTTCTTTTATAGATATCTTGTACTCCAAGTAACTCAAGTTCATGTCCATTGTAGGTTCTTCGAAATCGATTCGAGCCAACTTATCGATCTGTCCTAAGGGAAGTATCTGAATCAGAATGGCATTATCAGGAAGGAATACCATGTTGGTCAGTCCAGCTCCATGGACTCCCATCAACACATCACATGAGTTCACAATTTGTGCAAATTTTGATAAGTCTGTTGAGAGATTGGCCTCTGCTACCACCACTTCATACCCCAAAGTTTTGGCTGCTTTGGTGATTATACCGAGATTCATAAATGACCTTGTTTTTCTCCTGGATATGATCATCAATCTAGGCCTTGTAGTTCTGTCTTCACTGTCTCTCAATTTGATCGCTTCGGTTCTCTTCAAAGAGTAAGTACTTCTTAGGAACTCCTTGAAATCTTTCATGGACAACCCAGTTGGAGACTTTGAAGGGTCAATCCTCAGCTCATTGTCATGACATTTTAGGCCAACAATGATGCTTGAATAGCAACGAACAGTTTCCTGTTTATCGATGTCGATAATCTCATACTTGGACAGTTTCTCAAGTACTTTTCTGAACTTGGAGATCCACCAAGGTCTATAATCTGTCACAAGAAATTGAACTTCTCCATTGAAGTGATTGGAAGTAATAAAGAGTGGAATCAATAAGTCACTGAAGTCGTGAAAATGGTTCCCAGAAAATCCTCCAATAGAGAAAAGAACGGCTGGAACACTGTGATGTAGATCACAATGAGGAATTTTGTTATGGTTTGCATTCACCAAACTAAGTGACCAATTCTTGACCGAGTTCATTGCTGATGGAGCTGCTCTTCTGGTGTAAGGCCTTATATTCCATGAATATTTTTCTACAAGAAAACCACTTTGCAATGAAGCAATGTGAACAAATGAAGAATTCCCATGAACCCTTATGTCCCCTGTGATCTCACAAAAATCTGATCTTGGTTCCATAAAATTGCATATTGGCTTTAGCTCTTTTGTGTCCCTCTCTGCAAATTACAAAAAGGATTCCAAAAGGGCTAAACACATGCTCTCAATTCTCATTGTAATTCCGGATTTTATTAAAGAGCTTGTCATGTAGACTGAAAACATAAATGTGAATTAGTGCATTCAAAACTCAAAAGTATAAATGAAGACATGTCCGCAATAGTTTACAAATGCGTTTTATATTTTTCAAAATTAAAAAAACAATGAGAAATGTGTTTTTCCTTTTTGATAAGTGGCATGTGAGACATGTTATTATGTTAATGAATATACTCTATTTATTAAAAAAAAAGTATTAAAACTTCTAGAGATTAAAATTATATTTTAGATATATGGATTATATTATTCTTTTTTATTACTAATAAATATAATTTCTTAAAATCAATCAATTTTATATATATATCAATTTAAATTAATTCAATTACAGTTGCTTTTACTCTTACAATACGGTTAAAATATATTCTCAAAGCAATTGCACCCCATTCATATTATAATAGTATTACTTATATATATATATCAAAATAATTTTATCAACTATTATTACCAAATGCATTTTCAGATCCTAAAAATATGAAAGTCAATTTATTGTTTTCAAATGAAAATTGATAATACATAAAACATTACAGAACAAATCTGTCCACACATAACTACTTTGATCAAACTAATTTCAATGGAGTAATATTAGATTGTCCAAAAAATTTCCGAGAGTTCATATCCAAATGATGAGACATGTGAGTTGCAACAATCATATAAATTGAGTTAATGTGATGAATTATATATTAGTTACAATTGACATGACATGCCACATTATTTAGGTATATAAATGTTGTGCGAAAAATTGGT
The DNA here is from genome assembly GCA_008009225.1 of Acer yangbiense. Lineage (NCBI taxonomy): Eukaryota > Viridiplantae > Streptophyta > Magnoliopsida > Sapindales > Sapindaceae > Acer > Acer yangbiense. The sequence continues at coordinate 16,315,011 of CM017771.1, forward strand.
CACTCTTAACATTTCGATATCATGTTAAATAACCATTAGATCCAAAACTTTAATGTAATAAAGTAAAGTTCATACTAGTGTTTGTTTTTTTTTTTTTTTTTCTTTGTTGAAATATTTCATAAATTTGGGGTTTTTTTGTCCATTAACAGTACCGTTCATGTATCGTAGCTAAACTTTGGAAATCAAATGAATACAATTATACAAAGGTGGAATGTCTATCGTCCAGTATTAATGTATGTAATTAGGGAGACTAGTATGAATTTGTAACACCCAGTCCATAATTCATCATATACCCAATAAACCCAATAGAAATAAAAATAACACCCAAATATTAGTCCATTTTGAGCCCATTTATTCCATCCCAATCAGCCCATTACCCACCTTAGCTAGCCCATAAAATTAGAAAGAGAAAATAGAGGGAACAAGTGATAGACTGATAGTCATCAGACTCATCACTCATCAGTAGATGGTGTTTATTATTTTGGACTTTTAAAACTATAATATATAATAATAATAGGTAAATCTTAAGAGCTTGTTTGGTTGGGCTTTTGAAAAACTTTTATTGGCAAAAGATCTACTTGTTTAGTTGTTTGGTTGGTAGACTTTGAAAAAAAATATATATATATATTTGGAGAAGCACCTTCCCATGAGCTTTTGTCTAGTAGAGATTTAAATTCTACTAGCCTCTACTCAATTTAAAATAGACAATCTCAAAAACCCAACCGAACAACTCTACAAAACTCAAATAGATGTTGGTAGACCTTTTACGGCAGTAGAAAGCTCAACCAAATAAACATTAAGTTTCATTTAATTTTATGTGATTTTAGGACATGATACAAGATTAATGGAGGAACTTAGTAATTGTAATTAAAGACTAAGCACATTATAGGATTGTTAGTCGATAAAATTTTTCTTCCTTACAATTAAATTATATATATATATATTTGAGAATTATTACTTGAGTAATAATATAGAGCTGTCATGCTAGAAATGTCTCAAAATTGTTTGGCCGGTCCTATAAAAATTGTTGTTTAACTAATTAAGCTCACATGGAGTTAGCAGAGATCGATTATGACAATGTAATATTTACTATTTTTTTCATGCTCTTGTAAATTAATTCTTACCTAAATGTTGTGAGATGCTTGCATCCTTGATCATCAACTTTTCAAAACCAGCATCGACGGACATCAGTAAATTTGCTGTACAACAAAAACAAAACAAAAAATAAATAAAAGTAAAACTGAAAAGAAAATTCACATGGTTGAATCATCAAGCTAGAGACATGTTAAGTGTAATATAGTTGATTTCAGTTAATTAGAATCAATCAATCCAATTAGCAAAGAGATCATCGAGAACTTACAAATTGGAAGAGGAGCCAAATCATGAGGCTTGAAAACAGTGCAGAAGATGAATGCAATGAGCAGGAAACCAATCAAAACTCCATATCTCAACTTCTTTTGCTCTTGCTTGCTAAAGCTTCTTGCAAGTATAGAATCGTACAACATTTTCTTCTTCTTCTTCTTCTTCTTCTTCTTCTTTCCAGTTCAACTTATAATCACAATCTCATGCAAAACATTGATATCACTCTTCTCAAAACTAGCTACTTCGAAAAGGGAATATATGCTAATTAATTATAATATTGCATGCAATACTAACTCTTATTTGATAAAGAAAACATATATATATAATATATGAATATTATGTGAAGTAGGTAAGTAGGTGATTATATATATATTATACTAATTAAGGGAGTGAGAGATGGAGAGAAACACATCTATGTGTACATCAATGATATATATTGGTGGGGTTGCATATTCTTGAGAATGAATTGCTGCCTTTGGATTTCACCTTTGAAAGCTATGAGCCAACTAAAGGTTGATAAAATATAAATTTCCATGAAAACATCATATAGATAATTAAACAAGCATGTACATGTTGATATTCTTTTTCATATAAGCTGGACATAATTAAACTGTTTATAAGCCCAACTGATATTGGGTTGGATCTCTTCTTAATTAAATCGACGACTTGTAAAAAATATTATTCTAAGTAGTTAACAACACATACTATATAATACTGTTTCCTTTAATTTTCACATGATTTTAATGTTGAATTCTTACTTTAAAATACTACACTAAGGCTCTATTTGATTTTTTGTCTGAAGATTGAACAGTGTTGAATGTTACTAAAGACTGAATAGTGATAACTGAATATAAATGATAAGTTGTTTGTTTTTTTAAGTTATAAATATCTGAAAATAAATACTTTTACATCTATGTCCTTCTAACTATTATTTATTATATATTTACATTTTAATATACAGTAATGCTACACATCCCACCTAAAATCCCACCTTTTTCATCCCACTACATGTGGCATGTGAGGTGTCAAATGGTGAGTGGATACATGGGGTAGGTGAGATAAATCATCATTAATGTGTATCCACTCATAATTTGACACCTCACATGCCACATGTAGTGGGATAAAAAAGATGGGATTTTAGGTGGGATGTTTAGCATTATTGTTTAATATATTACGGACGTACAACTCTAACATATAAATTAATTATAAAATAAATTTATTTAGTTATTAATAATATTTCAAATTTATATTATTGTATAGAATTTAATAATTTCTAAGCTCTTAGCTAGTGACATTATAAAACTAATGTTATTTTTAGTCTTGCATATAGACAGACGGTAACAAAATGATCCACCAGGAAATATTGAGGGTCAACGTCCTTACCAAAAGAAAATTCAATAAACAATTTATTCTTTAATTGATTTGGAATAAACTTGGATAATTATATAATTTATAGATTGCATGTAAAAAAAATATAAAAAAACATTATAGAACAAGTGGTTAGTTTTGGAAATAGATTAAATTAGTGGGGATAGTTTTAGAAGTAAAATTTTACATTAAATTCTACTGGATTTGTGTTAAGTGAAAAGTGAAAATTGTTCACTTTTCTAAACAACTGTTTTTAGGGGTTCGTGAAGTGATTTTAATACTTAAAAAATTAAATAAAATAACTGAATGGAACATATTAAGTATCATTCAGTGTTAAGTGGAAAAATCAAACAGGACCTAACATAGTCGTTGACCAGTAGTTGACTTGGTTGTATATCTTCTCTTCACAAGGGTTTAATTGTCGCATTGCTCATAAAGAAAATGTACGAGAACCTTGCTTTTGTTGTGAAAGTAGTTATTCTTGTATTTGTACGAGAACCTTGCTTTTGTTGTACACAGGACCTCTAACCTGTTAGTGAGAAAAACTATCAAAGCCATGTTAGAGCATCTCCAATGCAAATATGTATTTTTGAGTTTATAAATAGTGCCACATCAGCATTTCTATTTATTATATGCCCACTTTTGAATTTTTTTTAGAGAAATGCATATTCACATCTCCAATGCAATTATCTAAAGTCAAATATGCATCCATTTTATGTCTAATCATAATAAAACAATTATTACACTCTCTCTCCTCTTTTATTTTACAATTAAATGAGGTTTAATCTTATTGGTGGAAATAGTTGAAAGCTTTAATTTTATTGGTGGAAAGAGTTAGAAATCCTAGTCAGCATTTCTATGAGAGTTTTTAGAATTAGAAACCCAACTCCATATTCTCTAACTTTTTTTTGGCCACATCATCTCCATATTCAACTTAAATAATAGCATTGGAGAGAGTTTTTTTAACTTTTTTAATATCTATCCTATGTGGCACTCCATTTTCTCCACATGCATAATAGCATTGGAGATGCTCTTCGTAGTGTTTGATCTATACAAGTCCTCTATGTCTCCTGTTACGAGCAGTGGCGGAGTCAGAAAATTCATTCAATGGGGCCTTGGTTCAAAAATACTAAAATTTACCACCATCCAATGTAACTTAGTGGTAACAGCGCTTATTCAGTCTGACAACGTCTCAGGTTCGAGTCATTGTGTATATATAAAAAAAAATGCCAAAATTTAAAAATGTAAATAATAATAATAATAATATAATAATAAGTAATAATAAAAACAATTGAAATTTGGAGCATCACATGACACTACGTATCACAACCTTTAAACTCAAAAGGTAAATTTTGCCCACAAACGTCAACAAGACCATAAAAACAGTCGATATAAACGAATGAAACGTAACTAAAGTAATAGTCTTAAAACACCACTAACTAATTAACTATTAATTACAATTTACCACAAGTAGATAATTAACAATCACAATTCACTAATTACATACTATATTGTAATTCAAAAGAAATTCATGAAAATACTTTTTTCTATATTTAAAGCTGTTAATTTAAACTAAATAAAATAAAATCACATTAACAAAATGAGAATTCTATACAATAGTGTGAAATCAAAGGCAAGACTACAAAATTAAAATAACACAAAACGAAATATGCAAGTAGATAAATTTAATTCACAAATTTTGTAAGTATAAAAAATCCAATTCACAAAATCAATTTTCATTTTTTTTTCCGACAAGGATGCTCAACATAGCATGGGTGTGGGGCTACTCATTTCTAACATAGAAAAAAAAAATTGATAATGGATGGTGAACTTGGCTGATAATCTTGTTATTAAAATATTATACGTTTTGTGCTTAATTGTTTTGTTTATTTATTTTTTTCTTTTTAAAGATAAATTTAGCTCCAATTAGTTATTTCGTGAGTTATTTAGTCCATTAAAAGATCCAGTTCAACTGTAAATAAAAAAAAATAAAAAATAAAAAGTTCAGTTATAAATCAATTAAAAAAAATCTTTAAAAAAATCTATTAAAAAATTATTATTTTATTGTCAAGTGGATGCCCCCACTGGGCACACACTAGCTCCGCCCTTAGATACGAGAATGAACTCTGTTTGATTTTTTCACTTAATACTTAATAGCAGTTAATGTGCTCCATTCGGTTATTTTGTTTGATTTTTTAAGTGATAAAATCACTAAATGAACCTCTAAAATCACTTTGTGAATTTTTTTTTCACTTTTCACTTAACAAAAAACAATTGGAATTTAAAACAATTTTTTACTTCCAAAACTAGCCTCACTAATCTAGCTTATTTTCAATTTTGTCTTCTGTCTGAACCCTAACCGTATTAATACTTCTTTTTTCTTACCACCGTAAAAAACTTTAGCATCACAAAACCTAGTTGCTTCAAAACTCAAACAACTCCATTGGAATACTGTTTTTGATTTCCTAGCATATTCTATTATGGACTCTTTTTTTCTTTCTTTTTTCCACAGTTTGTTAATTAGTTTTATTAATTTTATTTTAGAGTTTAAGTACATCTCTTTTACTTGTTCTAAAAATTACATTATGAGGATAATCACCAAATGGAAAGTCCCTTCAAAAATTTAAGACAAATTTGTCTCCATTACCTCTGTCCCTGTTTCTTCTCTGTATTTTCTAGTCTGTATTTGTGTTATGTTTCTATAAGAAACATGCATGCCGTATTAGAACACTCATACAGCATACTGCCATCGGCTTTCAAAAGCAAATGGTGGTTATAATAACTACAAAATATAACAATTGCCTCCTTCTAAGCTTCTGATTTAAAGACTTGTAGTAGGCGTTAGGCGCTAGTCGGGCGGAGATCCGGCACCTAACGCCTAGGCCGATTAATCGGCAATTAATTGTTGATTAATCAGAAAACATTTTCCCCTTCTACTTTGTTCCGTTTCTTGTTTGTGCTTTTATTTTATTTATTTTTTATATTCCTTTTTTGTCATTTTTGATGGGGCACATAGCCACACACATCATAGACCATCATAACTTTCTAGATCTCCACCATCAACTTTTTTTTTTTTTTCATTAATATTTGGGGGCTTTGCAAATTTAGCCTATCCCAACATTCACTTTGAGGAAATAGCCCGTTGGGAAAAAAAGTGCATATCTAGCCTATCCTGATATTTACTTTATAAGAAATAGCCTTTCTAGGACAATAATGCCCTCCACAATTAAATCGTGCAAAATGACTAAATTACCCTTTTACAATGTGTAAGGACGAAACTGCCCTTCTCTTATTCTCCTTCACCTTCAGTTCACTGAAGAAAACCAAAAGTTTCAGAAGTTAGGTCATCTTCTCCATCGTTCTCTTGTGGACCGGAATCCACTCTATAGTCCCATTTCAAATCCCATCGTCCTCACTGTCGACCGGAATCTACTACTGTTCAAATCCCATCTCTGCTGGAATCTTGCTACCAACCGTAATCTCAACGGCGACCGGAATCGAGTCAGTGCCGATACCTCGCCCACACCTCCTTCAATCGAGCTTCACTGTCAAGTTTGAAATCGAGCTTTTTTTAGTCAATGTAAGTCCGATAATCACACTTAAGTTTCCAATGTCATTGAATCTGTCGGTCTTTTATTGTTGTTTAAGTTTGAGACATTTTTTATAGAAAGAGGGATTGATGGTTTTGGATTTCTTGCCCATGAATTTGGGTTTGTGTATGTAGTATTGTTGGGTTTAGTTAAGGTGTTTGATGAAATGCCACATCAAGCTTTTATAGGGGCAGTATTGTTGTAGTTAAGGTATATGTAGTATTGTTGGGTGCAAACACATCGTCCTCACTATCACATGAATAACCAGAAGAAATGCACTCTGGTGAACAGTGTTGTATGGTTTGGTGGGGAAAGGTTTAGGGAATTTATATGTGATTTTGTGAGGATTGATGCTGTATGTATATTTGTTTGTGTTGATAGCTGCTGAACAAAAACAGGTTTAGGATTTTGCTATTGTTGTTAGTTGATGGTGTATGTATATTTATTTTTGTTGGTTGGTTGGTTGAACCAAAACAGGCGCTGTTACGCCTGTTATTGATTACTTTTGGTTTTGTTATTGGATTGGCTGGTGTTATTGATTTTGAAAAACATAAGATGAGCTAAACCCGGGAGGAATGTTGTAGTCCTGGGAACCATTCCTAGGCCTAAAAGAATTGTTCCTAGGCACTGACCTGAATTGAATGACAGTAATTGTTATACTGTTTTGACTGAATTTTTTTTTTCAAGGTCTAAGGATACCATGTCTTGGGTGTTAGTTCAGTGTGGTGAGCATTGGAAAGGTATCGCGTTTACCCGTCCTATTTCGTTTTTAGTACGTCTAACAAAAAAATACAAGGGAGCATACGATGAATTGGTGGAAACGATATACCAGCGGACAAGGGTTAGTAGAGACCAAATTCAGTTCAAGCTAACTTCGCATGTGGAAACGGGGGTTGATAAAGTTACATTGTCTGTTATGAGTGACGACGATGTAGAGTTTGTGATTATTAATAAGGAAAAAGGTTGGGCCACAATTGATGTTGAATTTGTCAACAAACATGAATTTCGACCTCCACCAAATCCAATCTAATCAGAATGTACGGTCTCGCCTGTTAAACCCACCGATATTCTACGGTCTCTAGGGGGTACTCCAAACTATAAATCAGTTAGTGGCAGCAATAATCGGCTTGCATCCCAGGCTACACCCGGATTTATGTCAGCAGGCAATGACCAAGCGACGCTAGCATCTACTACTAAGGATGCAGTTGTGGATAGTTCTGAAAGCATAGATACTTTTGGAAGGTCTGATAGTTCTAAAACCAGTGATACAGAAGATGAGAGTGGTGGGGATAATGATGCTGGGCTAGCGGCAACAGTTCTTGTAATAGAAGAACGAGGGGTGAGTAGAACACCTAACAGTTCTTCACCGTCCCTAAACACACGGTGGATAATATCAGGTTCAGAGCTTTACTCAATACCAACCGTTCGATCAGTGGATGTGTTTCAAAATCCAGGTGACCAAGGTCTATTATACAAAGGACAGATGTTCAAGGACAAGCCTACATTGAAGCAAGCTGTAGGGTCGTATGCATTTGCAAAGAGGTTTGAGCATATGATTTCACGATCTTCTAATACACGATTCACTGCCGAATGTACACAGAGAAGTTGTGGATGGGTTCTTCGGGCATAGAAGTCGAATAGGGGGACTTATTGGCATGTTAAGACATTCGTTAATGAACACACATGTGAGAGAAATGACAACTACAACGTTGAATTTAAACATGTAAGTGCCGCCGTGATAGGGGATTTGTATGTAAGTAAATATCGCGATCCCAGGCGCATCATCCGTCCTAAAGATATAGTTTTTGAGATGAGGGAGCAGCATGGCATACACCTCTCGTACAACAAAGCCTACAGGTCGAAGGAGTACGCTTTGAGTCAGGTATTCGGTGATCCGTGGGAATCCTTTCAAAGGTTGCCATCTTATTTTTATGTATTGGAACAAGCAAACCCCGGGACTGTGACAAAGATCAAGACCGACTCAAAAAACCGGTTGAAATATGGATTCATGGCAATTGGAGCCTCTATTAAGGGGTTCAATTATGTTATTAGGCCAGTTATCTGCATCGATGCTACCCACTTGAAGGCTAGGACTAGGGGTGTTATTTTAGTTGCGGTGTGCAAAGACGGAAACGAGATGATATACCCTTTGGCATTTGGGTTTGCAAACTCTGAATGCATAAAGTCGTGGACTTGGTTTTTGAAGAAACTCCGTAAAGTGATCAAAAATCCAGACCGTGTGATGTTAGTTTCGGATCGGCACAATGGTATATTTAATGCAATGGAAGCCATATTCCCAAATGCAACACATGGTGTTTGTGCATACCACTTGGCACAAAATCTTAAAAGATTTTACAAGCAGAGGAATGATCTGATTTGGCTTTACTACCGTGCTACGTATGCATACCGTATCGAGGATTTTGACCGTGCAATGGGTGAGTTGAAAGAAACCTGCCCTAAGGTTTACAATGAGCTCCTGGGCGTTGGGGTAGAGAAGTTTTCACGTGTACATAGCCCTAAAAAGAGGTACTTTTTTATGACCACCAACATTGCTGAGTCAATGAATTTTTGTCTACTTGGGGTCCAAAAATTGCCTATCACAGCAATGGCGGAATGTATCAGAGATTTGTTGCAAAGGTGGTTTTACGATCGTCGGACAAATGCACTTGAAATGTCTACATACTTGACAGCATTTGCAGACGAACACATCACACAGAGGACAGAAACAGCGGATCGGTCTGCGATTCACCCCATTCACTACATGAAATTTAAGGTAGACGACAAATGGATTCCTAGAACAGTCGACCTTGACGAACATTCTTGCTCATGCCGTCAATGGGATTTAGATGAGTTGTCGTGTTCTCATACAATGGCGGTTGCTAGGTATGCTTGCCGGTCTTTTAACTCTGTACATTTATCTGTTGTGGTTTATTTTACAAACTTGGGGTAATCTGGTTTGTTGGTGTGTTACGGCCTAGGTACAAAGGTATGTCAATCAATGCACTGGCTTCTGACCTATACATAACATGATTTCTTAAACATGCTTATGAAATTGGTGTCAACCCTGTTCCGGATCCTGAGATTTGGGACGTTCCCGATGCAATCCGGAACCGTATTGTATTGCCATGGAAGAAAACGATTCTGCTAGGAAGACCAAAGAAGTTGAGGATACCGTCAGCTAGGGAGAAAAGAAAGTTACATTCTTGTTCAAACAGTGGAAAAAAAGAACACAATAAAATAAGTTGCCCGGAACCATCATCTAGCACATGCAAACCAGCAAAAAAACCTCGATCATGTAACATTTGTAAGAAAGAGGGACACAACAGACTGACGTGCCCAGACAAGCCACCTGAACTTACCTTGCTTGACACGGACGAAGATAATGTCGTTGGACTAACCTGCTGAACCTACCTTTATTGATTTATGATGTACATACATTTGTTTGTGTTAAACACTACTGAACCAACCTTAATAGGTTTATATATCATTTGTGAAACTATGGATATGTATATCGGAGGAATAACAATACTTGAAATACACCATCACCAGACAGTTGTCTGGTTTAATACAAACCAAAAAAGAAATGAGATGCATTCAGCGTGTAATCATTTGTTCTTATATTCTCTAACAATAACAATAGTAGCATGTAATCATTTTGCAATTTCAGCTTGTAAACATGCAGTCACTGTGTAAAAATGTTTATATTTCAGCGTGTAAATATTTCCATCGTGTGGCCCAATCTAATTTGTTTCTAGGCCTATAAAATCTTTCCTAGGCTCAGGTGTTTTTCGTTGCCACGTCATCAGTATTGGGGCTGATACTAAGGCCAGAAAGTTTAAATTCACACTGTTGATCAAAAATCAACAGTGTAAAAGATTTCACGATGCAAACAAACCATTCTTACCCGATATATTTAATATGTCGTGTACGGTTTATTACTTTTCATCGTGTAATCTTTTAGACTGTTGATTTTTGATCAACAGTGTGAATGATAACACGATGAAAAGTAATCAATATTACACGATATAATAAATGAATCGTGTAAGAATGCTTACTTTTGATCGTGTAATCATTCACACTGTTGATCCAAAATCAACATTCTAAAAGATTACACGATGAAAAGTAATAAACCTTACACGATATATTAAATATATCGTGTAATTGTGGTTACTTTTCATCGTGTAATCTTTTACCATTTAGTGTGTAATGATCTTCATTCAAACATGTTTCAAAATATATCCAAAAAATATCAAAATTGTAATTATCCATAAAAAAAAAAATTACAATGCTACTCAATTTCCATAGAGTTGGCAAAGATATCCCTAGCAGCTTGTTTTCTAAAGGCCGGGATGTCCTGCTGGACAAAATTGAAGTGGGGTTCTTTCCCCATCATTACATACTCTATTCCCTTTAGCATGAAAGCACCACAACTGCTACCGTCCACCTGACATGGGAATTGATAGTGGGCCAATCTCACAGCCTTCATACAAGTCAGACCTTGTTTCTTGCGTTTACTATCGTCGTAGTAACCAGACTTTTTGCAAATGAGTGGGAATAACCGACGTAGAGGCAATACCTGCTCTTGTCTATACTTTGGATTGTCTGGCAGTAGATGTGTGTTTGAGTCATAAATTGTAATATTCCAATTGCGGAGATGAACTACAGAAAATACCCAATGGCTGCCTCCCACGAAGCAAGGGACTTTAACCTGTTACAAATAAAGTTGTTTCAGCATATTGAAGTGAGTATGTATTCAATTGAGTAAGTCAACTATCTTATGTCATCAACACTAGCCCATGCCGTCCCCCAGGCTGGTTTGTTACCGATAGCGTATTCTATTAAGTCTAATGGGACATCAAATTCTCCCGGGTAGAACACTTTCGTTAATGGTGTGTGGAAATCTGGTTGAAATTGATGCCAAATAAGTGTAAGTTCATTATGCAACGAAGTAACAAAACGGGTCAGTGGGGGTTTTAAATATAGTAGAAAAATGTATTAAGTGGAATGAATCCTGTAATGAAGTCTACTTACAAAGAAAGCGCAATCAACTACAGCTACTTTACGTTTAAATTGCTTTTTCTCCATTGGGTCATTTTTCCGCTTACAAAGCAGGTTTATGTACGCATCCACATGCTCAATGCCCAACCATTCCGTGGGATCTTCTAACTATCTGAAAAATGATTATGAAACAGAAGCTTCGATGCCGATGTAACGACTGCATTAAAAAACATGTGAGTACGATTAGTGGCATTGTACAAAATGTTAAATTACATGCTACACAAAGAACTTTTAAAAACACTTACAACAATAGGTTCGGATCATTCACAAAGGCGTTATATTTCCTGTTTTCTTCCATCTCCTTCATTGGTCTGGAGGGATCTGTGTATGGACTTCTTAACCACTTTGACACCCATCGCTCCCTAGCAATTTCTGTCGGGTCACGTGGTGGAAGACCAGCTCTAGGATTCCCTCGATTGGAAGTGGATTCATCGGGCAGTCCAGATTTAGAGACATCGGGTTCGTGTTGAGTTCTTTTAGATGGTGGGGGAGGGGTATGTACGTCATGTGAGGGTGGTAGAGGGGTATGCATGTCATCCGTCTCGGTGTGGGTGGGGGATGCTGCGGCTATCTCGTTTTGGGTGGGGTCTACTGGGGCTTCGGGGGGTGTCCCGGTGTGGGCTCTCTCGGTGTGGGTGAGGGATACGAGGGGTGTCTCGGTGTCCGTGGGGTCTGCGGGGGCTGTCTTAGGGTCTACAGAGGCTGTCTGGGACACTGTCTCTGGGTGAGTGAGGGCTGCGGGGGCTGTCTTGGGGTCTGCGGGAGATGTAGTGGGTGTCTCGGTTTGGGCAGGGGATGTGTAGGGTGACTCGGTTTGGGCGAGGGATGCGAGACGTGTCTTAGTGTGGGTGAGGGATACGAGGGGTGTCTCGGTGTGGGTGGGGTCTGTGGGGGCTGTCTCGGTATGGGTCAGGGATACGAGGGGTGTCTCGGTGTGGGTGGGGTCTGTGGGGGCTGTCTCAGTGTGGGTGAGGGATACGAGGGGTGTCTCGGTGTGTGTGGGGTCTGCGGGGGCTGTCTTAGGGTCTGTGGGAGCTTCTGGGGGTGTCTTAGTGTGAGTGGGGTCTGCGGGGGCTGTCTCGGTATGGGTGGATCCCTCAGTGTGGGCTGCATCCAAACCTTGAGTGGCTGCCTCGAAAGGATCTGAAGGTGAATTCTTATTGGGCATCGGATCTGTGTAGAGGCTTTCGAGATACCTTAACCGCTTTCGAGCCCTCTGTTTGTCGAGGTCTCTGTATTCAACATGTGGGTAAGTGCTACCACACTACTGGGGAGGGTTTGGCCAATAAAACACACGGACGGGGATGGATGTTCTTCCAAGTCAAGGATAGATTTTTCCCTTGAGTTCTACATAAAATTAAATATGTAGTCGGTAAAGTACAAACCATTGATATACTCATGTACATGACAAGAAAGTATTATATAATTTGTTCCCAGACCTAAATATTTGTTCCCAGGCCGAACATAATTGTTTCCAGGCCTGATAAATTATTTTTAGGCTTGAAAAATTGTTCCCAGGCCTGGAAGAATTGTTCCCAGGCCTGGAAGAATTCTTCCCAGGCTTAACGAATTATTCCCAGGCCGAACAGAATTATTCCCAGCCCTGAAAAATTGTTTCTAGGCCTGGAAGCATTGTTCCCAGGCCTAACAAATTGTTCCTAGGCCGAACAGAATTGTTCCCAGCCCTGAAGAATTATTCTCAGGCCTGGAAGAATTATTCCCAGGCCTGGAAGAATTATTCCCATGCCGAACAGAATTGTTCCCAGGCCTCGACCATATACATAACATAAACACTATATGTTATAGATAGTATACATGACAAAATCATACCTTGACCGTCCCATCACCCTCGATTGCAATAGATCCAACAACCTTAACACCCTGAACAACAGCCTCATCTCTCTCACCACCTTTACCAAGCTTAACACCCTCACCAAGAGAATCTTGCTTACCAGCCGTACGAACAAAAGCAACATCTTGCAGCTCACCCACTTTTTCAACATCCTTCTCAATAGCAGCCTTGCCACCAACATCCTCCTCAATAGCAACCTTACCACCAACATCCTCCTGAACAGCAGCCTTATCACCAGCAGCCTTACCACCAACATCCTCATCAAAAACAGCCTCATCATCTTGCTCAGCACCCTTGAAAACATCAACAACAATAAATTAGTGGAATTTATTAAGGACTAAACTATTATATATAAATAATAATATAATTTTCAACAACTTTATATCTAACCTTCATCTCCTTCCTAATCTTTTCAAATTCATTTCTACAGAAGGAAATGATACGTTTCTCGCTGTCAAGCATAGTGGCATATAGTTCTGGGATTGTGGAAGGCACCTAAATTTTGTAATAATTAATACAATGCATACAAGAATAACATACTAAAAGTCTAAAACCAAATAGTATAGATGCAATCATACCTTCGAATTTCCATCGGAGAACAAACACTTCTTAGAATGGGGGGAATATTCGTTACAAAATGTGCTTATATTTCTTCCCACAGAGCCTCCTATCTCCTTCAGAACAGAAGCACATATCCTATCATTGTCATTGCCTGTCTGATAATCATTAACTCCATCATCATAACCAAGATCTTCTTTCTGTTCACTTGAATGTATTGGCTGTATTGGCAGAGCCAATTTCTCCCTCTTCTTCTCAGATAGTGGCTCACAAACGTATTTCAGGTTCAATGACTTGAAGTACTTTGTACCCTTTTCATAAGTTTCAACTTCCCAAGGAAATAAAGCCATCTGCATATTATGAACAAACAATCGTTAGCGAATTTCTACAAATAATTAACTAAAAACAAAGGTATGTCATTAAGTACACACCAATGAATTGAATTTTGATTCAATATCTGAAATTGTTGTACTAAATTGCCATCTAGTGAACCGTGGATACCCCAAACCAATTTGCTTTCCAACGTGAGCATCAAAACGAATTATCATCTTCACGGCCCATACCTATACAATTTAAACTAACTACTATGAATCAATGTTTTTCAATCCAACAAAGTATGAAACGAGAAACACTAAAAAAAGTTTGATAACATGCAAAATTATTCTAAAACTTACCTGGAGTACTAGAGGGAACCCGGACAAATTGTATGTATAATATTTTGATTTCTTTTCCTTCTCTTCCTTACCTCGCGGCTTCACTTTCTCTTTCCCTTTCCCTTTCACTTCTTCTCCTTCTAATAACTTCTTCTTCCTCTTCTTGTTCTTATCCTTCTTATCTTCTTCTTCTTCTTCTTCAACTAACTTCTTCTTCCTCTTCTTGTTCTTTTTCTTCTTATCTTCTTCCTCTTTTTCTTCTTCTTTTTCTTCTTCTTCTAAGTCTTCTGTATTCTTATTCTCCTGCAGCTTCCCATTCTTACCTCCCTTCTTTGCTTCACCTCTCAGTTGGGATAGCCGTTTGTGAAGTACAGCCTTCAAAAAATATAGTGTAAACCTGAATATGTAAGAACCCCATGGAAAATTTTTGAATTCTTCTTCGTTTTCAACTAATGAAAACAGCCACCCCGATATGGCTGTGGTCCGTCCATCATTCGTGCCAAAGAATTGGCTCACCATATATATATTCAACATCTTATATGCATCTTCACTCTGTTCGGAAGTTATTTTCCTCAAAGTGGCATACAATAGCTCCGCAGTCGGCCTTCTTCCTTTGAAAATTCTTCTAAGCATCAAATCCTCTTGTACTTCATTGTTATTAGCAAAACCTTAGGGCAGCTGTCCCATATTCAAACCGCTGCATACATAAAATTCTTCTTGGCCGAAACGAGCTTTCGACTTCCCCAACCCAAACCACATCTCATCTTCTCTTTGTCCTTTAGGGTGAATGATCTCTCGTTTCAAAACATTATGGATAAGCTACCCGTAAATTTTCAACGGCTCTTTCAAATCCAAATATTTGCCGAATGGGCCCTGCTTGAATTTTTCCACCAACCCAAATTTCTGTAGGACGGACTTCAATCGTGTAATCATGTACATTTTACTTCCACTGTTTACTTTGACTGGAACCCAATTCTCATGGTCTGGGAACCGCCACAACTCTGAAATCAAATTTTTTCGCATCTAAACAATGAAAACAAAAAGAAAACATCAGTCCCAGGCTTATGAAAATATGTCCTAGGCTCAAAATTATGCATGTATCATGAGTCTCAGGCTCAACATCAGTACTAGGCTTATGAAAATCATTCAAATAATACACATTCAACATCAGTCTTAGGCTGAAAATAATACATACATGCATCATCCATCCATCACCCCTAGGCTTATGAAAATCACTCATAGGCTCAACATATACATTCACCATTAAACCTAGGCTCTGTCCGTGCAAGATAAGTCATTTTCAGTCCCAGGCTTATGAAAATATGTTCTAGGCTCAAAATTATGCATGTATCATCAGTCCCAGGCTCAACATCAGTACTAGGCTTATGAAAATCATTCAAATAATACACATTGAACATTAGTCATAGGCTCAAAATAATACATGCATCATCCATCCATTGGCCCTAGGCTTATGACAATCATTCATAGGCTCAACATATGCATTTACCATTACATGCAATGGTCATTTACTCTACAAACGTATTTCTTTCTTCCCTCCCTCTCTCCCACTATAAATTTCCAGTATATTGTTCACAACACAAATTACCATAAAAACACATAACCTCCAAATACTACACATACAACAAGTCAAAAACACAAATCACCATCCCAAGACACAAACAAGAACAAACTACAATAAAAACACAAATTTGAACAAATTAGTACCTTGGAAATTGGTTTGCGTTTCGTCTAGGGTTTGGATGCTTCGTTCAATGCCGATGGCGACGGCGACGGCGACGGTGACGGTGACGGTGATGAGGCAACGGCGATGAGGATAACGAAGACCAGGACAACGATGACAAGGACAACGACGACCTCGTGCTTCTCCTTCCTCTCTCTATTTCTGGTTCATTGTTGTTTGGGTTTGCAATTTCACACAGAGCAGAGTTTCGTCTTTTGGGCTTGTGCATCACTGTATCTCTGCGTCACGGCAACGGCAACGGCAACGTGGTTTCAGTTTGGGTTTGCGCGTAATCACACAGACCAGAGTTTGAATTTGTTTTCAATTGTGCTGTAAACTGTTAGTTTTGTGGGAATTCAGAGGCCAATTTAGTCATTTTGTGGGGAATGCGAATGGGGACGGTAATTTAGTAAATGTGATCAATTTTTATTTGTTATAACATTTAAGGAGGGTATTTAGGGAATTTCCATGTGAGGGCCTCTTAAGGGCATAGTGGTAAATAGGGTTCCCAAAGCGGCTGTATATGCAATTTTTTATCCAAGGGGCTATTTCCTAGAAAGTGAATGTTGGGACAGGCCATTTTTGCTAATTTCCTCTTAATATTTTTGTTCACTCATTCATTATTCTTCTGGAAAGCTTCCACGGTTCCACATTTCAACAGACCCTCTCTCTCTCTCTTCAAACTACCTTTTTCATTTCTTTTGTTATCCCTGTAACTGATCTTCATCTTCTTCTCAATATCTTCCTTTTCTCAATCATTGCTCTAACTTTTCATTGCTGGACTGTGGATTGATATAAGACAAGAGACATGAAAAATTAAAAACAAAAGAGAGGAGAGGGTACCTGACAACAGACCGGTGAACTGGAGACGGCGACGATGGAAAATGATAGCTTTCAACGATCTCGAGGACTGAAGGCGGGCGGTAAGAAGCTTCTTTGGGCGATTTGGTATTTTGATTTAGGTTTGTAAGCAGTTTGGTCGAAGAAGAAGGAAAGAAGTGAAGTGAAGAATTGAAGTGAATTTTTTTGAAAAAGATGTCGTTTTTTTTTTTTTTTTTTTTTTTTTTTTAAACTGGTCGGCTAGGCGGAGTCAACACCTTTGACTCCGTCGAGCCGACCTACCGATTAGTCGGATACCGAGTAATTAGGTCGATTATGGCCATTTCTCTTCAGTGATCAGCCAATTAGCTGAATTTTTGAACACTAACTACAAGTATCTTACTTGAATAAGCCGGTCTCTAAATTTAACTACTTATGATAATTTAGAGTATTGTACAATATCATGTATAATTGAAAAAAAAAAGTTACAAAGGAAAACAACTCATGACTTGGAGAATCCAACACCTAAGAATAGTTTGCTTAATTTTAGAAACTGCATTCCACCGTAAATTTAACTCAAAACTAAATAAAATTTTAATATTATTAACTCAAGATTCAAGAAGCTCTAAATAATATTCCATTTCCACATTTGCATCAATGCAAAATTTTACCTTTTATCATATTGTTCGTATGCATCATTTTGTCAGTTTTTTATGGTTGAATTCTTTCATTGGTAATGAAAAAAAACAACTTTTTCAATTAAATTATTTGATTTTTTTAATTATTTATATAAATTTCAAATATTATTAATAACTAAATAATTTTTTTTTAGAATTATTAAATTACTTTTTATAGTTGCCCTTAATATATTAAAATGTAAATGTATAAAAAATAGAAGGACAAAGATGTAAAAATATTTATTTTCAGATATTTATAACTTAATAAATAAATAAATAAAAGCTTCTTACTTATATTCAGTTTTCAGTGAAATGAATAAATAAATAAAACAAACAAACATGTTTTTAAGTTTTAAATTTTCAATCACTATTCGATCTTCAATAGGGATAGGCATTTCCCCCATAAAGCCCCACCCCCATTTGGGGTCAAATTTTTCCCCCAAATCTTAAATGGGGATGGGGGAACATCCCCTACCCCCATTTCCTCATTCCACCATTTCCTAAATAAGGTGGGGCCCCATTTCCTCAAAATATATTTTAACTTGTAAGGTTCCCATTTGTTGATTGGCTCATTTCGTGGACAAACCATATGTTGGGGTTCTTTGTAAGGGTAGCCTAGGTATCAGTTTTATTGTTCGAAGCCCTTTGAAGACCTCGTGTTGATAAGCACCGAAGGTAAATTTCTATGTGCTTACTTGTCTTGAAGAGATAGTTGCACACACTCACAACTCATGCATATGTTTAATCTTTGTATGTTGTGTTTCTTAGTGTTGTGCATTAATGCTTATTTTCATCTCTTCTTGCATGTTAGTTTAATTGCTTATTGCATTGCCCATTGCCTTGTCTTGCATAGCATTGGAATTCTTGCATTGCAAAGGGCATGGTTCAAAGCGCTCTACAAAGCGTTGTTCTGAACAGCGTTGTTCTGAACAGCGCCGTTCTGAACAGCGCCCACATGACCTGATGCAAAAATGGTCATTTTAATGCATCAGGTCTGATGCATCTTGTTGAGGCGCTGTACGAGCGCTGTACACAAGCGTTGTTCGTACAGCGCCCGATCAAGACCTGATTGCAATTGTATTTTAAATGCATCAGGTCTGATGCATTTTGGGTAGGCGCTGTACGAGCGCTGTACAGAAGCGATGTTCGTACAGCGCCACTCTGTTTTCCCGAGAGAACAGAGTTGGGGCGCTGTACAGGCGTTGTACAGAAGCGCTCTACGTACAGCGCCCAAGGCAAATTTCAGGCCAACTTATCAAAACGACCACACTTTGTTTTGGCCTCCTATATATATGCCATTTTGACTTTAGGTCAATTAAGAGAGTTCATATTCAGATTTCATACTTAGGATATTTTTCAAGAGAAGAAAAAATTCCAAGAACTCAAATTTTATTCACTCAAACACTTTTTCATGATCATCAATCATCATCTAGCATCATCCTAGATCATCTAGATGTCTCTTTGCATGGATTCTTCATCACACTTTACTTGGTAAGCTTTTCACTAATATCTTACATATTTTGTGTTTTTCTTAACAAGCAATCTCAATTAATTTCTTGTATGTTATTTATATATCTTTTGATACAAGATTGAGATTAGTGTGTTGTATGTTTGAGAAGTTGTATTGTGATAGCTAATTAGGTTTTGTGCTTAATCTTGATTAGCTAAACTATTTGATTGAACATGTCATTTAGTTTTTAATATCTAGGATTGTTCTAATTGCATATTAATCATCTTAGATAAGCATATAGGGTTTCCCTTGCTCTATGTTGCATTTGGATATTCATATATTCACTTAGGGTGTTATTCTCTTCATTGAGAAAGTAAGTCTTGTGTGTAGCTTCCGGGATTAGGTTGCTTAGATCGCAAGCAAATCGGACTAGGTTCACTCTGAAACAAATTAGAGGCGTGTTCTATATAAAGCTAGAGGGGGGGGGGGGGGGGGGGGGGGGGGGGGGGGGGGGGGGGGGTGAATAGATTTTAACAATTATTACCCAATTTTCGCATGCAAGTCAATTTTATGAAAATGCCCCTACTAGTCAAAAATACAAGCAAGTGTAATATAGTGCGGAATTTAAATAACACTTGATGTATACGTGGAAACCCAACCACTGGGAAAAACCACGGGCTGTTTAGTGCGCCACACTCGGACCTCGAAATCCACTAATCGAAATGGAGTTTACAACCTATGTAGACCTCGTCTAACACTCCGGTTAATAACCCCCACTTCTACCACTCGGGCCTTTAAAAGTGGCTCTAGTCCAATTGCTTGAGGCCTAAGCAACCTTAGCCTCAAGACTTAATTCTCTAAGAAGAGATTATGCAACCTATGTGAATATGTATGAATATTCAAATAACAAACAAGGCTAGGTAACCTTAGATGCTTATCTAGGATGATGATATAATCAATTTAATCAACCCTAGATATCAATTGCTAAATGACATGTCAAATAGCTTAGCTAATCAAGATTAAGCAAAAACCTAATTAGCTATCACAAAAACAACACTCAATTAATTCATCACAATTAATTCTCTATTCTTGTATTTATCATATGATCAACAACATACAAGTAAATTAAAAGAGAATATGCTTGATAGTAAAAATACTAAAATAAGATGAAACTAATCAAAATCTTACCAAACATATTGTGATGATGCCAATCCAATCATAGATGCTTTCTATGTAGACATAGAGGATGCAATATGAAATTTGATGCAAAAAGGATTTGATTTGAGTGTTTAAAGGTGAGTTCTTGATTTGATATTTTCTCAAAAATCTCTCTTGAAAGTTTAGGGTTCTAATGACTCAAGAAGCTTGATCAGAGAATGAGAAAATAAGATATTTATAGACATCAAGAATTGGGCATGTGAAAAGACAATTTTGCCCCTGAAACGCACCGTTC
The DNA here is from genome assembly GCA_008009225.1 of Acer yangbiense. Lineage (NCBI taxonomy): Eukaryota > Viridiplantae > Streptophyta > Magnoliopsida > Sapindales > Sapindaceae > Acer > Acer yangbiense. The sequence goes on from CM017771.1 coordinate 16,335,592, forward strand.
GGCGGTTTCAATCGGCGGCTAGACCGCCGATAACGACCGCCGAATTGAGCTCGTGAAGAACAGAGCATCAACGGCGGTTTCATTCAGCGGTTTCGTGACCGCCAATCCAACCGCCGAATCAAACCCGAGGGATTAAAATTGATCAGGTATGAACGGCGGTTTCGAACGGCGGTCGTGACCGCCGATCTTGACTGCATAATTGCTTCAGACCTATCTGGACTGAAACGGCGGTTTAATTCGGCGGCCAGGCCGCCGATCATAACCGCCGATCACCAACAATGGTGAAAACCAAGGAGAAGCCAAGGGCATTCTCCATAGGCGGTCTTCGCGTAAAACCAAGCACTCATTAGTGCAAACGCGGACGTTTCCGAACAATGTCGGGAAACGAATTATAAAGCACATAGACACACAACAAGATATATCAACCAAAGTGCTAGTGTGTAAAGTGACATGTGAAGAGTATGCACACAAATGCAAGTATGCTAAGTGTGTGTGTGCTACTAATTCTCTTCAAAGAAAACCAAGCACAAGAGATTATACCTTTGGCGTGCTTGTATCTTGAGGTCATGGAAGGGCCTTTGATCTTCAACATTAAACACTTAGACTACCCTTACATTCAAAACCCTAACATGTGGTTTGACCACGAAATAAGCCAATCAACAAAACGGGAATCCTTACAATCTCCCCCTTTGGCTATTTCGTGACAAAACCACCACTCACATTTATTCCTCACATTATAATAGAAACTACGGGTCTACTAAGATTTTCTACTTTACAAAGAGATATATAAAAATAAACTTGAAGTCTTCAATCTCAAGTAGAACAATCAATCCCTGAAAGCAAAGTTTCTATACTTTCCAATTCAAGTAAAAGTGAGATGAATCAAGTGAGGACATAAACAAGCATTTGCATTTCTAAGAAAATAAACACAACATCATGCAATGTATGATGAATGCAATGCTCCCCCTCAAAGGGTTACTCCCCCTCAATGTATTGTCTCCCCAACATGCATAATTGCAACCCCCCTTACCACCATTCTACTCCCCCTTTTTGTCATGATATAGGCAAAAGAGTAGTCCCCAACCGGGTCACTTAGCAAAGAGAGATGATAGCATTCAAGTCATTTGCATAATCACAAAATGCACTTTATGCAACTCTATCAAATGGAGAGAAACAAGGAGATTTATTTTGAAATAAATGTGTGAAACAAAACATGCTTTGCATACAAGACATGTAGCATTCAAGTCCAAAATACAATGGTATTTGGCAAAGCAAATGACAAAGGTTTCTAAAAAGAATTCAAACCAATTTCACCAATGTCATGAGAAAAGCAAAGATATAGAGTTTTCATTGATTTTAATGTATGAGCAACTATATCCATCTTTATAAGTCAAACATGTCATGAGCAACTTTGCACCCTATTTGATTTTTCCGGGAATGAAACCCGTATGATAATAGACATGTTCAAGAAATAAAGAAAGAGAGACAATTTGGAATATAAATTCCTTTGAACGGATACAAGATCCTTTATTCATTTAGAGCCTCATAAGCTTTTTCACACAAGTTTTGCATTTAAAAAATTGCAATCATCAATTCATGCTTTTTCATTTGAGCATGTCATTTGAATTTCATGCTTTTCATATGACATTAGCATGTTATAAACAACTCATGCTTTTCAATTTTTAAGCATGTCATTAAGAATCATCATGTCATGGAGATAACTATAGGTCATCCAAATCATACTTCCTATGTAAATCTCCTAGTCCAAAAATGCATGTTTGAACATAAATATGACATGGATTGTAAACAAGCATGGTTCACACTTATTGAATTGAAAACATATATACAAATGTGCAACCAAGCTTACTCAAGCAATTAACAAAGAAGCATAAGATTTTTCAAATATTTGCATGCAACAAGTATGCATAAGCTCTCTTTGCTTGAGTTCCCCATATGGGGTCAATATCATCCTTCATCAATGAAGGTCATGAGGTCCTATGGACCTCCCAAGTCCATTTGACTTGGTTGAACCTATTTGAGACTTGTTAGTCTCATAGCAAGCGGGTTCATTTTTCCTTATCCACATAGATATGACATTTTTCTTCCTAGTGGACAATGGTTCAAGAGTACTAGAATTAATAGGATCATGAATATGAATGTTTTCCTTCCTATTAGCATGCATTCTAGCTCTTATCATTCTCTTTTCAATCATGCTTTTGATTCTACATAATTTAATGAAATGAAAGCAATTTGGTCTAATGTGACCATTAATACCACAAAAGTGACATGTAGGGATAAATTTAGAATTCATACCATGTCCTTGTGCATGCATAGGAGCCATCCCATGACTTTGTGGTTGAGCGGGTTCAAATCTTCTTTGTTGTTGAACCGGTCTTGCTTGCTTCCTTGTTTCATTTTGCATGATTGGTCTCTTCCCTTGATGAATATGAGCTTGAGGGAAGTTAGGTTGAGGAACTTTTTGAGCTTGAGGTTGTCTCTTTGGAGCTACCTTCACTTGTGCACTTCTTGAACATTGTCCTAGATCAATTTTCTTCCTAGGAGTGTGCACCGGTGAGGCTTCTATCTTGCCCAAACTCTTGACAAAGATGGTCTTGGTTGGAGTAGTGATCTCCTTGCTTACTTCATACCCAATACCTCTCTTGTCACAAGGGTTCTTTCCACTACCAAGAATGTGGTCAAGTTTCTTGGTGCTTGTAGTCATCCTAGACAATGACTCTATGGCTTCAACAAGCTCTCTCTTCAACCCTTCTTCATTCCTCTTAGACATAGCTAGCTCATCCCTTAGCTTGTCTTCAATCTTCTTGGATGTCTCCACTTGTTTACTTAAGTGGTCATTGTGTGTTGAAAGTTCTAGATTTTCATCCTCTAAAATCTTCAACTTTATATTTTTCTTCTCCAATGAACTTTCACACTTGACTATAAAGTCATTTACATCCATTTTCTCTACACCTTCATTTGTAGAGTTAGATGAGGAGTCATCTTCACTTAAGTTATCTCCTTCACTCTCATTCTCACTAATGGAGTCATTTCCCTCATTTAGACCTCCACCTTGGTCTCTTGAGTCAATGAGAGTCATATCCCAATGAGTAGCTACATTTATCTTCTCTAGAGCTACTTCTTCATCTTTTTCTTCTATGGGATCACTAGTCAAGTCATTCTTACCAACAACTTTATCTTCTACACAAGTGGCCCCAAATGCCGTGTAGTTGATGGTAAGCTCATCATCACTTGATGACTTATCTCCCTCTCCGGAGTCATCACTTTCACTCCATGTGGCGGTCATCACTTTTGCCATCTTGTTCTTCAAGTTCCCACAATCCGGTGAGATGTGACCTATACCACCACACTCATAGCATTGGACCCCTTTCTTTTCACTCTTCTCTTGCCTAGGCTCAAAACTCTTGAAGGGAACCTTTTTCTTCAAGTCTTGGCCTTTGGATCCAAAGCCTTTCTTCTCGAACTTGACGAATTTCTTGAATCTTCTTAGCAACAATGCCATGTCTTCGTCCGAGTCACCTTTTTCCTCCTTCACAACCTTGGAAGCATTCAAAGCAATTCCTTTTTGCTTTTTAGGAGGTGAAATGCTAGGAGCCTTCCTAGATTCATAGGCGAGGAGTCTTCCAATCACCTCGCTCGGCTTCATATCCTTGTATGTGCTATTTTCCTCTAAAGCCGTCACTTTTGATTCGAACCTAGCGGGGAGAGACCTCATAATTTTCTGCTTAACTCTCCTATCCGAATAAGGATCACCGAGTTGATGGCTTTGATTCACAATATCCATCAACTTGACTTCAAAGTCATTGAAGCACTCGTCCTCCTCCATTTTAAGCAACTCAAATTGCGTTTGAAGGACTTGTAGCTTGGAATCCTTAACGACATCGGTTCCCTCATGTGCAACCTGTAGGATATCCCATGCCTCCTTGGCTATCCTAGTGTTCTGAATCAGTTTGTACTGATTTTCATCCACTGCACATAGAAGAGCATGCCATGCCTTCCTATTCCATTTTGAAGTCTCAAACTCTTCAGGTGACCACTAGGCCTTTGGCTTGAGTACTTCTTCTCCACCACTTGTGGGAGTCATCATAGGAGGTGCATACCCATCTTCATTGCCATCCATGCCCTATCATGGATTTGGCACACATATGCCTCCATCTTGCCTTTCCATGAGGCATAATTCACACTGGTGAGGAGAGGAGGCAGTGTGCTTGAAGCACCCTCATGGTTGCCACCGAATCCACTCATTGTATCAAATGAATGAATGAAATGTATGCAAAATGTATGAATGAGCAAAAATCACACAAATGCACAACACACCTAAAATGAGCTAGGATCACCTAAGTATATCTAGGAACCCGCTCTGATACCAATTGAAACAAATTAGAGGCGTGTTCTATATAAAGCTAGAGGAGGGGTGAATAGATTTTAACAATTATTACCCAATTTTCGCATGCAAGTCAATTTTACGAAAATGCCCCTACTAGTCAAAAATACAAGCAAGTGTAATATAGTGCGGAATTTAAATAACACTTGATGTATACGTGGAAACCCAACCACTGGGAAAAACCACGGGCTGTTTAGTGCGCCACACTCGGACCTCGAAATCCACTAATCGAAATGGAGTTTACAACCTATGTAGACCTCGTCTAACACTCCGGTTAATAACCCCCCACTTCTACCACTCGGGCCTTTAAAAGTGGCTCTAATCCAATTGCTTGAGGCCTAAGCAACCTTAGCCTCAAGACTTAATTCTCTAAGAAGAGATTATGCAACCTATGTGAATATGTATGAATATTCAAATAACAAACAAGGCTAGGTAACCTTAGATGCTTATCTAGGATGATGATATAATCAATTTAATCAACCCTAGATATCAATTGCTAAATAACATGTCAAATAGCTTAGCTAATCAAGATTAAGCAAAAACCTAATTAGCTATCACAAAAACAACACTCAATTAATTCATCACAATTAATTCTCTATTCTTGTATTTATCATATGATCAACAACATACAAGTAAATTAAAAGAGAATATGCTTGATAGTAAAAATACTAAAATAAGATGAAACTAATCAAAATCTTACCAAACATATTGTGATGATGCCAATCCAATCATAGATGCTTTCTATGTAGATATAGAGGATGCAATATGAAATTTGATGCAAAAAGGATTTGATTTGAGTGTTTAAAGGTGAGTTCTTGATTTGATTTTTTCTCAAAAATCTCTCTTGAAAGTTTAGGGTTCTAATGACTCAAGAAGCTTGATCAGAGAATGAGAAAATAAGATATTTATAGACAAGAATTGGGCATGTGAAAAGACAATTTTGCCCCTGAAACGCACCGTTCGGCGGTTTCAATCGGCGGCCAGGCCGCCGATAACGACCGCCGAATTGAGCTCGTGAAGAACAGAGCATCAACGGCGGTTTCATTTGGCGGTTTCGTGACCGCCGATCCAACCGCCGAATCAAACCCGAGGGATTAAAATCGATCAGGTATGAACGGCGGTTTCGAACGGCGGTCGTGACCGCCGATCTTGACCGCATAATTGCTTCAGACCTATCTGGACTGAAACGGCGGTTTAATTCGGCGGCCAGGCCGCCGATCACCAACAATGGTGAAAACCAAGGAGAAGCCAAGGGCATTCTCCATAGGCGGTCTTCGCGTAAAACCAAGCACTCATTAGTGCAAACGCGGACGTTTTCGAACAATGTCAGGAAACGAATTATAAAGCACATATACACACAACAAGATATATCAACCAAAGTGCTAGTGTGTAAAGTGACATGTGAAGAGTATGCACACAAATGCAAGTATGCTAAGTGTGTGTGTGCTACTAATTCTCTTCAAAGAAAACCAAGCACAAGAGATTATACCTTTGGCGTGCTTGTATCTTGAGGTCATGGAAGGGCCTTTGATCTTCAACATTAAACACTTAGACTACCCTTACATTCAAAACCCCAACATGTGGTTTGACCACGAAATAAGCCAATCAACAAAACGGGAATCCTTACACACTCATACCTGGATTAGGTAGGTGTGTGATTACTTCCAGGATTAGGTTGTAATCGTTTTACATATTTAGTGGATTCGAGGTTTGAGTGTGGCTTACTTACTAGCCCGTGGTTTTTCCCGTGAGGGTTTCCACGTAAAAATCAAGTGTTATTTTATTTCCGCATTTTATACTTGATTTATTGCTTTATCTATTTAGGAGTAATTTCGTAATTTTGACTAAACACGAAAAATTGGGTAATAAGCTTAAAATCTATTCAACCCACCCCCCTCTAGATAGTTTTATACACACCGTGCTATAATTTGTTTCATAACTATACATATATAAATATACAGTCTTTCTATTATCAGTTCGAACTGACAAAAGATATATCAGTTCCTTGCATGTGGGCCATTGGATTTAAAAGATGCTTTGACAAGTGCATACAGCCAAATCAAAGTATTTAAATCCAATGGTCCGCCCACATGCAAGGAACTGATATATCTTTTGTCAGTTCGAACTGATAATAAAAAAATTGTATAAATATATATATTAATTTTATTTTCTTTAAAAAAAAATTAGCTCTAACTCTAGGTCTCTAACCACACGATCAGCCACTAACCCATCTACCACCACTAAGTCACTAACCCACTAACCCATCTTTATTTTTCGTTTTTCGTTTTTCTTTTCTTCACCTGTAAGCAGGGGTGTACCTAAGATTTTTTGATAGGGTGGGCTAAAAAAAAAGTATAAACATAAAAAAATTAATAATAATAAAACTTCAATGGTACTAGAAAATTTCATTAATCAAAAAACAAAAACAAAGTAATGGAGGCAATTAGGGTATGTTCGGTAATATTTTTTGATTTCGTTTTCTGTTTTGTGTATTTTTATTTGAAAACAAGTAATTGATTTTCATGTTTTCAGAAGCTGGAAAACTTTGAAATCGTATATGGTAGGAATAATTGAAAACAATATTTTGAAAAAAAAAAATTGTGTAATATGTATTTAATGAAATTTGTTTTAAAAAATACTTTTTTAATTTTTTTTCTTCATCTGTAACCAGGGGCGTACCCAAGATTTTTTGATAGGGTGGGCTAAAATATATATATATAAATATATACATAAAAATAATAATAATAATAATAAAACTTCAACGGTACTAGAAAATTTCATTAATCGAAAAACAAAAACAAGTAATGGAGGCAATTAGGGTGTGTTCGGTAATGTTTTTTGATTTCGTTTTCTATTTTATGTATTTTTATTTGAAAATGAGTAATTGATTTTCATGTTTTCAGAAGCTGGAAAACTTTGAAAATGCATCTGGTAGGAATAATTGAAAACAATATTTTGAAAAAAAAAAATTGTGTAATATGTATTTAATTAAATTTGTTTTTTTTAAAAAAAATACCTTTTTAATATATTGTAAGAATAAAAATAATATTATTTATAGTTATATTACAATATTATTTTTATATTCAAAAACAATTAAATTAAAAAAAATTATATAATTAAAATAATATAATTTTTTTTTTAATTTAAAGTGTACACACAAAACACTTGGGAAGAGAGTGAAAGAATTGGTACGATGAGAGAGAGAGAGAGAATGGGAGAGAATTGGGATGATCAATGATGTGACATTGCCTGACTATAACAGTATAACTCTAATCTTTATCGGTCTACTGTGTATTAATTAGTTAAATACTATTAAACTAATTATAAAAGATAAAAATAAAAATCTTCACAAAAGGCTGACCCGAGCTATATTTTTCACAAAAGGCAAACCCGGGCTATAGCCTGGGTCAACCCTTTTTACCATCCGCCCCTGCCTGTAACCCTAGTTCTCCTACTTCTCTGTCCTTTGAAACTAATAATGCACAGTGTGTTCTAAATTAATCTAGGGGGGGGTGAATAGATTTTAACCCTTATTACCAAATTTTTGCGTTTAGTCAAATTACGAAAATAACCCCAATCTAGTCAAAACAATAATCAAGTGTAAAGGTGCGGAAATATAAATGACATTTGATTTTTACGTGGAAACCCTCAACAGGGAAAAACCACGGACTATTATGTGTGCCACACATGAACCTCGAATCCACTAATTGTGATAACGTTTACAACCTAATCCCGGTTTACAACCTAATCCCGGTCAATAACCTGCTACCGCTACCCGTAGGCCTGTAAAAGTGGACCTAGTCCAATTGCTTATGGACACCTAATCCTGGTAGTCATACAAGACTTAGTTCTCTGAAGAGATCAACACCCTAAGTGAATATGCAAAAATATCCAAATATGCAAGTAATGTTAGGGTACACTAAATGCTTATCTAGGATTATATGATGACAATAAAATCAATCCTAGATATGAAAATAGCTATATGACATTGCATACAGCTTAGCTATGTAAAGGATAACTAATCCTAGATACAATAGCTATCAAAGACAATCTCAATCATTTTAATGAGATAAATTAGCTAGATGGCATATAGCATGAAATCCTAGCTATCAAAAAACAATCCCAATCATACAATGAGATTGATTAGCTAGATGGCAAATAAACATTAAAACCTAGCTATCACAAAATAACCAAATCAACACATAATCTCAATCATGTATGTAGAAATTAATCTAAAAGCATACATGCTATAAATGAGATAAATTGCTAAGTTAGAAACACTAATTATGTAAGATAATAGTGAACAACTTACCATACCATGTGTGTTGAAGAAGACCCATGCATTAGCACATACTAGATGATCCTAGATGATGCTTAGATGATGATTTATGCATATGAAAAAGGGTTGTGAGAGTTAAAGAAGCAATATTGGTGCTTTCTTTCACTAAGGAACTCTTAATCTCTCTCTAGGGTTTTATAGTTTTTGTTCCTTGAATACAAATGAGAGAAAGAGATGTATTTATAGTGCTTAGATGATAGCCCTATAAATTTCGTGACTTGCCCAACAAAAATGAGTCAAATCGGACTCCAAATGAGTGAGATATGGCCAAATTACGAAACAGGGTCGAGCACCAGACCTGCTGCGGTCTAGGTGCCACAGTCAGCCAAGACGGCACTTGGACCGCAGAAAATTGTTGTCGCTAGCATGCCACTATCACCCAAGGTGGCACTTGAACCGCGGCGAAGCATCACAACACAAAGCTTGATTTTCAAGCGACTCGAAACATGATCAAACGACATCGAAACCTTTCGTATAATATACCGTTGGAAAGATATGGATGTCTACTTTCGACTCTAGTTAACAAAACATGATTTGGATTACTGTAGAAAAATTTATGGTCATTTGAGTAACCAAAGGTCAGATTTGGAAAACAGCAAAGATACCCTGTTTTAGTGGTCACTTTGGAGATATCAAAAACAATCCAAACGGTCATGAAATATTATGAATAATATACCGTTGGAAAGGTATGGGTGTCCAGTTTATACAAAAATTTTTGAAACTCATTTTGAAGCTTTGTATAAAAATTTGTGGTCACAAGACCATACAAAGGTCAGTTTTGAAAATCATTTAAATCATTGAAATCCAATCTTTTGAAACTAGACACTCTACTCCAAACAACCAAACCAAATCAATGCTTATCCAAGAGAAGAATTAGACCTTCTCAAATGGTCAATCATCATGCTAAGACATGCACACTTTCGTGCAAGCACGGATGGTTCCGATCACTCAAACGGAAATGAATTATACCACACTTAAAACTAACATACATGAAATGCAAGTGTGGGATGTGAATGCATCATAATGCCTAACATGTCATAGCACTGTCATTGAACAAGATGCAATCAATAAGACATGCATGAATAGAATTCATGACTTTGCATCCTAATGCCTAAACATGTCATGGCATTTCAATGAACAAGATGCAATCATTTAAATATGCATGAAAAGACTTCATGACTTTGCATCCTAATGCCTAAACATGTCATGGCATTTCAATGAACAAGATGCAATCAATTAATCATGCATGAAGAGATAACAATGAACATGAATGCACTCATATAAACCACACAATATACAAGAATTAGAGATATGCATGAGTTGTGTGTGTGTGTGCAACTAGATCTCTTCAAAGTAAGTAAGCACTAGAATATACCTTTGGTGCTTCTTCTTTTGAGGTATTGAGAGGGCCTTGGTTGTGCAAATCACCAACTATCAAATGCCTAAGCTACCCTTACATCAATCCCCAATATGTGGTTTGTCCACGAAATAAGCCAATCAAAATATGAGACCTTACATCCTTTTTGTTCACTTCTCCAAAACCCTAGCTGCCCAAGTCTCATATTCATCTTCTCTACCTTTGGCCTACTGCTACCACGGTACAGACACACACACAGTGAGTCCCTTCTCCTGTTTGCCATCTTATTTCTTCTCCATCTTCATCGTTTACACATTATATATTTTAGATTTGATATTTTCATTACTTATTGTATTGGATATTGAAACATGGTAATCGAAAGATTGGGATGACCGAATTTTGATGTTCGAATTCTAAATTTTGTATTTCAAATTGAAAAATATTTGGATTCGAAATGGAGGATGGGGGTAGGACTGGGGAACCTCCTCCAAACACCCTCATCCCTAGTTCCCCCAAATGGGCTGGGGTTTAGCCTTTACCTGTCCGGCCGAACATTATACGGGCGGGCGGCAATGGTAACCAGTGGAGCACGGGGCTACCGGAGCAGCGGTAGCACGTATGCGAAGGGTTATATAAATGCCCGAAGCCGGAGGAACTACTGGCTTGACAAGGGAAACTCTATTGCCATGGGGAGGGTTACCCTTTCTAGTCTGGTTTAGGAGATTCGGAGGTTTTGACCGAAGAATCGAATCGTTCCTACTCGGGTCAGGGTTTCTTATGAAACGAAGCTTTACTGCTCGGGTCAGGGTTTCATCGGTTTAAAGGTGGGGGAAGGTTTTAGGAATGGGGGGGGGGGTGGGGGGAGGGGGACCCTCTCCGACCTCAATGGGCCCCACGCCCATTCTTAGTCTTCAGTAATATTCATCACTGTTCAGTCTTCATACATAAAATCAAACGGGACCTAACTATGCAAACTGCGTGTGTAGTGCTTACTTTATGCATGTTCTCTCGTCAGTTTTGGAAGTAACTATCCAAGTCACACTTATAAGAGGGTTTATTCAATCTAGATTTGGTTGGAATTTAAAAGATTTTAAAAGTGTAAGGGTAATCAATTCAGATTTATAAAGAATCCATAAAAATCTCAAGTATTCAATCCAAACTTTGAAAGATTCCAATAAAATCTAGGTATATTCAATTCATTTAAAAAAATCCAAATAAATCTGGAAATATTCAAAAAGTCATTGACTTTGTTTATTTTGTTTAAGTAATGAATTTTGATGGATTTTAAAATGATATTTATAAATATAAAGACCCGTAACAAATCTTGTTCTACCCCATAGGTTTTGATAGATTTAGGGGGTGTTTGTTTTTTGCATTTGAAGACTTTAAGTTGATGAAATGTCTTACTAAGACATTTTTGTTTGTTTTTTCAGCCATCTGAAGTCTGAGAATTGCCTAAAATTGTCTGAGAAAAAAAAAGTTAAAAAATTGAGCTTTTATCTAAACTCAACAGTGGTTAGGAGAACTTTTAACCTCTATTCCCCGTTTTACCCCTAGCAAAGTAGAAGAAGCTTCATCCTGCATCTGCATCCTCTTCACCAGGAAATGATTAATTTCTTCAACAACCACTAGCAAATGATTAATTTTTTTATCAAATTTTTTTTCTTCAATCCAGAAAAAAATAACCCAAATTTCCAATCAAATTCCAAAAAAAAAAAATCTCATTCAAGAACACACATACTTCATCAATATCAGAATAAAAAAATAAAATAAAAAAACCTCATTCAATAACCCAAATTTCAAATCAAATTCCCAAAAAAAAAATCCAAATACAAACCTCATATATTCATCAATCCATATCCAAGCAGGGGAAACAAAAATACAAAGCAACAACTGCCAAGAAAGGCCAACAAACAACAGAGAACACACGCAGCAAAGAAAAAAACAAGGCCACTCCCAATCAAGCCTTAAGGCGCGAACACAGAGCAGTGGCCAGAAGAAAAACAATAAGAGCGCCGATTAAAAATAAATCTGTGGTAGTTATGGAGGTAAAAAGCTGGATTTGGTTATGGATTGCGATAATTGGAGGTAAAAATCGTTGATGGATTGCGATGGGTTTTGAGGAAAAAAAGCTGGATTTGGTGATGGATTGCGATGATTGGAGGTAAAATTGGAGGATGGATTGAGATGGGTTTTGAGGAAAAAAGCTGGATTTGGTAGTGGTGGAGGTAAGAGAAGAAGTGAGAAAGACTGAGCAGCCGAGGGATGGAGGAGTTTTTATGGATGGAGGAGTTTTCCGGTTTTTAAAAATTGTTTAATTATAAGGGTAAAATTGTCTTGTTAGTGGCTTTCAAATATTGATATTCAGACATAGAAAATAAAAAACAAACATGTTTCTCAGACTTCAGACTCAATTCAGATTTCAGACCCAATTCAGTTACTTTAAGTTTTCAGACAAAAAACAAACGCCACCTTAGACTTTTATAAAGTTTGTGGACATTTTGTCTTTCGGTTTGGTGATTGAAATTAGCAATTTGTTTTTCAACAATTCACATTAAAGAATGTAATTGAAAAGATATTTGGTATATTTAAATCAAGATTAACAATTTTCAAGTCTGCACCTTCATGGCTTCATTCCCATATAGGACACAAACAAAACTAGTGCTAGGTTGCGTTTGATTTTTCGTCTGAAAACTGAATAGTGTTGAATTATACTCAAGACTGAATAGTTACTGAAAACTGAATACTGAATGACATGTTTGAATATTTTTTTCACTAAAAACTGAATATAAGTGATAAGTTGTTTATTTTTTTAAGTTATAAATATATGAAAATAAATACTTATATATCTATGCCCTTTCAACTATTATTTGTTATATATTTACATTTTAATATATTTTAGACAACTAAAAAAAAGTAATTTAATAATATAATAACAAATTTATATATATAAAAAAAAAATACCCAATAAAATGTAACCCCTTAAAATATAAAAATTGAACAAGTTAATTAAAGTTTAGTTTAAGAAATAACGACAGGTTAGAGTAAGCCACTAATAATGTATACAATGTTTATATGTGGAATTATATATATATATAAAGAGATGGATTGGTGAAGCACCATATCCATGTTTATATGTGGAATTATAGTAATTTAATTATACATTTATAATGAAATCTATATGCTCTATCAATGTGGACATACCATATAAATATGCCACAAACAGACATAATTCAATTATGTCTGTAAATTAACAAAATTAGTGTCAAATTTAGGAGTATCTCATATAGGCATATAGAGATGATATCATGGTGCCTATGAGTCTACGACACATGTAAAGTGCATGTAGTTTACAGTTAAGTTGGTTTAAGTTTGTTTGTAAAACCGGTTATTTTTTATTATTTTTATTTTTTTTAGAGTGCTAATTTGCCCCAATCACATAATATAAAACTAATCAAATTATGAGAGAAATAAAAGTTCGTACCGGAATATGAATAGAAGTTGAAATAGGTTTGAAAACAATTGAAAAAACGTTGGATTCGAATGGAGATTTTGGAGTCTTTAAAAAATTAGGTTTTATGGCTACTAAAATTATTTAAATCTTGAGAAGAAAAAAAAAAATATTAATACGGTTAAGGGTTATGAGATAAGAGAAAACTGGAAATTAGATAAGATCTGTGAGGATAAATTTGGAAGTAATAAATTGATATATATTAAGTTGATTTGTTGTTAAGTGAGAAATGAAAATTTTTCACTTATAATAATCATTGATTTTAAGAACTCATTTCACTACAAGAAAATAGGGGCTTAGTTGACAGTTAAAAACTGTCAAGAATGGAATTCTTGACAGTTTTTAAAACTGTCAAGGAAGCCCCTGTCAAGGAAAGTAATGACAGTTTTCCTTGACAGTTTTTAACTGTCAAGAGTGTTGTTGACAGTTTTTAACTGTCAAGAGTTATATTTATTTTATTTTTTAAAAAATTTCATTATTTAATAGTTAACCACCTCATTCATTGCCACCGACCACCCACCACCGGCCGGACTATCGGAGCACCGCCGCCGGCCACCACCTGTCGGAGCATCAAATTTCATTATTTAATAGTTAACCACCTCATTCATTGCCACCGACCACCCACCACCGGCCGGACTATCGGAGCACCGCCGCCGGCCACCACCTGTCGGAGCATCGCCGCCGCCCATCGTCGTCGGTCACAACCTGCCGGAGCACCACCACCGGCCACCCACCGCCGGTCTCTGCCACTGGCCGGAGCACCGCCGGCACCGTCATCGGAGCATCGCCAGCGGTCACCATCCGTCGGCCACCACCTACCGAGCACCGTCGCCCATCACCACCGCTTGTGTCAATAATGACAATTATTTGCCATTGGTGGGAGTTGAACTTGAGACCACTGGTCTCAAGTTCAAGTCCTTTACCACTTGACTACTTCCCCTTATATGTTACAATTGTACAATATTTATATATAAACTATATAAGTTTTAGAAATAAAAAAGATTTTTCAACTAATCAAAATTCTAATTTTCACAACAGACATATATTTAAAAATATTTATTAAAACTTTTAATGAAATTATATTTTTTTTAAACATATATAATTGAATTATTGGTCAATACTCTATGGTCATGTTTGGTTATATGGTGGAATGATAATCGGAATGGTAATGGGAATGAGAATGCAAAGGAAAGGAAAACTAAGTTTTTGTTTGGTTGGAACTTTAGAATTAGTTTCTGAATTAGTATTATTTTGTTTGGTTAACAATGGAATGGAATAGAGTTAACTGTATTTTGACCAAAATACCCCTAATTATGAATGTATAATAACATGATATATTATGGATAATAATAATAAAATATAAAAGTATATTAAATAATTATATATAATATATAATATAAAATATATAATATGTATTATATATAATATATAGATATATATTAATTATATTATATAATACATATAATAATATATATATATATAAATATAAATATATATAATATAATATTATATATGTTTATATATTGTTATATATATATATATATATATAATAATAATAATAATATATAAATATAATTATAATATATTATTTTTGGAAATGAGCTGAGGTTATTTTTGTAATGGAGTTGGGGCATATGAGGGTATTTATGGAATATAAATTTTAGTTTGGAATGGAATGTCTTTCCATTGGTTTTTGGATGGAATGTCCATTCCACCAAAAAGGTGGAATCCCCATTCTAATGGAATCACCATTCCATTGCATTTTAACAAACTAATTAAACGAATGGAATAACTTTCTTTCCATTCCATCTAACCAAACATGGCCTATACGAGACTCGTGATATCAGTTGTAATAAACATGATTTTGAATACAACTTTCACTACATGGGAGATATTTTTCAACATGCATCTTATAATGTAATGAACAAATGTAAGACTTAGATTACTAATTTATATGGGTAATTGGATTATTAACGTGTCTCTTAGTATGAAACAGCAGGGTGCAAAATAAATAAACAATTTTTTAAAAATTATTTTTTTGAATTATTTAAAAGTAAATGATTTAAAAGTAAATTTATTAAATTTAAAATTTTACTTATCCAATATCGGTTTGTCCAAAAACCGATATCTTACTGTAAAATAAATCCATATCGGGATTTTGTTTGATGTTGAAAATATGAAGTAAAAGTTTAAAAAAATTATTAAAGATAAAATTTTTTTTTATATATTATGAATGTTTTATAATATAATATATATATATCTTACTGTAAAATAAATCCATATCGGGATTTTGTTTGGTGTTGAAAATATGAAGTAAAAGTTTAAAAAAATTATTAAAGATAAAAAAAATATTATATATTATGAATGTTTTAAAATATATAATATAATATAATATAATATAATATATAATATATAATATATATTTATTATACATATATATTATATTATATTATACAATATATATAATAATATATTTATATAATATAAATACATAATATATATTATTTAATAAATATATAATATATATTATTTAATATAATAATATATAATATTTATATATTATATAAATATTATAAATATATTATTATTATTATATTATTAGATGTGATTTAATTTGCTATAAATATATATATTATATAAATATTATAAATATATATTATTTAATAAATATATAATATATATTATTTAATATATATATATATATATATATATATATATATATATATATATATATTATATTATAAAACATTCATAATATATAATTTTTTTCATTATCTTTAATAATTTTTTTAAACTTTTACTTCCTATTTTCAACACCAAACAAAATCCCGATATTGATTTATTTTACAGTAAGATATCGGTTTTTGGGCAAACCGATATTGGATAAGTAAAATTTTAAATTTAATAAATTTACTTATAAAAAATTCAAAAAAAATAATTTTAAAAAAATTGTTTATTTATTTTGCACCCTTTTGTTTCATATTAAGAGACACGTTAATTATGCAATTACCTATATAAATTAGTAATTCGAGTCTTACATTTGTTCATTACATTGCAAGATGCATGTTGAGAAATATCTCCCCTGTAGTGAGAGTTGTATTCCAAATCATGCTTATTACAATTGATGTCACGAGTCTCCTATATGCCATGTTTAGTTGGATGGAATGGAAAGAAAGCCATTACATTCGTTTGGTTTGTTAAAATGTAATGGAATAATGATTCCATTGGAATAGGGATTCTATTGGAATAGGGATTCGACCATTTTGGTTGAATGGGCATTCCATCCAAAAACCAATGAAATGCCCTTCCATTACAAACTAAAATTTTTATTCTATAAATACCCTCATATACCCCAACTCAATTCCAAAAATACCCTCCTTTACAAAAATAATATATTATTATTATATATTATATTAATGATATATATATATATAAACAAATATAATATAATATATACTGCTTCTCTAGTTGATACCATTCGGGTGGGAGGTACCCCTGGGTGCCTCTTAAACAGGTCTTTAGAGTTTTCCCCACAATGGCGGCCTAACCACGGCCTGAACAGGGTACTAACTTTCCAACCCACTAGAGACAGACAGGGACCTTAAGCCAAAAAGCCAACAAATCTCATCTTCTGATGTGCAGGATCCTCAACCTAGAGGCAAGCACAGAGCATACTGAGATAATTACAGATTGTCGTCACACTGTCAACAACCTGTCCAGACCATTTCTTGACCCGTTCATAATGCCACCTTTCTACTATTTTTCTCCTCAACTCCTTTGGTTCCTCTGGTGCTTATCAGTACTACATCATCATGCCATCGTCTTTCCTCTTCAGGCTCTTTATGGTCATCTCCATGATCCTTCTCAACGGAACTCTCTGTTATGGGTTTTCCTCCAATGGTTCACGTCCTTGACCAACTGGAAGAACGAACTCACTGAGCTCATGGGCAAATATAACATTTGGAAACTTGATTATGAATCAGCTGCCTCTGTATGCTGCATATGGATCTTCAATAGGCCCTACCGGTACAATCCCCACAAACGGCTTCTTTGGACTGCCAACTCCAGTTATGAATGGCATACCACGTATGATTATCCAAAGATGTATCCACAAATCCTTCAAGTCGGTCTGCTCAATTTCCTCTGTGATGTTAATTATGTCTCCACCGACGAAGTTTTCATCCTGCCAGATATTCCCAGAGACCCCTCTCAAAGATGGAACCCTTTTCTAAATTCATACATGATTGACTCTCAGGACCCCTTTGACACTGCATGGCCCTGCTTCATCTGTGGAGCCCAGGATTCAGATGATGAAAATCATGCCAACTGTAATATGTCTTCTAGTCCGTGATTCAGCTTCGCTCAGACCAAGATCGTAACTCGTCACGTGAAATGAAATAATTCACTTCCATTATGCTATTTTGTTTTATTAGGCAACTGTTTGGCCTTATTAGGTTTAATTATGTTATTTCGTCTGTATTAGGCATCTTCTGTCTTTATTTGAGTTTGATTGTCTGTAATCTTTGGCCGATGGCCCTGCTTTGCTTTAGCTAGGTATCTGCCACGTTTGTGGCCTTACTGTATAATAGGTTTGTCAGCACTCTATCTCTCCGCCTATATAAGGAGAGCTCGTCACTTGTGTAAAACAAGAACAGAATCAATAAATATTTTCTTGTGTTTTAAACTCTCATGTCTTGCTAAATTGTTCCTCTTCTTCCTTTAAATGCCATGTCTCTCATATAAATAGCAGTCTGTAATTATCTCAGTATGCTCTGTGCTTGCCTCTAGGTTGAGGATCCTGCACATCAGAAGATGAGATTTGTTGGCTTTTTGGCTTAAGGTCCCTGTCTATCTCTAGTGGGTTGGAAAGTTAGTACCCTGTTCAGGCCGTGGTTAGGCCGCCATTATGGGGAAAACTCTAAAGACCTGTTTGAGAGGCACCCAGGGGTACCTGCCACCCGAATGGTATCAGAGCCATGTCTCGAGTCCCTGGAGTCCAGGAAAAGAGTTAGACTGTTATGAGTATGTTTAGACTGGTATAGAAGGAAGAAATTTCTCAAAAATGGCAAACACTAGCACAAATCCCTCTACTGCTTCTCTAGTTCCTAATAGATTGTCTTCTTCTATGTCCTTACCTTCTCCTACTATCCAAAGAACCCAGTCCAATAGAATCCAAGATCTAGTAGAATACACCCATATCCCTGCTTCTGCCCAGATAAATGAAACTACTTTCCCTCTGCTCAATCCATACAACATCTTCAAGAGAAACAAATCTCTTGCCACCCGGTTAACTCGTCTTGTCCATACCAGACCTCTTCCCATTAAAGAACAAAATCAATAAATATTTTCTTGTGTTTTAAACTCTAATGTCTTGCTAAATTGTCCCTCTTCTTCCTTTAAATGCCATGTCTCTCATATAAATAACAGTCTGTAATTATCTCAGTATGCTCTGTGCTTGCCTCTAGGTTGAGGATCCTGCACATCAGAAGATGAGATTTGTTGGCTTTTTGGCTTAAGGTCCCTGTCTGTCTCTAGTGGGTTGGAAAGTTAGTACCCTGTTCAGGCCGTGGTTAGGCCGCCATTGTGGGGAAAACTCTAAAGACCTGTTTGAGAGGCACCCAGGGGTACCTGCCACCCGAATGGTATCAGAGCCATGTCTCGAGTCCCTGGAGTCCAGGAAAAGAGTTAGACTGTTATGAGTATGTTTAGACTGGTATAGAAGGAAGAAATTTCTCAAAAATGGCAAACACTAGCACAAATCCCTCTACTGCTTCTCTAGTTCCTAATAGATTGTCTTCTTCTATGTCCTTACCTTCTCCTACTATCCAAAGAACCCAGTCCAATAGAATCCAAGATCTAGTAGAATACACCCATATCCCTGCTTCTGCCCGAATAAATGAAACTACTTTCCCTCTGCTCAATCCATACAACATCTTCAAGAGAAACAAATCTCTTGCCACCCGGTTAACTCGTCTTGTCCATACCAGACCTCTTCCCATTAAAGAATATGTCCAGTCCACAGGCTTAGATAAATGTTTGATTCCATCCTCTCCCAGTGAACAATATGTCACTCTCACCATTGATCAAAACATGATAGATCAATGGATCAAGGAAGGATACTCACATCTCCACATAGGTGCTGTCAGAATCATCCTCTCCCTACATGGTCGAAAAGGCTTACCTGTCACTGCCAGACTGGCCTTGCTCAACACCATCTACACTCAGTATGAACATGCTGTGATTGGCACCTACCTATCTACTCTTCATGCTGGTAGCATATCCCTCACATACTATCCCAACTTCAACATTCCTTTACGAGACCAGAACCTTCACAAATGTCTCAAGATCCAAGTTCAGATTCTTGGTGCTCCCATGCAAGCCAATTCCTACATGGCTACTGTCCATCATCAGCTTGCTTACAGACTTCAAGATCATGCTCTTGATCTCCCACTTCCTGGCCATAATGGTGACACCATCTTCATCAAAGCAGAAAGAGAAGATGAAGTTCCCACCATCCTTCAAATTCCAAAACAACTGCCCAGAGAAAAGCTCACAGAGATCATGCCTCTTGAATGACTCAAATTCCTATCCACAGTTTTGAAGCTGACGGATCTCCGATCTACACTGATAAGATCCGTGGTCACTTCATCTGGGATGATGATCCAAATATGTGTGATGCAGACTATATATGCCGACGCTGTCTTAAGGACACCTCTCCTACCTTCTGCAAACCTTGGAATAAACCTCACAAACCAGATCATCCTGATAGTCCTTGGATAGGCCTCCATCCTATCAAAAATAAACCTTTACCCATTTATGACAGAGCTTTACAGATCTTACGATCTGAAGGTCTCCTACCTCCACAATCTGCCATTGCTATCCCTACTCAACCCGCACCTGTCCCTTGCTACATGACCTCAGATTATGACTGTGATTTCCCTCCACTTGAACCTTCCTCAAATCAAGAAAAAACTCGTTTCTCAAAACCTTTTATCCAATCTACCGAAATCCAACCCGATGGTTCTTACAAACTGCCTTCCCAGGCTGAACAAGTCCTCAACTGGCAATCTCACAATGCCAAAGCTCATAACAGAGTTCTTAACTCTATTGATCAGAAGATTGATCGTGTTACACGACATGTTTCTCAACATGATCACCATATATATTATTTAATATAGTAATATATAATATATAATACATTATTATAAACATATATAATATAATATATTATATATTATATATTTAATATATATGTATTATATTAAAATGTTAGTTATTTGTTGACAGTTAAAAACTGTCAACAATCCTTGACAGTTAAAAACTGTCAACAAACCTAAAAACTGTCAAGGATTGTTGACAGTTAAAAACTGTCAACAAATAACTGTCAATAATGCCCTATTTTCTTGTAGTGTTTAGTGATTTATCACTTTAAAAATCAAACGAAACAACTTAATGACACACATTAAGTGCCATTAAGTGTTTAGTAGAAAAATCAAAAAGGCCATTAGCTTGTATAGGACTAGGGATGTCAATGGTACGGGTCGGGTACGGGTTTTCCAATACCAATTAGTATCAGAAATATCATCCCCTATGAATACCCGCCTTAAAAGAAACGGTGCGGGTACGGGGATTCCCCATTAGGGGATCAATTTTTTACCTCATACCATCATCATCACATTAATGTTTTTTTTTTTAATGACTTTTTGATAAAGATCATATAAATATTATTGAATAATATGAAATTAATAGTGTGGGGTATATTATATGTCATAATCTGGAATAGAGTAGTGTTTCGATGGAGGGAAAAAATAGGAAAAAATGATAGGGGAAATTAGGTTTGTCGGAGGGAAAAAATGAAGGAAAATTATGTTTTCTGAAGACAATAATCACGGTACTAATTTTATTTTTATTTTTAAGAGTTAATTCCAATACTAATTATGTGCTTCAAATATATATATATTGATACAGGGTACGGGGACGGGATGGGACGGGACCGGGCGGGGCGGGGCGGGGATTTGAAATCCCGTAACCGAAATTAAATCGGGTATTAAAAAAAAATACCGACCCCATACCACAACTTAATTGGTATGGTTAAACCCGCCCCTAACGTGACGGGTCCCCAGACCAATGGGTAATTTTGACATCCCTATACAGGACTACACAATTTTCTTCACAAGGAATGTAGGTTTGATTTATTTCCTATTGAACCGAATAACGAATTTTCATCATCTTCATCACCACCAATTATTGAAGAGGAATTTGAACCAATTTTTCAAACACTAGAGTAAAAACGAGAGAATGTTAGCCAATAGAGAACTAATATAGCTACAAATGTGTGGGGAGATGCTAGGCAGAATGGTAACAATGATAATTAAGGAGAATAAGTACTAACATGTGAAATAATTTATTTTCGACTTTTATAATGTACATCATTTCAAAGTTGTTATATTTTTGAGTTTGAGATGGAATTGCTAAAATGTGGTCATTTTATCTTTTTGTATAAAGGATTGAAATGTATTGAAATTAATAATGCTTTTATCCAAAAATTAACCTTGATAATTAGAATTTAAAAAGTCAATTATTTTTTATACTATCAAAAATTCATTAATCTCATTATAATAATATTCTAAAAAAAACAGGAGAGAGAAGATATTTTTCTCTCTAACCTTTCTCTAAACAGAAACACCTACATCCTTCCTCTCAGTTCGCCGCCGACATCCTACCACTATAAAGGATGTCGGCGGGATAGTCGGTGGTCCGGTGAGCTTAGCGGAGGTTTTCTCTATCTTCTCTGTGGCTTCCCGACGGATTTTACTACTTTTTCGGCGGCGGTCTCCCGATCTAGGTGGTGGTTTGCTTGGGTATGTAGCGCCGGGACTAGGTCGACATCTCCATCGTCATGGACAGGCCTACGGTTCGGGCCGTTCATCATCGTTCCATCAAGATCTATCTTGATCCAGTAGATCCCTAGCCGGCGGCATCCTGATGTTGGTCTTCTCCGGCTGCCTTGGTTTCCCTTCTTTAGATCGGCTTTTATTCCTTTTAATTAAGGTTTTTTGGGTTTGTACAGTTACTTCTTATATAAACCGTTTTGGCCGCTAGTTGTTAGCCGGTGTGTTTGGCCCTTCTACTAGATCCCTCCAACACCAGAGTGCCATGGTTTGTATGTTTGTAGTCCCTCTTAGTGAGGGTGTCAGTCCCACCTTTGTGTGTGGGTTTTTTCCCGTTTGTGGAAATTTCGTCTGGGCTGTGCTTGTGTGTCATTTGCTGAAGAGTCCCAGTTATAGTTGTAAACATGTTTTTCATGTTTCCTGACCTGGATCTGAATTCCAGGTGTTGTAAGCCTTTGGTTTATATCAATCAAATATATATATATGTTACTTTTTCTAGACAAATCATTAAAAACACATTTAATTCTATATAACTTTATGTAAAAGTCCAACAAGCTGTATATAAAATTCTGACAAAATCTATATGGAATTTGTGGACTTCATCAAGATCCATCATGTATTTAAAATAAATACATCAAACTCCAACGAAATCTAAATTAAATACACCCCTTTAGTACTTAATCCATAGCTCTATGAGAATAATTATCTAGATTACACATGAAATGTTTAACTTATACATATCCAGGCAGAACCACCCTAATTTAATTGAAACCCATAATCATTAGGTTTCAAAATTTCAAAAAGTTTTATCAACCCCAATCTAATTTATCTGGCATTCTGGCAGTTGGTACAAGGTTAAATATTATTTTTAAAATCCATTTAATCTTATTGAATAGTCTAATATTTCTTAATTTATCCAATTCCATTTCGATAAATATGACCTGATATAAAATACGTTAGTGTCTTGAATGTGGGTCATTAGATTCAAATGCTTTGACTTGGTCTGTATATACTTGTCATGTCAGTGCTTCCCCATAATCTACGACCCACATACTATGAACTGATGTATTTTATATCAGATCGAACTGACAGGAGAAAGACTATATATATATATGTGTGTGTGCACGCATGCATATCTTTATTTATTTATTTATTTTGTTATTATTTGTTTTATTGAATTGGTACATATATAACCTCCACCAATACGTTAGAATATAAAATTCAGTGTTGGACGTTTGTCGACAAGTTTATATTTCATATTTAATACTAATATACCGTCGATTAATTCTATTAATTAAATTCAATATTGCAGTGAGGGACTAATCAAAGATTATTGATGTATCAATGGATGATTAGAGGTTCGAACCATGCATCTTCTGATTGTATAATCTAAGTGTTTTCCAATAGAAAATAAAGTGTGAATGTACCAGAATACAAGGAATCGAGATTATTTCAATTTCAATTCCTTAATTATGAACTAACATAATTGGATTCTCTTCAATCCAGTTGGGCATACCACAATCTTACCTAGATGGGATATATTGTGGCAAACCCACCTGCAACCGGAAGGTGGGTTTGCAAAATAATCTCGTTTAGGCGATAGAAAGTTTCTGCTCGTAAAACACAACAAGCACACAATATGTTGACTCATCGCGGTATAACCCATAAGTCATGTCCTTTCTCTAAAACGTTGTGTCTGTTCAACAAAGGATGCAATCCTTTTCAAAATGTTATGTCTTTTCTTCCAGATAAGTATATATTAGAGATAATATTTTGAGTTTACATTTACACAGAATTCAGAATTCAGAATAAAGATAGTTGTATTTTGAAAACCGTCACCTACGATAGTTCAAGTAGCACCAAGAAGAGGTGACTATTTTAGGACATTGCATAATAAAATGGCTTACCGACAATAGATTAAGTAATCAGCAATTAATAATTGTTTATCTTAATATATGCCAAGAAGAAAACTCTCTTCTTGTTTCATTCACTCACGTTTGTCTGCAAACACAAACCATTTTTTTTTTTTATAAAATAAAAATGGAACAATAAGCAGTACTAATATTAATTAATCAATTAAAAAACTTATTTCATAACTTTGACTTGACTATGATGATTATTATTGCTTTTAAATGATAAAAATAGTTTACCCCCACATAAATTCTAACTAATACATTTATTTTTCATAAAGAAATATTGAATCAATTAATTAAAAAACTTATGATTATTATTATTGTTTTTAAATGATAAAAATAGTTTCACATAAATTCTAACTAATACATTTCTTTTTCATAAAGAAAAAATTGGCATCAAAAGTGAAATTCATTTGATTTTATCAATGATGTGATGGGCATGCATTAGAACTAGGGGTCCTATCTATATACCAACTGCAAATGGACTTTGCTGCATGTGGAACTTTAGGATGCATTGGAGTCATTACGTCAATTTTCGAAAATTATTTGGATACAACTTTTTGAAATTTTAATTAATTTTTAAGATTGCATCAAACAATGATTTTTTTTTTTTAAATAAAATAAAAAAATTACTTCTACCAACCGTCAAAAACAAAAGGAAAATTAATTTTACCTAAACATGTTTTTTTTTTTTTTTTTTTTCATTATCAAAATATGGTTTTCAATAATTGTAAGTTTGTAAGCATCCGACATTTTCAGATCCAAAAAATATCAAAATCAAATTTCTCATTTTCAAAAAACGTTACTAAATAGACACTAAGAACTCCAAACAAGCAAAGAAACCAGTAGGAAATGAAGGAATCAATCGCGCAACTAATCCTAAACAACCCCAATTTGTTTTCAAAAGCTCATCCAAAATGTTGACATGTGGAGCATGAGATGACAAGTTGTACATGGTTACCTTCTTCTAGAGGTTTGTCAAGGATTGAGTCAAGGTTTCCAAAACCTCTTGCTCGTCAAGGAGATATTGAATCTTCCTATGTCCAATGTAATAGTTGTCCCCATCTAGTTTTACTACATTACCAAGCATAGGGAGGCAAGCGCGGTGGTAAGAAGTGCAAGGCTGACAAAGCGTGTTTCAATTGTGGCATTGATGGATAATTTGTTCATGAATGCACTGAGCCGAAGAAGGTTCTCTCTTACTTATTCTCTTGCTTTATTTTTGTTACTAACCATGTTATTGTAGGGAATTTAAACCGATGAACGCGGAAGCGACATGTTTAATATTCACACATAACAAATAACGTCTATAGTAGAAAAATAATGAGAGAAAATAAACCAATCACACAAACACAAGATATACGTGGAAACCATAAATTAGGGAAAAAACCACGGATCGTCAAGACGATAGAGAAATAATCCACTATATAGTAAATTTATACAACCACACACTCTAGGATTCTCTCTCTCAGAACCCAAACACCAAACATCCGAGCCTTACCGAGCCCACAAGCTCACAATTGAGCTTACATCCTAGCTCTCAACTCACAACGCTCAACGGGTCCTCCTCTGAGTGCACCCCTTAATATCCCTTTAGGTCTCCCCTGAATATCACCCACGGATCTCTCCTCTAAGTCCCCAGATATTCCCATGGGGTTTACCTCGGAACCATACCACTCTATGATGTTACAGGTGTTTCTTTTGTTCCACACTCAATAAACAAATATTATATGTATTTATATAGAGTACTAGGGAAGTTTAAAACTAATAAGGAAATCTTCTCCTACAAGCACAAGTCTTCCTAATCCACGTAAAGTCCTACTCATTTATGCTCAAAACTTTCCTATTCAGTACAAAGAGAAACTCCTTTCCTTTTCCACATAAGATTTCTTGTTCTGCACAAAATCCTACTCCTTTATGCACAAGAATTTCCCAGAGAAAACATTTCCTTTTCCATGCAACTTTCCAAACCTGTACAAAATACGCCGTCACCCTAGTCTGGGCCACAGTTTGCAACCCGCACCCTACACCGTGGAAAGCCACTGGAGATGATAGCTCATAATACCGCGGTCTGCTTCTTTGCCTCTGTTGCGGTCTACATCGTGCTATATTCATTGGAATTGACCAATGTCTGCACCGCTGCCTATGCACATCTGCGCCGCGGTACACACCTCGGTTCCTTTCGGAATCTGATTCTTCAATTCTTATTCGGTTTTCAAGCCTCCCTCAAACATCATCTCCAACTTCCAAACGTTTCCCACATCTCTGGGAATTTCCATATCAGTTGAGTCTCGTTTGGTTAACATTGGGTTTACTTGAGAATACGAGCCAAAACCTAACGGTTATACATCTCATGATTGGATTGTGTATTTAAGGAAGAACAGAACATGAAGTGATGACCGTGTTTGATTCGTGAAGTATCGCCGAGTACCTGTAGAAAGCAAAGTTCTTTACATGGACATTGGAGAATGTGTGTGTTGGTACTTGGAATTTGTACCTACAAGTGGAGGTGCGTCAGTTTGAACTGAACCACACACTGTTTGAACCAGAATCTAACTAGAACCATTAAGATTTCGGTTCCGGTTCAACATTTCAAAAAACCGGGCACGAACCGGTGGTTCCAAACCGGCAATACTCCGTCGTATTGGAACCGGCGGTTCAAGCATTAAATTTTTAAAAATAAAAAATAAAACCAACCTTTGGGCTTGGACCACAGCCTGTGACAGGCCCACAGACTGGGCCCCAGTCTAAGCCCAACTGTGTAATCAGACTTTTTAATTTTTTTTTTTATAAAAAAAAAAACCAACCGTTGGGCCACTGTTGCCCAATGGTTGCAATCCACTTTTTTTTTTTTTTTTCTTTATTCTCCACCTTTTCCTAAATACTAATTCCCTATAAATACCCCCTCCCATTTTGTTTCTCTCCTCACTCCAATTCTCTCTCAATTTTTTGATACTCTCTCAAATTCTCAATTACTCAATTCTCTCTCAATTATTCAATATTTTCTTCATTGCAATTAAATATTTAAATCACAATTACATTTTTTTTACTCGATTGAAATTCATTTTCAACAATTTTTTCAAAAAAAATTATTTCCAACAAAATTTTCAAATTTATTTCTAACAAAAATTTTATTTTTATTTCCAATTTTTTTTTTTTCAAATTCATTTCCAATAAATTTTTTCAATTCAATATTTTCAATGACAAGTGGAGGACGCTCCAACAAAGGTAAGGGTCATATGCAAGACGATGTCGGTTATGCTGACATCACTTATCATGAGTTCTACAACATCAAGCCTATTTTTAATCTCTAAGAGCATCTTCAACAATCTCCCTTGGAGACACCCCCCCTAGCTTAATTAAGGGAGAAACTGTATTTTTACAGCTCCAACAGGTCCCTTAAAGGCTCCCTTAAATGTGTTTTGGTGGAACTCACTCCCTTAATTAAGGGGTGGCTTCAGCCCTCTTTAAGTGGGATCCACATATTTAAATTTATTTATTTTTTTGAAAAGCACAAGATATTTAACTTTTAAATTCCAAGGGCATTTATTATCCCATAAGTAATTTGTATTACAATAATAATTACAAAGTAAAGCATCAAAATAATAATAAAAAAATTATTAAGGGAATCATTTAAGGGAGTATTATTGGAACACATACTACCTTAATGGCCCCTTACAACTGCATCCACCCTTATTTAAGGGGATCTCCAAGAGAGACTGTTGGAGATACTCTAAACCCTTCTAATCCCCCTATAACAATTTCCGAACCCAATTCCACCCCTTACTACAAAAGCCAATCACAAAATATGCTTGATTCCCCTCCAACTTTTGAAGCACCTAATGAAGGCAAGCAGCGCAAATCCGATCTCTTCATAATTCATATGAAGAAAATTACTAAAGAAGATGGGAGTGTTGTGGTGGCTTGCAATTACTGCCATAAAGAATTTAAGTGGTCTAGATCTAGAGGATTTTATGGCACATATAGGAAGCATATATCGTCCAAGCATCCAAACGAAGAGGCCATTGGCCGTTCACAGAGCCAAATTACCAGGTAAACTTCCCCCTAACCATCAATTATTTAAATATAGTGATGTAAATAATAGAGAACATTTAGCTAGAATGGTTGTTGTAGAACACTTACCATTTGGTTTTGTTGAAAAAGTTGGTTTTATTAATTATTGTCAACAAGTATTAAATCCTACTGCATGTCATGTTCTTAGAACTACTCTCACACGTACACTTTATGATATTTATAAAATAAAATAAAAAATTATAAATATTTTTTGATAATTATAAAGGTCGTGTTTCCATATGTGCCGACATATAGAGTGACCATTGGCAGATGCATTCATACTTGGGTGTCACTTGCCATTATATGGATAATGAATGGACAATGCAAAAAAGAATTATTGCATTTAGAGTTTTTGATGATTCACATACTGTTGATAATATTTATAGAATGCTTAAAATTATTTTTGAAGAGTTTAAAATTGTAAACAAAATTTTTACAATTGGTTTTGATAATGCTTCCAACAATACCTCAGCTATTCATTTGTTACGTGAGTTATGCAATCCTTATTTTGGTGTTAGATTTTTTCATCAAAGATGTGTTTGCCATGTTTTAAAATTATGTGTTCAAAGTGGATTAAAGGTTCTTCAAAATTTTATTAAACCTATTAGAGACACTCTTCATTATTTGTGGAAACATGCTTTTGTAATGAAAGCATGGTCAAATTTCTATAAATCAAATGGTAGACGTCCCATTAGATTTTCTCGTGATATTCCAACTCGTTGGAATTCTACTTATAAATTGCTTGCTGAAAGTTATGAATATAGGGAATTATTAGTTTCTTTTATGCAATATTATGTTTTTAACATTATTCGTCATGCACAACATTGGGATATTTGTACAAAAATTTGTCAATTGTTAAAAGTCTTTAATGGTGCTACTAACAATTTATCTGGTGTTTATTATGCAACTACTCATTTATTTATTATTGAGAGTATTAATATTGTTGATGCATTTTCTGAGTGTGCATCCAATGAACAATTACGTCCTTGCATTGATGTTATGCAATTAAAATGATTAGACTATTATAGGTACTTTCCATCTATTTATTTGCTTGCATTGTGTTTTGATCCATGTTGTAAAGTAGATAGTTTGAATGAGTATTTAAAATGCTATTATGGATGTTTAGGATTACAAGAAGATGTTGATGTTGATAGTTATTGTACTAAAATTAAGTCATTATTTTATGAATTATATTATGAATATCTTAGAATTTCCGGTCCATCACTGAACATTATTGTTCCACAAACTGATTCTACAACTACATCTCGTGCTCTTCCATCCTCCACATTAAAGGGGTTAGGGTCTCGACTCTTATCCTAAAGAACAAAAAAATTACGAACTGATTCTTCATCAGGGTCAGGCTCGTATTTTGAAGTTGAAACTTATCTAACAACCTCTTTTGAGTTTACGAAAGAAAATTTTGAAACCCAGCAGTGGTGGAAAGAGCATGAAAGTCATTTTCCAAATTTTGCTATTATAGCCAAACAAATTCTTGGAACACTGGTTTCTACCGTGGCTGTGGAATAAGAGTATAGCACCGGTGGAAATATTTTGGACGAAAGACGTTCGGTTATGGGTCCAGAATCAATTCAAGCCCAAGTTTGTGCTGATGATTGGACTAAGGCACAATACAGATGACAAGAAATCGATCAACAATTAGTTTATGAGTTCTTCGACAATGACCAAACCACGGGAACGAAAGGCATTTGTAGCAATTAGTTACAGTTTCGGGTTCCAACTTCCAACACCAAACCTTGAATAAAAGGTAAAAGAACTACGTGGCCTTTGATTCCTCTAAACCGAGGATACGTAGACAACTTAAGTGTGGTAAAAATTAAGTGCAATGCCAGCCTAATTTAAATTTTTGAGTTTTATTTCAATTTTTATTTTAGTTTATCATACTTTTTTTTCAATTTCTGGTTGCCCAATAAACTGATTTCATATGTTTTTTTTTTTTAATTTTTCTATTAATTATTTTAAATTAAAAAAAATTGCAACCGAATTGATCAAAATCGGAACCATCGATTCCGAACCGGAACCATGGTCAGGTCTACCTACAAGTTAAATTTATGTGGATGACACACTTTATTGATCTATGATGTTCTTATTTGCTTATGATGTTTGGTGAAACTTGTTGTCAGTTACCGTTTTGGGTGTTAGTTTGGTGATGAATGGATTTTGGAGATTTGCTACATTACCAAATCTTTATTTTATTTTATTTTATTTGTAATTTGTGTTTTTATTTTATTTCTATTACTGCTTTTTTTTTTTTAAAAAATTTATGGTTAGCTTAAAAAAAATTATTAAAAATTATTAGATTTATATTAATTAGTAAAGGTAAGAGTAGTTATGTCATTTCACCTAGGGATGGTAAAATTATCCTCGGATATGGATATCCGTAAGAATCCACTCCATTTATAATGAGGATAGATACTATTATTTTGGGGATGGAGCAGGAATGGATACGATCCTAATATCCATTTCATTTTCGGATATGGGGATGGATATCATCTATGGATATCCATCCCCATCCGGATCCGTTATATATTTTAATATTTTAAAAATATAAAAAATTATTATATAATTATTAATTTTAATTATATAAGTTATTACTAAATTTTTTATCATCAAAACCCTAAAAGCTATTTTTCTAAAGTAAGCGGCCGAAAGACTGGAGAGTTGAGACTATGTTTGCTTGTTGGCTGTTGGTTGTTGCTGATTTGCTGGCTTGTTGCTGAGTTTCTTTGTAAGTGAATACTGATTTAAAACTCTCTATTTAATTTTGTTTGTATCTTGAAGATGTTTTTTCTTTATTTAGCATGTGAATGTTGGTTTTACTAATTGCTTCGTGTATACTGTATAGTGTGTTGCATTGCATGCCTGCATGTGCGAACTACAATAATTGTTTCTGATTGTTTTATTAACATAGTTATATTTAATAGGTTAATAATGTCCACACCACATTTAGTTGATGAAGACAATTCGGGTGGCAATGGCATAAATCCATCTCATTCACCTGCTGCAACATCTAATAAGAGGAAAACATCTGAAGCATGGAAACAATTTAAGAAATAAAAAATAAATGGAAAGGAGAAAGTCGTGTGCACGTTCTGTAATGCTAAATTGGTTGGGGGTTTGATCGGTCATTTATTGTATATGTTTTTTATCCCTATTCCTCCAATCAATTACTTGATTCTCGAGTCTTTTAGGGTTTTAATTTGTGTGTTTGAGCATTTTCAGGTTGTTGGATCTAAGTGATATGTTTGAAGTATTTCAGAGGAAAAAGGTGATTTTGGAATATTCAAGGGACTTTTATGCAATTTTCCATTAGCTGCCATACGAACCGCTGTGGGTTTCCACAGTGGCACCCAAAACGCTCTCAAGAACAGTGAAGACCGTTGTGATGACCAATGTGGCTTTCACAGCAGTAGTTGTAGGGGGTCGACCTACGAATTATGTGAATCGGGTTGGATTTGTATTAGGCCCAAGGCAACTTGGTTGAACCTATTGGATAGGAAATGTTGTCTCCTCTATAAACCTGCAAAAGAGTTAGACTGTCAACTGAAATTCATTATCTTCTTGTCGAACTTGCAAAAAAATGTTAACAGAGAAAAAACAAATACAAAATAACAGTAAAAATGGGGGTTCGATTCTTAGCCTTAGGCGTGCTTGGGCTAAGCAATTGTTATATGTGAATCGTCGTTGTGATCCAGATCGAATTCCGATGGCCAGAGTGAATATGATCAGAGTTCCAAGACACTTGTAAGCTTTGTTCTTAGTCCAGAATTTTAGAGAGGCTCACTGTGGTTTTGTATCTCTCTTTTATAGGCTAAGACCCCTTTCCCAACATTCACTTTTATCAGTATTAGATGGTGGGCGTGATTCAAGGAGAGATTTCCTCTCCTTTGAATCAACGGTTACACAATCTTTGTAACTGAAAACTTTGACCAGTTTTTAAACGGCCAAGTCTTGCTGACACAAGTCTTGGGTCGACCCGGCATAAGTAGGCCTGGATTGGTTGTATGAAGGTTTGGGCCTTTTTACGGCCCTATGGACTATTTTTGGCTACCACAGTTTGTCCCCCACTCTTTAAAGACGTGGTCATCATATTTAGATAGTGATGTTGAGTCGTTTGTGGCTTCGACCAGACGTTGACTCAACACAAGTTCCATGATAGTATCATTTGAAGGAACGTTCTTGTCGTGTCAAATAATGAATCGACCAAGAGTCGAGTGGATCTTAGCGACGGAGAATCTTTTGAGATGGTCTGTCATTCGACGATTTCGTGTACCGCAAGGATGGGAAGTCTAATCGATGGGACTAGAACAGATTAATTTTCCCGAAGCTGATGTAACGCCTCCTTTTTGGTGCATTTAACCAATTTTTAAATTTCAAATTAACTAGAGGGGTTACTGTGGTCAAAAGGCAATCGTAGCGGTTGTGACACGTGGCATATGTGGTTAAGTGTTCGGTTTATAAACCAAAACTTAATTGCCACGCTTTCACACTTGTTAAAAAACAAATCTTTCAGTAGTTGAAATGTTATTCTCTAACAGAGATATTCACAAGTCTTCTGTTGGTGTTTGATCGATTTTCCAGTTATTTTCACCTCAATTCCTTTCAAGGTTAGTGAAAAGTTCATTTATTCTTGTTTTATTTGCGCGAAAATTATTTTCACATGTATATAGGGAATTTTAGTAGAAAATATTTACAAGATATTTACCTTGAATATTGTGTGTTCTTGACTGTGTTCTTCATTGCATTCGAAGTAATCGATTTGTATCCACGTGAGATTCGATTGCACAACCTTTTGTAAGTTTTGATTTGTTTGAGTGTCATGCTGTGAGAGGGTGTTTAGATCTGGTAGCCGCTGGACCTAGGTTAGTTGTAGTTCTGTAGAGTTGGATTTATCTTTTGGGTTTTGGTTGTTTGTAGAAACCCTAGGGTTTGATCTTAAACCTTAGGTTTTGATTTTAGAACTTAGTTTGTGCTTGACCTTCACACTTTTCTTTGTACTTATCAGTTTTTGGAGATATCATGTCGAGCGACACTACGGTTTCTGATCCAAACCTTTCCTGGCCCCTAGCGACTTGGAAGGTGAAGGTGAAGTCGAAGAGGGAGTCGATAGTGACGTTAGAGATGTCGATCGACAGGTTTCACTAGTAGACCAGTCAACAGTAGTAAATATCATCAGAGTTGGTTTGTTAGAGCAGGGAGTTGTGCGTGCCGATGCGCAACGGGTTGAATTTTCGGAGTACATAGATGTCATAGAGCCATCTTCTTCGGGTCATTCGCTAGGTATTCTTTCCGATGATAATCCAGCCAGTTTGCTTTCGGACGACAATATGGATCGTCTACGAGCTACATACGGGATTCATGCATCTATTGAATTGGCGCAGCGAAAAAATATGAGTGGGCGGACTGGGATATACTAGGGTGGACCTGTTTTTACGAATACATCCTACGACAAGGTTTTAGGTTCCCAGTTCCCTCCTTGGCTCGACGTATGTTAGTGTATTACGACATCGCTCCTAGTCAGCTGATGCCAAACAGGTGGAGGATACTCTTTAGCTTAACAGTCCTTCGTGAAATGAGGGAGCTAAAGTTTGGATTGGGATGTCTTTTACACAATTACTACTTGAAGGAACATGTTTATGAGAAGGGTCGTTTCATGTTGGTCCCAAGGTCTATGGATAGTCAGCTTATTGCCGATCTTACGACCAATGACCGAAATTGGAAGGATACCTTTTTTTTTGCCAAGGGTCCTTTAATTGATGGACCATTTGGAAAGTTGAAATATTCCTATCTGTGTGTCTGGAGTCGTTAGGGTGAGCATCGATTCCCAGTGTTGTTTTAAATTTTTTCTGAGTTACCTTAAGTGCTGATCAGTCTAATTATCGTTGTAGATATAGTATGTGCAGGGAGTAAATTATCGTGCGTTGAAGCTCCTGAGCGTACTCAAAGCATATTAACAATTCTTGCTCAAGAGAGGAGTTGGAGGGTATTGATGTCGAAAGGTAAACTTAGGCCTAATAGTCTGTGGCGTTGGTCGACATTGAATATTTCGCGAGCGCCTTATCCTTATGTGAAAGATTTCGTGTCATACATTTGGATTAGAAGGAGTCTTGAAATTCTTCAGTGTAATATGACATTTTTAACACCTTTAACTGATGTCGAACGTCGTTTCGTAGAAACGTCGATGTTGAGTTCTAGATTCAACGTACCTAATCCTGCTGAAGCATTGAAAGTTCTCAAGAAGAGTATGAGTAAGAAGCGAGCTAATGCCAATAAGAAACAAGCAGTAGGTATGTCAAAAGAAAAGTCGACCGATGTAGTGGAACACGTTTTTACTTCTTCCTCGAAGTTGAGTCTAAGGAGGAAGAAGAGAAAGGCTACTGATGTCGATAGCCGACAAAGTGCCGAAGCTCGAAGGGGAAGTCAGTTATCGATGCCTCGTCAACCCCTAACTTAACACTGGTGCTATTTCCTCCAGGAGTGTCAGCGTTTAAAGAGCCAAGTGGCTTTTTGAAGAAGTCGAGCCACCTTCTTTTCCCTGCTGATGAAGAATATCTTAAGGGGAGAAAGACGGAGGAGGTGTTCGACCTTTCAGGTAAGCTGGCTTATCTCTCAAGTTTTCTTTTTTCTTTACTAAGTTTTGATTTGTTCTCGATACGACATTTGTCTTGTAGGCTCTACGGGTGCAGAGGCATATGCACGATAGGTATAAGGTTGCTAGAGAGAGATGTGCCAAGCTTCAGAAAGCCAGCGACACTCTCAGAAAGGAAATAGTTGGGCTCGACAAGGCTAGGAAGGAAGTGGAGGAGAAAACTCTTGCTTTGGGGGAGAAGATCTGGCTTTGGAGAGGAAATGAAGGAGTTGAAAGATGAAAGGGATCGACTTCACGGTGAGTCGACGAGAGCAAAGGATGCTATTGAGGAGCAGGAACATCTTGTTACTAGTTTGAAAGAGCAGCTCTTGTCGATCTCAACCGAAGCCATATGCAAAGCTAGGGCGGAGCTTTTTAATCAATACTTGTCTAGTGAGCACGTGAATTGGGACCATCAAGAGATGCAAATGGAGATCGACATCAGTGAGGAGTCGGAGCGTATCCGAAAGAAGGGATCTCCGACTGCCGAAGAGGTTGTCAAAGGTGGCGTGAAGGAGGTTGACAAAAGTCCAAACAACGTCGTTGTTTCCAATGCTGTGGTCGATGATTCGACCTTGAATTGACTTAAAATTTCTATTTTGTAAATGTCATTTTATGTTGAACAGAAGTACTGTCATAACTTTCCGTATCAACATGTAACTCTGAATATTTGTCGGCACAGTCAACTGTTTTTATTTATTTGTGCTCATTTGAACTTTTTTCATGTGTAATTGCCTAAAATGAAATATCTGACTTTCAATTTCGAGATAACATGTGTAAGATAGCAATGAAGTCGACTCAACAATTTAGCGTCGTATGTATTCGTGTGATGGAGTCGACATAAAAATAACTGCTTGCTTGTATATTTGAGTCAACTCATCAATTGATTTTATAATGAAAGTCACGTATATGCGTAATGGGTCGACACGATCTCTTATTAACATAGAAATCGCATACATGCGTAATGGGTCGACACGACCTCTTATTAACATAGAAATCGCGTACATACGTAATGGGTCGACACGACCTCTTATTAACATAGAAATCGCGTACATGCATAACGGGTCGACACGACCTTTTATTAACATAGAAATCGCATACATGTGTAATAGGGGTTCATATTTGGTCTCATGGAGTCAACCAATGCGATCGAAAATGTTCTATCGACCTCATGTTCACTATTCGGAGCTGGGATTAGGCGCTCTAACCTCGCGTTGTCAGGTGTTACTCCATCGATCAAGGCTCATAGCTCACCATTCGTCACTTGGATCGTAACATTTTCTGCTTTGAGTGCTCGTAATTTTTCTGCCTTGGTGGTTATCTGGGCAGTCAATACAGCGATCTGCTCTACGACGACTGTTGTGTTTCCTTCTCCAGACATGTTGAAAAGTTGTTCAATCTGTTCAACTAGCTCGTTTGTAAAGTTGCAATAGACCCCACGGTGGGCGCCAAA
The DNA here is from genome assembly GCA_008009225.1 of Acer yangbiense. Taxonomy (NCBI): domain Eukaryota; kingdom Viridiplantae; phylum Streptophyta; class Magnoliopsida; order Sapindales; family Sapindaceae; genus Acer; species Acer yangbiense. Next base: position 16,372,178 of record CM017771.1, read on the forward strand.
CTATAGAGGGTCCACCTACGAATTATGTGAATCGGGTCAGATTTGTATTAGGCCCAAGGCAACTTGGTTGAACCTGTCGAATAGGGAATGTCGTCTCCTCTATAAACCTGCAGAAGAGTTAGACTGTACACTGAAATTCGTTATCTTCTTGTCGAACCTACAAAAGAATGTTAACAAAGAAAAAACAAATACAAAAGAGCAGTAAAAATGGGGGTTCGATTTTTAGCCTTAGGCATGCTTAGGCTGAGCAATTGTTATATGTGAATCGTGGTTATGATCCAGATCAAATTACGGTGGCTGGAGTGAATATGATCAGAGTTCTAAGACGCTTGTAAGCTTTGTTCTTAGTCCAGAATTTCAGAGAGGCTCATTGTGGTTTTATATCTCTCTTTTATAGGCCAAGACCCCTTTCCCAACATTCACCTTCATCAGTATTAGATGGTGGGTGTGATTCAAGGAGAGATTTCCTTTCCTTTGAATCCACGGTTACTCAATCTTTGTAATTGAAAACTTTGACTCGGTTTTTAAGCAGCCAAGTCTTGCTAACAAAAGTCTTGGGTCGACCCGGCATAAGTGGACCTGGATTGACTGTATGAAGGTTTTGGCATTTTTACGTTTGCGCCTATGGACCATTTTTGGCTACCACAGTAGTCACAGTGGTATCCCGAGACAGTGCAGTTAAGCTATGTTTCGAGGGCCATATCTCTCAACTCCGATTGAACTATGTGTCCTGCCACCTATGGATTTGAAGCCTCGAAAGTCTAGTTTCCAACCCAATTATGGCTCGTCAATCCAGATTTTCTAGAAGAATATGCCTGTTTTAGTACCTGAAGGTCAGATCAGTCAGTCATAAAATCCGTGAATACTTACAGGATTTGTTTCGCAAGTTGTCGAAATGGGAAGTATTACCTTCTTGGACATGTGTGAGAGTCCTAGAAAGCAAGTAGACATCTAATCCATATCCTCCTTCAATAAGTAATCAATTTGGATGGATTAGGAAAGAAATAGAATCCCAAAAAAGTAGAGTTCTAAAGGGGAATTGATTTCCTTGTTGTTTAAGAACTTGGCTTAGTATTGAACCCTAATTTCGGGGGATCCAGAAAATGGAGGTCCCAAGCCACCAAAGGGAGCCGTCCCCTATCTCTCGCTCGTTCTCGGACCATAGGCCGTTTCACAACACACCACAGAGCACAACTCATCCACTTTACACATAGAAGATTTGCAAGATGAAGAAGAGGTAACATTGAAGATCTAATCAATTCATTGGAGGCATCCATGGGTTTAATCTATTACTTCTCTTCTCTTATTACTTCCGCTATGTGTAACTAACTCCATACTAGGGAATCAATGTGAACCTCTATGAATGCTCTTTGTTAGAATTGACTATATTTTCTTAATTCAAGTTTTGATTCATTCAATTCATTATATGTCATAATTCTTTATTCTTGTTCATGCATGCTTATATGCTCAAGCATGAATCTAGGGTTTTGATAATTTAATGATTGAGTTTAGAGTGTGTTACATCAAGTACTCTCAATCAATCTTCAATTGAATGGGTAAAACTTATCATGCATAATTATATGCTCGTAAGTTTTGGTTCACTTGTTCGTTCACTTAATGGGTTCTCGATTGTAGTTTACATATCAAGTTTTTGAGGTAAAATATTGTAAGGATTCTCATTCTTTGATTGGCTTATTTCGTGGACAAACCACGTGTTGGGGTTTATTGTGTAAGGGTAGTTTAGGTGATTGAACTTTAAGCTCGAAGGCCCTTTCAAGACCTCAGGGGACAAGCACGCCAAAGGTATAATCTCTAGTGCTTAGTTTTCTTTGAATATATTTAGATTGCACACACATACTTAGCATTCTTGCATTTATGTGCATACTCTTCACATGTCACATTTCACACTTGCTCTTTGATGTTGTATCTTGTTGTGTGTATTTGTGTCTTGTAATTCGTTTCCCGATAGTATTCAGAAACGTCCGCACATGCACTAGAATGTGCTTGATTTTACGCGAAGATCGCCTACGGAGAATACCATTGGCTTGTCCTTGGTTTTCACCTTTGTTGCTGATCGGCGGTTATGATCGGTAGCCTGGCCGCCGAATGAAACCGCCGTTTACATCTAGAAGTGTCTGGAGCAATTATGCGGTTACGATCGGCGGCCACGACCGCTGTTCGAAACCGCCGTTCATACCAGATCGATTTAATCTCTCGGTTTGATTCGGCGGTTGGATCGACGGTTATGAAACTGCCGAATGAAACCGTCGTTGTTCCCCTGTTCTTCTCGGGTTCAATTCGGCGGTTATAATCGGTGGCCTGGCCGCCAATTGAAACCGCCGATCGGTTTCAGGGGTAAACTTGTCTTTTCACATGCCTTGTTCTTGATGTCTATAAATATCACACTTTCTCATTTTCTGAACATATGTTCTTTAACTCCAAGAACCCTAAACTTCAAAGAGAGACATTTGAGAGAAAATCAAATCAAGAACACATTTTTAACACTCAAAAACCATTCTCATATGCATCAAATTATCATCTAAGCATTTTCTAGCATAGTTAGGATGCTTGCTTGCATAGGTTTTGGTCAACACACTTTATTTGGTAAGTTCTTCACTATTATCATATATAATTAGTGTTTTATTTATCATTGACATCTCTTATATTATTTGTATGCTCTTAGAATATATTCTAGATACAAAATAGAGATTGTTGTGTTGACATGATTGAGTATTGTATTTTAATAGCTATCTAGGTTTTCATAATCTATGTTTAACTAAGCTATTTGACATGTCATCTAGCTTTTAATATCTAGGATTGAATTTATTGCAAAATCATTATCCTAGATAAGCATATAGAGTAACCTAACTCTAAATTGCATTTTGGATATTTTATATATTCACTTAGATTGTATTATCTCTTCTTAGAGAATTAAGTCTTGTGTTGCTATTGGGATTAGGTAGCTTAAATCACAAGCAATTGGACTAGGTCCACTTATACCGGGATTAGGTAGTTGTGATGATTATTGATCGGGATTAGATCATTAAACCGGGATTGGGTTGTAATCATTTCAATTAATGGATTCGAGGTTCGTGTGTGGCACACATAACAGCCCGTGGTTTTTCCCATGAGGGTTTCCACGTAAATATCAAGTGTTATTTACATTCTGCACCTTATTACACTTGTTATATTATTGTGACTAGTTAGGGGCATTTTCGTAAAATTGACATACATGCGAAAATTGGGTAATAACGATTAAAATCTATTCAGCACCCCCCCCCCCCCCCCCCCCCCCCCTCCCCTCTAGATTAATATTAGATCACACCGTTAATTTGTTTCAAATATAATTGAGAACACTTGGTTCATTCCAGGATCATACGGTGACAATCATACTTAATTTAAGAACGAACCCTTAACTTGATTAACATCTTTTATTAAAATCAATTCGAAGCATTGAGTAAACGTAATTGGGGAGCATTGATGACCTAGTTTTCTCACATCTTGATCACATTCACATATTCTTGTTAACTGCTTTCTTAGATAATTCGGTTCTGAATCAATCAAAAATTAATCTTTTGGATATTGTTACTTGCTTAGCTTTAATTAAAATTAGTTTAATCGGTAATTCACTTTTCCTCGTGGGAACGATCCCTACTTTCCGCTGTACTTATCTCACGATTCATGCACTTACGAGTTAGGTTTTTATAACACGATTTTATCCATCAGGGTTCCATTTCCAGTACGTCGCATTTGCTCAATCATATAAAAATATGTCCTATGCGAAAACAAACCGACATAAGACAATATACATTAACCAATAATAAGACAAATGATGGAAATGATACGTTGGAGCCATATACTTTTGATCCCATTGTTATGAGAAGAAAACTTGCTGAAATGATAATTTTGCATGAATATCCTGGGTTTAGAGAATATTCAGCAACTCTTCAACCATTGTTTAAACCCGTATCTCGAAACACAATTAAAAGGCATATCATGCAAATTTATGGCGTGGAGAAGGAGAAGACAATTAGTGTATTGGAGGCTAATCGGTCTAGGATTTCCATCACACCTGATATGTGGACTTCAAGTCACCAAAAGAAGGGTTTTATGGCAGTTACAACGCATTTTATTGATGATTCTTGGGCTATGCAAAGTCGAATTTAGGTACCATACAAACTTAAACTTTTATGCAAATTTGTAAGTTTTTTCCAAGTGTATATTACATTCAATTTATTTGTCCTTTTTTTGTTGTAAAATTTAGGTTTATATATGTGTCTTGTCCACATATAGCAGAGACACTTTGTGAAGCACTAAATGATTGTTTGATGGATTGGAACATTGATCGTAAATTATCTTCAATCATTGTTGATAAATGTAGCACCAACAATCAAAAGATCACATCTCTGTTAGAAAGGCTTAATAGTAGTGACATAATATTGAATGGGACTTTATTTCATATGAGATGTTGTGCGCACATACTTAATTTGATAGTAAATGATGGTTTAGATGTGATTGGTGAAGGCATTGAGAGGATTCGTAGTAGTGTTTTGTATTAGGTAGCAACACCAAAAAGAATAGAAAAATTTGAAGACACTGCTCGTCAATTAAATATTCCTTATAGTAAGAAGTTAGTGCTTGATTGTCCAACTAGATGGAATTCCACATATTTTATGCTTACTACAACATTATTATATAAGGATGTGTTTGCTCGTTTGAGTGTGCGTGAGAAACAATATAAGATTGAGATACTAGGAAAAGATTGGAGGTTAGCTGCTATTCTTCAAGACAATCTGAAATTATTTTATCAAGTGACTGAAATGTTTTCTGGAACCAAGTACCCAACAACTAATGTGTTTTTTCTACATGTTTGTGATATTAGATTGTCTTTATCTGACTGGCTTAAAAGTGAGAATGAGGTGATTAAAGAAATGGCAGTTAAGATGATTGAAAATTTTGAAAAATATTGGGATGTGATTCATGGAGTGATGGTTGTGGCAATTGTGTTGGATCCTAGGTACAAAATGAGATTGATTGAGTTTTACTTTCCCTTGATTTTTGGAGCTAATTACATGACTCATCTGGAGAGTATTCGAAAACTTTGTTTAGATTTGGTGAAAAAGTATGAATCAAAGTTCAAGTCGGGTGACGAAAATTCTATATATAGTAATTCATCACTTGCTTCTCAACTGGAGATGCCCAATAATTCCAGCAAGCGAGATGAACGCCTATTAAGTTATGATTTGTTTGTGAGTTCTGATGGTCCTACTCATGTTAAGTCAGGATATGATGCTTACTTGGAGGAAAAGGTGTTACTTAGGACAAAAGATTTGGTGGAGGGCAAATGCAAGTAAATATCCTATTTTTGCTCAAATTGCTAGAGATTTTCTTGCCATTCCTGTATCATCAGTTGCTTCCGAATCTGCATTTAGTACAGGTGGTAGAATAGTGAGTCCACATCGTAGTAGACTCCATCTAGACACATTGGAGGCCTTAATGTGCGCTCAAAGCTGGTTATGGACCGAAAGACAATGTATGAAATTTATACACATAATTAGATTATATTTACTATTTTTAAGTCATTTAATATTAAATAATAATTATTAATATTGCTTGATTTTTTTTAGGGAAATGTTCAAAAGCTCCCACAACATGTGATACATCATTTCAAGAAGAGAACAAAAATGTTGAAGAGGTAAATGATTTAATTATATATCTGTTCAAATTTATATCTTCAAATTTCAATTAATACAATTATAATGTTTTTGTTGTTACAGGTCTGTGAGTAGTAACTTTCCAAATGGTGTTGTACTCTTGTTTGACAGTCTGATACCCTGATTGTTGTATGGACCGTGGTGATGGAAGAATGAGAATATTTATGGTTTTTTATTAAGTTGTTGGAGAAAATTAAATTGTAAAGTTTTATGTGATTTTTTTTTTTTCATTTGTTGAGTTTATGTTATTTGAACTTTATTGGATTGGATGTATTTGTTTCTCCCTTTTAAATAGGATAAAAGGTACCATTATACACATCAGTTACATTTTTCTCTTATAAACTACAACAATTTATCTATATTTTTCATTGGATACGGATATAGACGGAGCAGGGATGGATATCGTTATCAAAATTCGTGAATTATCCGGATCCGCCCCGCTCATTTAGAAAAGGGGATGGATGCGGGGATGGATATACATATCTCAAACGGATACGGGGATGGATAATGGGGTATCTATCCCCGATCCGATCCGATCCGATCCATTGCCATCCCTAATTTCACCCTTAAACATTAGTCAAACCGTTAATTTTGAGATAGTCAACTAACGGCATGATATTTATTTTTAATTATAGCAAAATTGACATTTTTCATTTCTTTATGCCAAATGTGCTCAAAAAATAAAATACCGTAAAACCCCTCTAAATTAATATTCTTAGGACCCACTCTTGAATATTAATTTAGAAGGGTTATTAATTTGAAGGATTTTATCTTGTACAGTGTTATTTTGTCTTAGAAAATGTTTGAAAGTCGATTTTCTTGTTTAGGGAAGATTCCTTTTCGGGATCCTTATTTAGTTGGTTTTCATCTTTTGGGAAATTTCCAATTCCTTTTGGAAATATATTTTTATTTTTTTAAGTATTACAAGTTACAATTATTACAATAGAACTGTTAGAACCTGCCAAGATAATACAATACATGTGCTACAACAAGAACCTTTTGGTTACAACAAGAAAGTGGTCACAATTACTTCTCGATGACAATTCAAAATATGAAGGATGAAGTCAAAAATATCAAACATGGTGTCCATCTACAAACTAGCATTTTGAAGTACTTTTCTAGTTCTTGAATATTATGTAATATATTTTGTACTTTTATGAAATTATTAATTTATGCAACAGTCGGTACCGAAATTTTACAATAAGTTTCAAAAAGAAATTATTAATTATTATGATATAGGGGTTTATTAATTTTTTACAATTGCCCGAGTTGGGACTGAGATTTCTTATTAATTTAGCGAGGCTGTTAATGAAAAAGAGATTAATTTATAGGCATTTTACTGTTGTTGAAGGTGATTTTTGGATCGTTGAAAAGTCAATCCGCCAACAATAACTATGCAGATCAAGGGTTTTGACTGTTCCCCTCTCTATTCCACGTGGTTGCAATGAGGATGTTGATTAGCTAGCTATGGGTAGCTGGCTCGGCGGAAACAATGGTTTAAGGAATAAAATAAATAGAGCAAAAAACACGAGATTTACGTGGAAAACTCTAAGGTAAGAAAAAAAAACCACAGTTGAGAGAGATGGCGAGGAAAATATCACTATGATCTTTGAAGGTTACACATTCATACTCTTCTTCTCTGGAATAGCTGCTCATGGCATTACATAACGATATCGAGTAGTATTTATATGGGTTGATAAAGTGCTGCTCTAATTCTTACTGTACAGGTAACGGATTCACGGCTAAAATCCTTGTAGGATTCTAGTCAAGTAGTCTGTTTGGGACTTGTTTCCCAATTTGTGCTTATCTTTCTAGAAGTGTGGAGATATTGCCCGATGGGGATTCTCGGATATTTGGGATAAGTAAAGATATTTCCTTGTTGAAGCATGACACTAGGACTTGGTATCCGTGTGAATCTTTGCCTAATACGGTGTATCTTGATAGGATTGTGTTTCCTGATTCGTTAAGGAGATCTCGCCGATTAGAGATATTCGGTGAATAGGATTCTCATCAATTAGATTTCCCAATTGGAGAGGTTTCCTTCGTCGAATGGGCCTACTTGGTATCAACGTTTTTGACTTTCATGTTGACTCTTTTTGTAACGTGTCTAGCCTGCATGACGTGTCCTTGACCAGCATTCCTTTAGTTGACTGGTTAACTTTGCTGACATGGCATTACTACTTTTCCGCTATTCCCAGTTCTCTAGTTGATGTGTCTTCCAGCTGAATTGCAGATATAACAACTGCAAATGTTGGATTTTGGCCTGTGGGTTCAGCCCGATCAAGTTGATTTGAATTTGTAGTCTTATCAGACTATGGGCCAGTTTGGTATTACTTTTGAGAAGTTAAAATCAACTTATTTTATAATTTTGATATAAAATAATGTTTGGTAAAAATTCCAAAAGTGATTAATTCATAATCTGGTAAGTTTTGACAGTGATTTTGAGAAGTAGTTGGGAGGTTACTTTTTGAAAGTGATTATGGAATAATCTATTTCAGCATTTAATGAATCTTTTAAAATGTCATTATTATCCTTATGAAATCAAATTAAAATCATTTATATACCTTATTTCATCTTAAAATTAAAGATTCTAATTAAATATTAATTTGATTTATAAAACCTTTTAAAAATATTTTTACTATTCTTATGGATTTTTTTTTTCTAATTTAAATATTCTACTTAAATATTGATTTAATATATATAATTAATGAAAAATAAAGTAAAATAAGATTCTAAAATCATGTCTATTTTAGTCATTATAACTAATTTCAGCACTTATGAAATAAAATTACCAAACATACATATACTGCTTTTGAGCTATACAGTAGTTTTAAAAGAATAATTAACCAAATATCTGCTAATTAACTTTACAGTTAATTATTCCTTTAGCACAGTTAACAGTGATTATTATACAAGTTACAGCAATACCAAACTGGCCCTATATCATATAACAATTAAAATTCAAATTAAATATACATTTATCCCTTTAATTGATTTTGTGATATTATCACAAAATAGAATTGAAATACGTATTATTTTTTTTCACGGATACAAATACAGAGAAAAATAGAGTTCTACTCTCTTCTCTCTCGTAAAAATATAGAACTAGATTTTCTGTTTGGGTATTTAAGACATGGAATCTTTGTGGTTGTTTGAGTAACACCCACATGGGCCACATACCATAGCCGGAGATCCGTCCGTAACCGAATTATCATGATTTCCTATTGGGCTTTCCAATTTAATTGCTACATTTTTTATTTTAATTTTAGGTAAAGATGAAAATGATCAAATGGTATGCTATTCACAGTTTCACACCCACATGAATGAAGTAATAGGCTCAAGTGATGTTCCCCTTACTCTGTCATAAAAATAAAAATAAAAATAAAAATTTAGTAGACTTCAATCGATCCAGCATGACCTAGAAAATGAAATGTCCAATATTATTAAATATAATTTACTCATAGTAATTAAATTATGTAAATTTACGTAGCTTAATTATCCTAAGACATTCATTTGCCACCTAACGTTGGACTTGTATGACAATCCTTAGCAATTTTGTCAAAAGATTTTGGTTGGATGCTTGAACATTTTTTGTTTATTTATAATATAAAAATCATATCTCAACCAGAGAAGGTAGAGATCCGAAAAAATCGATTTCACAATTTGTGTGACAACAATCTATTGATTAATTAATAAAAAAAATAATTTATTAGTTTAATTAAGGCGCACACGTATCTAAATTCCATTGAAAAGAGACAAGAGTGATACTAAAATACATACAAACCTTGATCTCCTATTGCATCATGCATCCCACCCAAAAGAAGATTGTTCAAATGTCTCATTCTAACAATTAACAAACCTCTAATTCTAGCTAATTCAACACCTGTCGGCAGTTTATCCAAGCTTTGATACATTCAATCTTCACTAATTACAGTATAATAAGCTGACATATATGTAATTAATTGCAAATTGATAATTCATTTCAATATTATTTCTTGGGTGAATTACACTTTAGTTCCTATATATGTTTTACCAAAATGTCACTTATTTACTCGACTCGACATATGTGTATTAGATTTTCTGATTCTCAACTTTTTAAACTTAAAATACATTAAAATGGTCAATCTGTCAGTCCATAGTTAGTCCAAATTAATGGAAACAATAATATTTACGTATTTATATACAATAACTATACACATGTGACACGTGTACAAATAAATTTAATAATTTTTCTTTTAAAAAATCTAGTTTCATATTTAAAAATTAAAAAATAAAATAAATCTAAATTTTAAATTGGATCTCCATGGTCCATCAAAAAGAGGGATGGTGGAGATTTATTAATATATTTTTAAAAAAAAACAAAATTAGAAAAAAGAAAAAATTGGTGGAGATATTCCATCAATCTCCACCAAGCGGAGGCTCGAGTCTCCCCTCGCTGCCAACAAATCGACACGAAACCAATCGATGGGGATACGATTTCATGTCATTTCATTGGTGGCGAGGAGAGGCTTGAGCCTCCCCTAGTGGAGATCGATGGATCTCAACTACCCCTTTCTTTTTTTCTTTTTTTTCTTTTTCCCTTTTTTTTTTAAAAAAAATGATAATAAATCAAGATGTACGGTGGTGATCCAATTTTTAAAAATATATATAAATTAAATTATTTAAGTTTTATATATTTTTTATTCTTTTTATTTTTTGTGTTTTTTTTATAATAAATCTCCATTGTCCATGAAAATGGATGGGCCGTGAAGATCCAATTTTCTTTTTCATATTTTAAGGTTTTGGTTTTAGAAAAATTTAAGGGTTTTTTTTTTAATAAAAAAAAAAAAACTAAATATTGTCTAATTTATTTTCAGGTTTTTTTTTTTTTTTTTTTTTTTTTTTTATCAAAGTAAATGATCTATATGGGCATTTTAGTCTTTTTATTCTTGGTTAAATTGTAAATATACAAACAACTATGTGGTTAAAGAGTTTTTTTAATTTAATTATATTAAACTGAGGGTAAAATAGTACTTTCACGACATCTGTTATATTTGACCATTACTTTTTTTTTTTCTTTTTTTTTTGTCAAATGGACCATTTTGATATATTTTCAAAGGTTGAAGAAACCACACTTTCCAATCCAGCCTTCTGTCAGATAAAAAAGTGACCTTCTGTTAGATAACAAAGTGATGTTTCCTCAAAATATAGGGACTAAAGTGTACTTCCCCTTATTTTTATTATATAGGTTATTATACATTTTGATCTCTTAATGTCAACACCATTTTAAGAATCATTTATTCTTTTCTTTTCTATTTTTTGACAAGGAAGAATCATTTATTCTTCATTTTTGAAAATTGTCAAAATGACCACATATATTATGGGAAATTCATTTTTAACCACAAACGAAATTTTAATTGTTAATAACCACTTTTTTGAGAAATTACTGGAAAACCCTCATATAAAAACCATCCCCAAACCCCTCTCTCTCTTTTCCTCTCTTTCACTTTCTCTCTCCTCTACTCTCTCTCTCCCCGATCTCCCTTTCTCTATCCCCGATCTCTCTCTCTTTCCATGTAAATCGTCGCGCCACCGCCGTCAAACATCGCCGGAAGTCTTCGCGCCGTCGTCGGTCGTCCTCACCGAGCGTCTGGGCTGCGCCGGACGTCGTGGCAAAGCTCCACGAACCAGTGGCGCCGTGGTTCTTCAAGCACGGCACTGCTGGTTCGTGGAGCTTCGCCACGACATCCGACACAGCCCAGGTGGTAGGCGACGACGTCCCGCGACGGGCGACAACCAGGCGATGACATCTCCGGCGGCCATGCTTCCCCTTCGCCGATTGTGACCTGTAGAAAAAAGAAAAACCTAAAAAAAAAAACCTAATTTGGTGAATTGAGGATTTGGGGAAGAAGGGGATAATGGAAATTGGGCATGATTTCAAGTTTCACATATTTTCATTTTAGTCATGATTTCAAGTTTCATATTTAATTTTTGTCATGATTTTAAGTTTCAACATTCAAGTTTTTAGCCATGATTTCAAGTTTGAGGTTTTAAAAAAAAAAAACTAATTTCAGGGATACTCTTGTAATTTACGGACATACACTGAAATTTTTTTTAAAAAGTGGTTATTAACAATTAAATTTTCAAAAGTGGTTATTAACAAAAGTTTAATGTTTCACATGGTTAGTTTTAAATTTCTCTCATTTAGAATCAATCTTATTCGGTTCAACTTATAATTCTCGAAATTTTAATTTGTCATTTGATAATAAAAAATAAAAATAAATAAAATCTTACCAATAAGACGTGTCTCCCTTTCTTTAACCCATTTCAGAGTACTAATTAGTTCAATTGATCAATGAAATAATATAATAATGAAATAATACTGAGATATATAAAATTTTAGGGGTAATTTCACTAAAGTCCTTACTTTTTGATGAAATGTCATCTATTTAAACGTCTTTGTCATATTAGCAACTTAAGTTCCTTGTTTTCCCAAAATACATTACTTTCGTCCATTTGACCAAAATACTAATAGTCAACTCTAACTATATAAATAAAAGTACAATTTTACTCTTGTCAAAATGATTTATTGAGTTTCAAAAATAAATAATATTAAAATGGTTTATAAAAATAAATTAACAACAGAAATTTATTTTCTCAAAAAAAAAATATATATATATATATATATATAATAATTTTAAAACTAGGAAAAAAAAAAACTAATGGATTATTGAAAATATAAAGTTAAAATAAATAATAAATTGAAAGTAATTTTTATAAATTTAAAAAAAAAAAAACAAAAAAAAATAGAAAGTATTTCAAAAAATAAAAAATAAATTTTAAAAAAAAAGTAAATGGATCTCCACCATTGAATCGATCCAAATCCAATGGTGGAGATCCATTTACTTAAAAAAAAAATCTTTTTATTTTTTGAAATACTTTTAATTTTTTTGAAAATACTTTTAATTTATTATTTTTTATAATCCATTAGTTTTTTTTTTCTTTTTTAAAAAAATTATTATGTTTTTGGTTTCTTAGAAAATAATTTTTTGTTGTTTATTTATTTTTATAAACCATTTAAATATTATTTATTTTTAAAACTCAATAAATCATTTTAACAAGGGTAAAATTATACTTTCTACATATAATTAGAGTTGACCGTTAGTATTTTGGTCAAATGAACTAAAGTGATATATTTTGAAAAAACAAGGGACTTAAGTTACTAATATGTCAAATACCCGTTTAAATAGGTGACATTTCACTAAAAAGCAGGGACTTTAGTGAAATTACCCCATAGTTTTATAGTCATCAAAATTTATAAATCAACATGCTAGCTAGCTAGTATTCATTATTCATTTAATTTCATAGAAATCTCCAATTTTATCATCAACTTGAGTTGATTAATTCATATATAATTTTAAAAGGTGTAGAATCTAAAGGCGGCAAATTCATTCATTCTCTCATGAATATATATAATGCAAGAAATTTAAATCAATCATTGAAGAAGAAGATACATGTTTCTGTATCTGACAACAGTCAACTACAAGGCCTCTCAGAAATCACACGTACGTGGGGAGCACGTACAATAATAGTTTCTCATTGTATTATAATAAGCTAGCCGTCCAATTCTAAAACTTCAAAGAGAGAGTTAGCTACTTCATATATGTCAAAGGAGGGTTGTTGTTTAAAAGCATGCATGTGCATTCGTGTTTTTTCATTTTTGATCAAACAAATTAAAAGTGCTTTTTTGCTATGGCATTTTAATTAGAAGAAGCACTTATTTGCATGAGATCGAGAAGGAGAAAATGATGTACGATTCAATACTTGCTAGAAGTTTTAGTAAGCATGAGCAAAAGAAGTTGAGATATGGAGCTTTACTTGCTTCCTTGCTTATCGCATTCAGCTTCTGCTTTGTTTTCAAGCCTTTTTTGGCTGATCTTCCTGCTTGTAAGTCCAGCTTTTTCATTCTTACACACCTAGCTAGCTCTACTACTTTTTTTTATTATTCTTCTTATTATAAAGTAACTTTTTCGGTATTCAAATCGTTTTCGCTTCCTCATCAAGTTAAATGTTCAAAAAACTAAAAAATGGTTTAACTTACTGGTCTATAAAGATGATCAAATTTTTTTCACGTCAGGATCAGAGAAAAATATAGTTTATACTAGAAAAAATAATAATGTTAGTGACTTGTTTGTTACTCATTAAATCATATGAAGATTGAAAATAATATTTGTTAAACTTTGTTGCAGTGAAATTGAGGTTATCAATGGGAGTTGGTCTGAGGATGCTGATGCTTGATGAGAATAGCAGTTCCCAGAAAATATACAAGGAAGCTACCATTACTACTAGCAAGTCTCATCATGATCATGATCATACAAGTCTTAAGAATACAAGCAACACTTTACAAGTGGTTGATCATATCAACATCTCTCACAAAATTGTTGACAACTCAAGCACCTTCCACCAACTAATAGTCAAAAATACCAACTCTCACCAGCTAGAAATTAAGGGTAAGTTTTGATGATCATTGTACCTAATAAAGATTGGGTTTTATTTAGAATAATTACAACTAGGTTTTAGTCACTTCATTAATGAGTTCTTGGCAGTTCGAATAAAATCGTGACACGTACAAGGTGTAATATGATAATATGGATAAAATCAATTTTATACATTTGATCTTTAAGGGTGTTTTTGTGGCTCAGTTGTAAGAGCGTTCATTCAGTCTGATAATATTCAAGGTTCTAGTAGTTTTTATATCTATTTTCTTATGTTTAAATTAAGGTAAACAATATATTTTTTAGGATGAAAAAAAGTATTTTTAGTGTTTTTTTAAAGCATTTTATTTTATTTTATTTTTTTGAAGTATAAGCATTTAATATCTTTTAAAACTTTAGGTGTAAAATTTACAAGTTTTTATTTATTTATTTATTTATTTATTTATTTATTTTTGAAATATTACAATAAGTTGGGGTCTTTAGGGGAAGGAGAGAGGTTTGAACCCACAACCTCGTGGTATAGGTGTAAAAAACATACCACCAGGCCAGCCTCATCTCGGCTAAACCACCTTTAATGTATCATTATATTGACTTGAGTCGTCATATTATATAGAATATCATGCTAATGATGGTTTTCATGAATCCAGAATTTGTAGCCAAGAAAGTGAAACCAATCTGCAACATAATGAAAAGAACAGACTTCTGTGAAATCAACAATGAAGATATAAGAATCGATGGAAGTTCAGCTACTGTGTTTATTGCTTCTCCATCTCAACCAGACATCTATGCAGAAAATCAGTCATGGACTATAAGACCTTACGCTCGAAAAGGCGATCAAGCAGCCATGAATCGAGTTAGAGAGTGGTCTGTAAAATCTGTAAATGATCCCAAAAAGCTCCCACAATGCACTCAAAATCACAGCATTCCGGTCGTTCTTTTCTCCAATGGAGGATATGCAGGAAACCATTTTCACGACTTCACAGACATCGTTATTCCCCTTTTTTTAACCTCCAGACAATTTAATGGTGAAGTGCAGTTTCTCATCACCAACAAGCAGTCTTGGTGGATTAAGAAGTTTCAAAAAGTAGTGAAAAACTTGTCGAAATATGATCCTATCGATATCGATAAAGAAAAGGGTGTCCATTGCTTCAAGAGCGGGATCATAGGCCTTAAACGACATGGCAAAGAGCTGAACATCGATCCTTCATTGTCTTCTTATTCTATGAAGGATTTCAGGCAGTTCTTGAGAAGCTCATACTCGTTAAAGAAAGACACCGCAATCAAGATCAGAGACGGCGAAAAGAAAAGGCCTCCTCGACTCCTGATAATAACACGAAAGAGATCACGAACATTCACGAACACAGCCAAGATAGTCCAAATGGCTAGAAAGATGGGGTTCAAAGTAGTGGTGGCAGAGGCAGACATGAATGTGTCAAAATTTGCAGAAATTGTGAATTCTTGTGATGTTTTGTTGGGAGTTCATGGAGCTGGGCTGACAAACATAGTATTCATGCCTGAAAATGCAGTTTTCATCCAAGTAGTGCCTTTTGGAGGAGTGGATTGGTTGGCAAAAACAGACTTTGAAGAGCCTTCAAAGGATATGAACTTGAGATACTTGGAATATACGATTAAAATGGAAGAAAGCAGTCTGATTCAACAATACCCAGTCGATCATCAAGTTTTAAGAGACCCTGCTTCAATTGGAAAACAGGGTTGGTATGCATTTAGGTCTGTGTACATGGACAAACAAAATGTAGAGCTCCATTTGAATAGCTTTAGACCTACTTTTTTAAAAGCCCTTGAGCTTTTGCATCAGTAAATGTATATAATTTTAGAAAAAGGAGACATCAAACAAATTGTCCATGTATGCAAGAACATAAGAATATACAGAGAATTAAATTGGTAATAAAACCAATATCTCACGAAATTGTTGTCCAAAGTGAGGATATGTGTGAACCTAGTATGTACTGTACATAAACTAATTAGACAATCTTACACTACACGGGGTACAAAATTTTCTAGCTATCTTTTGCTATTTCTTTCCTATTGCAAATTTGCAAGAATAAAATGTTAATGGTGCCTACCCTACTGATTTCAATAAAATACAAATGTCAAGAGTGGCTACCTGATACAGCCATGAGTGCCTGCAAGTCAATAAAGAATTCTGAGACCAGACAGGCAGCGTCTTCTTGTCGAACCCAAAGACTCCTAATTTTACACCTCTTTCCTAAAGCAGGATTCAGAAAGTCCAGAAACGAGTCATTGATTCTTTAAACTGTACTTCTGGTTCCGGCTGTAATTCTGAAGCCAGAAGAACATGAAGCCCACAAATAAATATGGACTTGAGACTTCAACAGGAACTTTATTCTTCCTTGGTGAAGAAATGATATAGAGATATTATTGTCACTGGTCTTTTATGTTAGCTTAACTCCAGTTAGCAACGGAAATTCAACTTCTGTTTTTTTTCTTTAAAAGTGTTGACACATGGTCAAGATGTCTGGCAGATGAATTGCTCTCACCCTTCAACCACAGCAGAGCTTCGGCAGCTGCATCCTTTTCGGCAAGTTTTTTGTTGCTGCAAGGCTGCCCCACAAAGTCCAATCCATTAAATATCACAGTGGAACGAAACTTGTTATTTCTGAGTGGCTTTGTCTTATACTCCGGATTTCCATGCCCTGCTCTGGCAAGCAATGTTTGCAGCTCAGTCTTGGCATTATCAGCAGCACCACCACCACCTCTTGGAAGCATTTCTTTTTTTGCTGCCTTCTTTGAGGGTGCAGGCAACTGACGACCAAAGACAAATCTACCCTCACATCGGTCCTCTGACACCAGTAATCTGACAGCTGATAGTAGTTCATTATGGACTTGTATATCCAACTTGGGATTCAGAAGCTGCCACAATCATATAGCATCAAGAAAGTAAAAAATCAACATTACTCGCTGATTTAGAAATGATTTGAATGAGAATTATTTTAGATAAACATATTTAACAAGAAGAAATAAAACTATCCAAATACAAGGCCTGAAATTCAGTCATTACTACCTTTTTCTGTATAAGTTCATCCATCTCTTGCTTTAAGCTCAGATAAGTGTTGGCCACTGCAGGTTTCATGAAAAATTCCAAGTATCCTCCCAACATTTTTAGGTGTCCATCCTATAAAAAAAAGCCAGTAATAGTTTCAGCACAAGTCGTGTTTACGATTAGACTAAATTATAACAAAAAATCTGTCTCTAGTTGAGAACATACAGTCCCATGCAAAAGAACCATAAGAGAAATATGGAACTTACTAGTCCACCTCTGGAAATGTTCCCTCCAAACAAGAGAAGCACAGAATCAGATACAGCAGTTGAATCCCGAAGGAACACTGAATTCACTTTAACCTTTTCATTGAAAACTAACCATGGGTATGGAATTTTGGGTACCCCACCATTCACAGAACTCTGTTTAATGCAGGACATAATAAGAAAAAGAGACAGTAGTGGAAAATCAAAATATAGAAAAAGAGAGAAAAAAAAGGTGAGACAAACCAATTCCTATATGAAACACCAGAAAAGCTGAAAAACAATATTCTTACCGAGTTTAGGAGCACCTGACCATCCTCCATTGTTTTCAATGTTATGGACTTTTCTTTGTTCTGCAAATTACAATTGTATCAACACATAATATCTATGGTGTCCAGAGAAAAAGACAAGTCATCTGCAACCCTATCAAATAAATAAACTTTAAGGAAGACATTGGCTAACCAATCAATTCCTTCAACTATAAAATGCATATCATTCGGTTCAATTTCATAATTTTCATTCAATCACTCTTTTGGATTGAAATTCTAGTTAACTGACAAATAAAATTGCACAAACACTACAAAAAAATTATAAAAGTAGAGGCAGCAAAAAAGAATTAAAACAAATGCAGCATGACTCACCACAATAGAGCATATTCCAGGGAACAAGCCCGCACAGATGACTGCTCGGACAAGATGCTCATCACGGCTCCATTTGTTACAGTTTTCTGCACTGCTGTCAACTAGACCAGTATCCTTGAGCAAAAAAAAGAACTGCCTCCGTAGAGAATCAATAGCTTTCAGAGTTTGTGCAGAAAGAAAATTTTTCCAACAGTACTCATAACCGGCCTGGTGTCTTTCAGCATCTTTCCAACCATCATAAGCTCGTACAAGTGCAAGATGGTCACTGTAACTACGTGCTGAGAATTGAGCTTTTGCTGACTCAGCAAGCTGCAAAACGTGAACATGAGGTAGTTCTCACACCTTTGTATACAAGAGTCTCCACCAACCAGCATACATTCACACAAAAACATAAAGAAAGAAAGAAAGATGCACAGGCTGGAAGTTTGAGAATAACAACAAAAATCATTCTTATTGGCATGTGCATCAAAGGAAAATGACAACCTTTGCATTATCTATATTACCTCACTTAACCCTAATTTTCAAAGAAGCACATTCTGCATCTCATGCCCGCTTATGCAAAAATATCTAGATTCAATATAAGCCCTTCATGGTTTTCTTTTTTCCTTGGATATGAGACAAGAATGAATTTATTAAGAATCACAAGAGAAAGACAAAAAAATGAACATGCAGTGTACCGAATCTCAGAAAAACTTTAACCCTAAAAAAAATCAGAAAAATGTAAAAATCAAAAATAAAAAATAAATCCACAACATCAATCAATTCATAAAGCCACAGCATCCTAATCAGAGCACATGAAGAAAAACACAATATCTTAGAATTCATTAGTAACTGAAGCCCATAAAGATGCCCAAGACGGAACTTTATCCCATAAAAAGTATGTTTTTCCACAAAGAATAACCCTCAAAGATACTTCTATTCTTTCCAACAATAATGCCTAAATATTAGGCATATATAATAACTTTTCAAGTTTTCATGGTAGAACCTTGAATACAAACCCAATCTAGCTTCCTCAACAACATTATCATACAACATACAAAAAGATATGTTTAACACTTACAAATGCTAACAAATATTGCAAGAAAAATTATCAAAGCAATTCATATTTTATATACCAATAAAGGTGTTAAATAGTATCAATTTAAAGGTGTTAAAGAGGGTTAGCACTAAAAAGAGTTGCAAGAGGTTCCAATCTCCAATTAAAAAGATTTTATAAATACTTATTTGCAAGGCTCACATTACTTTTTCCACAAAATTCATGATTAAAGTAATAGTCATGGATATTTATCTGATTCTAACTTGTTGACACATTCTGATGGCATGCAAGCAATTAAAGGTGATGAAAAAATTATTTCAAATAATAAGACATTGAAAAATTAGTTGCTGCTACAAACATGTTTGCAAACTTACATCCTTCTTGTCAAATGGCATCATGAATGGATCTCTGGCACTGAGACCAGCAACAACAGTCATTACCGGATCTAGACAGTTGAAAATAGACCCTAATATGAGCATTTTTCCAAGTTTAGGCTCGACTGGAAGCATTGACAAATTGCGTCCTGCAAAGCCACCAGCCATAAGTTAAGTTTTCTTCTTTGTAAAACAAACCAATATCCCTACCTAAAAACAGCCTTAAAACTTATAAACAATTCTGTACCTAGCACTGTCAGATTTTCATTCTCATCTAAAGCCCCAATGATCTGCAAATATTCAACAGCATTTTTAACCTGCAAAACAAACAAGGGTCAAGCAACTGATATGACGAATTGCAAACAGATAATACTATTGATGGAAGTATATAAATGCCTGAGAAGAAAAGTATATTGAAAGTACCGATAACGGTTCAGGTGGCTGCAAGGCACTAGAAAGGAACTCAGATATACTTCCAAGTTGTAAACTTTTGATTTGCAAACATAAAGACTGCAACGGAGTCCTTAAAAGTTCTGGCAACTGATAATCAGCAAAAGCATCATATACACATCTGGGATAGAGATGATAACATTCCCCAGGCTGAACACGACCAGCTCTTCCTCTTCTCTAAAGGAAAAAAAAAATAGTACATTATGAATCCAGTCTCAAAACAAAAGAAAAAAAAAATGATTTGCAAATTATAGAGCCTTGCATTATGAATATGGGTGCTTTAAGGCCAAGTGATACAGGAACCAAATAATTTGCTACCCATTTTAAATTAGTCACAAGGTGGGAATAATTCAGTCTCATGATGCAATGAGCTTGGATGTAAAATATGCAGGAGATAAATAAAAAATGTACAGGCCACAAGCCACCCACTTTAAATATAGCCAAACAAATCCTACACTCAATTTACTTAGGAGTTGGGATCCACTATAAGAGGTAAAATTTTCAAATCATCATCAGAATAGTCTTACTTGTCTTGCAGAAGCCTTTGAGATCCATGATGGGAGCAAACAAGGAGTGTTATTTAGTGCATCATAAGATGTCTCTTTTGCCTTTCCGCAATCAACCACAAAAACTGCATCATTGATGGTGATACTAGTCTCAGCCATGTTGGTAGCTAGAACTATTTTCCTCACTTCGCCTTCAGGTCTATCAAAGATTAGCCTCTGCATACAAAACAAATGAAAAAAAAAAAAAAAGGGGCAATTGAGAAGATATTGGGAAGATATCACACACTGAATTAACAGCATTATTATTATTATTACCATTATTATTTGATAAGAAATCAACAGCAATATTTTCAATCCACACTAGAGTAAGATATGTAAGTAAATTGTAAAACATGGTCATAATACTAATACAAAGATACTTAATAAAAAAAAAACTTTTCAAGCCAAATTAGCTGGTTCCATAAATACAAAAAGAACAAGTTTTTTTGTTCTTCCTCGGAGACCAAATGCATTGTTCACTGCAAATAAATTATTGTAGGTTCCTAACTATTGGCAGACATCTCTTTCAAAACAGGGAAAAATTAATCATCATAAATCAAGCAGGGGGGGGGGGGGGGGGGGGGGGGTAGGAGAGAGAGAGGTACTTTTCCGAAATTATAATGAGTAACAAGGTTTTGAGTTTCTCCAGTATGCCAGGAAAATGAGAAGCATCAAACTTAAAATAAATCTAAAACTTGTCAAGTCGGATAGAGAAGTGTGGAGCATGCATAGAGTCAGGTTTAAAATGTCGGAAAATTAATGCGAATCGAATCTGATTATCGGAAAACAAAAAGAATTGAAATAATTTCAAAATGACATGTAAACTTTGTTTTCTCTGTATGCCTAATCCCCTGATACCAATACACCATTGCAGGAAAATATGATAAAATATTAAAGCGAGAGAATTCCAAAACCAGAATATTAAATAATCATATTAAATAAGTTGACTAACAAGAAAAGGAAACTTTTAAAGTCCCATTACTGTAAAAGAACTCTGCAAACATATTTACAATTATCCATACAGTTAAGACACATTATTTGCACATAGGACCTTCAAGCATCAGCTATATATAACTTAAGCCTCAAGGTTTAAACCTAAAGGTCTTTTGCTAGAGCCATAAACCTCAAAAACCTTCCAAAACCATGAAAATAGTGAATCAACTTGCTTGAAAATACTTTTATATTTTAATAAAGGTAACAGAAATTTTATTGCTAGAAACCTACAGCAGAAACAAAAATACAATATATTAAAATGTCTTGACTTTTTCCTGGATTTTTACTAAGATAGCCCATGGTTATAAGTTATAACTATAGACAACAAAGTAAATAGCAACGGCACCTGTTCAGAGCTGGCCATAGAACCATGGCATGCAAGCAACAATACTTTGCTGGGATCACCCAACAAAGGATGAGCCTGGAGCTGATCCTTCAAAGAGTTAATGTCATCCCAACCAGTCATAAAAACTAAAACAGCACCAGGTCTCTCTTTATTTACAATGTGGCAAAGCACATGCTCAATGAGGTTAAATCCAATTGCATCAGGATTCCAACAGGATAAAGACTCCCGAGTCCGGAAACTATACTCCCTAAAGTCCGCAGCTTCAAGTGCATCCTGTTCACAAGTTTTTAGGTGAATGATTTATTAAGTAAAAATAAAGGGTATGAATGAAGAACTCGACTGACTCCATAGATGCTCCATGGCTAACCTAACAAGATTTTCATACCTCAACAGAAGAAGCAATCTGGCTCTTCCTCTTTCTCAGAGTTTGAGCTTGTTTTTGCATTTTCCACTTTTGTTCTTGACCATAATCATCAATTTGATTATATGAGGTCAACCGATATCCAGTCATTTCCAGAATTTGCTCCAGAAAATGTGATCGAACTGGGTATGTGAATCCCTGAAATTAGAATAAACAGCAACCCGGATGCCATCCCCAATCACCAAGCCAAAAGGATAAAGGATAAAAAATAATAAAAAGGTTAGTTCAGTGTACTATACAATCAATCAAGCCCTTTTTTAATAAATAATTCCCAAAAGGAGACAAAATCAAAATAAACTTAAGTCTTAAGGTATACAAAAAGAAAGGCTGAGGGAGTTCAACATGTTCAACTTATGCAACCAGACCTCTAACCCATGAAACTTACAAGTATACTCTAAATCGATTGCTTGCAAACCCTAACAAAACCCACCATAACAACACTTCAACATGAACCATTGACCAAGGCATAACCCATCCCAAAGGACCGAAACCAAACAGAATCAAAAACAAAAACAAACAAAAAAAACAGCTATAAAGGCTCCTTTAAGTGCAATAAAGATCATCCATCATCTTATTTCATTACAAAGCTTGGAAACATTCAAATCATGTTACCTGCGAAAGTTTCCATTGAAGGAATACAATGAAAAATACAAACAGGCATAAGAAGTTACATTTCAACTCGTCAAACAGGGAAAATGAAAAGATTACAACATGATGAAAAATCCAACAGTGTCATTGACAAAGGAGAACTGCCAAGCAGCCCAACTGGACAGGTATCTGATTTCTTTCTTGCAAAATTCATTATCATGCCTTTTATAATAAATCTTAGTTCCATTTTTTAAGATTGTAACTAAGAGAGATTTTTGAGCCAAGTAAAATTGTGAATTCTATTGCAAACTGTAGAAATCATCATAGACTACTTAAAACTTATGTAATCCAGAAATTAAATAATAATAAAAAGAAAACTTGAACAGGGATAAAAATTATAATATATTATAACTACTAATATCACCTTCCAATCTAATGCAGCAGTAATATCACAATTCCACCCAAAAGTAGATAAAACAATAGAAACCCATTACTCAATTACATTTAGAAAAATTGGTTCCTGACAATTAGACAGGATATGAAGTAATTACCGGAATATGGAGCATTGGAGCACCACCAAAGTAGGAAGAAAAAAGTTCTGCATTTAGGGTTGCACTCATCAGAATCAACCTCAAGTCCGGACGACGAGGAAGGAGATCTTTGAGGACAATAAGAAGAAAATCTGAAATATATGCACACTGTGATAAGCATCACATCTGAAACACCAATATAGAATTTAATGAACTTCACATTTACCTTCATTCATTCCACGTTCATGGATCTCATCGACAATAACATGAGTTACACCTTTCAAACTTCTATCAACAAGTAGCCTCCTCAATAATATGCCAGTGGTGCAAAAAAGCAGACGTGTGTCCCTCCCTCTCATTCCCTCTAGCCGTACTTTATAACCAACCTTTCAAGAGGGAGAAATAATATTAAGAAAAGAGGATTTAATTTAATGTGCCACACCACATTAATCTAAATGGTAAAAGAGCTTAATTTTTTAAAGCAAATATGATAACATGAGCAGCAAGAACATACAGATTCTCCCAGTTGCTCCCCTCGTTCAGCAGCAACTCTTTCAGAAACGGACATAGCAGATATTCTTCTAGGCTGCGTACATATGATACTGCAAGCTGCTCCACGAACAGCTTCAATTTCAGATTCTAATATGTATTGAGGAAGCTGTGTAGTTTTACCACAACCAGTTTCACCAGAGACAACAACAACCTGCAATAAGTATGGCGAATCATGTTATTATAGCCACTTGAGCCATCACAAACAAATAAAAATCATATATGCAAGTTGAATTTGAAATAATTTGTTTGTTCTATGCCTCTGTTATACATCCATCTAGAGAGCACGCAACTTAGTCTAGTACAAAACAGTACTGACAGAACTGGTTAATGCAGGCTGCCAGACAGAAATGGACACTGCCATTCTCAGTGTCTCTCTCCTAACAAACTAAAAACTTTAATTAAAGGAGTATATAAGGGAAAATTATCAGTGGCAATGCCAAAACCCTCAGGCTATCAACTGTAAGTGTACAATTTAGAATTTGTGCAAAATAACTTAAGGTTCAAACAGTAAACAGATTGAAGATGAAGACCCTACTACATCAAAACCAACACTGGACATTGGCCCCTTTTACAGGAAGGAAAAAATAAATACCCCCATGGTTAAAGTCCCTATTCACTGATTCAGAGTCAAAACAACATTTATATGATATTACATGGATGTGCAGCATACATCGACACCAAATCCTTAAATTGAGATAGAGTTGCAGGGACATCTTTAAGATGTAAAACCATATATAAAAGAAAGAAGCAAAGGAAGCACTAAGCTGAGACCAAAAATAAACTATAACAATCAATTCACAATAATTCACCTGATTTTGTGAAATGGTTTTTAGTAGTGCATCTCTCTCTTTATACGATGGAAGACTTCTTCGCAATTCAAGCATCTTTTGGCCTTCAAGAGATTCCTACAGAATAATTGATGCTATTCAAAAATTTGTTTTCAGAAATTAATAATATGAAGAAGGAGAACAGACAGTCATCATAGTCATGAAACAAAAGTGGGATAACCTAAGAAAATAATAATAATTATGTGGTATACTGTAGAGATGAGCCACTCATTATTAGTGGTTCGGCCAACAGACAAACTGTAAAAGAATATAAGCACACACCAATGTAGACCTTTATACACTTACTAGAGAAACATTCATAGAAACTTGGCACTTGATGTCAAATCTTTTTGTAGGGTATTGGAGTAGAGAGATATATTTTCTTCAGCAGAGTGTATTGCTCCTACAAAGATATCTTTCTATACTTGGGACACGTGATAAAACAAATTCTTACAGAGAAGAATTAAAAAATAAAATTAAAAAAGAAGAAAAATCATCATTCATTGGGGCTTCATTCACAATGGGTATGGGGATTCTGTGGATCATTTGTTATTGCAATGTTCAGTTTCTCACGATATTGATTTTCCTTTTTACCATTCTTTACATCTGTTTTCTGGGATAAACTGATTCATGTCTTGCTCAATTGCAGTACTATCGAATTGTGAAAGGAAGGGGAGATAGAATGTGAGACAAATATCACGTTAAAATCTAGGATCCTTGCACCTGAAAATGACTCTATATATGTATATATACACAAAAATTCTCAGATGCAGGCATCTTGATTTAACAAGAATCTAGACTTAATCATGATGGTCACGATCAATAATGTGAAGGTCTTAATCAAAGCTTTCATGGTCTTGAAGGGTTGTGATGTGCATATGTCGTAAATATGTATTCATGTAGCCTGGTTTCTTAAATTCTGACTTTATCCCTTTTTTAGCCGGAAGATTTATTCCATTCATCAAAATAATAAAATCACCAAAAATCAGCTGATTGGGGATAGACTAAACTTTTTTTTTGAGTGAACTGTCAGCTACAATAATTATAACTAAAAGAAGTTAGTGTATATAATTTATGTCAGGGAGAATTAAACCTTCCAATCTTGCTGCTTTTCACGCAGCTGCAAACTTCTCCGCTGGAGAATCCTCTGCATCGCAATACTCTGCACCTGTGGCTCCTGCTGCTCATAAAGTCCTTCATCAGTAGCAGTACTTCCACTGCTGCTTGATCTTGAGTTTTCCGACAAACATCTCCCATTGATAGACTTTTGTGAAAGGTAAGCTCTAAAATGAGCATCCACTTCTCCTAGCAGTCCAAATGGTAAGATCACCTATAGGTGCTCAAGCTCATTAGCAAATTATGTTGGATGCACCAATTAACATAAAAGTGTACCCTCAAGATGCACAATTTTTCATTAGCGTCACCAAAAAAAAAAAAAAAAAAAAAAAAAAACAGCAAACCTTGTACAAATTAACTATTAAATATTTTTTAGGTTGTGATTTTAGTAAATGTTTAATGATCAAGTAATTCCTCTGTTCATGCATAAACTAAATTACATTTCACGAGGAGGAATACAGATTGAGGAATTCAGAATAAAAAAATAAATAAATAAAAATAAAAAACCTCTCTTTGCGGTCGCTTATCATCCAGATCAGGTCTGTAATTCGGCAGAGGGACTTTACTAAAGACTACAACTTTTGCGTATTGATGACTGCCAATAAATATTTCAAGGTTAAGATACATATACAACAATATAACAAATAACAGTAAAAATCATCAAATACGCTTAATATACCTATTTAAACCCATTCTGGTTGCTAATGCTGAAAGTTGCTCGAAATCCCGTCTGTCCTTTTTCTCCCTTGACACCAACTCTTGCTCATTTCTGCTGCGGAGAAGCATGGTTAACTTCCATCTCCACTCATCAATGTTATCAAGGGTTGAACCACTCTGTATTAAACAACATAACAAGTTTTATATAATGATGCAGCAACAAATTAACAATGCTCGAAGGTAACTAAAATCCACCGAGAGAGGTCAGACTGACGGTGACTAACTGAAAATTAAAGCAGCACTGCAGGTGTTTGTAATTCTAACAAAATGAAAATCCATGCAGATTGGAGTGCTAACAGATATGTCCCTAATTAGCATTTCTACAGTTCATTTTTCAATAACATAAGTGGAATGCAATACAATTCTCATTCTTGAAAGCAATAAAAACCCTTCCAATTCAACAAAACCGGTTTAAAATCATCCAATTCAACAAAATGGGTATCCAGAAAACCAACCATTTGCTCCTGCCTCGAGTCCAGTTCGCGGTCAGAATCATCGCTGGACTCATCCTGGTAGGCGAACCGCCCATAATTAGAGTTCTGCTGCCGCTGCTGCTGCAAATAGGGGACGGAAACGGTCCTCAAATCCAAGCCAAGCGTCTTGGCGGCAGCCCTGGAGCACGTGACCACCGCATGCCTCCCCAAACGAGAAGGCAAGTGCGGGTAATGACAATGATGGAGAAACCTGAACGCAAGGGTTTTGTTCTTGAACGCTAAAAAGGACAAGAGGGTGGGTTTAAAGAGGGTTTTGGGGGAGACGTAGGAGTGAAGAGAAGTGGGTCTGAGAGACATGGTCATGGCGGTGGTTCTGTTGAAAATGGACGAGCAGGGCATTATTTTTTGGTGGGTTTTTTTGTATTACATTAGCTGATGATGATGATGTAATGATAATGATAAAATTAGGGTTTGTGGTGGGTGATTATGTTTTCTGGGTGTGGGTATGGTGGTGGTGAAAATGTGGTAAGAGGGGTTTTGGGGGGTTTTGCGGCTCTGCTTTTGCCAACACCAGAAAGATACGCAACTTCACTCAGAAACTACCGGGACTGACAGTTGACGACTGATTTTCATAAAAAAAAAAAAAAAAAATTAAAAAAAAAATGACCCAAGTAAAGAGGTCTGGTCAATTTTTTTTCTTGTGGAGCAGGACTATCAGCTCCCTATTTTTTCTACAGAATTATTTATTTATATATATATATGTACAAATTACATACCGTTCCCTTGACATTAGACTTAATTTCATGTGCATGCAGATTTTTTATATAATTACACAAACATTCCCTGCCATCAATGGTGCACCGTGCACCTTTAGATTTAAATATTTAATGGATGGGGGACAAAAACATCATTTTTCCCATTAATATGATGAAATAATTATTAATTATTTATATAATACTTAATTATTTATTTATTTAAAATAAGTGGATGGAGGACTCCAACATACGTCTACGGATCACAAAAAATCCCACCAGTTCCTCACTATCCCCCTACACGAAAGGGCCTATTTGGGATGGCTTTTGGGAGACTTAAAAGAGCTTTTGGAGCTGTTTGGATAAAGGTGTGTTAGATATGATTTTTGAAGCAGAGCTTCTAAGTGTATATCTTTTACTAATATATCTTTTATTGTGTAGAGCTTTTAACAAAATGAGTTTTTTGTTATATAAATTACAAAAAATGTGTAGAAAGTATATTTTTAAAAATAGCTCTTGGTTGTTTAAATTACAAAAAATGTGTTGACAATGTATTTATAATGAAAAAGTTATATGGTGGAACATCTAAAATTATAAAGGGTAGTTGAGTTTTTTTTTTTTTTTAAAGCTCAAAAAAAGCTTTTTAGAAAAGCCCAAATTTTGGACTTCTTCTAATAGGCATAAAATAGCTTTTATGAAGGGCAGATGAGACAATTCATATATTAAAAAAGTTGTTTTGAGTTTTGTCAAACAACCCAAAAAAAACTTCAAAACGGCTTTTGAAATTAAAAAAAAAAAAAAAAAAAAAAAGCACTTTTGGCCTTTACAAAAGCCATACCAAACACACACTAAGGCCATGTTTGATTTTTCCACATAATATTTAATGACATTTAATGTGCTCCAATAAATTATTTTGTTTAATTTTTTAATTGATAAAATCACTTAAAGAACCCTAAAACCACTTGTTTAGAAAAGTGAAAATTTTTCATTTTTCACTTAACAAAAAAGCACTGGAATTTAATACAATTTTTTACTTTCAAAACTATCCTCACAAATTTAACTTATTTCCAATATTTTCTTATGTCAAAACCCTAATCTTATGTCCTCTCCACAAATGAAGCTCCTACATGATACTTGATGAACAATTGGTTCATCTAAAAAAAAAAAAAAAAAACCAAATTTATTGATAAATAAATGGAATGATCAAATGATCATATACATAAAATTAATCATGCCACATTTGGCAATTAGATTTTTCTTTTCTCTTCTTTTTCCCCCATTTTTGTAGCTATACACACTCAAAAATTGATTATAGTAAAAAAGTTGACCTCCATATTTCAATATTTTTGCTTTGGAGATAGAACAAAATGAACAAACATCTACACTGTAAAATCATATAACAATTTTAAATTATTTATATAAATTTAAAATATTATTAATAACTAAATAATTTTGTTTTCCAATTATTAAATTACTTGTTGTAGTTGTCCTTAATATATTGAAATGTAAATATATAACAAATAATAGTTAGAAGGGCATAGATGTAAAAATATTTATTTTCGGATATTTGTAACTTAAAAAAAAAAAAAACAGTTTATCACTTATATTCAGTTTTCAGTGAAAAAAAAAACAAACATGTTTTTTCACTATTTAGTCTTCAGTAATATTGAACACTATTCAGTCTTCACACAAAAAAATCAAACAGGGCCTAACACATAAAAAGAGCTTTTTGAATTTAGAAGCTCTTTTAGAAGAAGCACCTCCCACCCAACTTCTGTTAAAAGAGCTTATCAAGAAACACATAATCTAAAAATGAGTTTAATGAATTTTTTTATTGTCAATTTTACCCTTCCTTTAAATAACAAAATGAGATTGGCAATTGTATCCCGCACCATTTTATCAAACCGTTCTCCCCCAAATTCTAAGATGAACCATAATCTTTATCTCAAATAACAAATGTTTCTTCAAATCCACTCTTTAAACCGATAATCTACACACACACACACACAAAATCCATATTTTCAATGGCTTTAACAGCCCAATACTGATAACTGAAAATGTGTCTAAATCAACCTAGATAGGGGGTGAATGAGTTGTTTACCAATTAATCGATTGTGCTACCAACCTTTTTGATTAGTCAATTTTAATGGCAAAACAACACTATAATAAAATCAAGTATTAAAAGTACGGAAATTAAAGAACACTTGATTTTTATGTGGAAACCCTCCAACTGGGAAAAACCACAGGATTAGCTTCGCTAGCCTTTTGAGACATAGAAATCCACAAAAGAAAGTTACACCCTCAAGTGAAACATAGACTTTCACTCTCGATAATCTCAGGCTATGGTCACTTCCCACTCACCACTCTTGGTTCAATCCTAGTGATATCCCTCGATCCACTAATCTTGGCATGAGCACCTCATAATCTATCTGTATGCCTTTTACAGTGGCACTATGCAATGCTTGTGCAACCAAACACTTTGGCCACAAGACTTTCCAATGCTTGTCAGCCACCACTTATGGCTACAAGACTTGAAGTCAATGAAGAGAGTTATAGTCTAAGTGTGAACATGTACTGAATGCTCAATACATAAAGGGCTCGTTTGGTACACTGTATTGTATTATATTGTATGAAGCTGTATTAGATTGGATTGTACTGTACTGGACTAGACTATACTGCATTATTGTTATACAATCATGTGTTTGGTGATGTATTGTATTATGATGTATTAATTATACAAATGTTTGGTAAGTTATTGTATAATACTGTACTATATTCAACAAATATTAAAGATTATAAATTAATAAATTTGAATTTTTAAAAAATAAAAAATTATAATTAAAAACTCTTAATCTCTCTCTCTCTCTCTCTCTCTCTCTCTCTCTCTCTCTCTTTCTCTTGGAGATGACCAGTTGACCACATAACAAAACAAAAAACCCTTCAATCACCTCATCTCATCCAGTCATCCTCTCATCCTTTCTCTCTGTTTTCTCCGCCTCCTACCTCTCTCTTTCCCCTCTCGTCGTCACCGGTAAAAGTGCGCCGATCTCCTCTGCCGAGAGGAGACTGACACTCTCTTCTCCCATATCTCTCTTTTCTATCTCTCGTTTCTCTCTGGTTTCTAATTATGGTTGATTGTCGGGTTGTGTGTTTCGTCTGGGTTTAGTTTAGCGACGGTGGCGATTGATGTGGTGGCTGTTTTTTTTTTTTTTTTTTTTGCTTAGGTTTAGTTTGCGTCGGCTGTGGTTGGATTGGAGTTTTAATAGTTTGATGGTTGAGCTGGATGGTGGTATTTGTAAGTTAGGGTTTGGTGATTGAGATATGGATGGTGGTGTGTTGATGATGATGGTGAAGAGATGAATTAAGTTTTGATTTCTAGAACTTGTTTTGTTCAAAAAGAAAATTTCCAAATCTAATTTTGTTCCAAATTTTTTTTTTTTCCAAATCTAGTTTTAATGGTTTTGTTCAGAAAAAAATTCCAGATTTTTTTCCCAATCTTGTTCAATCGTAGAATTTCCAGATCTGGTTTTGTTCCAAAAAAAAAATTCCATATTTGTTTCCCAATCTTGTTCAATCCTAAATCTCCGGCTGTTTTATATTTTAGTTTTTTTTGTTCTTACATTTGTTTTCCAAATTGAATGGAAAAATTGGGTGGCAACTTAATACAAGCTAAACACACATCCACCATTTGTATTGTGTAATACATAGGCGGGTGTACTAGCTTAATTATTATGTATTAGCTAATACATACCCAAACCCCTGCCAAACATACACATTGTATTATTTAATGCAAAATTGGTCTGTTATCCAATAAAATATAGACAAACAAAAGCGCCCAGAATGCAAAACAAAACAATCTATGCTTAACTAGATATAGATATAAAATACCTAACAATCCTAGTTATTAAAAATGTCTAAATGATTATACATAAATGCACAATGCAAAATATGCTCTAAACGTTAAACTTGTTCAGTGAACAAGTCAGCGTATACCTTCATGAACACGTAGGTTAAACGAGTTATATCAACGTTAAACTTATTCAGTGAACAAGTTTAACATAAACCTTCATGAACAAGTTTAACGTAGATTAAACGAGTTTAACAGTCCTCTCAACGTTAAACTTGTTCGGTGAACAAGTCAACATAAACCTTCATAAACGAGTAGTGGTGGCAAATTGGACGACCCAGCCTGGCTGTGGCCGACCCGGCCTATATAAGGTTTTTTTTTTTTTTTTTAATTTTTGTAAGAACATTTTTTTCTAGGTGTCGAACCAATGTTACGATGAAGAAGTTGAGTGACTTAACCACTTCACTACAAATTCAACTTTTCTAAATTATGCATATTATACTATATATATTATTTAATAAGCTTTTTTTAATTTTTTTTTTTTGTAAAATTGGTATGGGTTGGAATCGAACCATAGACCAAGGTTGTTGGGGAAAAAGTTGTGAGCCTTAACCAACTCACTATAGGTTTATCTTTGTATATTTATGCATATATTAATATATATTGTTTAATTAGTTTTTATTTTTATTTTTTAAATGTTGGCAAGCCTTACATGCTGGCTTGCAGACTGGGCCTGGCCTGGCCTGTCGGCCTAGGTTCATTTTATCACCACTATGAACGAGTTTAATGTTCATCTCAACATAAAACTTGTTCGGTGAAAAAGTTAACATAAACCTTCATGAATAAGTTCAACATAGGTTGAATAAGTTTAACGTTAAGGTGGAATGAATTTAACATTCATGTCAACGTTAAACTTGTTCGGTGAACAAGTTAACGTAAATTTTCATGAACAAGTTCAACATAGGTTAAACGAGTTCAATGATCATGTCAACGTTATAATTGTTACATTAAACTTGTTTGGTGAACAAGTTAACGTAAACTATCATAAACAAGTTCAACGTAGGTTGAACGAGTTTAATGTTCATATCAACGTTAAACTTGTTTGGTGAACAAGTCAATGTAAATCTTCATGAACAAGTTCAACGTAGGTTGGACGAGTTTAACATTCATCTTAACGTTAAACTCATTCAGTGAACAAGTCAACGTAAATCTTCATGAATAAGTTCAACATAGGTTGAACAAGTTTAACGTTCAGATGAACATTAAACTCGTTCATTAAACAAGTCATCGTAAATCTTCATGAACAAGTTCAACGTAGGTTGAACAAGTTTAACATTCATCTAAACGTTAAACTTATTCAGTGAACAAGTCAGCGTAATTTTTCATGAACAAGTTCAACGTAGGTTGAACGAGTTTAATGTTCATCTCAACGTTAAACTTGTTCAGTGAACAAGTTAACATAAACCTTCATGAACAAGTTCAATGTAGGTTGAACGAGTTTAACGGTCATCTCAACGTTAAACTTGTTCGGTGAACAAGTCAACATAAACCTTCATAAATAAGTTCCACGTATATTGAATGAGTTTAATATTCCTCTCAACGTTAAACTTGTTCGTTGAACTAGTCAACATAAACCTTCATAAACAAGTTCAATGTTGGTTGAACGAGTTTAACATTTCTCTAAACGTTAAATTTGTTTGGTGAACAAGTCAACATAAACTTTTATGAACAAGTTTAACGTATGTTGAACTAGTTTAACGTTTCTCTCAACGTAAAATTTGTTCAGTGAACAAATCAATTTAAACATTAACGAACAAGTTCAATGTGGTTGGACAAATTTAACATTCCACTTAACGTTGAGTAAACAAGTCAACATATATCTTTATGAACAAGTTCAACGCATGTTAAACTTGTTTAGTGAACTAGTCAATGTATACCATCATGAACAACTTTAACGTTCCTCACAACAATATAATCCTCATGTTGTTATAATATATGTGGCTTTTTACCACATGTGTTAAACACAAATATCCCAACAAATATCCCACAAATATCCCACATAAATATCACACAATATCTCACCAAAATATCTTCTCCCCTTTCCACCCACTTCCACCGCCTCTCCCACTCACCTGATATCACCCACTTGCCCTCTCTCTTTTGTTTGCCTATATATAGGTTTGTCTCTCTTGTAAATGGTTGCTGAGAAAAATTATCAAATATCAATAATAGAAAATGCTCTGCTCTCTCTCTCTCGTCTCTCTCTTGTCTCTCTCTCATTTTTATTTCTTTGTTATTTATTCTTTAATTTACAACACATGTCTATAATTGTTATAATTGTTGACATAATTATTAAATTAAAATATCATTATTCATTCGTTTTGATCTAAACTAATTTTTTTAATAATATTATTCCGATCATGATTTATTTTATATTATTTTATTTTAAACTATTAAAATATTCTGGGATTGTGAAACAAGGACATGATTTGATGATATAAGCAAGTTTAACAATGAGAGAAACGTTAAACTTGTTCAATGCAGCATAAATCTTTATCAACTAGTTCTTATTGTATAATACTTTACTAAAGAAGATCTTGGGTGCATCTGATCCATGATGCATCCCCTAGTGTGATCACTCCATAATTATATTATAATCTAAAATTTATATTTTTAAGTAATAAAATTATTATCATTCAACAAAGCATTTCAAATCAAAATCAAAATTATTTATAGACATCTATAATTCGAATTTATATTATCTACTAAATTATTTATATAATTCATATAATTTACTAAATGTTTTGCCACTCATACAATTGTTAGCATTAATTAGTTTTTTTTTATTAAAAAAAAAAAAAAAAACCGACACCATTATAGGTCACACCAAGCATAATCTAGAATGCAACTAACCTCTGACTCTAGGGGAGGTATCTCCTTGCAAATTTAATGAATTAAATTTGTAAAGTTCATTTTGAAGTCTTCAACCACTAAGGTAAGACAATGAACCCTTGGTAACATAAATCAGTTTTAGAATATCGTTATTCATTTATTTGGATTTAAAATACATTTACTAATAATAATATTACAATGCAAATATTATGTGAAACACAAGGCTTATGTTATATATAAAATTCAACTCTCTTGATAGAAAACTATAATAGAAACCAAATGTGACCTAAAACTAATTTTTGATACGATTCACCCATTTTTTTTGTAATGCATCATAATAAAATAATAAAAAAAAAAAACTAGTTCTAGACTTCTAGTATATTAATTTTTTTTTATATGTTTCACATTTCCTTTATGCTTGATAATAAATTAATTAGAAAGAAATTATGTGTTGTAGTAATTTGTATATATATATATATATATATATATATAGAGAGAGAGAGAGAGAGAGAGAGAGAGAGAGAGAGAGAGAGAGAGAGAGAGAGAGAGAATATTAATTCTTAGAGTAATGCTACACTCCCCAACCACAATCCCACATTTTCAATCTCAACTCATGTGGGGTAGCTGAGGTGTCACTTGATGAATGTATACATATTAATAATGATAGTGAGTCTCCCATGAAAGATCTTTTATTTTAACATAAAGTAAGGACTATCTTGAAATCCATCGATTTTAATGAATTTTGATTTGAATGTTTTTGTGTGGATGATAAGTTTAATAAAATATACTTGTAAAATAAATTTGAAATTTTTTCAAGAACTACAACTATTTTTTGGAATTCATATGTATTCACTTACCAAATGACATTGCAACTGCCACATAGGTTGGAATTGTGGGTGAGATGACTAGCATTACACTAACTCTTACTGTAGAATAATTTACTAACATGATTAAAATAATTTTTTATACGTAAGTCATAGTATAAATATATAGTGCAATCTAATGTCCATGTGTATCTACCGATTTTGATTTAATAGAGTTACATATAGTACAATCTAATGTCCCGGTGCATCGCTTATTGTAAGCCCTAGAGTCGCGCAGCGGAAGAAATTTTTTAGGTTTAAAAAAAATATGTTTGAATCATAATCGAACAAAAACCCTTTTAAAACTTATTTTAAGCGACTTTATGAACCTATACGATATATAAGAATAAACAAAGTAAGATTCGCAATCATATCTCAATGCTAACTCCTTCGTTCTTTCTCTTGTTGATTTTGCTTTCCGATTTGTACTACCGGATCTTCCTCGCTATCTCCTGCGTTTCAACAACTGCGTGTGGGCACGTCATGACCTTCAGGAGGTTGAATGGAGGTAGAAGAAACACACAAAAACAACTCTTGTTTTCTTTTGTGTGGAGTTTGGCCACCCTAAAAAATAATAAGAAAAAAAATACATTTCTCTTTTCTTTTCTTATTGGCTGCACCCATTGTTTTTAAAGTTTTAGTTAATTGATATGATATGATAGGTTTTTTAAATATCAAATATTCAAAAAACAAATATCATTTATCTTGTTAATTAAAACCCAAATATTAAAACAAATATCCTGATATCTTATATCATGATAGGGTTTCAAGTAGTGCTGTAAAAATGGACCAGGCCCAAGAGGGCCGGTCCGTATGGCCTGCCAAGAAGCATGGGCCGGATCAGGTCCAGTCCGCGGAGGAGGCGTTCCAGACCAAGTCCGGCACGGTGGCGTGCCGCGGACCGGGCTATAGGATGCCGGTCCGTCGGACCGGCCCGCCACGGCACGTGGATCTGACGGGTTACAGGAGGCGGACTGATCGCCAGACCGGTCCGGCAAGCCGGCCCAAATGGTCCGGCTGTTTGAATAAAATAAAATAAAATAAATTCCAACCGTTGAGCAGCCTAACGTTTGGATTTCAAAATCCAAACATTAGAGCCAAAAAAAATTACAGAAAACCCCCTAAACTCTTCTATTTTATATTTTCACCCACAATTTTAATTTTTCTATAAATACCCCATCCATTCCATTTTTCAATCACTTTCTCTCATTCTCTCATTCTCTCTCCATTCTCCAAATCTCTACACATTTTCATTCAATTTCATTGTTTCTCTCTCTCTCTCTCTCTACATTTTATAATACTATTATACTAATTTCCTATTATCTATCTATCTATTGTTCTCTTAATTTTCCACCAACACACAAAACTTTGAAGGTACATTTTTCTTTAAATGTTATTATTTCTTTATGTGAGTAAATTTATAATGTTATGTAAACACTTTAGCTAATTTTTTAAATATTTTTGTTTATTTAGAAAAAAAAATTTAATTTTTTTAGTAGTTAATTAATCATTATTATGTGTACTTGTGTAGTAGTTAATTTTAATATTTTTGTGTTAGTAATTAGTAAGATAAAATTTTTAAAGTGTAGTAGTTAATGTAAATATATTTTGTTAGTAAATTACGATTTATAAGTGTAGTAGTTAATTTTAACATTTTTAAGTTAGTAAGTTATGATTTTTAAGTTTAATAGTTTATTTAAATATATTTTGTTAGTAAATTATCTTATTATAAGTGTAGTAGTTAATTTTAACATTTTTAAGTTAGTAAGTTATGATTTTTAAGTTTAATAGTTTATTTAAATATATTTTGTTAGTAAATTATCTTATTATAAGTGTAGTAGTTAATTTTAACATTTTTAAGTTAGTAAATTTATGATTTGTAAGTTTAGTAGTTTATTTTAATACATTTTGTTAGTAAATTAGGATTTTTATGTGTAGTAGTTAAATTTAACATTTTTAAGTTACTAAATTTATGATTTGTAAGTTTAGTAATTTATTTTAATATATTTTGTTAGTAAATTATCTTATTATATGTGTAGTAGTTAATTTTAACATGTTTAAGTTAATAAATTTATGATTTGTAAGTTTAGTAATTTATTTTAATATATTTTGTTAGTAAATTATCTTATTATATGTGTAGTAGTTAATTTTAACATTTTTTAAGGTAGTAAATTTATGATTTGTAAGTTTAGTAATTTATTTTAATATATTTTGTTAGTAAATTATCTTATTATATGTGTAGTAGTTAATTTTAACATTTTTTAAGGTAGTAAATTTATGATTTGTAAGTTTAGTAGTTTATTTTAATATATTTTGTTAGTAAATTATCTTATTATATGTGTAGTAGTTAATTTTAACATTTTTAAGTTAGTAAATTTATGATTTGTAAGTTTAGTAGTTTATTTTAATATATTTTGTTAGTAAATTATCTTATTATATGTGTAGTAGTTAATTTTAACATTTTTTAAGGTAGTAAATTTATGATTTGTAAGTTTAGTAATTTATTTTAATATATTTTGTTAGTAAATTATCTTATTATATGTGTAGTAGTTAATTTTAACATTTTTTAAGGTAGTAAATTTATGATTTGTAAGTTTAGTAGTTTATTTTAATATATTTTGTTAGTAAATTATCTTATTATATGTGTAGTAGTTAATTTTAACATTTTTAAGTTAGTAAATTTATGATTTGTAAGTTTAGTAGTTTATTTTAATATATTTTGTTAGTAAATTATCTTATTATATGTGTAGTAGTTAATTTTAACATTTTTAAGTTAGTAAATTTATGATTTGTAAGTTTAGTAGTTTATTTTAATATATTTTGTTACTAATAAGTTCATATTTATATTTCAGGAAATGGATCATTTTTTCCCAGACGGTTTTAACATGCTAAATGATGATCTTGATCTTTCAGAACAAACGGAACCCCAAGCGGGAGCTTCCTGTTCTACCCTTATTGGTACACCAACATCACGTCCCAAAAGATTGACATCAGATGTTTGGCAGTGTTTTCAAATAGTACAAATGAGACTCCCAGACGGGTCGACGGGCCCCAGAGCTAAATGTAAGTTTTGTCCTAAGGACTATTCTAGTAGTAGGAATGGAACCGGTCATTTGAGAAGGCATATGCTGAAATGCATGCCTGCACATGGACAGGTAGACACTACAACCCAAACACAACTACAACAGCACCCAGATGGGTCCGTTACTACGTGGCGGTATGATCCCGAACACGCTAGAAATTGCTTGGCACTATTCATTGCACAAACTGATCAACCAATCAATTTTGCTGACAATGTTTTTTTTCAAGTGTTGATCACATCTGCATTCTGGCCCAATTTCAACCTGTTTCTAGAACTACCACTAGAAATGATTTGATAAGATTGTTTGGATCAGCTAGAGATGACTTGAATGTTGAATTGCACAGTTTAAATGTCTCTGTTGCATTAACCTCTAATATTTGGAACGCATGTTCGAAACAGGACTACTTATGTGTCACTAGACACTACTTAAATTCTGATTGGAAGGTAACAAAAAGAATTCTTGGTTTTCGTCCTATGGATTATGCACACACCGCTGAAAATATTTTTAATGTCATTCTTTCTGTTTTAGAAACATATGAAATCACAAATCGCATCCTTTCTATTACATTAGATAATGCATCTGCAAACATTAGTTCTATTGCATTGTTTGTTGACAGAAATATCCCGCAAGATGGAGGTTATTTCTTCCATCAACGGTGTACATGTCATATTATAAATTTAGTTGTACAGGCTGGTTTGAAGAAAGTAAGCGACCATGTAGATCACATCAGAGATGCCATTTCTTGGATTGGCAGCTTTAATCCTAGATTCCAAGAATTCCGTAGACATTGTACATTAAACAATCTACGCCCCCGACGATTCCAAACTGATATGCCAGTAAGGTGGAACTCTACTTACTTAATGCTGGAAAATTGTTTGCCATATGATACAACTATTTCAGGTTTTTATAACATGAAGCTGGCCGAACTTGGCCGTCCACAATCACAAGCACTTACACCAGACGATTGGTATGTGGCAAAGGTATTTGTTGAATTTTTAAAGATTTTTTACGATGCCACTGTAACTTTTTCCGGGGTCTATTACCCCACATCTTGTGAGGCAATCCATCGAATAGTGGAAATGTCTGAAGCTATAAACAATTATAGGGAAGATGAACATTTAGGCATTACAGTTGTTGCCATTGAGGCAAAGTTGAAAAAATATTGGACTACCATTCCTTTACTTTATGCCTTCAGTGTTATAGTAGATCCTAGGGTTAAATTATCTGGTTTAGAAGTTTTCCTTGAGGTTATTGGTACTAATTTGGAAATAGATTATTCAGAACAGGTTGCTGACATTCGAAACAAGTTGTTCGAAGTTTTTCGTATTTATGAGCGCAGGTTTGGTGGCATTGAAACCTAACCATCAGCAGAACTGGAGACACAGCCGAAGCAAACAAGTTGGACCATTCTCAAACACCGAAAAAGGACAAATTAGCAAGTACTTCTTCAACCCAAAGATCTGGCCCATCTTCTTATGCCGAACTGAATAGGTACCTTGAAGCACAGTTCGATGCTGTCGAAGACAAGGAAGATTTTGATTTGTTGTTATGGTGGAAGTCTTATACCTACAGATATCTGGTTCTGTCACACCTAGCACGTGACGTACTAGTTATCCCCGTGTCCACGGTGTATTCAGAACAAGCATTCAGCACCAGTGGACGCATAATTGAAGCAAGAAGAAACTGTTTGACTCCGGACATGGTAGAGGTATTAACAAGCCTTCGGGATTGGGAGCATGCTAAAAAGAGGTTGCAAAACCAAACTATAGATAATGAACTTATTCAAAATTTTAGCAATCTATATGTTGATGAGGCTTCCGGTTCCGGTAGTAACCAGTTCCAGAACTAGGTTATACTGATACATTTACTTGTAAATTGTAATACGATTGCACTCTTTTTCCCTTACCAAGTTTTTATCCCTCTAGGTTTTTCTTGGTAAGGTTTTTAACGAGGCAATCATGTAAATATGTAATACTGAATTCCATAAGTAAGAAATAAATAAATACTTCTTCATTTCATATTTTCATAACATCATCTATTTTATATTTTTTGTACTATTTTATCTTTATTCATTTTTTGAATTATTTTTTTACCAAAAATAATAAATCTATCTAACTACATTTACATAATTCAATTGTTAAATTGATATTAAGTATTTTAATTTTTAATTAAGTATTTTATTTTTCACTAGAACCCAAAATGAAAAATA
This sequence comes from Acer yangbiense, assembly GCA_008009225.1. Taxonomy (NCBI): domain Eukaryota; kingdom Viridiplantae; phylum Streptophyta; class Magnoliopsida; order Sapindales; family Sapindaceae; genus Acer; species Acer yangbiense. The sequence goes on from CM017771.1 coordinate 16,412,864, forward strand.
AATATTAAAAAAAAAAAAAAAACATTATTGTGGTCCCGGTCCGGCCCGCCGGACTGAACCACCGTCCGATCCGGTCCGGCACGCCGGAACAGTCCGCCGGACACAGGCCACGTGCCGTGCTGGACCACCGTTTTCGAAAACGGACTGTACCTAGTCCGGTCCACCAATTGGTGTGGCGCGGACCAGGTCCGACCCGTTTTCAAAAACGGTCTAGGCGGGCCGGACTATGTTGGGCCGGACCGGTCCATTTTTACAACATTAGTTTCAAGTGACCTAGATTAAATAGGATTCTAAATCCCATTTAATTCAATGTTGTCATTGTGATTTGAACCCATGACCTGCTAAAGACTAAATAATCAATATTACTTTATATCTATGCTTTGGTCTTGGTTCGAACCCTGTACCTCTATAAAATAATTAATTCAATTAATAATTCATAACTATTAATACATTAAATAATAACATTATTTAATGTAATTAATTATTAATCCATTAATTAAATAATCACATCATTTAATTAATAACCTAAATAAAATCCTTGTTACTTTCGTAACATTATTAATTGGACCATCCAATTAATTAACCATGACCTTTGTTACTGTAAGCTCCGCAAGTTTGATTAGCTTATTTCAGTGATAAACCACATTTGGGGTTTGAGATGTAAGGATAGCTTAAGCGTTTAATTATTGATGATCAAGCTCAACAAAGGCTCTCTCAAGACCTTAAAATGATAAGCACTTCAAAGGTAAACACTTATGCTTATTTGCATTGAAGAGACTTAGATGCACACACACAGAACTCATGCATATCTATACTTCTTGTATGTTGTGTGTGCTTTTATGTTTGTGCATTCATGTTCTTAACTCTCTTCATGCATTTGATCATTGTCATGCCATAAGTAGCTTTAGAAAGCATGATTTTTCATTTGGCACGTTTTGGCCCAGGTGACCGCTGTCGGTACCGCTTTCGACTTCCACAGCAGTGGCCATAGTGGTGAGATAATTGTCTAGGCCGCTCCTTGACCACTGTGGGTTTCCGCAGTGGTAGGCACATCGTTTTGACACCTGATGCTTTTTATTGACCATCGATGTGGCTTTGGCAGTGGTACTCACAGCGGTCGACCCCTGTTTTGTCAAAATGGCGTTGCTTCATTTTGGACTCCTATATATATAGATATATTGCTTTCTCTTTAGGTCGTCCTAATAACTCAAAAATCATATTTTTTATTGAGAGCATTTTTCAAAGAGAGAAATTCATCCAAGAACTTATCTTTGATTACTCAAATCATTTCCATGTGCATCAATCATCTTTTAGCATCATCTAGGATCATCTAGGATGCATCTATACATGGGTCTTTTTCAACACACTTAATTTGGTAAGTTGAACCCCATACTCATCCATTTTATTGTTTTTTCTCATCAATTAATCTCTTTTATTACTTGTATGATTTTAGATTAAATTCTATTTACAAGATTGAGATTATTGTGTTGATTGATTGAGAGTTGTATTGTGATAGCTATTACCTAGGATTGCTTTATCTATGATAGCTAAGTTGTATGACATGTCATATAGCAATATTGATATCTAGGATTGATTATTGACATATTTAATATCTAGATAAGCATTTAGTGTAACCTAGCATTAATTGCATATTGAATATCATGATATTCATTTAGGTTGTTGATCTCTTCCTTGTGACTAAATTGCTTAGTGGGCAAGCAAGTGGTCTAGAATTGCTATTAAAGGCTTGTTGGGTAGTAGTGGTGGGTTAGTGACCGTGTATGGTTTGACGTGGTCAACCTAGGTTGTAAACACCATTACAAATAGTGGATTTGAGGACCGTGTGTTGCTAGCATAGTAGCCCGTGAGTTTTTCCCTGTTGAGGGTTTCTCACGTAAATTAATCATCGAGAAATTTATTGTTTTTTGCATTTAGAATTAGGTTGATTGATTTTTGACTAGATTGGAACTTTTATTGAATATTGACTAATCAAGAAAAATCGGTAATTAACTTGATTAAAATATAGTAACCCCCCCCCCCCCCCCCCCCCCCCTCCCCCCTCCCCCCTCCCCCTCTAGATATATTTAAACACACCATATTTGTTTCAATTGGTATCAGAGTGGGTTCCTAGACATATTTAGGAGATCCTTTGCTTTTGGTGTGTTTTGCATTTTGTATGATTTTTGATCATTCATACATTTGTATTCATTTTATTCATTCATAAACACTATGAGTGGAAACGGTGGTGGAAACGAGGGTGCCTCGAGCACAAAGCCTCCATTGCTCACCAGGATAAATTATGCCTCTTAGAAAGGCAAGATAGAGTCGTACATTTTCCAAATCCATGATAGAGCTTGGATGGTGGTTGAAGACAGTTATGCTCCACCAATGATGACTCCTACGGGTGAAGGAGGAGATGTACTCAAGCCTAAGGCTCAATGAAATGCTCAAGAATTTGAGGCATCAAAATGGAATAGAAAGGCGATGCACGCCATCCTATGTGCCATGGACGAGAATCAATACAAATTGATTCAAAACACTAGGATCGCTAAGGAGGTGTGGGACATCCTAGAGATGGTACATGAGAGAACCGAAGTGGTTAAGGACTCTAAGTTTTAAGTTCTCCAAACTCAATTCAAGATGCTTATAATGGAGGAGAACGAGTGCTTCAACGACTTCGAGATCAAGTTGATGGACATAGTTAACCAAATTCATCAACTTGGTGACCCATATTCGGATAGGAGAATCAAGTAGAAAATTATGAGATCTCTCCCCGAAAGATTTGAGTCCAAGGTAACAGCTTTAGAGGAGAATAATGGTTACAAGGATATGAAGCCGGGTGAGGTGATTGGGAGGCTTCTAGCCTATGAGTCTAGGAAGGGTCCTACCTTCACACCTCTTAAGAAGCAAAAAGGAATTGTTTTGAAAGCCTCCAAAGTTGAGAAGGAGGAAAATGATAACTCGGATGAAGACATGGCCTTATTGTTGAGAAGGTTCGAGAAGTTTGTCAAATTCAAGAATAAGGGTTTTGGATCCAAAGGCCAAGACTTGAAGAAAAAGACTCATTTCAAGAAGTTTGAGCCAAGGCAAGAGAAGAATGAGAGAAAGGGGATCCAATGCTTTGAGTGTGGTGGTATAGGACACATCGCTCCCGATTGTGGAAACTTGAAGAACAAAAAGAAGGGAAAGGTGATGGCCGCCACTTGGAGTGGAAGTGATGACTCCGATGAGGGAGATGAATCCTCGGATGATGAAGATGAAGTAGCTAACTTCATAGCCTTTGCTTCCTCCCACAAGAGCAAATATGTTAGTAAAGAAAAGGAAAAGAGTCAAGAGGAAAGGTGATGGCCGCCACTTGGAGTGGAAGTGATGACTCCGATGAGGGAGATGAATCCTCGGATGATGAAGATGAAGTAGCTAACTTCATAGCCTTTGCTTCCTCCCACAAGAGCAAATATGTTAGTAAAGAAAAGGAAAAGAGTCAAGAGGAAAATAACTCAAGTGATGATGGCTCATCATCTAACTTTACAAATGGAAATGTGGAGAGAATGGATGTTCATGACTACATAGTCAAGTTTGAAAGCTCAAGGATGAAAAACAAAAGAGAAATTAGGAGATTGAAGGAGGTAAATCTAGAGCTTTCAACACAAGTTGACCACTTAAGTAAAGAAGTGGTGAGATCCAAGAAGATTGAAGATAAGCTAAGAGACAAGCTAGATTTATCTATGAGGAATGAAGAAGGTTTGAAGAGGGAGTTTGAAAAAGCTAAAGGGTCAATGACTAGAATAACTTCTAGCACCGAGAAGCTTGACCACATGTTAAGTGTTGGAAAAAGTCCTTGTGACAAAAGAAGTCTTGAGTTTGAAGATGGCAAAAAGACCTCCACTCCTAACAAAACCGTATTTATCAAGAGCTTGAGCAACAAAGAACCTTCACCGGTGCAAACTCCTAGGAAAAAGATTGATCTAGGATAATGCTCACATAGTGCATAAGTGAAGATGGCGCCAAGAAGACAACCTCAAGCTCAACCCATAAGAGCTCCTCAAGCCAACTTTCCTCAACAAATGGCTCACCAAGGAAAGAGACCAATCATGCATGCTCAACCAAGGAAGCAAGCTAGACTGGTTCAACAATGAAAAAATAATGAACCAATTCAACCACAACGACATGGGAAGGCTCCTATGCATTCACAAGGATATGGTATGATTCCTAACTTTATCCCTACATGTCATTTTTGTGGTATTGATGGTCATATTAGACCAAATTGCTTTCATTACGTTAAAATGCATAGAGTTAAAAACATGATTGAAAAGAAAAAAGGTAGAGCCAATATGCATGTCCCTAGGAAAAATAGAACAAATTTGCATACCAATGACCACTAGGAAGGAAAATGTTTTACCTAGGTGGATTAGAAGAGATGGATATTTTTTCTATGTTGCTCAAATTGCCTTGAAGGCAAATTCTTCTAATTTTTGGTATTTAGATAATGGATGCTTTAGGCACATGACGGAAAATAAGAGTTTCTTTGAGACTCTTGTCATGGAGGAAAGAGGATTTGTCACCTTTGGTGATGGATCTAAAAAGAGAATTGTAGGGAAAGGAACCATCTTCATTCCCGGTTTACCCTCCTTATCCAATGCTTTATATGTGGATGGCTTGAAAGTCAATCTAATAAGCATTTCTCATTTTAGTGATGAAGGACTCTCCGTCTTGTTTAGCAAGAATGATTGCTCCATTCTAAAGCCCGATGGAGAAACCTTGTTGAAAGGAATGAGATCTAGCGACAATTGCTATTGTCTTGAAGCTAGAGTTGTCTCCTGCAATATGTCTAAGAATGAGCAAATTGAGATGTGGCATGAAAGATGTAAGGATTCCCGTTTTGTTGATTGGCTTATTTCGTGGTCAAACCACATGTTGGGGTTTTGAATGTAAGGGTAGTCTAAGTGTTTGGTGTTGAAGATCAAAGGCCCTTCCATGACCTCAAGATACAAGCACGCCAAAGGTATAATCTCTTGTGCTTGTTTTTCTTTGAAGAGATTTAGTAGCACACACACACTTAGCATTCTTGCTATGATTGCATACTTGCTTATTTTTATGTGCATCTCTTCACATGTCACTTTACACACTAGCACTTTGGTTGATATATCTTGTTGTGTGTATATGTGCCTTATAATTCGTTTCCCGACATTGTTGTGTGTATATGTGCCTTATAATTCGTTTCCCGACATTGTTCGGAAACGTCCGCACTTGCACTAATTAGTGCTTGGTTTCGCGCGAAGACCGCCTATGGAGAATGCCCTTGGCTTCTCCTTGGTTTTCACCATTGTTGGTGATCGGCGGCCTGGCCGTCGAATGAAACCGCCGTTTCAGTCCAGATTGGTCTGAAGCAATTATGCGGTCCAGATCGGCGGTCACGACCGCCGTTCGAAACCGCCGTTCATACCTGATCGATTTTAATCTCTCGGGTTTGATTCGGCGGTTGGATCGGCGGTCAAGAAACCGCCGAATGAAACCGCCGTTAATGCTCTGTTCTTCACGAGCTCAATTCGGCGGTCGTCATCGGCGGCCTGGCCGCCGATTGAAACCGCCGAACGGTGCGTTTCAGGGGCAAAAGTGTCTTTTCACATGCCCAATTCTTGATGTCTATAAATATCTTGTTTTCTCAATCTCTGAATAAGCTTCTTGAGCAATTAGAACCCTAATCTTTCAAGAGAGATTTTTGAGAAAAAATCAATTCAAGAACCCACCTTTAAGCACTCAAATCAAATCCTTTTTGCATCAAATTTCATATTGCATCCTCTATGTCTACATAGAAAGCATCTATGATTGGATTGGCATCATCACAATATGCTTGGTAAGATTTTGATTAGTTTCATCTTATTTTAGTATTTTTACTATCAAGCATACTCTCTTTTTATTTACTTGTATGTTGTTGATCATATGATAAATACAAGAATAGAGAATTAATTGTGATGAATTAATTGAGTGTTGTTTTTGTGATAGCTAATTAGGTTTTTGCTTAATCTTGATTAGCTAAGCTATTTGACATGTCATTTAGCAATTGATATCTAGGGTTGATTAAATTGATTATATCATCATCCTAGATAAGCATCTAAGGTTACCTAGCCTTGTTTGTTATTTGAATATTAATACATATTCACATAGGTTGCATAATCTCTTCTTAGAGAATTAAGTCTTGAGGCTAAGGTTGCTTAGGCCTCAAGCAATTGGACTAGAGCCACTTTTAAAGGCCCGAGTGGTAGAAGTGGGGGGTTATTGACCGGAGTGTTAGACGAGGTCTACATAGGTTGTAAACTCCATTTCGATTAGTGGATTTTGAGGTCCGAGTGTGGCGCACTAATCAGCCCGTGGTTTTTCCCAGTGGTTGGGTTTCCACGTATACATCAAGTGTTATTTTAATTCCGCACTATATTACACTTGCTTGTATATTTAACTAGTAGGGGCATTTTCGTAATATTGACTTGTATGCGAAAATTGGGTAATAATAGCTAAAATCTATTCACCCCCCCTCTAGCTTTATATTGAACACGCCTCGAGTATTTAATTACTTTCAATTGGTATCAGAGCGGGTTCCTAGATATACTTAGGTGATCCTAGCTCATTTTAGGTGTGTTGTGCATTTGTGTGATTTTTGCTCATTCATACATTTTGCATACATTTCATTCATTCATTTGAGACAATGAGTGGATTCGGTGGCAATCATGAGGGTGCTTCAAGCACACGGCCTCCTCTCCTCACCGGTGTGAATTATGCCTCATGGAAAGGCAAGATGGAGGCATATGTGTGCCAAATCCATGATAGGGCATGGATGGCAATTGAAGATGGGTATGCACCTCCTATGATGACTCCCACGGGTGGTGGAGAAGAAGTACTCAAGCCAAAGGCCCAATGGTCACCTGAAGAGTTTGAGACTTCAAAATGGAATAGGAAGGCATGGCATGCTCTTCTATGTGCAGTGGATGAAAATCAGTACAAACTGATTCAGAACACTAGGATAGCCAAGGAGGCATGGGATATCCTAGAAGTTGCACACGAAGGAACCGATGTGGTTAAGGATTCGAAGCTACAAGTCCTTCAAACGCAATTTGAGTTGCTTAAAATGGAGGAGGATGAGTGCTTCAATGACTTTGAAGTCAAGTTGATGGATATTGTGAATCAAAGCCATCAACTCGGTGATCCTTATTCGGATAGGAGAGTTAAGCAGAAAATTATGAGGTCTCTCCCCGCTAGGTTCGAATCAAAAGTGACGGCTTTAGAGGAGAATAGCACTTACAAGGATATGAAGCCGAGCGAGGTGATTGGAAGACTCCTCGCCTATGAATCTAGGAAGGCTCCTAGTATTTCACCTCCTAAAAAGCAAAAAGGAATTGCTTTGAATGCTTCCAAGGTTGTGAAGGAGGAAAAAGGTGACTCGGACCAAGACATGGCTTTGCTACTTAGAAGATTCAAGAAGTTTGTCAAGTTCGAGAACAAGGGCGTTGGATCCAAGGGCCAAAACTTGAAGAAAAAAGCTCCCTTCAAGAATTTTGAGCCTAGGCAAGAGCATAGTGAGAAGAAAGGGGTCCAATGCTATGAGTGTGGTGGTATAGGTCACATCTCACCGGATTGTGGGAACTTGAAGAACAAGATGGCAAAAGTGATGGCCGCCACATGGAGTGAAAGTGATGACTCCGGAGAGGGAGATAAGTCATCAACTGATGATGAGCTTACCATCAACTACACGGCATTTGGGGCCACGTGTGTAGAAGATAAAGTTGTTGGTAAGAATGACTTGACTAGTGATCCCATAGAAGAAAAAGATGAAGAAGTAGCTCTAGAGAAGATATATGTAGCTACTCATTGGGATATGACTCTCATTGACTCAAGAGATCAAGGTGGAGGTCTAAATGAGGGAAATGACTCCATTAGTGAGAATGAGAGTGGAGGAGATAACTTAAGTGAAGATGACTCCTCATCTATCTCTACAAATGAAGGTGTAGAGAAAATGGATGTAAATGACTTTATAGTCAAGTGTGAAAGTTCATTGGAGAAGAAAAATATAAAGTTGAAGATTTTAGAGGATGAAAATCTAGAACTTTCAACACACAATGACTACTTAAGTAAACAAGTGGAGGCATCCAAGAAGATTGAAGACAAGCTAAGGGATGAGCTAGCTATGTCTAAGAGGAATGAAGAAGGGTTGAAGAGAGAGCTTGTTGAAGCCATAGAGTCATTGTCTAGGATGACTACAAGCACCAAGAAACTTGACCACATTCTTGGTAGTGGAAAGAACCCTTGTGACAAGAGAGGTATTGGGTATGAAGAAACAAAGGAGATCACTACTCCAACCAAGACCGTCTTTGTCAAGAGTTTGGGCAAGATAGAAGCCTCACCGGTGCACACTCCTAGGAAGAAAATTGATCTAGGACAATGTTCAAGAAATGCACAAGTGAAGGTAGCTCCTAAGAGACAACCTCAAGCTCAAAAAGTTCCTCAACCTAACTTCCCTCAAACTCATATTCATCAAGGGAAGAGGCCAATCATGCAAAATGAAACAAGGAAGCAAGCTAGACCGGTTCATCAACAAAGAAGATTTGAACCCGCACAACCACAAAGTCATGGGATGGCTCCTATGCATGCACAAGGACATGGTATGAATTCTAAATTTATCCCTACATGTCACTTTTGTGGTATTAATGGTCACATTAGACCAAATTGCTTTCATTTCATTAAATTATGTAGAATCAAAAGCATGATTGAAAAGAAAATGATAAGAGCTAGAATGCATGCTAATAGGAAGGAAAACATTCATATTCATGATCCTATTAATTCTAGTACTCTTGAACCTTTGTCCACTAGGAAGAAAAATGTTATATCTATGTGGATAAGGAAAAATGAACCCGCTTGCTACGAGACTAACAAGTCTCAAATAGGTTCAACTAAGTCCAATGGACTTGGTAGGTCCATAGGACCTCATGCCCTTCATTAATGAAGGATGATACTAACCCCATATGGGGAACTCAAGCAAAGAGAGCTATTTTTGCATTCTTGTCACTTGCAAAAAAAATTTGAAAAATCTTATGCTTCTTGGTTGATTGCTTGAGTAAGCTTGGTTGCACATATGTATATATGTTTTCAATTCAATAAGTGTGAACCTTGCTTGTTTACAATCCATGTCATATTTATGTTCAAACATGCATTTTGGACTAGGAGATGTATGTAGGAAGTATGATTTGAATGACCTATGATTATCTCCATGACATGATGATTCTTAAATAACATGCTAATGTCTTATGAAAAGCATGAAATTCATGTACATGCTCAAATGAAAAAGCATGAATTGATAATTGCGTTATTAAATGCAAAAAAAAAAAAAAAAAAAAAAAAACTTGTGTGAAAAAGCTAATGAGACTCAAATGAAAAAGGATCTAGTATCCATTCAAGGATTTTACAATCCAAATGTCTCTCTTTCTTTATTGGTTGAACATGTCTACTATCATACGGGTTTCATTCCCGGAAAAATCAAATAGGGTGCAAAGTTGCTCATGACATGTTTAGCTTATAAAGTTGGATATAGTTGTTCTTAAATTGAAATCAATGAAATTTCTATATCCTTGCTTCTCTCATGACAATGGTGAAATTGGTTTGAATTCCTATTAGAAACCTTTGTCATTTGCTTTGCCAAATACCATGGTATTTTTGGACTTGAATGCAATATGTCTTGTATGCAAAGCATTTTGTTTCACACATTTTATCTAATAAATCTCCTCGTTTCTCTCGGATTAATTGAGATTGCATAAAGTGACTTATATTAATTATGCATATACTAGAATGCTACTATCTCTCTTTGCCTTGAGTAACCCGGTTGGGGACTACTCCTTTGTCTATATCATGACAAAAAGGGGGAGTAGAATGTGGTAAGGGGAGGTGCAAATTGTTGTAGCAATTGGTGTACATTGGGGAGAATATACATTGAGGGGGAGTAACCCTTTGAGGGGGAGCATTGCATTCATCATACATTGCATGATGTTGTGTTTAATTTCTTAGAAATGCAATTGCTTGTTTATGTCCTCACTTGATTCATCTCACTTTTACTTGAATTGGAAAGTATAGAAACCTTGTTTCAGGGAATGATTGTTCTACAAGAGATTGAAGACTTCAAGTTTTATTTTTATATATCTCTTTGTATTGTAGAAAATCTTCATTGACCCATAGGTTTATTTTTGTTGTGAGGAATCAATGTGAGTGGTGGTTTTGTCACGAAATAGCCAAAGGGGGAGATTGTAAGGATTCCCGTTTTGTTGATTGGCTTATTTCGTGGTCAAACCACATGTTGGGGTTTTGAATGTAAGGGTAGTCTAAGTGTTTGGTGTTGAAGATCAAAGGCCCTTCCATGACCTCAAGATACAAGCACGCCAAAGGTATAATCTCTTGTGCTTGTTTTTCTTTGAAGAGATTTAGTAGCACACACACACTTAGCATTCTTGCTATGATTGCATACTTGCTTATTTTTATGTGCATCTCTTCACATGTCACTTTACACACTAGCACTTTGGTTGATATATCTTGTTGTGTGTATATGTGCCTTATAATTCGTTTCCCGACATTGTTGTGTGTATATGTGCCTTATAATTCGTTTCCCGACATTGTTCGGAAACGTCCGCGCTTGCACTAATTAGTGCTTGGTTTCGCGCGAAGACCGCCTATGGAGAATGCCCTTGGCTTCTCCTTGGTTTTCACCATTGTTGGTGATCGGCGGCCTGGCCGCCGAATGAAACCGCCGTTTCAGTCCAGATTGGTCTGAAGCAATTATGCGGTCCAGATCGGCGGTCACGACCGCCGTTCGAAACCGCCGTTCATACCTGATCGATTTTAATCTCTCGGGTTTGATTCGGCGGTTGGATCGGCGGTCAAGAAACCGCCGAATGAAACCGCCGTTAATGCTCTGTTCTTCACGAGCTCAATTCGGCGGTCGTCATCGGCGGCCTGGCCGCCGATTGAAACCGCCGAACGGTGCGTTTCAGGGGCAAAAGTGTCTTTTCACATGCCCAATTCTTGATGTCTATAAATATCTTGTTTTCTCAATCTCTGAATAAGCTTCTTGAGCAATTAGAACCCTAATCTTTCAAGAGAGATTTTTGAGAAAAAATCAATTCAAGAACCCACCTTTAAGCACTCAAATCAAATCCTTTTTGCATCAAATTTCATATTGCATCCTCTATGTCTACATAGAAAGCATCTATGATTGGATTGGCATCATCACAATATGCTTGGTAAGATTTTGATTAGTTTCATCTTATTTTAGTATTTTTACTATCAAGCATACTCTCTTTTTATTTACTTGTATGTTGTTGATCATATGATAAATACAAGAATAGAGAATTAATTGTGATGAATTAATTGAGTGTTGTTTTTGTGATAGCTAATTAGGTTTTTGCTTAATCTTGATTAGCTAAGCTATTTGACATGTCATTTAGCAATTGATATCTAGGGTTGATTAAATTGATTATATCATCATCCTAGATAAGCATCTAAGGTTACCTAGCCTTGTTTGTTATTTGAATATTAATACATATTCACATAGGTTGCATAATCTCTTCTTAGAGAATTAAGTCTTGAGGCTAAGGTTGCTTAGGCCTCAAGCAATTGGACTAGAGCCACTTTTAAAGGCCCGAGTGGTAGAAGTGGGGGGTTATTGACCGGAGTGTTAGACGAGGTCTACATAGGTTGTAAACTCCATTTCGATTAGTGGATTTCGAGGTCCGAGTGTGGCGCACTAATCAGCCCGTGGTTTTTCCCAGTGGTTGGGTTTCCACGTATACATCAAGTGTTATTTTAATTCCGCACTATATTACACTTGCTTGTATATTTAACTAGTAGGGGCATTTTCGTAATATTGACTTGTATGCGAAAATTGGGTAATAATAGCTAAAATCTATTCACCCCCCCTCTAGCTTTATATTGAACACGCCTCGAGTATTTAATTACTTTCAAAAGACTTGGCCACATGAACTATCGGGATTTACGAATCTTAGATAAGTTCAATGTTATGCGTGGCCTTCCCAAGCTTGGGAAGAAAGTCGATAGTGTTTGTGGACCTTACCAACAAGGGAAACAAACTAAAAGTATGCACAAAAAGGGCAAGTATCTCTCCACTAAGAAGCCCTTAGAGCTTCTCCACATGGATCTTATGGGTCTTATGCAAATCGAGAGTTCAAGTGAAAAGAGATACATTTTTGTTTTGTGTAGATGATTTCTCTAGGTACACATGGGCATATTTCCTCAGAGAAAAATCCAAAACTTTTGACAAGTTTAAAATGCTTTGCACTAAAATTCAAAATGAAAAAGACTCTAATATTAAAAGCATTAACGGATTAAAAGTGACCATGTGAGGGAGTTTGAGAATGCCTACTTTGAAAGCTATTGTAATAGCTTAGGCATTTCCCATGAGTTTTCGGCTCATTGGACACCTTAACAAAATGGAGTTGTTGAGAGAAAAAATAGGATCCTTCAAGAGATGGCCCGTGTGATGTTGCTTAGCAACAATGTCCCTAGGAACTTATGGGCCGAAGTCGTCAACACGGCTGGCTATATATGAAATAGAGTCTTCCTAAGGCCGAGTACTAGGCAAACCTTCTATGAGTTATAGAGATATAAAAAGCCAAATGTTAGCTACTTCCACTCATTTGGAAGCAAATACTACATTCTAAATTACCGTGATGAACTTGGCAAGTTTGATGCTAAAAGTGATGAGAGTATCTTTGTTGGCTATGCCTTGAATAGTAGAGCCTATAGAGTTTTCAACTTGAAGACTCGAAGTGTCATGGAATCATATAATGTTGTCATAAATGATTGTAGGCTTAAGACTAGTAACCATGAGGAGGAGGTTGTTGTAGTTGATGATTCTCCATTAAAGAAGGTTGTGGAGACTCCTATTGATAGGAGGTCTAATCTTAATGAAGATGACACACAACCTCTTGATAGAGTTCCTCTCTTGAACTTTAATGAACCCGCTCCATGGGTTAGGAAATTCCATGATAAAAATAACATCATTGGAGAAGTCAATGAGGGTGTTATGACTAGGCATAAAATAGCTAATCTAATTAGCTACACATGCTACACCTCTCAAATCGAACCTAAAAAGGTTGATGAGGCCTTAAAAGATGAGTATTGGGTTCTTGCCATGCAAGAAGAGCTAAACCAATTCGAAAGGAATGAGGTTTGGACTCTAATTCCTAGGCCTAAAAAGCACAAATGTCATAGGCACCAAATAGGTGTATAGGAACAAATCCGATGAGGATGACAACATTGTGCGTAACAAGCAAGGCTTGTTGCACAAGGGTATTCTCAAATTAAGGGTACTGACTTTGAGGAGACATTTGCTCCCGTTGCCCGTTTAGAGTCGATAAAGCTTCTCTTATCCATATCTTGTGTGCATAAGTTCAAATTGCACCAAATAGATGTGAAGAGTGCATTTCTCAATGGCTTCTTACAAGAGAAAGTGTTTGTTGAGCAACCTAAAGGGTTTGTGGATGCACACCACCCCAACCATGTCTATCGCCTCAAGAAGGCTTTATATGGGTTGAAACAAGCACCGAGGGCTTGGTATGAGCGTCTCACTCAATTTCTTATTGACAATGACTACACAAGGGGTAGTGTTGACAAGACTTTATTTATCAAGAAAAACAATGATGAGCTTTTCGTAGCTCAAATATATGTTGATGATATTGTGTTTAACTTCACCAACAACACCAAAGTCTAACAATTTGTTGATGTTATGTCTCATGAATTTGAGATGAGTCTTATCGGTGAGCTAAGTTACTTCCTAGGTTTGCAAATTAAGCAATTGAATTATGGGATTTTCATAACCCAAGCTAAATATACAAAGAACCTAGTGAAGAAGTTTGGTCTTGAAAATGCTAAACATTGTGATACACCCATAAGTACTATTTTGAAGCTAAGCAAGGATGCTAGTGGAAAAAGTGTGGAACAAACTCTATATCAGGGCATGATTGGTAGTTTGCTTTATTTGACCGCAAGTAGACCCGATATATCCTTTAGTGTGGGTGTGTGTGCTAGGTACCAAGCAGATTCTAAGGAGTCCCATCTCTCTTATGTTAAGAGAATCATTCGCTATGTGAATGTGACATCTAACTATGGGATTTGGTACTGTTTTAACACTAATGCTAGTTTAGTTGGCTTTAGTGATGCGGATTGGGCAGGAAATTACGATGATAGGAAGAGCACATCGGGTGGTTGCTTCTTCCTAGGGAACAACTTGGTGTCTTGGTTTTGCAAGAAGCAAAATTCTATTTCCATGTCCAAGACCGAAGCCGAATACATTGCAGTGGGGAGTGGATGCACACAGCTCATTTGGATGAAGCAAATGCTTGTCGACTACGGATTCAATCAAAGTACTCTAACTTTTTTTTTTGTGATAACATGAGTGCCATCAACATTTATAAGAATCTGGTGCAACATTCTAGGTCAAAGCATATTGACATCCGACATCCTTTTATTAGAGAACTAGTTGAGAACAAATGCATTGTATTTGAATATGTAGGTACAAATGATCAACTAGCGGATTTATTTACTAAACCCTTAGTAGCAACTAGGTTTCATGCACTTAGTAGATCTATTGGGATTTGTCTCATGGGTTGATGTGATATGAAAATTGACCTCATATGGGGAACTCAAGCAAAGAGAGCAATCTTGCATACTTGTCACATGCAAAAATTTGATAAACATTATGCTTCTTTATTAATTGCTTGAGTATCTTGGTTGCACATATGCTTATATGATATTTTCTTCAATAAGTTTGAACCTTTGCTTTGATTGCAATCCATGTCAAACATGCATTTTTAGACTAGAAGATTTACTTAGGAAGTACTCTTGAATGACCTATAATTATCTCCATGACATGATGATTCTTTAAATAACATGCTTAAAATGAAAAGCATGAATTCCATGACTTGCTTAAAAATGAAAAGCATGATTGTTGATTGCAAATTTCAAAATGCAAAATTATGTGTGAAAAGCAAATGAGACTCAGATGAATAAATGATCGTATATGTTCTAAGGATTTTAAAATCCAAATTTCTCTCTTTCTTTATTTGTGAAACATGGCTACTATCATATGGGGTATCTTACCCGGAAAAATCAAATAGGGTGCAAAAGTCGCTCATGCCTTGTTTTGCTTTTAAAGTTGGATATAGTTGCCACTTAAATTGAATTCAATAAATATTCTATATCCTTGCTTTGATTCATGACAAATGGTAAAATTGGTTTGAATTATATTGGAAACCTTTGTCATTTGCTTTGCTAAATACCATTGCCTTTAGACTTGAATGCAGCATGTCTTGCATGCAAAGCATTATTATCACACATTTTTATAAAATAAATCTCATTGTTTCTCTCCAATTAATTGACTTGCATAATGTTCTTGTATATGACTATGTAAATGTCTTGTATGCTACTATCTCTCTTTGCTAAAATGACCCGGTTAAGGGGATACTCATTTGTCTATCTCATGATAAAAAGAGGGAACAGTATGTGTAAGGGAGTTGTAGTAGCTAATTCGCATATTAGGGAAATTACTAATTGAGGGGGAGCATTGCATTGCACATTCATGGCATGATGTTGCTTGATTTCCTTAAATGCAAATGTTTGTTTTGACTTCACTTGATCACCTCATATTACACTTGTCTTGGAAAGTGTAGAAAATTTGTATTGAATGATTGGTTGTTCTACAAGAGATTGAAAACTTAAAGACTAGCTTTTAAAAAAATCTCTTTATAATGTAAAAAATCTCTTTGTAATGTAGAAAATCATTGTTAACCTTTAGTTTCTTTTTTGTTGTGAGGATCAATGTGAGTAGTGGTTTTTTCACGAAATAGCCAAATGGGGAGATTGTAAGTTTCTCAAGTTTGATTGGCTTATTTCGGTGACAAACCACATTTGGGGTTTGACATGTAATGGTAGCTTAGGCATTTAATTGTTGATGATCAAGCTCAATAAAGGCCCTCTTAAGACCTCAAGATGATAAACACTTCAAAGGTAAAACATTTGTGCTTATTTGCACTAAAGAGACTTAGTTGCACACACACACAACTCATGCATATCCATACTTCTTGTATATTTTGTGCTTTTATGTTTGTGCATTCATGTTCTTAACTCTCTCCATGCATTTGATCATTGACATACCATAAGTGCCATAAGTAGCTTTAGAATGTATGATTTTTCATTTGGCATGTTTTAGCCCAAGCGACTGCTGTCGGCTTCCACAGCGGTGAGATAACTGTCTCAGCCGCTCATTGACCACTATGGGTTTCCGCAACAATTGGCGTCTAGTGCATATCGCTGTCATAACCGCTGTGGAAGCCACAACGGTAAGCACAGTGTTTTGACACTTGATGCTTTTTATTGACCACCGCTGTGGATACCGTTGCGACTTTAGCAGCGGTACCCACAGTGGTCGACCCCTGTTTTGTCAAAACAGCGTTGCTTCATTTAGACTCCTATATATAGATATATTGCTTTCTCTTTAGGTCGTCCTAATGACTCAAAAATCATATTTTTCATTGAGAGCATTTTTCAAAAAGAGAAATTCATCCAAGAACTCATATTTGATTACTCAAATAATTTCCATGTACATCAAACATCTTTTAGCATCATCTAGGATGCATCTATGCATGGGTCTTCTTCAACACACTTAATTTGGTAAGTTGAACACCGTACTCATCCATTTTAGTGTTCTTTCTTATCAATTAATCTCTTTTATTACTTGTATGCTTTTAGATTAAATTCTATTTACAAGATTAAGATTATTGTGTTGATTGATTGAGAGTTGTATTGTGATAGCTATAACCTAGGATTGATTTATCTGTGATAGCTAAGTTGTATGACATGTCATATAGCAATATTGATATCTAGGATTGATTATTGACATATTTAATCTTTAGATAAGTATTTAGTGTAACCTAGCATTAATTGCATATTGAATATCATGATATTCACTTAGATTGTTGATCTCTTCCTTGTGAAGTGAAACCTTGTGACTAAGTTGCTTAGAGCGTAAGCAAGTGGTCTAGAATTGCTATTAAAGGCCCGTTGGGTAGTAGTGGTGGGTTAGTGACCGTGTATGGTTTGACGTGGTCAACCTAGGTTGTAAACACCAATACAAGTAGTGAATTTGAGGACCGTGTGTGGCTAGCATAGTAGCCCGTGAGTTTTTCCCTGTCGAGGGTTTCTCACGTAAATCAATCAACGAGAAATTTGTTGTTTTCCGCACTTAGAATTAGGTTGATTGATTTTTGACTAGATTGAGCCTTTTATTGAATATTGACTAATCAAGAAAAATCGGTAATTAACTTGATTAAAATCTATTCACCCTCCCTCTAGATATATTTAGACACACCATATTTGTTTCAGTTACCATCAATGTTCCAAACTAGCAAGGGGACCTAATGGACCCACAGTCTTGAGATCTAATAATCCTTAGAAACAATTAATTAAACTCTTTAATTAATATTTCATGATTATTAACCTCGGAGTTATTCCACTAAAAACCTGATGCTGCACTCTCGAACTGTAGATGTTTTTACACAAACCTAAATTCAGTGTCTATCGATATAGCTATTACATATGGTATGATCCTCCACAAGTAGTTCATAATTAGAGCTGGGTTATAAAGTCCATTATACCCCTTCAATTATATCTTTTCCATTAAGTACCATTGATTCTCTATTGAACAATTATATCCCTCATTCCTTTACGGAAGAAGTAGAAGGCTCTTAATTGTTCAAGCCTCGAATCAACCCTTAAGGGAACTATTTCTCTACTTCTCACAAGAAGGAGTAGACTCCAATATTGTGTATAGACCTTCCCAACCACAAGCCAAATCGCGATTCCAAGATACAGAGATATTGATCGAGAATTCTATTCCGATCTCACCCATGGTAAATCAAAAACTACGATCTAACTTGAAGGAGTCAGTAAGACACTTAGGATTAAGATTACACATATACAACCATCATTTGTCGATATATATGAATCTCCCCATGTAACGGATATTGGAGACAAATTCATATAGATCGTGGCCCAGTCCTATATGATCACATCATATAAGTTGTCTCCATTCTCATATCACCATATGAGTAGTCTAGGATAAGACCACAATATATTACGGAATGGACTGCAACTGTAGATTAACCATAAATAAAGCCATAAATAAAGTACCCAACTTCATTTGCTCTCTACAGACTCTTTAGATGGCACGTCTCAAACTGAATTCTTATGCATATGACACTCATATACTCAGTTCGAGATTACATCCGGCAATCTTGGATGTTTAGCACATATGATATAAAAGTATGAGACATATAAATAGAATGAAAATGACTACTTCTTTTATTTATAATCAATCATCATTTACATATTACAAGCTGTAGGGCAAAACCCCAACAATCTCCCACTTGCATTAAAGTAGGTGAGACATATCTCATAATCCTAGACCCTCTAGGTGACCTTCAAACACTTTAGTCGTTAAGGTCTTCGTAAATGGATCAGCATGATTATCCTGAGATGCTATATTGGTCACAATGACATCTCCTCTCTACACTATTTCCCTGATGAGATAATACTTCCTCTCTATATGCTTCCCTCTTTTGTGGCTTCTTGGTTCTTTAGAATTAGCCACAACACCACTATAATCACAATAAAGTGTGATAGGCTTATCTAGGTCTGGAATAACTTCCAAGTCATTCAAGAATTTAAGGAGACATACAACCTCCTTAGCTGTTTCACATGCGGCTACATATTCTGCTTCCATGGTGGAATCAGCAATACATGATTGCTTGACACTCATCCACACTATGGCTCCACCACCAAGGGTGAATAGTGACCCAAACGTGGATTTCCTAAAATCCCTGTCTGACTAAAAGTCATAATCTGTATATCCTAACAGGATCATATCATGTCCTGAATATACTAACATATAGTTTCTCGTTCTCCGAAGATACTTGAGAATAGTCTTTACTGCAACCCAATGATCTAATCCTGGGTGGACTGAAACCTGCTGGCTACTCCCATTCTGAAGCAGATGTCCGGTCTCATGCATAACATAGCATACATGAGACTACCTACTGCTGATACATATGGAACTTGTCTCATATCCTCAACCTCTTGAGGTGTCTTAGGACACTGTTCCTTAGACAAGTGAACTCCATGCTTGGAAGGTAAATTATCTTTCTTGGAGTTCTACATCGAGAATCGCATAAGAATCTTGTCGATGTAAAATGCTTGAGACAATGCCAAGAGTTTGTTCTTACGATCCCTTATTAATTGGATCCCTAGAACATAACTCGCCTCTCCCAAATCTTTCATTTGGAATTGGCTTGCATGTCAGCCTTTTACTTCCGATAATACCCATACATCATTCCCAATGAGTAAGATATCATCTACGTATATGACTAAGAAAACTATCTTATTGTCAATAATCCACTTGTAAACACAAGGCTCATCGACGTTTTACTCAAAGCCATAGGTTTTGACAGCATTATCAAACCTAATATTCCAAGATCTAGATGCTTGCTTCAATCCATAAATGGACCTTTGCAGCTTGCAAACATTTTACTTTTAATCTTGGGACACGAATCCCTCTGGTTGCATCATATAGATGCTTTCATCAACATTGCCATTCAAGAATGCATTCTTGACGTCCATTTGCTAAATTTCATAATCGAAATAGGCAGCAATGGATAAGAAAATCTAAATAGACTTAAACATAGCTACTAGCGAGAATGTCTCTTCATAATCGACCTCCTCCTTTTAGGTAAATCCCTTTACCACTAGCCTTGCCTTGAAGGTCTCTACCTTCCCGTCAACTCCTCTCTTTCTTGTAGATCCACTTACATCAAATGGGTTTTATCCTATCTGGTAAGTCTACAAGTTCCCAGACTGATTGGAGTACATAGACTCCATCTCGAGATTCATGGCCTTAAGCCATTCCTCTTTGTCAGAATCTTCCATTACATGTTTAAATGACAATGGATCGTCCACACTATCATCAGAGACGACAACCTGTGCCTCCCCAATGCCTAAATAGCGATCAGGTTGTCGTACAACCCTCCCACTACGCTTAGGTGGTAGTGTGGTCTGACTAGGAACCGTCTGACTCTCAGATGTAAGTGGAACAACAACTCTTGTTGATTGAGCACTGGTCGTACTAGGTTCTAACTCATTTAACACAATCTTACTCCGAGGTTTATGATCACTCATATAGTTTTCCTCAAGAAACATTGCATTTGTCGATACAAACACATTGTCCTCTTCAGGACTATAGAAGTATCCACCTCTAGTCTCTTTGGAATAACCTACAAATAAGCAGATCATAGATTTAGGGTCTAGCTTTCCAGTTTTGTTCTTCAGTACATATACTGGACACCCCTATATATAGAAATGTCGTAAACTAGCTTTACGACCATTCCACAACTCCAGAGGAGTCTTAGGAACAGATTTGGATAGGACTACATTCAAAATGTAGGCCGTTGTTTGTAGTGCATATCCCCAAAAGGAGTTTGGTAATAATGAGAAACTAATCATAGATCTCACCATTTCATTCAGGGTTTTGTTTCTCCTCTCTGCAACACCATTCTACTGTGGTGTTCCAAGAGCTGTGAGTTAGGACACAGTTCCATGCTCAACCAAGTAGTCTTCAAACTTTTGGCCATGATACTCATCTCCACGATCTGATCGTAGAGTCTTGATAGTCTTGCCCAATTGACTCTCAACTTCAACTCGGAATTCTTTAAACTTTTCAAAAGTTTCCGACTTATGTTGCATTAGGTAGACATATCCATATCTTGAGTAGTCATCTATAAATGTGACATAATACTTATAACCACATATTGCTTTAACATTCATTGGTCCGCAGACGTCTGAATGTATAAGCTCTAGTGGTTCTGTAGCTCTAAGCCCTTTTCCAGTAAAAGGTCTCTTGGTCATTTTACCTTTTAAATAGGATTCACATACAAGTAAGGTGCCAACCTTTAACTGATTTAAGGGTTCGCTTTTTACTAGTCTATCTATCTTATCAAAGTTGATATGGCCAAGTCTTAGATGCCATAGATATGTTTCATTATCTAGAGAAACTTTTTATCGTTTTGTTTTAGGTTTTTCAACTTTAAACATTTCAGCATTAAGCAGTATGGTATGTATTAATGGTCTTAATACATACTGTAAGGATTCCCGTTGTTTTTAATTGGCTTATTTCGTGATCAAACCATATGTGGGGGTTCTTTGTAAGGGTAGCCTAAGTATCGGTCTTGTTGTTCGAAGCCCTTTTGAAGACCTCGTGTTGATAAGCACCGAAGGTAAATTTCTATGTGCTTACTTTTCTTTGAAGAGATTAGTTGCACACACACACTTAACATTCATTGCATATGTGTGCATTCTCTTCATTTGTCACATTTCACACTTGCACTTATTTATTATATTTTATGGTGTGTAATTGTGTCATGTTGTTGTATAATTCGTTTCCCGATAACTTTCGGAAACGTCCGCGCATGCACGAGAATGTGCTTGGTTTAGCGCGAGGACCGCCTATGGAGAATGCCCTTGGCTTCTCCTTGGTTTTCACCTATCTAGGTGATCGGCGGTTATTATCGGCGGCCTGGCCGCCGAATTAAACCGCCGTTTCAGTCCAGATTGGTCTGGAGCATTTCTGCGGTTAAGATCGGCGGTCACGACCGCCGTTCGAAACCGCCGTTTCAAGACCTGATTGATTTATCTCTCAGTCTAATTCGGCGGTTGAAACGGCGGGCATGAAACCGCCGTTCTAAACCGCCGTTCATACCTGGTTGATTTTGATCTCTCTGTTCTATTTCGGCGGTTGTAATCGGCGGTCACGAAACCGCCGAATTAACCGCCGTTTATGCTCTGTTCTTCACGAGCTCAATTCGGCGGTCATTAACGGCGGCCTGGCCGCCGATTGAAACCGCCGATTGGCGCGTTTCTTTGAAACTTACTTAAACGACCACACTTTGATTTGGCCCCCTATATATATGCCACTTTGACTTTAGGTCAATTAAGAGAGTTCATATTCAGAATTCATACTTAGGATATTTTTCAAAGAGAAGAAAAATTCCAAGAACTCCATTCTTGATTCTCAAACACTTTTCATGATCATCAATCATCATCTTAGATCATCTAGATGTCATCTAGCATGGAATCTTCATCATACTTTGCTTGGTAAGCTTTTCACTAATATCTTACATGTTTTGTGTTTCTCTTATCTAGCAATCTCAATTAATTACTTGTTTGTTATTTTGTATGCTTTAGATACAATATTGAGATGAGTATGATGTATGTTTGAGATTTTATATTGTGCTAGCATATTAGGTTTTGTGCTTAATATTGATTAGCTAAACTAATTGACATGTCATTTAGTTTTGATATCTAGGATTGTTCTTAATTGCATATTAATCATCTTAGATAAGCATATAGGGTTTCCCTTGCTCTATGTTGCATTTTGGATATTTACATATATTCACTTAGGGTTGTATTCTCTTCATAGAGAAAGTAAGTCTTGTGTGTAGCATCCGGGATTAGGTTGCTTAGAACGCAAGCAAATTGGACTAGGTTCACTCATACCGGGATTAGGTAGGTGTGTGATTACTTCCGGGATTAGGTTGTAATCGTTTGCACATTTAGTGGATTCGAGGTTCGAGTGTGGCTTACTTACATAGCCCGTGGTTTTTCCCGTGAGGGTTTCCACGTAAAAACCAAGTGTTGTTTTAATTTCCGCACCATATTACAATTGCTTGGTTATATTATCTTGAGGGCATTTTCGTAATTTTGACTAACACGAAAAATTGGGTAAAAAGCGTAAAATCTATTCACCCCCCCTCTAGATAGCTTTATACACACCGTGCTATTATTTGTTTCACATACAAGTTGTTTTCAATTAAACCTGAACATATATTTAATCCATTTGAATAAAATTATTCCAACAACTTGGATACTGAAATTCAATTTCTGGTAAATCCAGGAATAAAATAAACATTGTTCAAAACAATAAAACAACTTTTAAAATGGAGTTTAACTATTCACACTGCTCTTACTGACACAACATCCCTCGACCCAAGTCCCCAACGCATATCGAGAAGGCCCCCTCCTCTAGCTCTATCCAAGAATCAATCCACTGCAAAGAAAAACAAACATGGTTAGTGGTCCCTAAATCTACTATCCAAATTGAAGAATCATCTTCCACTAAACACGATTCAATGACAAGTAAATCATATTTACCTTTCGCCTTTTTTTTCTTAGTGAGCTCCTCAAGGTACTGAGGACAACTCCTCTTCTAGTGACCAACCTTATCGCAATGGAAACATTTCCCTTTCGCTTTGTCAATCGATGTGCTCTTTTTCTTGCTTTGGGCTGGTTTCTTCTTGGGATTTGCTTTAGCCTTACCAGCATACCTCTTCCACTTATTAAACCCAGAAGAAGATGGTTCGGTAACATTTGCCTCTCTGGTCTTACCTTTGTGGTCCTTAGTCATGGACTCATAGGTAGTGAGCTCATTTAGCAACTGTGTCAGGCTGAACTTCAGTTTGTTCATCCCGTAGTTGCTTTTAAACTGATCGAAACTCTTTGGAAGAGTTGTCAGACTGATGCTCACCTAGCTTGCCTCATCAATGGCCTTGCCATTGACCTCAGCTGAGTTGAAGTGGAACATCATGCCCAAGACAAGTTCCCATACCGATGAACCCTCATTCATCTAAGCAAGCATTGCGGAACGAACAACTTTGGCAGGACCCACCCCGACTCCTATCTTGAGTACGAGGGAATCCTGTGAAATTTTTATTTTTCCATCTGAACTTTGAATCTTTTAAAAAAAAATAGATAAAAATCAATTAAATCTCAAGGTGGCTTTTCAAAACTTTTCCGCCTTTTCAAAACTTTTTAGAATCTTATCTTTTTCTTTCTCTGATGGGCTTGAGTTTGAGATTTACAACCCAAACGCCTACGTACTATACTCAATAAGGATCAAAGCCCTCGTAGTTCATTTAACTTTATACTAACCAACAAAAATACAATCTGAAAATTATTAGCTATAGAAAACTTTTCTCAATTTCTTTTTGGATTCTGCATTTCTTATGTTAAACTTAATCTGTAGAACACATTTCTATATCTCTTTCTAAATTCTACACCTCTTCCTGAAATAAATCTTAAACTGTGTTGTAACATAAGCTGAGAACTAACTAAATATCTTTTGTAAATAAAACACATGTTTAACACAATAAAATAATTTCTGATTTTATAAACAACTTTTCTAATATAAAACTGATATTCTGATAATCTGGAATCTTTTCTTTACTAATCATAATCAGTAATATACATATAATCTGAAAATTCTTTACCAAACTAGTACCTAGGGGAATATCTCACGTACATGGCAAAACATCTCAATGCACACGCAGAGCAGGGGAAAAACATCTCACAAATACGGTGATATCTAATCATCCATGCAGAGCGATTATCTCACATACACGTTGATATCATATCAGACATGCAGAGTATTCTCATATAATCTCACTCACATACACGTCAATATCTGATCGAACGTGTAAAGTAATTTCACATACATGACGATATTACCACACATGCAGAGTAATAAATCTCACATACACGTGCAGAGAAGCCCCAAAAACCACTACAGGTGTAGAGAAGCCCCAAAGACTTATAATCTGAATCTGATACTACTAGGGAGGGTACATATTTGATATCTTAAAATCTGAGCAATCTTTTGAAAACTCTTTTAGTTTTCTGAACATACATATATAATTATTTCTAAATACTTTTATGAAAATTCTCATAAAACACTTGAATCTGGAAATCTGAAAAACTTTCTGAAATCTGGTAATCTTTCTAAAAATCTGTAAATCTAATAGAAAATCTGACAATCTAGAAATCTGTCTGAAAATCTGGGAATTTGGAAATCTAAAAATCTAACCGGAATCTGTCTGAACATACGTGAACTATTCTTCTTTCTAAATCTAAATTCTTAATATATTTCTTGATTCTGAAAATCTACACATTTCTTTAAAAAAAATAAAAAAATAAAAAAAAATAAAAAAACATATATCATCTGAAAATCTGTTTTCTAAATAAATGAATAAATCATTTATTTCTAATAATTATCTAAATAATTAAAGCTAACACATAATTATGAAATAATTATCTTAATTATAAATAAATAAAACCATCCACTCACAGAACTTCTGTATTTAAATCTGGTCTGGGATTGGATTCCATCATAGATTCATCACTTTCTGGATCCATCCTGAACATATCTCCAACTGCACAATATTTCTTTTCTCTATCTCTCTCTATCTCTTTCTTCTCTCTCACGCCGAGCTCTTTTTTTTTCTATTTCTATTTTTTTTTTATGCCTCCTCCTTTCTATTTCTTTTATATATATATATATATATATATATATATATATATATATATATATATATATATAATTCTTTTTGTTTTGCCACTTAACCCACTTGATTGCCATATGCCACCATCCACTTGACATGTGTCCCTTTTTTTTTTCTTTAAATCTTTAAACTAATATGATTGAAAGGTAAGTCTAACTTGGGCTTGGGCTTATCTAATTGGGTCTTGGGTCATGTGTCTGGGTTTGGGAAAATTTTCTAGATATAGACCTTACAAGCTTCGTGCCGCTTTTGCTCAGATGGCTGCTCGAACATAGCCTACAATGACTCCATGATATCGAATGTTGTAGTCATTGTATCGTGCTTGGTGACAAGCACATCTGTCATGCTGGCTAATAGATATATCCAGGCTTTCTCATTAGCTGAGACCTATTTCTGGTGTGCCTCACGAACAATTTGTGTGGCATTGGCAGCAAGCTCTGGAGGACATTCCTTTTTAAGCATGAATTTAAGGTCTTTTGTTACCAAGATTGCGTTGATGTTATTTTTCCACTTAGTATAGTTTTCACCAGTTAATTTGTCATTTGTGAGGATTTGTAAAAGTGCAGACAACATTGCTAAAAAATAAATAAAAGATTTCATTCATCTCATAAATTCATCACATGTTAATGCTTGGCATAAAATTAAACATGATGCATGAACATGTTTAATAAACAAGAAATAAACCCAAAAAAATTATTACTACACCATGACTATCCAACATACCACATGCAAGAGCCATATTAGGGTCGGTCAAGTACTTGTATGTTGGATCGAGACAGTCTCAGTTAAATGATATGTCAAAATAACTCTTATTTTTATATTGTTCAACCACCGTTTGTTTCAGTCGAGGATCTTTAATAAACCAATTTTATTAAATCCTTTATGAATGTGACCCATCATTTCAGATCTCATGAACTCAACTTGAGAATTGGTGCCTTAGGGTCAGTCAATCCCAAAATACATTCAGAAACCCTATCCGTTTAGGAAGTCAACCTTAGTATTGACTCTCATGAAGACCTTCCTTAGGGAGGACGAAAACAAAGTCCTCTCGAGGCCCCACTTGAATCTCACGGTGTGTAACTAACGATGGAGATTGCGGGATATATTGTAATATATCCCTCTCCCATTCATTATTATCCGGTTAGGGTTTTCAATTGTTAATGCACCTAAATAATACTAAATGTCTAGGGCGTTTTTAGTAAGTTAGTAGAATCTCATTCTATTAACTAATTATTAAACTATCCGATTTTTTAACACTTAAAAAATCTAGTTTATTAAACTAATTCTAATCTATGTAAACTAATTTACTAAGACTAGAATTAAGGGAGAAAACCATTTTAGTCCCTCTAGTTTGACATATTAGACAAACTAGTCCCTCTAGTTCCAGTATTGTCTCCTTTGGTCCTTCTGTAACATTTTCCGTTGAAAAAGTAGTTTCTGACAGGGACAGAGGGTCAAATGACCCTGCTGCCCCTGATTATAAAAAAATAAAATAAAAAAATAAACTCTCTCTCAATTAAATAAACAATAAATAAATAGATAAATAAAACATATTTATTAAATTAAATAATAATTAATTAAAAACAAAACAAAACCCTAGCCACCTAAATAAATAATAAATAAATAAATAGATAATTAAATAATAATTAATTAGAAACAAAACCCTAGCCACCAAAATAAATAATAAATAAAACATGTTTTTTAAATTAAAAATTAATTAATTAAAAACAAAACAAAACCCTAGCCGCCTAAATAAATAAGAAATACATAAATAGATAAATAAAACATATTTACTAAATTAAATAATAATTAATTAAAAACAAAACAAAACCCCAGCACCTATCATCATCTTCTTCACCAAACCTAGCCACCCATCTCATCATCCACACCTCTCTATCCAATATTCACATCGAATCTCTTTCTCTCACTACCGCCTCTCTCTCTCACCACCGTCTGTCTCCGTGGGTTGGTGCGGGTCGATTTTGTGTGGTTTTGTGTCAGCGAGGTTAAGGCTGTTGTTGGTCTCCGATTTGGTGTGAGTTGTGGCGGTTAGGGTTCGATTTTGGTGGTGTTTGTGGCAGCGAGGGTTTATGGCTGTTTCGGGGTGGTTTGAGTTGGGATTTCGGCAAGATGGTTGATAATGATGAAGATTCTGTGATGGCGGTGGATGTGGGCGAGGATTTGTGTTTCTATGGATGGGTTGTTTGTTCATGTGGGTGGAATTTTTTTTTTTTTTTTTTTTTTTTTGACATTAACAACAAAAAGAACAAACTACAACAACAGTCCAGGAAAATAAAAAAAGGGGATAATTACCCCAGTGGCCATCGAATTGATGACACACTATCAAAATGGCCACTGGATTGGAAAGTTGTTCCAAAATGGCCATTATTGGCAAACTTTGTGACACTAATAGCCATTCCATCCAATGAGTGGTATTTTGGTAAATAAATGGATGTCATTAATTTTTTTAGATGTTTTTTGGAAATCAATTTTTACAATGAGTGATATTTTGGTAAAAAAGTGGATGACATTAATTTATTTTAGATGTTTTTAGGAAATTAATTTTTTCTTTTTTTGAAAAGAATAATTATATTTAGTATGTATAAATATATATATTTATATATTTACACACACTAAATATATTTTTATTTAAAAAAAAAAACAAAAGAAATGGTTTAGATCAATATACGTATCTCTTCTTTGTTTTTTAAATTTTTTAGATTTTATAACCTTAATCTTCTTAAAAAAGAAATATATATATATACACACACCAAATATAAAGAGATATTACGAGGTGCGAGAAAGCAAGTTTGTTTAAGAGACAGAGGCCAAACTATTATTATTTAGATGACTTTTTTTTTTTTTTTTTTTTTTGTTGTTGTTGTTGTTGCAGCAGTTATAATTATTTTTAATATGTAGCAATATATATATAAATATATTTACACACTAAATATAATTATTCTTTTCAAAAAATAAAAGAAATGATTTCCCAAAAAAATCTAAAATAAATTAATGTCATCCACTTATTTACCAAAATGTCACTCATTGAAAAAATTTATTTCCAAAAAACATCTAAAATAAATTAATGGCATCCATTTATTTACCAAAATGCCACTCATTGGATGGAATTGGATGGAATGGCCATTAGTGTCACAAAGTTTGCTAATAATGGCCATTTTGGAACAACTTTCCAATCCAGTGGTCATTTTGATAGTGTGTCATCAATTCGATGGCCACCGGGGTAATTATCCCTAAAAAAAGCTAAGGCAAACATCTTGCCACAGCAATTCTGGGTTATATTATCTGGGTTTTGTTTTGACGATTATTGGTTTGGTGATGGTGATGATTCAAGTTCTGGATCCGGGTTATATTATCTGGGTTTTGAAGATTCTGTAGACGCATTGGGTTTTATTTTGGGTTGAGAAATTTTAATTATTATTTTTTTTTTTTTGTGATTTTGGTGGTGGCTAGGGTCTGAAGATTTTTTTTTTAATATTAGTTTTTTTTATTAAATCAATATTTTAATTGTTTTTTAATTGAAATTATTAATTTTTCTTTTTGTTTTTTTAATTATTAAATTAATAATAAATCACAAGGTTTCTAGAAACTGGTAGGATAAGTTTACGTTTTTACCCTCATCAGTTTGACGGAATGATTGAAAACTATGGATGGGCATTTCCCCATGGGGCCCCATCCCCCATGGGGTTTTGGGGGCAAATTTTGCCCCCAGATGAATTTTGGGGGTGGGGGTGGGGGTGGGGGTGGGGGTAAACTTTGCCCCTAAACATATTTTGGTGGAGGCGGTGGGGGTACCTCCCCCCAAACCCAAAACCCCATTGGGCCCCCAAAATAATATATATATATATTATTTTTATTTTTATTTATATATAAAAATGTTAGCAATTAAAAAAAATTATAAATTATTAAAATTAACATGACTATTTTGTATTGTATTTTGGATTTTGTATTGTATTTTTATTATGTTTTTATTCCTTTTCGGATTGAAAATTTGAAATTTAAAATTGAAAAGGAAATAAAATGGGGGAAATGGGTTTTGGGGGTGGGGGTGGAGGAACCTCCCCCCAAAACGTCCCCCCTACTGATCCCCCCAAATGGATTTTGGGGGAGGTGGTGGGGGGAGGTTTGAGGAATGGGGGTGGGGGTGGGGGTACCCTCCCCCGCCCCATTGGGCCCCCACACCCATCCCTATTGAAAACCCTAACAGATTCTAATGGTAGGGACGAAAATACAGTTTTTTGGTAACGTGAATGACCTGTCAAGACAATACTAGAACTAGAGGGACCAGTTCGTGTAATAGGTCAAACTAGATGGACTAAATGGTTTTCTCCCTAGAATTAATAATGTGATTTACCAAGTTTTAACTATTAAAACTAAACCACATTATTCAGCCCAATAATTATTATAGCCTTAATCAAATTAATCCTAATAATTATAAGAGGACCTTACTAATCTAACTAATTAAACAGTTTAATTAATAGACTATGTAAGTTCTTTATTTTTGATTGACTTATTTCATTGACAAACCACAATTAGGGTTATGATGTAAGGGTAGCTTAGGCACTTAATTGTTGGTGATCAAGTTCAAAGGCCCTCTCAAGACCTCAAGATGATAAACACTTCAAAGGTAAATCACTTGTGCTTAATTTCATTGAAGAGACTTAGTTGCACACACACACACACACAACTCATGCATTTCCATACTTCTTGTGTTTTGTGTGTTTTCATGATTGTGCACATTCATGTTCTTAAACTCTCTCCATGTATATTATAATTGCTTGCATCTTGTTTGATAATTGCTATGTCATCATACGCATTATGATGCATGCTCTTACAATAGGCGTTGTACAGCCAGGGGCAGACCCACCTTAAGGCCAGGTGGGGCCCGTGCCCTACCTCAATTTTTCTTTTTTAAATTTGATTTTGTTTTCATATATATAAATATATAATCTACCTTTAACTATACAATATTAACTCACAGCTTAGCTGGTAGTTTGTCCCTCTCCATTGCATTTTTCAAATATAATAAATATCTTTCTTTTTTTAATTCAATTTCATCCTGTAATTTTAATAAGTTTGTTTTATGTCTTTTTTATTTTACTATCTTTTCCGATTCCTTTCTCAAATTTTTATCTTCTTATAAAACAAAACAATTCACTTTCTCTTTTTCGGCAGTGTCAACTTCTTAACTACCTTTAATTTATGGCTACTTAATTCAATTTTATTTTATATTAAATTATCTATTCTTATTTTGAACTTTTATTATTTCTAATAACTAGTGTAACAACCTTGCGATGCACGGTCTTTGTTAAATATATATATATATATATATAATTTATTTTTTTATATTCTTAAGAAAATATAATTAGTCATAGATTATTCTCAAACTTAAAAACGTTTTAAGTTTCACTATCTATATTTGGTACCAAACAAAAGTGATATTCCAAATTATATAATAAATCATTTCGAACATAAATATTTGGTAATTGAAAAAATGTGAAACCATAATAATATAATAAAGTTATTGCAAGCATATATAATAGTAACTTACAAATATAGTGGTGCATGGTTGTTCACTTATTCCCAACAAACTTTTAGAAATATAAATGGGTAAGTGATATCTAGAGCCACTAATTTGGTGAGGCGGTCCCTAAATGGTCATTAATTTTTCCAAATGGCTCAAATTAGCCATTCCATTGAAAGAAAGTATCAATTATTGCCACTTTACCCATTAATTGTTTGAAGTCCGTTTGCTTATGTCATAAACTGTTTGCTTATGTCATAACCTATTAGAATCGATGTTAAAATAGTAAAACAAGAAGGGGCAATATTGTAAAATCATCAAGTCACCATCTTAGGGCACAATTTGATAGAGATGTTCAAAAACGTTTTTTCACGTTTTTTCACTTTTCTTTTCAAGTCACTACTACAAAAAATGCAAAAGAAATCGGTTTATTTTTCATTTCATTTTTTGTGTGGTTTTGTGTTCTGCTGAAGATATTTTTGTGTAAACTTTTTCCTTAAAACTGTATCTTTTAGCAAGGAAATAAATTTTTTCGTCTTCGTTGGGTTCTTTGATTTTTCGATACGAATCCAACGATATAAAGAACGTAAACTTCTAGACGGTATTTTGAAAGTTAAGATCAATTATTCAGTCAAATGTCAGAAGCGACGCGCAATCCGTGAGTGAGGTGTGTTCATCGCTCTTTTTCCTTAAAACTGTATCTTTTGGCAAGGAAATAAATTTTTTCGTCCACGCTGGGTTCTTTGATTTTTCGATACAAATCCAACGGTATAAAGAACGTAAAATTTTGGGCGGTATTTTGAAAGTTATGATCAATTATTCAGTCAAAGGTCAAAAGCGACGCGCAGTCCGCGAGTGAGGTGTGTTCATCGCGCTTTTTCCTTAAAACTGTATCTTTTGGCAAGGAAATAAATTTTTTTTCCACGTTGCGTTCTTCGATTTTTCAATACGAATACAATGGTATAAAGAACGTAAAATTCTGGGCGGTATTTTGAAAGTTATGATCAATTATTCAGTCCAATGTCAGAAGCGACGAGAATCCGCGAGTGAGCTGTGTTTATCGCTCTTTTTCCTTAAAACTGTAATCTTTTGGCAAGGAAATAAATTTTTTTTGTCTATGTTGGATTCTTTGATTTTTCGATACGAATCCAACGGTATAAAGAATATAAAATTCTGGGCAGTATTTTGAAAGTTATGATCAATTATTCAGTCAAAGGTTAGAAGTGACGTGAATCCGCGAGTGAGCTGTGTTCATCGCTCATTTTCACACTTTTCCAAATCGATTTTTTGGAATATTTTCCGAATAAAAAGTGTTTGTTTGCATATCTACTTTCTTGTGTCAAAATTTGAGCAAATAACGTTGAGTATTTTCATAGATGTGCACTTAAATGTGGACATAGGTCAAATTTGAATAGTTTGCGGAGATGGAAATAATGGCCTTATTAGGACTTCACCCACCAATTAATGGTGTCTAGTGCTATTTTATTCTTTAGGAGTGTCATGTCATAGATAACGGTAGTTTTCTGTTAGATTTAACAGAATGGCTGCCAATGAACAATGTTTCGTCAAAATTGTGATTTTAGAACAATTTGAATAGTCGGTGGCCTTTTTGGGACTCCATCCACCAATTAATGGTGTCTAGTGCTATTTTCTCGGTATAAATTCTTAGTCAATCATCTAATAGAAAAGTGCAATCTAAAAATAATATAAAATTAAACAAAAGTTTTATAATAACGAAATTAGCTATCTTATCGTCTCATACCTTGTAACTTATTGCCATGAGAGAGTATCTTTTAATTATTTTTTTACTTATTAGGTTCTGAATCACATTATACAGTATGAAATATTTTCTTTGATAATATCTACAACTTTTGTCTAATGACTAATTTGCATAATGGAAATATTGATGCTTGAATATATAATACCATTACAATTATTGAGAGAGACCCCAAATTCTATTGGGATTGAAAAAATTCTAATAATTAAATTGAAAATCATAATATCTTTTGTGCCTTACAAAAATGATAAATGCTTCAATACCTCCGGAACAAAACGATGTGGGACGCCTAACAAATAAAATTTCGCCACATCGCAATATTTTACAAATCAAACACAAAATAGCTACATCTTAAAATAATCTGTCATAATAATTGGTCTTTCTCTTTCTAGTTCGTGCCTCCTTGATCTGCAAACCTCTCCTTTTTTTTTTTTCTTTTGTTGATTCAATTCATTTCCAATGATCAACATAAATCATAAAAACTTGATCTTCTAAATCTCATAAACCACATGATTCATAAACAACATAAAAAATGGTGCTGAATCATTTATCTACAAAAGGACTAAAAATATAAGAATTAACGTTCATGAATTGGTAAATCAACAATTTAATTTGTATTTATTTGCATATATATATATTCTTGTATAAAAATAAGTCTATGATTCAAGTACTTAATTAGAAGAAAAAACTGAAACAAATGATACTAAACTAAATTGTAATAATAAAAGGAAAAACTTACATCTTCCTATTTTAAGAGATAAGCAGAGAATCAATTTTTCTAGATTTCGATCAGGGACCCTAAGAGCATCTCCAATGCAAAAGTGGTTTGCATACTAATAATTGTTGACATGGCAACAATGTCAAGAGACTTGCTTCCTATGTGGCATAAAAATAGACTTGATAGACAATCAACTCAAAATTTGGTCTCAAATGCTTCCGTCTAAAACACAATTTTTTTAATGACGTGTCCATCTTTTTTTCCTATTTTATTTTCTATTTTATTTCCTTACAAAAAATACATGAAAAATTAATGTCAGTTTTAAATGTTTGCTGAGTTAACCTAAAAAATAATTGTGCAACAGACCGTCTGAAAGTGAACAGTCAGGTTGACAATGTCTAATATTTTTTTGCCACGTCAGCTTGAGATTGAATATGCACGGCTACATTGGAGACACAATTATTAATATAATGTTTATTTATCCTATGTGACATCTTTTTTTTTCACAAGCCACGCTTGCATTGGAGATGCTCTAAAGAAATCTCGCTTCATATATTCGTTTTCGATCATCCACCTTAGACTCCAGTGTTTTGAATCATCACACCTGTAAGCCCAATATTATGGTCATCCGAAAGTTGCATGCTTGTAAACCTGCAACATAATTTATTTTTCCTTTTTACGATATATATCTCTCAAAATTGTTTTGTGGCTATATATATATATATATATATATATATATATATATATATATATATAAGTTGATTTGTCTAATTAAGAAGATCCATTGAAACAATTGGTATTATTGGTGGAAATAGAGAGTCTTGTTATTAATGACATTAAACATCTAAGAGTTTATTTAATTGATTCAAATTTCATATTAATATCTATTGGATTGAAAGAAATGTTCAACTTATCTTTGATCATGGCTCTAATTATAAAAAATAGTTAATAAGAATTTAATTATGAATAATTAATTAATATCTTTTGAACTTACTAAATATTAATATTCTTAAATATATTTAAGTGTAAATAGAGTGCATACATTTAAAATTTTGTTATGAATAATTAATTGATTAATTCTTATTAATTAATCAATGTCTTTTGAACTTACCAAATATGAATATTCTTAAATATATTAAGTGTGAATTGAGTGCATGTACCGTGTATAATATTTAATGTTGATTTATTCTTTATAATTAATTAATTAATTTTGAACTTACCATAATTAAATAAATAAAGGTGTTTATGATTGGCACGTGGCGGCTCCTGATGTATGATTGTTATATTATTATTATCTATGAAAAATTAAATATTTAATTCTAACGTTAAATAATGTCACATGCCACATGCCACATGTCACTCTCACATGAAAAGTAAAACCTATTCATCTTGATTTGTTATTATATATATTTAATATAAAAACTCTCTCACGGCGACATATGGCGCTGTGTAACTCTATTATTATTAATATATATATATGATTAAATAATGCCACATGTCACTCCCACGTGAAAAGTAAAACCTATTCATCTTGATTTGTTATTATATATATTTAATATAAAAGCTCTTTCACGGCGATATGTGGCGCTGTGAAACTCTATTATATATATATATATGTGTGTGTGTGTGTGTGTGTGTGTGTGTGTGTGTGTGTGTGTGCGCGCGCGATTTTAGTTTGACATACCTAATACATCCATCCAATCAATAAACCCTAAAATCTCAAATTTTAATTTATTGGATTAAAATAGTCCATCTATTATTATGATTCATTTTAATTTATCCTTAGTATTTTTCTTTATTTTATAGTTTTAATGTTTTCAGAATAAATAAATCAATAATTTACTAATAATTAGAAGAATAAAAAATTCAAAAACATGTTTAGTAATATTTATTAATCAATTATTTTGTATAAATTTAAAGTGAATTCATTATAAATACAAAACAAAATTTCTTATTATAAAATTAGATTGTAATTTATTATTTTAAGAATAAATATTGTAATTTTTAATTGTTTATATTTTTTTCTTGTTATTATTTATTTTTTAATATCATGTTTCTTGTTTTTATTTGTTTTAAATGTAAGATTATTTAGTTCATCTTGAGTAAGTGTTCTATTTTTATTTTATTTTATCTAAACTTCATTATATCATCAATTTTTCTTTATATAAAAAACTCATTTTACTATAACCTTAATTTTTAAGTATTTTTTTAATAAAATTATTATTTTGTTCAAGTGCCCTACCTGATTAAAATTCTTGGGTCTGCCACTATGTACAACCGTTAGTGGCTCGCTGTATGTACAACGCCTATTGAGGCATTATGAGCTTTTTGCTCTTACCTGTTGTACAGTCACTGTACGTACAGCGGGACACCTAATTGAATTTTCAATCGATGGTGTCTCGCTGTACGTACAGCGGGTGAACAACGGCTCTTCAAACTCGAGAGCAATCGCCCTTGACTCGCCCAAATGTTGCCTCTTTGAACAACGTGTTGTTCTTCATTTTCGAGGCAACCCGCTGTATAGCCGATGTACGAACAACAAGTGTACAGCTGTCAAGGCAAAAGTTTTTAAAAATTGATCAAAATGATGTAGCTTTAACTTGACCTCATATATATATATATATATATATATATATATATATATATATATATATATATATGTTGCTTTCTCTCTAAGTCGTTTTCAAGAGTTCAAAATCATATTTTTGAGAGATAGCATTTTCCAAGAGAGAAAATCATCCAAGAACTCACCTTTGATCATTCAAACTTATTCCCATATGCATCAAACATCATCTAGCTTTATCTAGGATATGCTCTTTCATAGGTCTTCTTCAACACACATGACTTGGTAAGTTGAACATCATCTTCATCCATTTTAGTGTTCTTACTTAGCAAGAAATCACATTTATTACTTGTATGCATCCAGATTAGATTTTATCTACAAAATTGAGATTTTTGTGTTAATTGATTGAGTTGTTGTATTGTGATAGCTATAGCATCTAGGATTGCTTTTATCTTATATAGCTAAGTTTTTATATGACATGTAGCCACATAATATCTAGGATTGCTCTTATTGACATCTTGAATTCCTAAATAAGCATTTAGTGTAGCCTAGCATTCTTTACATTTAGAATATTATCATAATATTCACATAGGTTGTTAACCTCTTTTTTGAGAAGTGAAGCCTTGTGACTAAGTTGCTTAATGCGCAAGCATGTAGGTCTAGAATCGCTATTAAAGGCCCATGGCTAGAGTGGAAAGGTTAGTGACCAAGCATGGTTTGACTTGAGGTCAACCTAGGTTGTAAACTTTCATTCAAGTAGTAGATTTGAGGACCGTGTGTAGCTAGCACAATAGCCCATGAGTTTTTCTCAGTTGTGGGTTTCTCATGTAAATTAATCAACGTGCAATTTATTGTTTTCCGCACTTAGATTTAGTTGATTGTATTTTGCTTAGATTGGGTGTTTATTGAATATTGACTAATCAAGAAAATTCAGTAATTAACTTCCACCCCTAGGTATATTTAGACATACCTTAATAGTTTCAGACTAGTTATTAATGAGAATTACCAAGTTTTTTACACCTAAAAACTAATCTCATTTTTAATAGCCAATTATGTGATTTGCTATTTTTTTTTTAAATAAAACACATAATATGATTGGCTATTATGCATGTATGACATTTAATAAAATGCATGTGTAGGCACTACTAATCTATATGGCATGTGTATGTATAGCAATGCTTTAATTATCACATAATAAAAGCATACATGAATTGACGGAGTACGATGAGTTTATCTAACTTAAAATAATTTCTAATTACAAAAATTGTCCAAGGCATTCCTTGGTCTTCTTGAAAATCCAAAATCTTCAAGTTATATGTTTTGTATCTTCTGCGTCTTTCGGGCCCAAAATCAAGTCCAACTTGATTTATTTTAATGTATCCATCTCATAGATTAAATCCCTAAAACCCAAATGTTACTCTAACATTTTTCATAGGCCTGAGATTTCCAAAAATTTGGCCCAAACCCGCTCGCGCACAAGCAGCCCTAGCGCTTACGAATGGGCAGCCCTAGCGCATCTCACGTGTGGCCACGTTCATGTGCATGGGTCGCGTTGCAGCGCTTACGCGTTCAGTGCGTGCGGCTGCCATCGCTTATGCGAAAAGCGCACGACAGCCGCTGCACATACGCACAGCTGTGCGCTGCAGCCTTACGCAAAGGCGTGCATGGCTGCTGCACTTCAAGTAAAAAAGTGACGTTTCATTAAAATATAGGGAGGCAATCCCCCTTTGATATTATAAAGGTCTGAATCTCGGACTAGACCCAATATTTAGAGGCCCGAAATTGAACCAGGCCTTTATAAATTGCTGTACGGACTTATCCTGATCTGAATTTGAAAAATCTAGTATACATAATGAAAAATATTTTTTTGAAAAATAAAAATTACATACATGAATCCTTTTTCATTTTTTATTATTTTAATTTTATAAATTTTAAGAATGAGAGATCATTGTCATTTTGCCCTTTTTTTTTTAGTATTACATTGTTATATAAATGTGGGGTTTTTTGGAAGGGGAGAGAACTCGACCCCGTAACCTCATAATGTTTTTTTTTTTTTTTTGTTAGACAATGAAAAAATAGTTTTTACTTTTTAATTTGAAAGAGGTTTTTTATATGGGTGCGGATATTACTACTCATAAAAATAATTAGTACACCAATGTCTAAAATTTTAAAAATAAATATTACTATAAGCATCAATCTTAATACCAATAGTACCCTTACTAAAATGAATATATTCATTTTAATACATTTTATTTATAAACCCTCTTAAATTAGTAACACACAATTTATAAAAAAAAAAAAAATCATATTATTTTTGGAATCAAATCCTCTTGTAATGATGATCCAATTTACTTTTGGAGATGTTTTGAATGAAGGAGCCATATGAAAGGGAAAATGTACAACTAGATTGTATATGGGGTTAAGATATTTTCAATCTGAAATTTTCTTATATATACAACTATCTTTAAAAAAAATAAAAAATAAAAATAAAAAACAAAATAAAATGAAAAACTCATTGATATATATGGCTATTTTTAAAAAAATTATATTTTTTGTTTATTGATAGAGTTCATTACTAGACAGAGAATAAAGAAAAAATTATAATACTTACCTCTGTATGATTAGAGTTCTCTGAAAATTCTTTTTCTATTACTTTGTTATATGATAATCATGTGATGATAAGAAAGTTCGATATTTGAAATAAAATTAGTGTTTAATTAGGTTATATTATAAAAATTATGGTTTATTATAAGCTATGGTTTATGATAAGGATTTTTTTTTTTTAATAATAAAATATATAGTTGAAGATACGTGTGTAATTAATGAGTGTATATAGTATTTGAATTGGTAAATTTCTATTGGCCAACAGGGGCGTAGTTCAACTAGTAAATGGATGAGCTTGGGGCTTGGGCAAATGACTCCTAAGGCTCAAATCCTACCAATGACAAAAGTTTCAAAAAAAATACTTGGTAGATAGATAGACATTGTCTAAAAAAAAAAAATTCTATCAAAATATTTTTGTAATTAAATTTTTTAATAAAATATTAGTGTAATAATTAGTTGTACGGGTGGTAATATTTTATATAACTAACCTAAGGGGGGTGTATTCAATTAGGATTGTTGATGACATTTAAAGACATTATAAATCCTGATATATTTAATTCGGACATTTAAAGACTTTAAAAGAGTCTATATTAATCCAGTGATATTCAATTTAGATTTCTATATATTCAATTAGTACTAGATTTTAAAGGATTTTCTTATGTCATGGATTTTCGTGGATTTTCGTGGATTTGATAGTGAGAGATATAAATATCAAATGTCATAACATGTCCAACCTTCTCCCCAAAGATTTTGGTGGACTTTGCTCTCTCTCTCTCTCTCTCAAAACAAAAACATATATACAATTTGCTGTCTTGACTTATTTTACTTTTTTTAAGCTGAAAAAAAGATAGAAAATAGAAATTGATATATATATATATTTTTTAAATCTGACATGAATTTTTTTTTTTTTTTTTTTTTTTTTGTGTTTTTTTAACGGACATGCAAAATCAGTTCGTCAACAAGTAATGTAATTATTTATATAATTTATTTTTGACTTGAAGACGGTTTCTGCAACTAATAATATATTTTGTATGCCCCATTAATATGTATTTTTAGGAATAAATTATACACATCAAAGATATATAAAAAGATATAAAAGATATTAAAAAAAAAAAAAGGAAATTAGTTATGTATTTGAAAGCAAAATATATATATATATATATGAACATTGTGAAAAAACGAATAGCCAAATTGATATTCATTCTCTTTTCATTTCACTTTTATTTTGACCATCTGAAAATTATCTTCAATGGTACATTAGTACACTATGGTTGTGCATCATTCGATGGTACACAATAGTTCTTAAGACTATTCTTCAAGACGATTGTCCCTTCATAGATACCAGTGTGATTTTAAAAAAATCTATATTCATGATATATTTATTAAACCGTGGTAATAAATGTTTACCTTTAAAATTTTATTTATATTGAACTTTATATCATTTAGAAATACACCTCAAATATTTATTTAATATTCATGTTTTTATTTTTGTAAAATTATATCATAATCATCGAAAATCAAAGAGAATAAATTTAAATTACAAAGGCAAACAACAAAATTATTTAAATATTTTATTAATTATGAAATAGAAGGGCAAGTACAGTAAGCTAGAAGGATACTTGTTTGCAACAACAAAAGAATTTATCGGTGCAAAAGCCAACAGTAGTTGGACCGTGATCTCTGATGCAAAGTTGAGTACATATAAATAAAGAAGAGAGATGAGGAAGAGTGAGAGAGAAACGAGAGAAAGAGAGAACAGCTTCTGTATTGATATCAAGTCATCAACGTTTTACTAAGAAATGATCACATATATATAGGCTTCAAACACTATAGCCACTTGCATCAATACATCATCGGTTGCATCATTGGCTATATATCAATTGCCTCATTGACAACCACTTGACCTTATTACATATACTAATCATATTGAACGAGTATATTGATGACATGATACATGATAAGCTCGTCCTATATATTCAAACAGTTTTGAAAAAAATGCCTAATAATCAATCAACATTTATTTGATACGTTTGTTTTATTGAAACATAATACATGGGAAAAAAAAAAAACTACTATAAGGAAGCCATAAGCAAAGTCCAATGGAGAACTGGAAATGGAAATAGCTGATTAAGGAGGTGAAAAGTAATAGAAGAGAAAAGGAAGAAAGCAGAGATTTTTGTTATTACTACAAATTGTATTAATGGATCATATTGGTTGAGTATATAGATTGTGTTATTGGGCCATATAGTGGTATAATTCTCCATCTATAATAGAAGTCAAAGATAACAAATCTATGAAAGTCTATGGATATCTAAATAAATCTATAAAAGTCTGAGATAGATGTCTAAACAAATCCATAAAAGTTTGAGATAGATGTTTAAACAAATCAATGAAAGTCCATGTGGATTTATAAAAGTTCGTAAAAATCCATAAAAATCTGTCACTTAAAAAATGTCTTTAAAGGGGGTGTATTCAATTAGGATTCTTGTGGACATTGAAAGACATTTTTTAAGTGATATATTTTCATGGATTTCTACGGACTTTTATAAATCCACATGGATTTTCATTGATTTGTTTAGACATTCATCTCAGACTTTTATGGATTTGTTTAGACATCTATCTCAGACTTTTATGGATTTGTTTAGACATCCATAGACTTTCATGGATTTATTATCTCTGACTTTTATTATAAATGGAGAATTATATCACTATATGCCCAATAACACAACCTATACACTCATTGTTACTACACCTCTTGCCCAACAAATGAGAGTTCTTTTTGTCATTATATTTCTTATTTTTCAGTTTTTTTTTTCTCTTTTTAATTTCTTCCCTCGTTGCTTCAGTACTAATCTATATATGTATGTATATAGGGTTCTCATTAGTTTTTTTTTACATATGCAGGGAATGAAATTGTTGACAGCTAGAAGGAATAATGTTGTATAAAACAAATCTAGATGCTAAAAACAAGAATAATTAAAGAAAGAGAAACAGAAGAAGACTAGAAAAGGCGGAGGGGAGAGAGAAGAGAACGGTGGGAACAGGGAAGAGAGGATGAGAAAGGAGAGAGAGAGAAAGATTGAATGAGGAGAGAGGAGTGAGAAAGAGAAAAAAAGTTAAAATTTGTACACATGTCATAATATAATGGGAAAAAATGTTTTTAGTCCCTATAGTTTGCCCTATTGTACGTTTTGGTCCCCCTAGTATCAGGATTGTCCCGTTTGGTCCCTACCGTTCAATTCCGTTCGGGTTTTTACAAATTTCGTCAATGGGACGAGGGCAAAATGGTCAAACAACGTTTAGAGCTTCTAGAAGGTTACTAATGAAGGGTAGCATGGTAATTTTGTATTTAATTAAATAAAAAATGAAAAAACAAATAAAACTAATTGATTAAAAAAATATATAAAACTAATTATAAATAAATAAATAAATATTAAACTAATTAAATTTAAAATTAAAACAATATCTTCTCTTCTCTCTTCTCTCTTCTCTCTCCCCAACCATAATCTCTTCTCTTCTCTCTCCCAAACCACGATCAACATTCAAACCTAGAAATAACAAAATTAAAAAAACCAGATCGTGATCTTCTTCTTCTTCACTAAACACCTCTCAATCTCTTCTCTAAAAAAACCCAGTCTCTCTCTCATCTCTCTCTTCAACGACATCATGCGAGACACAATCACCGAAACCCACCTTGAAAGATCATTTTGTAATTCAATTACTTTTTTTACTCGGTTTAAGTTTGGCCTGCATGTGGTTTGATTTGGTGTATGGATGGGTTGACTTTTATAGGTTTGATGAATTTGAGGAGCAGGTTTGATTTTTTTTTTCTTTCTTGGTCATTGCTCGTTGAATTGGGTGTTTTTGGAGGAAATTGTATTGTTTTGCTGTCATGAATTTTGTAGGCTAGGTTTGTTTTGTGCGATTTGATTAGTTGCAATTCATTGTTATGTACTGCTCCAATTCAAATTCAATTTTGATAAACCTAGTCTTGTCTCTCGATGTCTTTTTATTTGTATTTTTTTAGAAGAAAAATTCTGAATTCAATTGAATTTTTTTATTCTTTAGGGGATTTTGGTGAATCAACCGAGGAAGGAATGTTTTGATCTGTTTTGTTTTGGTTGAGAGGAGAACAAATGTTTAGGTAGTGGTGTGGTGGTGACAATGATGGTGGATGGTGGTGGGCGGTGGATTGTTTGAATCTGTATTGTTGCTATGGGATCTGGGTTTAGTTGTTGTAGGGTTTGGGTTTGGATTTGATAATATGGGTTTTGTTTTCTAGTGATGTTGAATCTATTGTTACCGACGAGATCGAGGTTTAGTTGTTGGGTTTGGATTTGGATTTGGATTTGGATTTGATGATCTGGGATTCTGGGTTTGGTGTTCTTGATGTTCAAAGTTAATTTTTTTTTTTTTGTTAATTTTTAATTTTTAATTTTTTTGGATTTGGTGGAGATCCAGATTGGATCTCCACCGTCCATCTCAGAGATGGACTGCTGGATCTCCACCAAATCCATTTTTAAATTTTAATTTTTTTTAATAATTGAAATATTTTTAAGAAGGGTAAAATAGTATTTTCGCCAAAAGTCACACTTTAAGGGGCAATAATGTCATTTTGTCTTCTGATCAACGGAAACCGTAACAGAAGGATCAAACGGGCCAATCCTGATACTAGGGGGACCAAAACGTACAATATAGCAAACTAGAGGGACTAAAAACATTTTTTCCCTAATATAATTGAACCAAAAAGTATAAATTAAATTGATTATGTTTGAGAGAGAGAGAGAGAGAGAGCAAAGTCCACCAAAATCTTTAGGGAAAATGCCAGACATTTTATAACATTTGATATTTATATCTCTCACTATCAAGTCCACCAAAATCTATCAAAATCCATGACCTAAGAAAATCCTTTAAAATATAGTCCTAATTGAATACACCTTGATTCTTGTAGACATTTTTAAAATCCCAATTCAATACACCTGGATTTGGAAGGATTCTTTAAAAGTCCATAGAAATCCTAATTGAATACCATTAGATTCATATGGACTCTTTTAGGGGGGTGTATTCAATTAGGATTCTTGAGGACATTTAAAGACATTATAAATCCTGGTGTATTCAATTTGGACATTTAAAGATTTTAAAAGAGTCCATATGAATCCAGTGGTATTCAATTAGGATTTATATGGGCTTTTAAAGAATCCTTCCAAATCCAGGTGTATTGAATTGAGACT
Organism: Acer yangbiense; assembly: GCA_008009225.1. Taxonomy (NCBI): domain Eukaryota; kingdom Viridiplantae; phylum Streptophyta; class Magnoliopsida; order Sapindales; family Sapindaceae; genus Acer; species Acer yangbiense. Next base: position 16,456,786 of record CM017771.1, read on the forward strand.
TTAAAAATGTCTACAAGAATCAAGGTGTATTCAATTAGGACTGGATTTTAAAGGATTTTCTTAAGTCATGGATTTTAATGGATTTTGGTGGACTTGATGGTGAAAGATATAAATATCAAATGTCATAACATGTCCAGCCTTCTCCCCAAAGATTTTGGTGGATTTTGCTTTCCCTCTCTCTCTCAAATCAGAAACGAAAAGCACTAATATGTAAAAATTAAAAAAACCGATGCATGTGAGAATAATAAGCTTCCATCCCCAGTATGTTCTGTGAATTAAAAAAAAAAAAAAAAAAAAAAAAAAACTGCACATAATTATACATGTGAGAATATGTTGCAGTCACATAATTATATACAGTATAATAAGTACAAAACTCATTACGTGCCAGAATTGCACAAAATAACACCAAATTAATCTGTATAGCATTCAATCAAACACAAAAAATGCTCACTCTTTATTAGATTTTTTTTTTTTTTTTTTTTTGAAAAACTCTTTATTAGCATTTTATTTTAAAGAAAAATAATTCATCTACACTTCATGCAAGCAGTGCCTTTACGCAGATAAGCCTTAGCCAATTTTGGGTTCAATTCAATCGCTTTGTTTGCATCAGCAACAACCTCAGACTATATATATACACAAATATAGATTGACTAGTGTATCAAATTTTGCTCATTCTAACTTCAAAGGTTTTTTTGATAATTAGCTATAATTAGCTTACTATTGATAAGTCAGAGATAACAAATTCATGAAAGCCTTAGCCAATTTTGGATTCAATTCAATTGCTTTGTTTTCATCAGCAACAACCTCAAAATATATATATACGCAAATATAGATTGACTGGTGTATCAAATTTTGCTCATTCCAACTTCAAAGGTTTTTTTTGATAATTAGCTATAATTAGCTTACTATTGATATATAAGTTAGAGATAACAAATCCATGAAAATCCTTGGATGTCTAAGCAAATCCATAAAAGTCTGAGATAGATGTCTAAACAAATCCATAAAAGTCTGAGATGGATGTCTAAACAAATCAATGAAAGTCCATGTGGATTTATAAAAGTCTGTAGAAATCCATGAAAATCTGTCACTTAAAAAATGTCTTTAAATGTCTTCAAGAATCCTAATTAATCCTAATTGAATACACCCCCCTTAAAGTCTTTAAATGTCCAAATTGAATACACCAAGATTTATAATGTCTTTAAATGTCTTTAAGAATCCTAATTGAATACACCCCCCTAAATATCCACAAGAATCCTAATTGAATATACTCCTCTAAATTAATTTTGAGTAACATTTTAAGCAATGTATTTATTTAAAAAAAATTATCATAACTGTACGAGTATGTTTGGATGTGTCAGCAATTCATGAATAGCTTATCCTAAATAAAGAAGACAGTTATTCGTCTAACCAAACACACCTCATTAAAAATACATTTCTCAACTTCTCGCAACTTCCCTCTCTCACTCTGTTGCAGAACCCTCTCACTTTCTAGGGTTTCCGTACAATCATTTTCACCTCACTCACTCTCTCTCTCTTGACGATCTCTTCTACTTCTCTCGCTTTCAATCCACTCCAAAGATTCAAAATTTAGGGTTAGGGTTTCCATTCAAACAATGGCGGCGCCGGCAGTCTCTCAGCCTCGCTCCACCACGTCCAAGACTGAGTCATACATCGACAACAAGCGCAAGGAGGACGTCCGCCAGGCCAACATCGTGGCGGCGCGGGCGGTGGCAGACGCCGTCAGGACTAGTCTCGGCCCGAAAGGAATGGACAAGATGATCTCCACCTCCAGCGGCGAGGTCATCATCACCAACGACGGCGCCACCATCCTCAACAAGATGGAGGTCCTCCAGCCGGCTGCCAAGATGCTTGTCGAGCTCTCCAAGTCTCAGGACACCACCGCGGGTGACGGCACCACCACCGTCGTCGTCATTGCCGGCGCGCTGCTGAAGCAGTGCCTCACACTCCTGTCCAATGGAATCCACCCGACCGTCATTTCTGATTCGCTCCACAAGGCATCGACCAAGGCCGTTGACGTCCTGACGGCAATGGCAGTCCCCGTTGAATTGTCAGACCGCGAAAGCTTGGTCAAATCCGCCAGTACTTCTCTGAACAGCAAGGTCGTCAGTCAATACTCAACGTTGCTGGCACCTTTGGCCGTTGATGGCGTTTTATCGGTTGTGGACCCTGCGAAACCTGAAGTGGTTGATTTGAGAGATATCAAGATAGTGAAGAAGCTGGGAGGCACCGTTGATGACACTGAGATGGTGAAGGGTTTGGTTTTCGATAAAAAAGTGAGTCACGTTGCGGGAGGACCCACCCGGATCGAGAACGCTAAAATTGCAGTGATTCAGTTTCAGATTTCGCCTCCAAAGACCGACATTGAGCAGAGCATCGTGGTTTCGGACTATACACAGATGGATAGGATCCTGAAGGAAGAAAGGAATTATATATTGGGGATGATTAAGAAGATTAAAGCCACTGGGTGTAACGTGTTGTTGATTCAAAAGAGTATATTGAGAGACGCTGTGACGGATTTGTCATTGCATTATCTGGCGAAATCAAAGATTTTGGTGGTTAAGGATGTGGAGAGGGACGATATTGAGTTTATTACTAAGACTTTGAATTGTTTGCCCATTGCCAATATTGACCATTTCCGTGCTGAGAAATTGGGGTATGCTGATTTGGTGGAGGAGGTTTCACTTGGAGATGGAAAGATCGTGAAGATTACAGGTATTAAGGACATGGGTAGGACTACGACTGTGCTTGTTCGTGGGTCGAACCAGCTGGTGCTTGATGAGGCAGAAAGGAGCTTGCACGATGCTTTGTGTGTGGTTAGGTGTTTGGTGAGCAAGCGGTTTTTGATTGCTGGTGGTGGTGCACCGGAGATTGAGCTGTCAAGGCAGCTGGGTGCATGGGCAAAGGTATTGCATGGGATGGAAGGTTATTGTGTGAAGTCGTTCGCAGAGGCATTGGAGGTTATTCCCTATACTTTGGCTGAGAATGCAGGGTTGAATCCGATTGCTATTGTGACTGAGCTGAGGAACAGGCACGCTCAAGGGGAGATTAATGCCGGCATCAATGTAAGGAAGGGGCAAATTACAAATATTTTGGAGGAGAATGTGGTGCAGCCCCTGCTTGTGAGCACAAGTGCAATCACACTGGCAACAGAGTGCGTCCGGATGATTTTGAAGATTGATGATATTGTTACCGTGAGGTAGTTTTAAATCTGAGGATGAACTGTTGTTTCCTAGTTATGTTTTTTGTTTGTGTACTATTTGAATTAGTACAATGTTTGTTTTAGGATTTATTGTGGTTAAGAATTTTGATATCGTTGCCTGTTTTTCACCAAATCATTGGTTTGATTTTGGATATGTTATGGTGTTCTTTTCAGAGTGTTATTTTTTGTTAGTTCTTATGCAACGACATTGATTCAATGATGTCTTATGAGTATCTTTAACTTTTATATACGGTATCATATTAAGTATATGCTGGTTGATTGATTAGAGAAGTTTCTGAAAAGAAATGAATGATTTAACTTATCATGCATTCATGCTTGTATGTTATGTCTTATATAACAAAGTGTCTTAACATATTTGTGCTGTGGAAATATGTATGAAGCTTAACTATGGTAAAGCATCTTCCAGCTTGATAATAATTGTGTAGGATCTCTAAATCGAGTTGCTCATGTATTATTATTAATCTTTGAAAAATAAAAAAACTTTCATATTAGGTTATGGTTTTCCCTTGATTAAAAGTCAGTCTCAGTATTGAAATTGTCTTGAAGCGTAGTAGCATCTTAAGCTGGCAGTACATTAGTTGCATCTAGCTAATTGGTTGGGTTTCACCCCACTTAAGTAGGTAACGAAACAATCCCTATGAAGTGTCTCAAATGGTCAATGAGACGTTATGATCAAATTGCTTACAATCGTTAAGCTTTTAGAATGTGGTTTAGTAAATCTTCTATCTACATTGCTTCCAATTTATGCTACAATTACCTTACATATTTTTATGGAGCCTCTGTTGAATTTTTCTTGTTATAATCACATTTCCAAAAGATTCTCTTATTTTTCCATTAATGGAGGCGAGCGAATCTAGGGTGTTTTTCTTATTCTCTACTAGGTTATGGATTTATTACTAAATGGGACCGGGCTATGTGGTGCCCCATTCTATGATTTTTGCTGTGGGCTGTGGTATCATGCCACACAAGATTCAAGTTCTTGAAGCACCTGTTGTTGAGAATTCAAAAATCATATTTTAATTTCACAAATAATGCGACATCTTACTCATAATTTGTACATTGTTTACCATATAATCTTGTGATAATCACTTTTATCTGATAGTTGCTTAATTAGCAAACTACACTTGTACAGTGTAAGTGCTAATAGAATTGTCAATTTGTACCCATTTCTTTTTTGTTAAAGAAAAAAATGTTCATGAATCAGAGCTTAGTTGACTCTTGTTTTTGCATTTGTAAATAAACAAATCTTCATAGATTCTATATAGTTTTAAAACACTCAATTAGTAGCATTGTACAATTTATGAAGTCTCTTTTCCAATGACCTCAAACTGACCAAATCAGCTTAGCTTGACAAAGCAGAAATTTCATATTGTAAGAAAGCAAAATAAAAAAGCCCTTAGATTTACATGTCAACCCAGTAGCAGCAGTCCATCTTCTTCTGAGTTGGAAGTGTCATGGTATGTCTGACTCTTTATCTCTGGATTCATCATCATCAAGAAGGTGTTTTGTTAATGACTCTTCCTTCACTCGGTTTTCCACCTTTTTCTCTTCACTTTTGCCCCATAGAACTAAGTAAAGCCCCAACACAATGAAAATTGCACCAAGAATCCTGCAGAGAAATGGAGAGAGGTCAATAATGTACAAGAAAAGGAAGAGAGTAGATCATTCCATATGAATCTTACCCTCCAGAATATAACTGATCACCAAGAATTAGAGATGCCATGACAGCAACTAAAAGAGTCTGCATAGGCTGGAAGACAGCAACAAACACAGGGCCACCCTTGTGAATGCACCATGTTTGTAAAGAAAACACTATCCCAGATGCCACAATTCCCTGAACAACAAACAGCAATTGGTTACCATTTATTATGAAGATTAATCAAACACTAAAAAGAAATTACAAATGAGTTGAAATCATTACAGCATATAGGATTGTGAAAAGCTCTTCTCCTGATTCGATTTTCCATCTACTGATATCCGGATCCACAAATGCTGCAATGACTAGGAATTGAATCAATCCAAAAAAGCATGTAAATGAAGTGAGTGTGAGTTTTGCTGGGTACTTCTTCAACACAGGAGCCTGAAGGACCATCCAAGCAGCCCACGAAACGCAGTGTCCGAGCAAGAAGATGCAACCCCAAGTCCAGTTCTGTATTTTCTTGGAGTCTTGTTCAACTTGTGTTTGGTGCAGCAGAGGAGGTCCTTTGTAAAGAGTGATGATAGTGGCACCACCCACACTAGCAACTGTTCCAACAACTTTTGCCAACCCATCTCTTCTTCTAAAATTAACTTGCTCCAGTCTGAGACACAAAAGAATATATAAAAGTTCCATTCTTTTTAGTCTTATAAAGAAAAAAGAGGCTCAATTACTTACCTTAGAGCAGAAGCCATTATAAAAGTGATTGCAGGAACTGAGTTTTGCATAGCAGAAGCAAAGGTTGGAGATGCATAGTACAACCCCAAAAGATAAAAACCTTGGTTTGCTGTAATTCTGATAACCCAATTAAAAGCTGATTAGTGAAAACATAAATCACATTAATTAATTACTAAAACGCTGATTCTGATTTGCTCATACCCCAATAATGCAAGAAGAAAGAACTGAACCAGTAAAGAAAAGGTCAGAGGTGGTCTTTCCTTCCTGAAATTATAGCACACATGAGAAATTAAGGAACCAAACCAATAAACATGACACAATTAAGCAACAAAGTCACTCACTTCTCTAAGAAATAAGCAAAAGGAGCCAATAAAAGGAGGGCAATGATGTTTCTATAAACTGGGTAAACCACTTTACTGACACCAATGTTAAGTGCAACTCTGCTGACAATGTGAAATCCTGCAAAGCAGAATTGCAGGGCAAGCAATGCTAGTACAAGTTTCTTTTTCTCAGAAACAACAATTTCTCTTGCCATACTTTTATGTCTAATTGTGTTACCCTTTTTGCCTTGATTGATTCAAAAGTACAATCACATAGGAAGGATGGTACTTGCTTATATATAGATAGATCATCAAGAGGTGTTTATATTTGTAAAATAAATTTTTATACTGTATATATATTGGTTGAAGCATTTGGTGTCCAGAAAGCACATGCAAATGATAATTCATAATTGATAATACAAATATGATAATTATAAATATTTGCATGCAATCCCCCTTGTGTGATTAACTAAAATCTTATTATTTGAAGTTCCTTTTGGTGGGGAGACAGTGTTGAGGTATAGCATGTTGGACAGACAGTGGCCAACTTGACTTATTAATCTTTCAAATATTAATACATCATTTTCACTTGTTAACATGTTTGGTAGGATCATTGTCTCTTTTTGCCAATAAATTTTTATTTGTTTCCAAAAAGGAAGCTTTGTCTTTTGTACTTAGTTTAATGTCAAATGTTTAATAATAATAATTATATTTTCCCAAACACCCATTAATGGTTTGTTGGAACTCAGAGATCATGGTGTGCAGCATGATAAATTGTCTTAATAAAGATAATTCTCAATCCGTGCTCAATATGACGTGGTGGTAAAGAGTTTTTATTCAGTCTTATAAACATAAAAACTCAAACCAAATTTCAAATACTATGTTTTTTGGTGATCGTGAGGTTCATGCATTACTATGACTCAGTTGTTGTAGTTTTTTTAAGACACCTTTATATTTTATTTTATCTGCAATTATCTCTCTCTCTCCTATTGTCTTTTTTTTGTTAAATTGATTTAAAAATTTAAAGGAAGTTGACTTCAATGATCAAATTAATGATTGAACAGTACACCTAATTAGAATTAAAAACAGTAGTGATATGATTCAGTATAAAGTTTGTCTCTTGATAACTTGAAACTGTATCATCACTTATCTTGAAAGATCAAAATTTTGGTTATGGGACTCAGAGAAAGATTGTTTTAGCTTTGCCAAAATTAGTAAAACTTATAGCTGCATATCAATATATCATACATTGTAAGTGGAATCTGAACTCAAAATCTCTTATCATCTAAGTTAGTAATTACAATTAATTTAAGAGAATATATAAATTATAATGATTTTTAAGAAAGCAAAAATTTGGAATTAATGAGAATATTCCCTCTTAATTCTGGCTAGTATTCTATGATAAAATTTAAGTGGGATTCTTTCAATACAATCATTTAAGTATCATGGGGGTTGTCTCAATGTTTCAATCGCATTATTTGCTTTCACAGAATGTGTCACTCAAAACTTTAATTTATTTCAATTCATGAATATTTAAATGAACTAAAAATAAAATTTATTATAATTACAGAAATGTAATGTGAAATACATAGCAGAACTTAAATGTAAAATCAAATGGAGAGTGCTTCAAGAACTTCAGTATAAATCAGAATTCATAATTAACAAAAGTGAAACGTCAAAATATTTTAAAGAACTCTAGCAAAAGCTTAACAAACATTGTTTTAGGTAATTATTAATTCAAAAATAATGATGTTATATAAATCTTGTCATTAGAATTTAGAATAGTAGAGCATCTCTATCGTGCAAATATTATGTGTACAACCAATAATTCATCAACAACAAAGCCTTAGCAACTGATACATCAATACATGTTTCACCAATTCTAAACATTCGCAGCCTAACTCATCAAACACACTAGCATGCAAAACTGAGCAACTCATTTATAACAGACTAAAGCAACAACAAGCATGCATTTTGGGAAGAGAATACACCCTCCCCGCAACTGGTGATCATCCGGCAAGATATTCCTTTTGGGAAGAAAATTGGTTTCGTAATCACTTATGCTTAAAAACAATGACAATCGCAGTGCAGTTATCTTTGCAACGCCGCTCAAGAACTGCTTCCTTTACGAGACGGCGGCTCACAGCTGTAACAGATAAACCCTCCTGCAAATATATGTAAGCCTCTTTAAGCAAATCATTGAACACGAGAGAATTATAAATGGGCAATAACATAAGGAGATAGATCAGAATGCTTTCTACTTGATGATTAAGTACAAATTTTGTCGTGTGTTTATGAAATTATGAGAGAGCTGGTAGGGCCACATTGACCAGAAAGTTAAACAGTTACGGGGCCTTTTATCTGTCATCTGACCATTATGACATAGTTGATAACATCACTAGATGAAAAAGAACAAAGCCGAATAATCCCCAATTAGGTCACAGGTTAAGAGGATAAAAGTAATTCAACCTGAAGAAAGAACCAATAATCTAGAAAACAATAAGTTCCAAAAAGTCAAAATGTTTTTCCATTCTAACAAAAGAAAGTGAAAGTGTATTCTTACCTGCAATAATTTCTGAACAAAATCAACAGCATCACTTGGTCCAAACACCTAAGCCAAATACAGAATATTATTGTACAATAATAGCAGAACTTAAGACAGAAGACCAAATGAATATCTGACTTCTTATTACATGCATGGATATGTCAAAATTATTAACGGTAGACATACTCCCCATAGTCCATCACAACCAAGAATGATGAACTGCTCTCTGTCCGTAAGCTCGAAGGAATGAATGTCTGGAGTTGCAACAACGCCAAACTGCAATTCACAAACAAATTTCAGATTTATTACATAATGTAGCAACAATAAAAGAATATCATGAAAGTTTATTTCATAGCTAAATAGCTAATGTACTTGGAAAAGAAATAATAAAAAAATAACACCACAAAAAAATTCTTTTAGGCTTAATAAAAAAGGAAACATGATATTACAATGTCATTTAAACAGAGATGAGGACTAGAAACCTTTTTGAATTGGCGATCTCCAAAGGCCCTGGAAACTTCAAGTCGTCCCTGTAATCGTCCATTTGAACTCACGGTACCACCAGCCTGGATATAGGGGTTAGTAGATAATAAGGTTTCAGTTAAAACTACAGACAATAATATGACCAAATCAGTAATAATGCAACAGATTGAGAGGTTATGGTCTAAACGACCCCTCCTTTACCTATTAACTTATTTTATAGAGTTATCTTTGACATGCCTTTTTCTGGTTTTTTCAAAGGGGAGGAAATGAACAAACATATTATCCTGATTTGGCAGATATAAAGCAAAAATTCTGCAAGAAAACCTTTATCTTTTCTTCATAATTACTCTCTGCAAAGTTCAGAACAAAGACAAAGATCAACTTCATAGTTCAAGCGATAGAAACAGAGGATGCCAAACAGCTTGACATGACAAAGGAAATGTGAATATAGAATATAGAGCAAGACTGGAATTTTTGTCAGGCGAACACCCTTCAAAATTTAAATCTTAGAATCCTCAAACAAGAGAAGAACACTATCAGCCTTAATCACAACAATAAATATGAAGTTAACAAAATGAAGGTATAGTTTTCTGGAAGAAAAATCAACAAGCAAAAAATAAAGAAACTACTATGGGATAACAGTAAAAGTTATAATTCAACATAAACTGAGATCTCAGTGAAGATTAACATATACAACAATAATAAAGACATGGGGGAAGGATTCAATTCATTGTTAAGTCATCATACCTAAAAAGAAGGAAACAAAAGAAAAAGAAAAAGACAACAAACAAGCCATGTCAACCAAGTATTGCACTACACAGATTTGGCTAGGTAAAACTTGAATCTACTTGAGCACACCCTCAACTTCCTTTCACAACCAAACCCCTCTTTAGAGTTTGAACTACTACTCCAGCAAACAAGTTCTCAACTGGCAAGCATGCTGTTTACAGTGGCGTGGACCTTTAAGTAATCAATTCCACTATAATAGATATACACATTAGTTTAGTGCATTATTTCAAATTAAATTTTCACAAAAGTAATGCTTAAGAAAGAAGCAAAGTGGATTATCATTTGCAAGATGCTTTGTGTGTATGTATCCTCACCTTCTGAATGCGAGAACGTTCCTGTGGGTAGATGGCTTTGTGTTCCCTCGTCACCACAATAGCCTTCAATGAATTTGATCCTTCCAGATTATTCCGGGATCCATCAGCAACAGATGATCTTGCTACCACTGCTTTCGTATCACCAATGTTAGCAACAAAAACCTAGAAACAAGGAGCAGCAGATCAAATAAACGTTCAGGTCAGATATAAAAGAAAAAAATGATCAAAAGCATAACCCAAAAGTAAATTAGTGCGAGTTACAACAGCTTGAACTTATATTAAGCACACAGTTTGATTGATCTTGATCCTAAGATATAAATCTTGAAGCTCAGTAAATGAACCTCAACAACCCAAACCACCAACCACAAACTTCATTCCAGAAAAACCAAGAGAAAGGGAGATTCCTTCTACATGTTTCATTCACTATAAAGAAAGTTGATGGAACATGCTCCATGCAGTTGATAAGCACGATATACAACAAAAAAAACAATTTGGTCTGTGCACTTTAACTGAATTTTCAAGTTCAGATATTTGAAATATTCATTTGACAAAAGACTTTTAGTAGTAGCAAACTTACAGTTCGTCCAAGTACCCAGACGCATACAGCCGTTGCACCATCCTGCCACCCCCCTGAGAAGAGCATATATATTAACATATAAATGTGAAACCTTGTTTTCTAGTATTTGAAAAATCAGAATAAACAGAAAGAAGATGTAAAGAGTTGAAGATTCAACAGTCGAATTTACCTGAAGCACTTTCTTGAAGAAGAGATTCATCTGTTTTCCGAAAACCTACATTGCATAAATAAAAAGATCAAATATAAAAAACTTGACACTATTGACATTGCGATAATTAAGGAAACAAGGACAAGAAAATTGAACGAGTACCATCAAGTATGGCCTTTTTGGCAGCTTTAACATCCAACTGCAACATCACATAGCGATAATTAGACATAAACCAAGAACAACACCACACAAAAGACTAATTCTAATCGAAGTCAGACACTATAGGTGTTCGATTAAGAAAGCAGCATTACACAAGAGTATAAATCAGACGAAAACAAAGTTAATACCATAATTGAGAACAGTAAAAACACAGAATAGTTAAAGAACAATCCGCCACCAACACGAATAAAACGAACTTAGGCTGTGCTGTCTCTCCACAAATTAAACATGTTTTCTTCAAAAGCAACTATTTGGTATAACATAACTCCATGATAGTAGAATTAAGGTTTTTTAGCGAACCGAAAAGACAAAAAATTGAAGGCGAAAAGCTGAGGTATAATGAAGGTGAACATAAAACTAGACTAAAAGCAAACACACCAACTCACGTGGTAAGCCAGCAGAGACAACATTGGCGTGTAACTTCTTCTGAGCATACTCTGCAGCCAAACGACCTCCGTGTCCATCATATATCGCAAAATGCGCACATCTATTTACAAAAACAAAAACATATGAAATTCCACACAACTCGAATGTTATTGAATAATTTGAAAAGGAAAAAAGAAAACCTCAAATTCGGAGGAGAATCGGCGCGAGCATCGACCATGACGACCCAGGCGTCCTCCATTGAGTGTCTGGAGCCCTTGTCTTCGGCGGCATCAGCTTCGATTTCGAAGACGTCAATTTTCTTTGTGTTCAAGAAGACCTCGGTTTTTTCGTCGTTTTCGACTCTTGATTTCTTGGTCGCTGAATTGGTTGCGTTAGAGTCATCGAAATCGATTTCGCGCTTGTGCTGGTTCTGGTTCTCGCTCATTTTTTTTTTTGTTTTTGGGGTGAATAAAGAGCGAGTGAGTAATCAGCTTCTCTTACGAAACTCACATGCCAATTTGCCAACAGATGGGAGTTACAGACAACCTGAGCTTGGAATTACAGTGTTTGCAAACAGGGGAAATGTAGATCCTGACCAGGTTAAAGCCCAACTTTAACCTTCACACTTTTTTCTTCCTCTTTAGCAAGGATGAAAATATCCATGTTGACGAATATGTCCATGTTACGATTCGATGGAAATATCAATATCGACGGATATTGATGTAAAATTTACAAAAGGTCCAAAAATCTGGTTAAAAATATTAAATTTTTTAATGAAACTTGAAAAAATATTAAAATAATAAATAATCTAATAAATAAAAAACTCATCTCCTTTAGAATATATAATATATCTCACAACTATATGGTATAAATATGAATATAATGCACACGAGCATACGAGCAGTATAAAATTGAAAAAAAATATATGAATATAATGCACACGATCAGTTTATCGTACATGTATTGTTTGATCTCGATAGGTCCCAAAAGTCCTATTATAATAGTTCATGTAATACTTCAAAAAAATAATATATATATATACCAAAAAGAAGACATAGGTGGTTCAAACATAATGTGACTACCATCTTGATTTATACAATATTAATAATTTAATACCATGTCATAAAATTTAAACGGTTTTATTTATAATCACGAACATACCACATATAGAGCCGTAGAGCTATGTGAGGATGAACTTTCAGAATAATAATACAAATTCTTGACCATATATATGTCGGTATGGATATTTTCATCCTTGGTTGCCATTTGCCATAATGATTAAGCATTTAGTCATAGCTTAAAAAATTATATTTTATGTTCATTCCATACTCAATTTTCATGTCATGGAAATATATTACATCAAATTTTAAAAAAATAAAAACAAAAATGTAGATAAAAACATTAGGGAATATATTAATTTTTCATTTTACATTGATGGAAATATCACTGATATTTCATGGAAATATCGTGGATATGAAATATCAGTGATATTTCACGGATATATCCGTGATATTATGTAAAAATACATTATAAGTCCACCCATGTGGATATTTTACGGATATATCGCAGATATTTCCTAGATATTTTACAGAAAAGATATTATACCTCATATATATACATATTGGTGCTCTTAAATTATGGAAATATCGATAGACATATCGTGAAAGTTGTGTGTTACAATCTCAAATGTGAGCATGAGCTGTTGTCTATGCAAAGGGCTTGGTGTGAGTGTCATCAAGCTAAACCAAGGTGCATGTTGGATGGGCATGATCTTAGGGCAGCATGTATGATGTGTGTTAGCTTGGATGGGCTAACAGTGTGTAACAACAAAGGGCAACGTTGGTTGTATGGCCTGTGCTTCGATGGGTTGGCTTGTGGCTTATCAGTGTGCAGTAAAACAAGCAAGGTAGTGTGCTGTGTGCGTTATGTGTTGGACGCCAAGTTCTGCGTAATGGGGCTGTTTATAGGCAGTGTGTGTAGCAAACTGTGTTATGAATTGTAGGCTGTTATGCATATGAGTGGAGCGTTCAATTATGCACACATGTTGGGCAAACATGTGTGGTGTGCATGTGCAAAACAGTTATTGGTTGACATGTTATTAGACATATGGAAAACCTAGATTCTGATATGGGTGGCAATTACCTTCAAAAAGCTGTTGTTGTTGTGTACATTATATATAATGAATGTTATGTATTTTTGCAGAGATATTAGATTTGTGATAATCTTGCAAGCATTGTAAAGTGTTTTCGATTATTGTTAATAAATGATTAGGTTGGGATTGGTTCCCATAAAGCTTTGTGTTCTTACTTCTACCTTTCTATGCATGTATGTGTTGTGAGAATAGGCTTGTTGTCTGCATGTTGTGTGCTTAATCTATGCAGTGCTTGTGTGTGCAAACTCGGGTTGGGTGACTAATTGTTGCGGATTGGGAAACACTAAAAATAGTGCACTTGTGTGTGACTGTATGGGCAGATTGGCTGATTGGACAGAATTTCAGCGCTTACATGAAGTAAAAATTCATAGGCAGATTTATTGGTGTAACATTGGTATCAGAGCTTCTAGTTGATGCGAATTCTTATTAATTTTTGGCTAACATGTGGAAAACCTAGATTCTGATATGGGTGGCAGTTATGTGTCAATTACCTTTAGATAGTTGTTGTGTACATTATATACATTGAATGTTATGTATTTTTGCAGAGATATCAGATGTGTGATAATCGTGCAAGTATTGTAAAGTGTTCCTGATTATTGTTAATAAATGATTGGGTTGGGATTGGTTCCCGTAAAGCATTATATTCTTATTTCTATCTTTCTATGCATGTTTGTGTTGTGGGAATAGGCTTGATGTGTGCTTGGTGTGTGCATGTTGTATGCTTGTTGTGTGCTTGATCTTTGCAGTGCTTGTGTGCAAACTCGAGCTAGGTGATTGAGTGTTGCGAGGATCGGAAAACACTAAAAACAACGCACTTGTATGTGACTGTGTGGGTAGATTGGTTGGCTGGACAGAGTTTCAACACTTACATGAAGTAAAAATTCATAGGTATAATTTGTTTGTGTAACACTGTGGATATTTTATACTAGGGATATTATTAATTTGCCCATTGACGTTTGCATCAACATCGTTTTACCCCTTTTAGTTTTAGAATTAGCCATTTTCCCCCTACCGTTATTCAGCAGTTAAAAAGGATGGTTCGACTATTAAATTTAAGGGTAGTTTGGTAAATTGAGAAAGCAAATTAGGTATTTTAATAAAATAATATATTTTCCCATTTAAGAATTAAAAAATTCTCTCTCTCTCTCTCGATCAACACACCAGCCCACCATCTCTGATTTGCTTTCTCAGAAATCAGACATTTCAATCTCAAACACAATTGCTTTCTGAAACTAATATATTTTCAATAAACTAATATATTTCAATCTCTCTCACTCGATCACCACACCAGTCCACCATCTCCTTCGCCCATCGCCCCGCCAAACCCGGAATCCCCTCCCACCACCAAATTGAACCACCAGGAACAAAACCTAGATTCTCTCTCTCTCTATCTATCTATCTTCGCGATCTAGCCACAAACAAAACCAAAAATCATCAAGAACAAACTAAATCGAAACAAAAACCCATCAGAATCCTCTCTTTAAAACAAACACCCACCGAAACACAGAGAGAAGCCATGAATTGATCTCGTTGCCGCGATTCACACTCAACCCGAATCAATCCCGTCGCCATCACGATTCATATCGCAAATCGTAGAATGGTGGTGTCTGATACTCTGATGTGTAGATCGAGAGAGAGAGAGAGAGAGAGAGAGAGAGATTACAGGAGAGGGATGATGGGGTTTGAGAGAGATGGTGATGTCTGGTGATGCAGGAGAGAGATGGTGGGGTATGAGAATTAAGAGAGATGGTGGTGTTTGGTGAGTGGTGAGTGGTGAGAGAGAGAATGAGATGTTGATCGAGTGAGAGGAGAGAGAATTTTTTTTTAATTTTTAAATGGGAAAATATATTAGTTTATTGAAATATCTGATTTGCTTTCCCAATTTACCAAACTACCCTTGAACTTAACGGTCAAACATCCTTTTTAGTTTTTAACGGCCGGATAACGGTAAGGGGGAAAATGGCTAATTCTGAAATTAGAGGGTGTAAAACGATGTTGATCCAATTGTCAGGGGGCATTAATAATATCACTTTAAACTATGATCTTTATGGCCGAATACATGTTTGGACCAAACTTGGCAATTTAAATCTTGACACTAAATCATGATGACAATTTAAGCTAGGTATCGTGTTTAAGTTTGAACACAATTTCTTTGTATTTTGGTTGATTCGTACAGACTCGTTAAACTTATTGTGTTGGAAGCTAAAACTCAAAACATGTATCAAAATAAGTGAAAATTGTCAAAAATGACCACATATATTATAGGAAATTCGTTTTTAACCACAAATGAAATTTTAATTGTTAATAACCACTTTTTTGAGAAATTACTAGAAAGCCCTCATATAAAAACCATCCACAAACCCACTCTCTCTCTTTTCCTCTCTTTCTCTTTCTCTTTCTCTCTCCTCTGCTCTCTCTCCCCGATCTCCCTTTCTCTCTCTCTCTTTCCATGGAAGTCGTCGCACCATCGTCGTCAAACATCGCTGGAAGTCTTCGCGCCGTCGTCGTCAAGCGTCTGGGCTGCGCCGAACGTCATCGCGAAGCTCCACGAACCAGCGGCGCCGTGGTTCGTCAAGCACGGCACTGCTGGTTCTTGAAGCTCGCGACGACGTCCGGCACAGCCCAGGTGGTCGATGACGACGTCCCGCGACGGGCGATGACCAGGCGACGACGTCTCCAGCAGACGTGCTTCCCCTTCGCTGGCTGTGACCTGCAGAAAAAAGAAAAACCTAAAAAAAAAAAAAAAACCTAATTTGGTGAATTAGGGATTTGGGGAAGAAGGGGATAATGAAAATTGGGCATGATTTCAAGTTTCACATATTTTCATTTTAGTCATGATTTCAAGTTTCAACATTCAAGTTTTTAGCCATGATTTTAAGTTTGAGGTTTTTTATAAAAAAAACTAATTTCAGGGGCACTCATGTAATTTACGGACATACACTGAATTTTTTTTAAAAAAGTGGTTATTAACAATTAAAGTTTCAAAAGTGGTTACTAACAAAAGTTTAATGTTTCATATGGTTAGATTTAGTTTTCTCTCTCAAAATAATGAGTTAAGCATTACAACCAATTAACTTGATAATTCTTAATTTTATCAATTTATCTATATAATATATTAAAACTTAATTACTTAAAAACTAATTTAACTTAAATACACAACTATTATTCGCTAAACCAATTTTTTTTTTTTAAAAACAAAATTAATTATAATATTAACTCCATCCAAAATATATTTAAAAAGTAAATCTCATAAAAAGTTAACACAATTTTCTCAAATAAACCACCTACATCAAAACTAATCATGCTGAACTCAACTCATTTCTTTAATGGGTTTAATGTGTTGGACCCAATAATGACTCAAATCCAGTAAAGTCCAACCTAAACTCCCTAATTTTGTGCTGTGTCACTGGATCCAATCGACAATTACAACATCTATTCGGTGACGTGATACAAACATGACGCGAAATTAATGGGTTTGGATT
Organism: Acer yangbiense; assembly: GCA_008009225.1. Classification (NCBI taxonomy): domain Eukaryota; kingdom Viridiplantae; phylum Streptophyta; class Magnoliopsida; order Sapindales; family Sapindaceae; genus Acer; species Acer yangbiense. The sequence continues at coordinate 16,473,796 of CM017771.1, forward strand.
GGACCTTATTAGGGTTGAGTCATTATTAGGTCAACATGTTGAACTTGTTACATAAACGAGTCATGTTTAGGTTTAGCTCCTTTTAATATGTTAACCCATTTAATATTAGAGTAATGCTACACATCCCACCTACAATCCCACCATTTTCATCCCAACACATCTGGTAGATGAGTTGTCATTTGATGAGTGAATACATATTAATTGTTGAGTGGATACATGTGTAAGTGAGATAAATTACAATTAATGTGTATTCACTTATCGAGTGACACCTCAACTGCCACATGTATTGGGATGAAAAAAGTGGGATTATAGGTGGGATGTTTAGTATTACTCGTAATACTATTATTATCATACTTTATTTGAGATTAATAATGTGTTAATTTTTATTGAGATTTTTGTTTTAAATTAATTTTGTAAGGATATTATACTATAATTGATCATTTTTACTAGTTGAATGGATTTACAAAATTCAAACGGTGTAATTAAGTTAAATGAGTTTTAATTTTTTTGACAAATTAAATTAGTAAATCGACAAACTCAAAATTATTAATTTGTTAATTTAATGGGTTGTATTTGAGTTTTAATTTATGACATGATAAATTTAACTAGTTGTATTCCGATAAAGAAAAGGGATAATTACTTAGGTGACCACACATTTGGTCATGCATTATCAAAATGACCATTAAATGGGAAATTCAGTTCAAAATATCTAATTATTGGCGAATAGTATGACGTAAATAGCCATTCGTAGGGAAAATTATCCTAGTAGCCACTCATTTGGTTGGGCGCTACCCTAGTAGCCACCCATTTTAATTTCGTAAATAGAATTAATTAATAAAAAATTTAAAAATATTTATGGCAATTTTTTTTTCAAAGTACTTTTTAATATTTATTTATGATCTAAAAGTTATTATTTTAAGAAATTATTTTTTTTTATTATTAGAATAATTTTTATTATATTTTCTTTTTTATTAAGTTTATTTAAAGGATTTAAATTGTTATATTTGATTTAAATAAAGTCAATTAATGTTAAGAGATGTTTTGCTGATTGTTGAAACAAGAAGGTTTTATATCGCATTGTATCAAAGGTTAGAAGGTGATTTACAATACGAGAGAAAACCAAAACTAGCTATCTAAAACATTAAACTTTTGTTTATAACCACTTTTAAAATTTTAATTGTTAATAACCACTTTTTAAAGAAATTACCTCAATACCCATATATAAAAGCCCTAAAAACCAAAAACAACAGCAGTGGAGATTACAAATTGGAACGAGAAATAGAGAAGAGAGAGGAAGAGTCGTTGTTGCCGAGAGAGAAGAGAGAAAAGAAGCAGTGTCGCCGGGAGAGAAGAGGGTGTCGTCATCATCGCCGGAGCAGCCGAAAGAGAAGAGGTTGCTGTCACAGCCTGGAGACGAACCCACCATTCGTTGGAGACGAACCCACCATTTGTTGGAGACAAACCCACCATTCTCTTCTCACTTAACATTTTATTGCGATTTCATGTTAAAAACATGTTTATGGAATAATAAATGTTGAAATGTATCAATTTTGGGGGTTGATTGGGTTGAGGTCTGGTATTTTGGATGATTTGGGACTGGATGTTGGAGTTTGGTTTGAAAAAAAACACTTGAAATCGTGAAATCTTCGACAAACTTGAAATGTTTTGCAAAAACTTGAAATCATGCTTTAAATCTCTGTCAAGATTTCAAGTTTTCACATAAGATTTCAAGTTTTCGAACCAGTGAAACTTGAAATCTTCTGAAAAAAAATTTGATTCAAGTCTTACCCAAAAACTTGAAATCTTACCCAGAAACTTGTCAACATTTCAAGTTTTTACATAAGATTTCAAGTTTTCAAACCAGTGAACTTGAAATCTTATAAAAAAAACCTTAAAACTTTATTTAATTCGATTCTTCACAAAAAAACACAAGAGTGATGCAATAACGCTAAACTCATGTTAAAGTCACTGTTTTTAACTTAATTAATGAACAAATGAAAGATATTTACACACCAAATACCGATTTAGAGCAAATCAATTTTTTTTTTCAAGTTTTCACTTCTTTAAATCTTAACGTGATTCCGAAATCAAACCATCCTCTAGTTAGTCGATTTGTAGGAATAACAATGGTTCGATCATTGGTGTTCGATTTGTAGGAAGAGGAACAATGATCGAAAACAAAAGTGAAGAAGAATGAGTAAAGAAGAAGGAAGAATACGGTCAAGAAAAGAGAAAAGAAAAGACAAGGTAAAAGAATAAGAAAATTAAATAGAAAATTTAATTTGGGGGCATCTTGGTAATTTATGGACACCGACTGGATTTTTTTTCAAAACATAGTTATTAATAATTAAAGTTTCGTATGTGGTTAAAAACGAATTTTCCATATTTAGAGTGGTTATTTTTGGCAATTTCCACTTACACAATTATCCCTGGCTATTTTGTTTTGTCCTATCTGGCAACAACAAATAACCTTGACAATCTCTGCGTTCGCTAAAGGGAGTTCTTTCTACGCGCCAATATTTCCGTTCGCGTTACCATCACGCCCCTAGATATCGCGTCTATAGACAACCTACGTGCATCAATAACAATTTAAAATTCTCCTTGCAAAAAACTAACCAGTACATTTTTTTTTTGTGAAACCCTAACTGCAACTGAAACAGAACAAACCCTCTTCTTCACGTATCTACAAACCTGAAAATAAAAAAAAAAAAAAAAACCCTAATTTTCTTCGCAATTCCCATTTTCTCCCTAAAAAATTGTTCATTTCCACAAATGTTCATCTAGAATCCTAGCTTACACCGAATTCCCCCAGTCTATCACCTCACTATGGCTTCCGGTGATCGCCGGGACGATCCTCCGGCGGCCGGAGATATAAAGAACGGCGTTGCTTCAGGAGATACGATCCAGAAGCAGCTTCCGCAGCCGCATCCGGCGTTGGCGCCGCCGATTCAGAGTCAGAGGCTGAGGCTCAATCCTAACAAGGACCACAAGCCGGAGAGCTACGAGGATCTGCAACTGGACTACAGTCCATCGATTTTCAGCTCGTTGGAGAGGTACCTGCCTCCTACCATGCTCGGCATGAACAGAGACGAGAAGGCGAAGTTCATGAGAGAAATTCTGTTGAAGTACTTACCCAATGGAGAGAGGAGCAGAGTACGTGAATGTTTGAATTTGTGTTATTTTTTTCCCGATTTCGGTCTCGTTTTGTTATTGTTGCTGCAACCGGTTGGAAAATTTTCTAAAATGGTATTGGATTTTCTTGGAGTCTCTTCAATGTTTATCTATTTTAATTTAGGAAATTAAAGAGAGGATATAATTGTATGCAAATTAAGTGATTCTGGTTAGGGAATTAGGGTTTTTCGCTTTGGTTCGTGTTTCATTTCTAACGGGCATTTGGGTGGAATGACTAATGACAAAATTGCCCTTGAGCTCTGGTTGTATGGGGAAAATGGGTTTTTTCTGTTTCAGAAAGTGATGTAATTTAGTTTGAACTAGATTAAGTATATAGTTTAATACGAGAGCAGCTTCAATACACTTGGGCGGATACGCCTGGGCCAGTACCATCATGCCATGTGGCATCGGTGTCTCATGTGATTGGATACTCACATCAATATGCCTGGACCATCGAAGAATCTCTCATTAGCGACATATATGGTGTTATAAATATACCATATTAGGTGCAATGAAGTTGCTAGTTTAAGAGTGAAACTTACGAATATAGCATGACATTTTCCAGCCTGGCGGCCGAGTCACTATTTGAACGTTCTTCGAAAAACTCACCATGATTTGATTTTTACTATGTTGATATTTTGATGCAATTCTAAAACATGTGTGTGTAAATGAAACACAAACTCAATTTTGATTATAGATATATAATCTATGTAAATATTTTAGTAATTTAAGTTTTGGTCTACACTCTCAACTTGAATGAATGTAACCACTTTAGACACCGAAGCTAGCTAGCTCTACTGTAAAAATCTGAGCTTTAAATTAGATTCAAAAGTGTTGTTGTTGGGCTTAAAAGTTGACTGAAATCAAATTATCGATGGCATCTTAGTATGATATTTGACCCAATTTAGCATAGGCTTTTACTTGGCATTTTGACTGCACATTATCTTCTTTGCCATTCTGCATAGTTCAGCTGTATTGCTATAGTGTATTAGTGTGTTATCTTAAAACCTACATCAACAGTCTTTTTGGCATTCTCTTGTCCTTGGTACACCTTTATTTTTCTTCAATGACATTGCTCTTACAGGTACCTCCACCTTGTGCATCTAATTAAAATATTATAGGTTTGAACTCTTAAAATTATTTCTAGCTTTTCTTGCCTTGGCAATCAAGTTTATGCATTGCATTGGAGCATATTATTTGTTATCATTAACAATAAATATCTGTGCCAATTTTTTGGTTTTTGACCAATATCTGTGCTAATTTTGATTCAACTTTTTGTGCATTTGTTTTATTTTAATGAAGAGGATCACAGTCCTTTAAAAGCACTATATAATTTTATTTTGCATTGTCTTGTCTTAGTCTCATAGACATAGAGAATACAGGCAGAAGATAATATCAAATTATCAGGTACTACACATGTTAACTCCTGGTTCAGTTTTTCCCTTTTCCTTTCACTTGTTGTAGGGAAGGAGATATATTGATTACCACTAGTTGTCATCTGTCTGCAGCCTCTACATCGAGAGTTATACTCTATGCATCCTGCAGCCTTCTTTGTCCCTTCATTTCTCAAAGCAATCAGTGGTAACACAGAGCAAAGTTTTAGAAGTGTAATCGCAGAACCCTCTCCTGGCGTGTTTACTTTTGAGATGCTTCAGCCACACTTTTGCGAGTTAATGGTAACAGAGGTAAGAGTATATCGGTCTGCTTCTAGTCTTCACTCTTCAATGGTAGATATGTTGCTTTTGTGTACTTCTGTATACATTTTCTCCTATAATGTTATTTTGATTGTGTAGGTGGAGAATTTTGAAAATTGGGTTAATGAAACAAAAATCCGAATTATGCGACCAAATACAATGAATAAATATGGTGCCGTACTTGATGATTTTGGTCTAGAAACCATGCTTGACAGACTTATGGAGGGTTTTATTCGTCCGTTGTCTAAAGGTGATGAATACATGCTCGTAACAGATCTGCCAATTTCATTACTTAACAATAAGATATTAGCAGTCACTATACAAAGGTTTTCCTACAACTAACAGGTCAACTTCTTGCTGTACAGTTTTCTTTGCTGAAGTTGGTGGGTCAACTCTGGACTCCCATCATGGTTTTGTTGTTGAATATGGTAAAGATAGGGATGTTGATTTGGGTAGGTTCTTTCTTTTATTCATTGCTTTTGAAGTTATACTTCTACCAAATTAGTTCACTAGGTTTTTGTTACATGCACTAATGATTTATATAATACCTTATAGGGGTTTGGAATAAGGTATAGCATTACGCTGAGACACCTAAATATGATCATTAAGGGATGTCGTAGTTATGTCGGTTGTGTAATTTCTACTCATTGCTTAAATGTGCATTCAATTGCAGTACAATTGGTATGCAATGAAATTTTTGGCTGGTTTCAAGATTAAATTATAAGATTATATCATATTATATTAACTGTTGTTGATATTATTTAAAATTCTGATTTTTATATCTATTAACCTCTTTATAACCGAAGTTGGCTGCTCATGGATCATCCTTGTCAAAAATTTCAAATATAATTTTGTAACATTAGTGTAGTGAGACCAAAATGTTCAATTTAGCAATACATATATACTCCTTTACTTTTATATCAGTTCAATCAAAGCCATGTCTAAATATAAAAATGTTATATTTTTAGGCTTTCATGTGGATGACTCAGAAGTAACTCTGAATGTATGCTTGGGTAAGCAATTTTCTGGTGGAGAATTATTTTTTCGAGGAATGCGATGCGAAAAACATGTAAATACAGGAAGTCAGTCAGAGGTATGTTACCTTTTGAGGTGTAATTATTATTCTTATTTTTTTTTTATTTTCATCAGAAACGAAATTTATTCAGAAAAAAAGAAGTTGCAATCTACAAGGGGAAGGTGAACAATAGGGTTGATGTAAGCTAAATCATATAAGCTTTACATTATGACTGGGCAAGTTTAAGGGTACCAGATAAAATTGTTGAATGCCACTGTTAAATTTTAATTTTAATTAATTATATTTATATAATATTCTGGTTAACTAAGATTAAGGAATTACATAAATATGTGTAATGATGACATCTGAAATGCATGTTGTCTATTAATGTTGGTGATATCGTAACTGTTTTAATTTCAGGGGTTCAATGAGTGTTTGCTGTCTTAATCTGATAAAAGTTATTGAATGACACTTGAAATTTTTAGATAGTTTATTAATCAGTATTCATTGGGTTCATCTTATTAATGCTTTCAATCATAAAAGCAAAGCAGCTCTTTTTACAATAATAGGAAAGCAGAAAAATATATCATTGCGTTACACCTAAAACAATCTCATTCTTTTTTATACTTTTGTTTCTTTGTTTTTTCTTCTATGTTTTTTATTTTTTCATGTTATTTATGCCTGCCTGTTGCTGTGTGCTCATGAATATGTGTGCATACAGATAAGTTAATAAGAGCACTATATGATTTGATTGTACAATTATTTGACTAATAATTTCCTGAATGTAGGAGATCTTTGATTATTGTCATGTCCCTGGGCGAGCTGTGCTTCATCGTGGTCGCCACCGCCATGGTGCTAGAGCTACAACATCTGGTCATAGGATTAATCTACTTTTATGGTGCAGAAGGTAGTTGTTTCTTTCCTTCGTTGCTAGCTATATGCTTCAAGTACTTCCTAGTCCTGCTGACTTCACAAAATATGTAAATTGATTCATTTAGAAACGTATTGAATAATCTGATAGCAAATTTGATCAAAGAGGAGTGCTAGATGCACTCTCTCAACCCACTCTCTCAACACACTCTCTGTTCATATGATGACACATGTACAACATTAACTTTTTCACATTAAATTTGTAGCTTTTATAAATGACCTCATTTTTCATTTTATTTACAATACAAACCAACAACTTATTTCCTAGATTGTCCTTTTCCTTTAACTTTAACATTGCTATATTTTCAAGACTCTACAACTTCTTTTATTTCTTGAGTGTACGATCCCAAATTGAATTGCTCTGATATTTCTTTTCACCAAATTTTCATTACCAAACACTAGCTAATTTGATGGTTGTTGTATAGAATAAATAAATAGTAGTTAAATAGTTTAAAATATATTATAAAAAATTCATATAAATCGAAATTCATTATTTTAATTTTTAACATATGAGGAGAAGAACGTGAACCCTAGTCACCCTTATTGGGTCTGCTCTAATTGTATGTGTTTGAGACAAAATCTTTACCTTTCAAGATTTAGAAAATGAAAGATTTTTTTTTTCTCTCTATGTGATTAAACAAAAAAAAAAAAAAGAATCTGGTTAGAACAAATTAAATCAAGTTAAAGCAAATCAATTTTAAATTAAAAGATAACAAATATGTAAGTATCTACTTAACAACAAATTTTTTCTTTATTTTTTATTTTTAATTTAGATATAAACATTAAGTTTTACTGATCTTACCTTATAAATTTTTTATAATATATTTTAAAATTATTTAACTCTAATTTGTTTTACTATATACAACAACCATCAAGTTAGCCAGTGATGTAAAAAAAATTGTTTAAGTAAATTTGGCAAAAAAGAAACAGATATATGAGCAATACATATATTTAAAATAAAAAATAAAAATAAAAAAACCGATATTAAATGACAATATGTTAAAGTTAAAGAAGAAGGGCAATTTAGGAAATAAGTTGTTTGTTTGCATTGTAAATAAAATGAAAAAGGAGGCCATTTATTAAAGGCTACAAATTTAATGTGAAGAAATTAATGATGTCCATGTGTCAGCACATGAACAGAGAGTGGGTTGGGAGAGTGGATTGAGAGAGTGTATCTAGTACTCCTCTTGATCAAATATATGATTTTTCCGTAACGGGCATTTGGTGTAATTAATTTTCAATTTACAGTTATCACCCCTATTCCCCTTAAACCAGGAGCATTTTCATTACTGCTATTGGAGAAGGATCTTAGTCTTGTTGTAACATTTGACATTTAGTCTTGTCTGCTGCACTTCAACCAGACATGATTTGCCTCGTAACAAAGATGCAATGGTGGCAGATATTCTCGAACTACAGTCCCTTGTGAGTTGGGAGATCTTAATATTTTAACTAAAATCATTTTGGAAACCCTTTTAACCTAAACAAGTGATATTTGAAAGGGTTGTCTGGATTGCTCTGGTTTGAAGTTGCATTTAAATCATAATATTTAAATCAATCATTTTGGAGTCCCTTTTAGCCTAAACAAGTGATATTTGAAAGGGTCATTTGGATTGCTCTGGTTTGGGGTTGCATTTAGGCTGAATTCTTCTTTTAATTTAAGTCAACTAGTTTGACAATGTGGGTGCAACTCTTCATTTGAATTTTGATCCGTGAAGTGAGATTGTGTGAATAAACTGTTGCTCACTTAAATTGATAAGTAAATGGTAATTTTGTAGCATTTTGGAATGTAGGTATATTACATATTTTGTTTAATTAATTAACATTTTTGGTTGTTCCCAAATTTGATGGGAAGATGACCTCTTTAATGTATGCTGTGCTATGTATAGACTGGCAACCTGTATACATACATACATGATATGTGTCTCATTTCTATGTAGTGTGTGTGTGTGTGTGTTGCTCACTTAAATTGATAAGTAAATGGTAATTTTGTAGTATTTTGAAATGTAGGTAAATTACATATTTTGTTTAATTATTTAACGTTTTTGGTTCCCAAATCTGATTGGAAGATGACCTCTTTAATGTATGTTGTGCTATGTATAGACCGGCAACCTGTATTCATACATACGTGCTATGTGTGTCTTGTTTCTATGGTGTGTGGTCTGAAGAGCTAATGAACATTGAGTTCAACTGAGTCATCATTTTGCAAAAAATATTGAGTTCAAATAGGTTCCTATTTCATCATTTGCCTTACAACCGTGGGGATACATTTAGTCAAGTTTGTGAGTAGGAGTAGAGGGCAAACCAGATATGTGGCGTTGTGGAGTGTGTACAGGTTCTAACTTCTTCTATGTGGTATTGAAGATTAAAGAGAAATATTAGGGTCAGCATACTTGTCTATTTCTTAACTATTTAAGTTATTTTGTTAAACTGTTTTTAGAGTTTGTAAGGTGTAACAGGTACCCACAACAGTAACACTTCATGGAATTTTTGCTGCATTTTAATTCTTTGTCTTTCTGCAGCTGTTTCGTCTTCCTTTTTTTGTAACCTTTTATATTGAACTTGTCATGAATATACAATTAGAAGTTCCATTCCCTTTTATTTGCTGAAAACTTCATTTATGTTTTCCTCTTCAGTTCGGTCTTCAGGGAGATGAAAAAGTATCAAAAAGATTTCTCTAGCTGGTGTGGAGAGTGCTCACGTGCAAAGAAAGAAAGGCAACGGGTTTCAATTGTTGCTGCCAAATCGGTAAAGAACTTTGTCATTGTATGCATACGCATGTATGATATATCATATATACGTGGAACTCATGCACATGGCAGTGTAGGTCTTTTGCTTAAGCTAAATATGACCAGTTAGTTAATTTATTGAATCAAACTAGGGATGTGCTCCTTTCTTATATTGAAATTAATGACTAAATAATTGAATCATTTACCCTATCACACAATGTGCTTATTACAGAAGTCATTCGTGCAGTCTTGCAACCAAAGGATAGATCTTTCATAGCCGAAAATATAATTGAAAATGTTGAAGAAAATTGACTAGTTTAAGATCAGAATGTGTGTTTGAGTAATGTCTGACTGGAAAAACGGAAGAAACACGAATATTAATAACAGTGTGGAAAGTATCCCCTCTTTTACATTGTTGCACTTGTATAAAAAATACCAAGATATGATTGAAAAAACTACTAATACATGTTATTTATATGATTTGTTCTCGTGCAGGAGTTGCTCAAGATTGAAGGCGGGTTGCTCAAGAGTGAAGGTGAATCTACAACGTGAACTGTTAGGGTTGTAACTTGTGCTTGATGATTGTAAAATATGTTGCTCTAATCATCATAACTCTCATATGCCAAACCAGGGGGATTTTTAACCTGGAAGAGGTTGGTTTTGTGCTTCATAGACCTAAAAAATAGGTGTATGTAAAAATTATATCAAGTAGATGGGATAATTTATTGTGCAGCAGCATGTGTGAAATTTTTGTAAAAAAAAAAAAAAAAACTAGTGCCTAACTGCCAATCTGATCACTATTGAAACGTATTAGCATTACAGTTGGTGGGGGGAATTTGGGTTGTTTAGGAAATCAATGCCAATAATTCTGTAACTTTCTATAAACATGGCAGCAACTAAATCCTGTCTTTTATTTCTATTGGTTTAGGTCATTTTTTTTTTCTTTTTTATTGTTATTTTTCATTTAATAATATTTTTTCTTTTAAACTATTAAAAGTGGGGAGTCGAGCGACTCGAACACATGATTTCATTGATGTGTTGTCTATTTTATAATCTTTATTTGTATAATTTTCGGGTTATTGGCACAAATGCCTCTTGAAATATACGCGAAATCGTATGTTGTCCCCTAAATGTCCTTTTTAGGCATTAAACTCCATAAACTATCACTTATTGGTAAAACTTGATTGAATGAAAACAGAATCCACTTTCTGTACACCTCGTCATGTGCGCCTCACGTGTGTTTTTAAGTAACGACAAAATTGGAATTAAAAAAAAAAAAAATACTAGATCTCCATCTAATATATATATATTTTAAAAAAATTAAATTAAATTTGAAGATATGAGGTACAGGTGGCCCCCGGTGGGGTCTTAAGGGTAAGGATAGGAAATGGTGCTTGAGGTTCCAATATTGGTCCTCGGTACAGTACCTGGTCTATGGTCCCTGGTACTTGATACCTGATATTCGGTATTCTCTCTGATTCTTCTCGGTAGTTCCCCAATGCAAGAAGGTGCTCCTTGTGATGGAGATAGCCACAAGGGATGGGGCCAATCATGTTTGGCTTTCTTTGTGTTTCGATCCTTCCAGTTGGGGCCGGAGCCTATCTTGACTCTTCTAGCTAGTCTAGTGGCACTTTTAGGGTTTCTGGGGCGAATTTGATTAGGCTCCCTTAGTCCTAGTGTTAGATTCCTAAAAAAGGTATTGGCTCCTTTCGATGGGACTGGTTGGGCTGGGTAGGTCCTCTGGTGGGTTCAGCAGGGCTCCTTTGGTTTTTGGCATGGATTTAGGATTGCTCCTCTAGTTTTGATGCTAGATCCTCAAGAAGGCTGCTCGCCCCTGTAGAAAGGCAAGCAGGGCTCCGCGGGTCCTTGATTCTTCTCTAGCTCCTCTCTAGTTGATCTAGACGGCTTGTCCCATTTTATGTGTGGTTTGACATGCAAATAGTTGGATATGAGAGCTAGGACCAGTAGGGTCGGAGCCTAGCTCCTATACATGCATAATATATGAGATAAAGGGGAAAATAGTAGCTCTTTATATATTCAATGGAGAGATGCTCCAGGAAGCTTACACAAGTCACCAAGGAGTACAACATAAGTGCTCCGAAGAGCTTGCAATAGTAGCCAAGTAGAAATAAACCAATGGAGGGGGTTCTTAAGAGACATGTAGCCAAGTACCATGAATCAATGGAGGAGGTTATCTATGAGATAAGTAGCCAAGTAGCATAAACCAATGGAGGAGGTTATCTAGGAGACATGTAGCCATGTAGTATGAATCAATGGATGAGGTTATCTAGGAGACAAGTAGCCAAGTAGCATATCCATTTTATCAAGGAGGGAAGCATAAGGGCTGCTCATTGGAGAGGTACCTCCCACTAGGTGTATGGTCCCTCATGGATGTAGAGATGCTGGAGAACACTCCCAAATAGTGGAGAAGAGAGCCCAAGTTTTCCAAAAAAGAGAAGATCCTAAGTGAGACCAAGAATCTCACCTATATAGTGAGTTTAGGTGATGATGTGGAGGGAATGTGTTTAAGCACACGTGGGCTCATGGTTCCCATATGTAAACACACTCTTTGAATGGTGTATGATGTGCCATATCAAATTTAGGGCATACGTGGCGATGACGAGGCGATTAGATGTCATTTTGGTGACTTTCCATTGGAGGAAGGTCCCTAAGTGGTCTTTTGACTAAATAGCCATCGCATGGGGTTGTTAGAGAGCAATAAATGATGTTAGGAGGCTATTGAAAAACTGCAGGTCGTAGGCCCCACTTGTCCTCACCCCCCAACCCAAAAAAAAAAAAAAAAAAAAAAATGGTGAAAAACTCCCATATGGTCTCCTTTGTTGTCCCATTTGCCATTCTAACGGGTCATGATCATTTTGACCCACTTTTTCTCATGGAGAACAACCTATTTATCAATTAATAAGTTGAGTTAGCTTATCCCCCCACCGTTGATCCGTTACTTGACCAAAAGGCTTCGATTCTGAGTCGTTAGATCGCCTTAATGTGTACCTTTGGTTCCACCAATGCCTCGACTGACTTTTCAAGCCTATGCGGTGTGTTATAACTCTAATTTCTTCATATGGGAGGAGCTATTCCCTTGGAGGGATCCGGTACCCTGGTACCATATTACCCTAGTGCAGGTCTAATGTAGAGAGGATTTGCTGTAGAGGAGCTGCACTGGTGTAGACTTGCCACCAAGATGGGAGGATTCGGTAGGGGAGATCGGAGGATTCGGTAAAAAAGATCCCGTAGGAGAGATCCGGAGGGGATCTTATAGGGGAGCTTCTGTGGGAGAGGCCTACATGAAGGTTCTCCTAGATAGATGCCTTGAGAATTCTCCATTGGATAAATGACCATATTTTGGCGTTAACATTATTGAAGAAAAAAAAAGAAGTTCCAAAATCCATCTTATATGGTTAAAAAAAAAAACCCAGATCCATTTCAAAAAAGAAAAAAAGAAAAAGTCTCCTTTAATCAAGTTCAGATCTGACAGAGATTGGAATTGGAAAATTATTGACCCATTTCTCATTGATTAGTAAACATATAAATACAACAAGAAAATAACAAAGTATTGTTAAAGAACCTAAAAACTAGTGCTGTTACAAACTGCCTCTTAAGCTTATGGTTACATTTGAGATAAATTTGGGAAAAAAACAAAATTCAAATGTTTGAATTAGTAAACAACACAGTTACAAAACTAAGGATAACAATCCTCTATTATGCCTCCTCAAGATAGAGCTTGGGAGAGAAGTCCAATCTTGAATTTGAGATGAAGGAAACGAGCTCGAGGAATAGGCTTAGTGAGAGCATCGGTTATTTGATCTACAAAAGACACATGAGCAACATGAAGAGCACCACTTTGGACTTGATCTCTGATGAAATGACAGTCAATAGCAACATGCTTCATTCTTGAATGAAATACCGGATTAGAACATAGTTGAGTGGCCCCAATATTATCACAATATATCACTGGACATCATTGAAGTTTAACACCAAGATCAGATAAGAGATACCAATCCTAATTTAGTTCAGCAACAGTGTTAGCAACGGAAGGATACTCGGCTTCAGTTGTTGACCTAGCTACAGTTCTCTACTTCTTTGAACTCCAGGACTCAGGATTTCTAACAAGATAGATGACATAAGCACTTGTTGAAAAGAAATTATCTTTGTCTTGCCCAATTGGCATCAGAAAAAGCATGCAAACTTAAAGGTGAATCATGGTAAAGTTGCAAGCCATCATAAATAGTACCAGACAGGTAACCTAAGAGATGCTTCACAAAGGTCTAATGCTTAGTTGTTGGACGATGCATATACTGAGAAAGCTTGTTCACAGCAAAGGCAATATCAGGCCTTGTGATTAAGAGATACTGGAGACTGCCAACTACTGCCCTATACTTAGTAAGATCAAATAAAGAGGTGCTCGAGTTTAACATGAGAGGAGGACTTGTTGGTATGGGAGTGAGAACAGATTTGGCTTTTTGCATATGTGTTTTAGCTAGAATGTCCATAATATAACGCCTTTGAGAAAGTAACACACCATGTTTGTTTGGAACAACTTCTACACCCAGAAAGTAATTCAGTAACCCAAGATCTTTAATGGAAAATCGATGAGCAAGAATATCAACAAAATGATTAACCATTGCAGCATTGTCACCAGTTATACTTAAGTCATCAAAATAAACGATATAATACATAATGTGACCATAAGCATTGAATACAAATAAGGAGGTATCATCATGTGAATTCTTAAGGCCAGAGTAAATGAAAAAGGTGCGAAGTTCATGATACCAGGCCCGAGGGCTTTGTTTGAGGCCATAGATTGCTTTCCTAAGAGGGGTGTATTGGATTGGGATTTTAATAGACAATTTTAGGATGTAAGAGTCTAGTGGTATTATATTGAGACTTTTTAATAAGCTAGATAACTCTGGTGTTATTCGATTAGGATTTTTAAGATTTTTTTAAAAAGTCCATAGTATCTTGTGGTATTGGATCCATACTTTTAAGAGACAGCAAATTGTCTGGTGGTATTGGATTAAGATCAAGATTGTAGGATTTCATGACAAAATGGATTGTCTCAAACTTTTTAGTGATAACTATAAATAACAAGACCCCAAAATTATCTTGCTCTCTCCTATCAGACTTTCTAGACTTGCTCAAGACTTTTTTTTTTTTTTTTTTTTTTAATATTATCAAATAGCCTTTTTTGAAGACATTCATCGAACAGGTAGTGTGCATGTTCTTGAATCATAACGTTCAATCTTTGATAATAAAATAATACACAAGAATTTCACAAAGTATGTAAAAGAATATTGTGGGAAAGTTGAGGAACCTGCAAGCTTGGTAATCTATGACAAAGAAATTAGGAGACATGGACATGTTTCACAAGAAGTTGAGGAACCTGTAAGATTGGTAAAAATGCTTGTCTTCTTTTTTACCCCATTGGATCTTATAATGTTCAGTGTTTATTGCTAATCATCGGAGTGATTTACATTTTTACTCATCTTGTATATAACATTTTTATTCAAGAACACCATTACCTAATTGGCAACTACTATGCAATTGCAGATTTGATCTCTGCCTTAGTGGCTAATATTAAAACTTCAAATGAGAATTCATTTGAGGCAACATTTAATCTTTGTAGTAATGGAGCATTCTAGAGTTTACCATGCTTTTTGGTTTACTATGATTATTGAGATTATGAATGTTAGAATTAAGTACCAAGAAATATAACCAATATGGGTTTTATTTTTTATTTTTTGTTATTATTATGAATGACTTGTTTTCTTACTCCTGTACTATAGTATAATTTGATATTTCGAGCTATTTTGCATCGGCAATGAGTATAGATGTACAAAATACATAATCTATGACAAAGTCATCATCATGTATTATTTGAGTTTCTCTGTAGCTCTGTAATGACCCCAATACTACTCCCCATCGCTCATTTGTGCATTGTTGTTGCTCTCAACTATCAGTTATGTAATGTTGGGCACAACTTTATATTTTCACTGTACTTTAGTAAAATAGTAACAACATATTACTTTTAAGAAAAAAAAGAATTATTATTGATCTATTACAGACTTTTCCCATACTTTGTGATTCTTGTGTATTTTTTTTTTTCTTCCAATAATTAAAAGGCTTGAGAGATATTAGGCCATATGATACCTATAAAATGGTTCGTGTACTTGTTTTTGAGAATTTCGAATGTATTGATGGCTATTATTCATACTATTGTGGTATTTGTTTATGCACATTTTCATTGTGTGTTGATGTATGTTCTAAAAAAGTACATCTTGTTTGAGTTTTTTTAGCTCAGACCAACTAGCTAGTTTGGATTTCTCAACTTAGGCATGTGTGTTAGCTAATAAATTTATAGGGCCCCTATTTTAAAAAGTTCAAAAAGTCTTTAAATAAAGTATAGATAATCATAATAGTATAAAAATAAAGTCCAAAGACTCTTTTTTAAAATTCCACAATCTTGAAAGTCTAGTCTATATAATCCTAATAGTCTTTAAAATCCTACAAATCCATAAAATCCTAGCACCTCAAAATTGTCTATTAAAATCCCAATCCAATACACCCCCCTAAGTTTGCACACATTGGTGGATTGTCCTGATCAACAAAGCCTGTTGGTTGACTCATGTATACATTCTCGGATAGATGACCTTGTAGAAACGCGTTGCTTACATTAAGCTATCGTAAGGACCAACCACGACTAACAACTAGACTAAGAACAACATGAACTATGGTTGGTTTAATAACATGACTGAAAGTGTCATGGTAATCTACTCTTAGATGTTGATGAAAGCCCTTTGTAACCAAACGAGCCTTGAACCTGTCAACATAACCATCAAAGTTACATTTAGTTCTAAAAATCCACTTACATCCAATGAGATTGTGACTTGAATCGGGTACTAGCTCCCATGCTGCATTCTGTACTAGAGCATCATACTCTTCAAACATGACCTGACACCACTTATGATCTTTGAGAGCTTGGGTCACTGTGGTTGGTTTAAGGTCATTGGATTTGGATAGTTGGGTATGGAGGTTCATTTTTGTGAGAGGTTTGTGAATGTTATTTTTGGCTTTAGTAGTCATTCTGTGAGTAGGTGGTGGTTGAGTCACGAGTGGGTTAGTATTTGGTGATGGTTGTTGGGAATTGTTGTGAGTTTGAGGTCCACGAGAGGAAGTAGCAGGTAAGGGATTGGTCAAGGTTGAGGTTGATGGAGCTTCACATTGGGACTGCTAAGAAACTTCTACTTCAGATGGCATATTGAGTGGTGATACCAAAGAGCTGGTGGAAACTCTAAGTGGTGGTGGAATCCAAGTGGCAATGGTGTTTGGTTGGGGATGAGAAGACTAACTAGAGAGATGGGTGAAAGGAAACAATGACTCAACAAATTTAACATGCCATGATAATAGATTCTGGATGTGAAAGGATCAAGGCAATAGTAGGCATTTTGAGTCAAAGAATATCCAAGGAAGACACAAGGCTTGGAACAGGAATCAAGTTTGTGAGAAGTATAGGGTCTTAGCTAGGGGTAACATAGGCATCCAAATATATTTAGTTTTGAGTAATTGGGAGTAGTTCCAAATATATTTTCATATGGAGAGGAAAGATTTAATTTGGGGGTTGGCATGCGATTGATTAAGTAGACTGCAGTGGCAAATGCATAGACCAGTAAATTAGAGGAAGAGAGGCATGGGATAGTAATGCTAAACCTGTTTCGACAATGTGAAGATGATGTCTTTTAGAAAATCCATTGTGTTCAGGTGTGTGGGGTGGTGTAGTGAGATGACATATACCATTGGTGGAAAGGTAACTGGCAAGAGATATGTATTCGCCACCATTAACATAGTAGAGAGTCTTAATGTTTTTATCAAAGTGACCCGCTCTAATACCAATTAAAAATACCTACAAGGTTATACCAAACAACTTGGGGGGGGGGGGGGGGGGGGGGGGGGGGGGGGGGTGTGTGTGAATAGGTTTACACTCTAATTTCAATAACTCTTTCATGACTTATGTCAAAACCTTGGTGAGCATATAAATTAACCTTAAACATGATTGTTATGAGAAAACAATTAATACATGTATGCTCAATTCACCACCCTTACTCTACAAAACATATACCAACAAACAATGTATCTCATATACAAGATATTCAATTAAGATCAAATTCCACAAGTTATACTTTGAATATTACAATGTAAGAACACTACAACTTGCTAGTGAAGAAACTATATTAAAATTAAAATAATTCAATAATGTCCAATATATTACAAGTATCAATCAAAGAATACCTATACACAAAAATCAATGAATAAAATAATTACATTTACAATTATGATCAAAATGAATATGCTTACAAATCACACTTTATAAAATCTTGTTTCCAAATACAACACAAGTGAAGATTGTACTACAAGATTAAAACATACACATACAAATATAAGAGAGAGAGAGAGATAGAAAGAATTAATACAAGAGATTTTTTAACGTGGTAAAAGCTCCAAGAAGGAAACATCCACGGGTTGAACTACAACCATTGGGTACTATATATATTGGATGATAGATTAGAAATTCGTCAAAAGTGACTAACCTTGATCTACTTCCTATTGGAGTCTATGTCTACCCAATCCCTATTGGAAGATACAAAATCCCTCATTGATGCGAAGCCACCATATATTGGAGTCCATACCAAACCAACATTGTTAGAAGATTAGAAATTCCTCAAGAGTGCATACACATCCCATGTACCACTCTCTATTGTAGTCTATGTCTATCCAAACACCCGGGCATACCAATATTGTAGCCAACTCCCTATCCAAGGCCCTCATGCCTCTAGAGAGCCTCCCATGCATGACTATCCGGACCTTCCCGATCCTAGCCATGACTTCTTGCTTAACTATCCAAGTCATCCCGACTCTAGTTAAGACTTCTTGCTTGGTTATCCGGACCTCACGTCCTAACCAAGTCTTCCTTGCTTAACTATCTGCACACCTTATCCTAGTCAAGACTTCATGCCTTTTACAAGGACTTCCTAGTGTGATCATGTGAATGCAAATGATGCAAACAAGCAATTCAATATAGAGCATGTGATCAATACATTCCATGGAACAACTAGACCTAAACATGTGAAAACACAAGTTATAATAGTCTAGATGCAAAATTTGAATTAAACCTAGAGCATGTGAAAAACACCTAATACAAATAACTCCTAGTTTCATTCACACATATAACACTTGAATAGATCATAAAGATGAAGCAAATATTCAAGATGTTATAAACATACACATAAATGCTAGAATCACAAAATGTATTCAATGAATATTCTAACCAAAGATTTAGAGCAAGGATATAATGATAAATCAATTAAATCCTAGATGTCTCTAAAATCACATACACATGTACTAATCCTAGATTTTATCAATCAAAGGATCAAAGCATATTTCAAGGATTATTAATCATAAAATAATTCAATCAAGTCACAAATAATCCTAGATATCAAACTAATCACAATACAACTTTCAATCATGTGAAAAACCTAGAATCCAAGAAACTAGTTCACATATGTCTCTAATTAGACTTTTGATTAGGTTTGATTATGAAGTTATCTTTCTCAATAGCATTTACCATACATACACATATATATAGAAGAATAAACCCCAAGCAAATTGAAGGTTATAAAATAAGAAATCACAAAGATATAAACACTACCTCAAGTTCATGAGTTGGTTCGGTTTTCTGGGTAGAACCACTTAAACACTTGATCAAACAGCTGCAAGAACACTTGGAAAATGTAGAGGACTTGATTACGAACAATCTCCAACTTACATCACTCAATTCCGACTTCGTATGAGAAAGTTATGGTGTTTGGAAGGTTAGAAAAAGTTAAGAGAAAATTCTGCTCTAAGGATTTTCTAATTTTCTTCTTAAAATGAATGAGAAGGAAATGAAGGACATTTAAAAGAGAGAGAAAGGGAAATTTTGAGACCAATCAAAAAGTGACAAATCACCCATCCATGTGTGGACCGCGTGTGGCACACGTTGGCAGAGGACTGTGCTGGACGTGTGGCACACGTGGACTCCAAGCTTGGCCTTTTGCCATGCTTACTCCTCTCGCGCACCGTTCGCGTTCTTTGGCCGTATTTGGGCCTCTGAACTTTGATTTTGAATCCATTTTCGGATTTCAAATTGTGACTCCCTCATCCACAACGAAGACTACAAAAATTTGACAAAAGGTTGAGAATTCATCTCGGAAAATGACGACGAACACAACTCAACAAATGAGAACGCAAAGTAGCGTAACTACATCATTTGGACTCGAAACCTAATAAATGAGTAACCGAAATGATCAAGACTCAATAAGGAATCAAATGAGATTATGTTCAAGTCTAAATACAATAAAACACAAACATATAAACACAATATCACACATGTATGCCGTTTCCTAGACATAGTCTTAGAACATACAATTCTACAATGTATGACAATTTGAGTTCTATGCATGAGCATACTAAAACATGTGAATGTGTTATATAAAATGTGCACAACCATGCAGGGACACTTATGAATGATTTGTGTGTGTGTGCCTATGCCCAGTAAGAGGAATGAGGTCAAATATACCTTTGATGAGCAATGAAGCTAATTCCCCGTAACAAACCACCACCTTGCAAGAACCGTAGTCGAATCTTTCTTTGAAGCTTTGAATCATCATGATAACGAATACTAATCAATACAAGATAAACACCGTTTTGATATGGAATATATGCTAAGACAAACCAAAAACCTAACATGCTAGAAACAACGTGCTTTGGAATTGGAGATGTTGGATGTCCCAATCTATGATGCCACTCGGATGATGAAGTCTTTATGCTAGAAAAGGCAAGCAGTGGTGAAGATATTGGCCAGTCATATACTTCATCTTAAGTTTGGCCCATCAAGAGTGTTTCTCCCGTGCGAAGTTCCTTCTCAAGAAAAGCAGATGGTAAGAACTCGATTGAAACATTATTTGAGGTGCAAAATTAAGAAATTGATATTAGATTCTTTTTCATGTTTGGAACACAAAGAACATTAATTAATTGAAAAGTATTTTGAGGTGTTTTGAGAGAGGTGGAACCAGTGTGGGTGATGGATAAACCTAAGCAATTTCTGATCATAATGTCATCGGGGCCATTGTATGGGGTATGTAGCGAGAGATTTCTTAAATTAGAGGTGACATGGTGAGAGGCACCACTGTCCAGGAACCACGATGAATTGGTGGGAGTGTTGGTGACAAAATGAGCTCTTGGTTGCCATGGTGAAGTTGGATTGTTCATTGATGAATTGGAGTTGTTGTTAGGCGATTGAAATAGTACTAGATGAAAGAAGCGACATCGTTTTGCAGTTTGACCATGATTCCTATAGATTTGATAGTAGTCAAGATATGAACGAGAAGGATGATCTTCATGTGTTAAGGTTGGTCTGCCATTGGTTGATGTAGGGTAGCGATTTGCAGTATTAACTTGCTTGCAATGAAATGTTGCTGTTTCTTGAGTTGGATGGTGGGCGCCTATTTGTTGTAGTTCTACTTGTAGGATTAACAGTGGCTGGAAAATAAGATTGCTCATATTTGTTTGTTAGCAATGATGCTTCAAAATTAAGTAATTTTTCATGGAGTTCTTCGAAGGTAATGAGAGTGTCTCTGGCTTGGACAACACACACTAATTCCTTGCAATCATTGTCGAGTCCATCAAGAATTTTATTTGTGAGATCCTTTGCATCAATTGTTGCTCCAAGAAGAGCAAGTTCATCGGCTCTTGCTTTGACAGTCTGCAAAAACTCATTCACACTTTCTAATCCTTTGGTGATCTTCTTGAGTTGGCTTTTAACTTGCTTGATGTCTCCATGAGAAGGCTCAGCGTATGTGTTGGCTAAGATGGTCCATGCTTCATGAGAAGTTTTAGCTTGAGCAATGAAAGGTATTATAGTTGTGGAGATCGAGCCAATGAAGGCACTAAGGATTAGCTGGTCCTATCGAGTCCAGATGATGTGATCAGGGTTTAGTGTAGTTGTTCCATTTTGGGTGAGTGTGGTAGCTAGACAAGGTTTTGATCCATCAACATAACCAAGTAAGTCATAGCCAATGAATAAGGTATGAAATTGTAGCTTCCACGAGATGTAGTTGCTAGATGTGAGTTTAAGAGAGGTTTGAGCAGCAACATTGATGCTGATAAGAGTATTGTGGGTGTCGTTGGTGTTGTGAATGGTGTTCATGGTAGAATTGACCATTATGACGACTAGAGAAGAAAGAGGAGAGGAGAGGAGAGGAGAGGAGAGGATTGGCTACCACTTAAAAATCTCTGATATCATGACAAAGATTTGAATTGGAAAATTATTGACCCATTTCTCATTGATTAGTAAACATATAAATACAACCAAAAAATAACAAAGTATTGTTAAAGAACCTAAAAACTAGTACTGTTACAAACTACCTCCTAAGCATATGGTTATAGTTAAGATAAGTTTTGGAAAATACAAAATTCAAATGTTTGAATTAGTAATCAACATAGTTACAAAACTGAGGGTAACAAACCTCTATTAAGATCAAGAACAAGATCCCTTCAAGTCAAGAACAAAATCCCATTTCAAAACCCCATCAGATCTCTATCTCCATCTCCCAACCCCTCTATCTCATCTGGCTGGTTTTTTTGTTTGTATGGTGTGTGTAGGTTGCATGTGGTGGTGTTTGTGTGGGTTGTCAAAATTAAAAACAAAACTCAGATATCTCTTTTCACACTTCCCTCTCCTCCTGAAAGTAAATACAATAACGCTCGGTGTGTTCGATATATATATCTAGAGGGAGGGGGGGTGAATAGATTTTAACTATTATTACCCAATTTTCGCATGCAAGTCAATTTTATGAAAATGCCCATACTAGTCAAAAATACAAGCAAGTGTAATATAGTGCGGAATTTAAATAACACTTGATGTATACGTGGAAACACAACCACTGGGAAAAACCACGGGCTGTTTAGTGCGCCACACTCGGACCTCGAAATCCATTAATCGAAATGGAGTTTACAACCTATGTAGACATCGTCTAACACTCCGGTCAATAACCCCCCACTTTTATCACTCGGGCCTTTAAAGGTGGCTCTAGTCCAATTGCTTGAGGCCTAAGCAATCTTAACCTCAAGACTTAATTTTCAATGAAGAGATTATGCAACCTATGTGAATATGTAAAATACTCAAAATGCAATTTAGAGCTTGGTTACTCTAAATGCTTACCTAGGATAATGATATGCAATTAATTCAATCCTAGATATCAATAGCTAGATGACATGTCAAATAGCTTAGCTAATCAAGATTAATCAAAAACCTAATTAGCTATCACAATACAACACTCAATCAATTCATCACAATTAATTCTCTAATCTTGTATTTATCATATGATCAAAAACATACAAGTAAATTAAAAGAGAATATGCTTGATAGTCAAAATACTAAAATAAGATGAACTAAATCAAAATCTTACCAAGCATGTTGTGATGATGCAAACCCAATCATGGATGAATGCAAGATGAACTTTGATGCACAAATGATTTGATTTGAGTGTTTAAAGGTGAGTTCTTGATTTGATTTTTTCTCAAAAATCTTGAAAATACAAATATAAGCTCGCGTGCGTGTCTAAACAACCTAGATGGGGGGTGAATGGGTTGTTAATCGATTATTACCAACTTTTCGATTAGTTAAAATTAATCACAATTAACCCAAAACACATATATAATAAAATCAAGTATAAAATGCGGAAATTAAAGAACACTTGATTTTTACGTAGAAACCCACACGGGGAAAAACCACGGGCTGATATGTGCACCACACACGGTCAACGAAATCCACTATATGAAAAGGAATCTACACCCTTAAGTGATTCTCGGACTCTCACCCTAGATAACCTCAGGCTATGGACACTACCACTCGCCACTCTTGGTTCAATC
Organism: Acer yangbiense; assembly: GCA_008009225.1. Lineage (NCBI taxonomy): Eukaryota > Viridiplantae > Streptophyta > Magnoliopsida > Sapindales > Sapindaceae > Acer > Acer yangbiense. Next base: position 16,497,312 of record CM017771.1, read on the forward strand.
CCTAGTGATATCCCCTGATACACTACTCTTGGCGTGAGCAACCCCTAATCTACCCAACGGGCCTTTTACAGTGGCACTCGACCAATTGCTTGAGCACTACACACGGGTAGCCACAAGATTTTCCTTGCTTGTGAAACTTCACCAAGAAGTCACAAGACTTTGACTCAAGAAGAGAATAAAAAAGTCTAAGTGTATCACAATGATGCACAAATGCAATGAGTCCTAGACTAAACACTATATGCTTAACTAGATGTTATAATGCAAGTGAACATCCTAGTTATCAACAAAGTCTACATGAATGTGCATGAAGATTCAATTAGGTGCTGAGAGACACTAGCAACCTAATTGTCAACAAATAAAGCCAACTCAGCCTAAGTTGTCAAAAAAGTATGGCAATGACAATAGATATGCAATAATCAAATGCAATCAATAAGTTGTCAATCAATCAAGGCCAATCAACACAAGTTGTCAATTAATAAAGGCAAGGCCTAATAGCATGCAATCAACTAATGCAATTAACCAAACAAAATGCCAATCAACTTAAGTTGTCAAAATCATGGCAATGATACTAAATGCAATTAACAAGTGCAATTAATCAAACAAAATGCCAATCAACATAAGTTGTCAATGAACATGGCATAGACTCTAAATGCAATTAACAAATGCAATCAATGAATAGTCAATCAAAATGCCAATCAACAAGAGTTGTCAACAAACATGGCAAGGACAATAAATGCAATTAACAAATGCAATCAATAAGTCCTACTCATCAATGTCTAAATGAAAATCATATAGACTTAGCTAGATGTTATCAATCACAAAACAATCCTAGCTATCAAACAACACATAAACATTCAAAAGTTTAACTAGTTGATTAAAAGACAATCTATCAACCTAGTCATCCATAAATCATACAAGAATGTTTATGACATAGCTTTTTATGCAAGAATGACCTAATCAATTAAGCTACCAAAATACAAACCCAATCATGTCATAACTTCACTAAATATGCAATAAGAGTGAAGATTTGCTAAACTAAGCAATTAAAGACATGTCTTGACTAAGATAGAACAATAAATGAAGATGTGGTGTTTGTTCTACTTACCAAGTCAAGAATGATGAAGACCCATGGAAGGATGATGCATGAAACATGTTAGATGCACATGGGTTTGGGTTTGGAGAGTTAAAAGAGCAAGCTTGAAGCTTTCTCTCTCTAGGGTTTTCTTTCTCTCTCTTGGATCTGATTTTTGGCTCCTTGACACGAGCAAGGAAGAAGAGAATGTATATATATAGTCCAAAAATGAAATGACATCGTTTTGGAAAAGGATCAGAAAAAGGCAGATCTGCGCCCTTGATTCTGCGGTCTGTGTCCGCAGAATGAGGGCGCCGAATACCAACAGTCGCACGAGACTTTGGATTATGCGCCCTAGATCTGCGCCTTTGGCCGTCGAATAAGGGCGCCGAAATGAGACCTGAAAAACAGAGTTTCTGGTCCCTTTCTGCGCCTTGTTTTGCGGCCCCTTAACGCCGAACCAAGGGCGCCGAAAAGGGACCAGAATCACTGGTCCAAAAACGGCGGCCTTATTCTGCGGTCACTGACCACCGAATAAGGGCGCAAAAAGCCCCCTTGGCTTTGCACCCTAAAGGTTAGAATGACATGGCATTGCAATGAATAAGATGCAATCAAATAAACATGCATGGGAAAGGATAACATCATGAATAATCACCAAGCATGTGACACACAAAAGATATGCAATATGAAAATGCATAAGTGTGATGAAAAACCCAATAGGCACACAATTACGATACACACAAATGTAATCATATAAATGCAATGAAAGAGTGTGTGTGCTAAAAGACATAAATGCACTAATCAATGAAACACAAATGCAAGGTAACACAAACAAGATATATAACAATGCATGCAAGTGTGTGTGTGCGCGCTAAAAGACATAGATGCACAAACTAAGGAAACACACATGCAAAGTAACTAATACACAATATATAAAGATGCATGCAAGTGTGTGAGTGCACCTAATCTCTTCAAGAATCAAAGTCAAGTGGTATACCTTTGAAGATCTTGATCTTGAAGTCACCTTGGGAAGACCGGAAGCTTGCCAACCACGAAGTCCTAAGCTACCCGTTACATACCAATCCCAATGTGGTGTGTCATGAAATAAGCCAATCAAAAGTGAGGCACTTACAATCTCCCCCTTTGGCTATTTCATGACAAAACACCACTTACATAGAAATCCTCACAGAACACAAAATAAAGCTATTGTCCATCCTGAGTGTATTCTACGTTACAAAAGGAGATACCTAAGAAACTAAGTCTTCAAGGTCTTCAATCTCTTCGTAGATCATTGAACCTACACACAATAGCAAGAAAGCACTTTCCAAGACCAAGTGCATGTGAGGTAAACAAATATACAAAGCATTTGCACTCAATAAAGCAAAATAAAGAAATGCATGTGCAATGCTCCCCCTAAATGGTTACTCTATCTCAAACTTCTCCCCCAAAGCATTCACAATGCTCCCCTTATATCTCTCAAGACTTCTCCCCCTTTTTGTCATGAGATAGGCAAAAGAACTCCTTCTATCGGGTTGCTTTAGCAAAGAGAGCTATTAGCACAAAAAGCATTTGCATAATCATATAAACAAACTTTATGCAATTCAAGTAATTGAGAGAGATTCAAGGAGTTTTATTTAAAGAAAATGTGTGACAAAGATGCTTTGCATGCAAGACATGTTGCATTCAAGTTCAAAAACAATGGTATTTGGCAAAGCAAACAACAAAGGTTTCCTAATAGAATTCAAACCAATTTCACCCTTTGTCATGGAAAAGCAAGGATATAGAGTTTAAGTATTTAAAAAAAAAAACAACTATATCCAACTTTATAAGCAAAACAAGGCATGAGTGACTTTGCACCCTATTTGATTTTTCCGGGTAAAGTACCCGTATGATAGTAGCCTTGTTCTACTAATAAAGAAAGAGAGACTTTGGATTTTAAGATCCTTTAATAATTTAAGTCTCAATATTTGCTTTTGCACACACATTTTTGCATTTCAAGCAATCAAAAGCATTTCATGCGTATCATTTTAAGCATGTTATTTAAAGAATCATCATGTCATAGGAATCAATTAAAGGTCATTCAAAAAGTACTCCCAAAATACGTTTCCTATTTCCAAAGATGCATGTTTGAGCATAAATATGACATGGATTGCAAGCAAGGCGATGGTTCACACTTATTGAAGAAAATATCACATAAGCATATGTGCATCCAAAAAATCTCAAGCAATTATCAAAAGAGCATAAATTTAATCAACTTTTTGCACATGGCAAATCATGCAAGTTTGCTCTCTTTGCTTGAGCTCTCCTCATAGGGTCAATTGCAACCAAGTCAAAGGGAGGCATGATCCCTTATAGACTTACCAAGTCCATTGGACCTAGTAGCATCTACGGGTATCCCATTGGCACAATGGCAAGCAGGTTCATTCTTTCTAACCCTCCTAGGTTCCACTTTATCAATTCTAGTGGTCATAGGCATGTTTCTAAGTTCCTTAGGTTCATGCAAACTTGCCTTCTTTTTCAACCGTTTTTCTTTCATGCTCTCTAACCTACACCTCTTGATGTAATCAAGGCAATTTGGTCTTAAGTGACCAATCATACCACAAAAATGACAAGTAGGTACAAAGATAGAGTTTATACCATTGCATTGAGATCTCATCGAGGCATTGCCATGTTGATGAGGTTATCTTTGATGGTGTATCGGATTGCTTCTCTTTGGAGCTTGAGCCGATTGGTGGCACCTTTATGGTCTAGCTTGTTGAGGTGGTTGAACCGGTTGAATGTGCTTCCTTGGTTGTGCAAAGCTTGGGTGTTGAGCTCTTGAATGTTGTGATTGAGCTTTACCCTTTGTTGGCATCTTCACTTGGCCATTCTTGGATGACTCTCCAAGATCAATCTTCCTCCTAGGGTGTTGAGGGGGTGAAGCTAAGAATTTTCCTTGAGCTTGAGGTTGCTTGATCTTAGCCTTCTTCAAATCTTCTAGATGCCTTGTCTCTTTGTCCTTGAAAGTCTTCATATGAGCACTCTTAGAAGATTCACCCTTTTCAAGCATCTTCTTGTGATAAGAAGATTGAGGAGCCAACTTAGGAACAATTTCCTTCACAAAGGTTGTCTTGTTGGATGACGGTGTGACTTCCTCATCAACAAACCCTAGTCCTCTCTTGTCACTAGGCATCTTTCCACAACCTAGCATAATGTTGAGCTTTTCCGTACCCGAAGTAAATTTAGCAAGTGACATCCTTGCTTCTTCAAGCTCTTTCTTCAACTTGCCCTCATTTACTTTGACAAGATTAACTTCCTTATCTAAGAGAATCACATTTTCTCTTAGTTGAAGGTTATCTTCTTCCAACACAAAAATCTCCTTCTTTTTCATCTTCAAGGAGTCACGAAAGAGTGTCATTAGATCCTCATAACTCATTCTTTCATTGTTGTCAAGATTCTCCAAGTCGGAGCTATCATCTTTACATGAGTATGAGCAACAGGCTGTTTTCAGCCTGTTTTTGTTTTTGTTTTTGTTTTCCAAAAATGATTTCGAATTCTCGTCCTGTAACCGTTTTTCATTTTATTTTCAGAAATCAAAAACAAAAACAAAAACAAAGCCAAGTGTTAAAAGTGGAAATTTTGAAATACAAAAAAAAATTGTTTTTCATGAATTTGGTTTTTTTTTTCATTTGAAGTGGGTCCCATATCATTAATATATTTTTTATTTTAATAAAACTTTTTTTTTTCATAGAATTCTTCTTCCTTCTTCTTCCTTCCTCCAATCAGATTCTTCTTCTTCTCCTCCGATCAACCTCTTCTTCCTTCCTCCTCCGATCGACTTCTTCTTCTCCTCCAATCGACTTCTTCTTCCTTCCTCCTCCGATCGACTTCTTCTTCTCCTCCAATCGACTTCTTCTTCTCCTCCTCTGATCGACTTCTTCTTTTCCTCCGATCACATTCTTCTCCGCCGATCTGCTCCATCTTCTCCGCCGATCTACGACGTCTTTTCCGCCGTTTTCCGATCGACTTCTTCTCCGTCGATCTGCAACGTCTTCTCCGTCGATCTGTGATCGACTTCCTCTTCTTCTTCTTCTTCTTCTTCTTCTTCTTCTTCTTCCTCTTCCTCCTGCCACCGATCGGCGGCGCCCTGCCGCCAATCTGGTCTTCTTCTTCCTTTTCCTCTTCAATTCTTAAATTTGTTAAACCCTAAAATTAAATTATAAAATGTTTTTTTATTAATTATTTAATCATTTATTTATAATTGTTATAATATTAAACAAAAATTAAAAATTGATATTTCAATTTTTGAAAGTTTTCGATTTTCCTACCAGACGCGTTTTTTCCGTTTTTATTTTCAAAATACGGATTCCAGTAAATGCTACCAGACGCGTATTCGGAATTCAAAAATGAAACCAAAAACACTGTTTTCATTTTCATTTTTCTTTTCGAAAAACAAAAACAAAAAACGGCTTGCAGGACGGGCTCTAAATCTCTTCAAAGCAAATCAAGCACTTAGGGATTTACCTTTGGTGCTTGTCAATGATGAGGTCTTCAAAGGGCATTTAACTTGAACACCAATACCTAAGCTACCCTTACAAAGAATCCCCAACATGTGGTTTGTCCACGAAATAAACCAATCAAGATATGAGAATCCTTACAATCTCCCCCTTTGGCTATTTCGTGACAAAACCACCACTCACATTGATTCCTCACAACATAATAGAAACTATGAGTCTACAATGATATTCTACTTTACAAAGAGATATATAAAAATAATCTTGAAGTCTTCAATCTCTTGTAGAACAATCAATCCCTAAAAGCAAAGTTTCTATACTTTCCAATACAAGTAGAATGTGAGATTAATCAAGTGAGATCATAAACAAGCATTTGCATTCTAGAAATTTTAAGTACAACAACAACATCATGCAATGTATGATGAATGCAATGCTCCCCCTCAAAGGGTTACTCCCCCTCAATGTATTGTCTCCCCAACATGCACAATTGCTACCACAATTTGCAACTCCCCTTACCACCATTCTACTCCCCCTTTTTGTCATGATATAGGCAAATGAGTAGTCCTCAACTGGGTCAATTAGCAAAGAGAGATAATAGCATACTATATACTTGCATAATCATATAAGAAACTTTATGCAACTCAATTAATTGGAGAGAAACAAGGAGATTTATTTTTATTGAAAATGTGTGAATTAAAAATGATTTTCATACAAGACATGTAGCATTCAAGTCCAAAATACAATGGTATTTGGCAAGGCAAATGACAAAGGTTTCTAATGAGAATTTAAACCAATTTCACCATTGTCATGTGAAATTCCCTTAAGCAATATAGTATAATATAGGGGGGGGGGGGGGGGGGGGGGGGGTGGGGATGTTGGGGTTGAATAGGTATAGGCCCAAATTCTTCCAAATTCAAAATATGCGGATTACAAGAATGAAATGTACACTTGATATGATTTAATCAATGATATAGTATGATTCAATACATGTGAAAATCAATATACAAGAGATACAATCAATACATGATATGGAAGATAATGAAAAGTAAAGCGAAAATAGACACAAGTATTTTTACGTGGTAAAACCTCAAAGAGGAAACATCCACGGGTTGATACCACAACCACCGGCAAAGCAATCCACTAAATGAAAAGGACTTACACACTCAAGCTATCAACACATGATATCCGCTCAAGCTATCACCTCCTAGTCTACCCTCGGGCTAGTGAACTACCAAGCCTACTTCCTATCCGAGATGTGTCTTACACCTCTAGAAAGCAACTTCCTATCCAAGACGCTCACGTCTCTAGGAAGATTTCTTGCTTGTCTATCCGGATCCTCCCTACCCTAGACAAGTCTCCTTGCTTGACTATCCGAGTCCTCCCGACTCTAATCAAGACTTCTTTGCTCTATCCATAAAGCTTCACTTACTTTGCTAGAGACTTCAACCTTATGCAAGGCAATGATCTAAGTGATGCAAATCACAATCAAATAAAGTATGATGATCAATCAAACTCTATGAACATGCTTAGAGATATTCTAGGATATGTTTTCAACACACAATCACAAGAAGAACCTAGAAATCAATGCATGTAATATCAATAAGAACAAGTCAAGAATATTCAATATATCACACTATAAAAACCTTGTTCTTAGAACATGAAATTAAACCTAGAACATGTCATGAGGCACATCACATATAGCATTTCTAGAATCAATTTCAAGAATAGTCAAGTTAAGCAAACTATGTTCAAATGGAAATCACAATGCTAAAAACTCAACTAATAATCAATCATATAACCCTAGCATATGTTCTAGCATTCTTCTCAACACATTTCATCAATCAAATAGAAAGAATAAAAGAGATGATCAAAAGAAATTGAAAGAAGAATAAGTAACACATACAAGTTTGAACCACGTACTGAAATCTGAACACTGGGAAAAATCACGAGGTCAACTGACTCCAAAAATGCTTGAGGTTTGTAGCTCTCGTCGAGACCAATATTTTTGGATTTTGGATCACTCGATTTCAAGTTCGTATGAAGAATTTATGATTGAAATAAGAAAAATAAAATCATGAAGATTTCTGCAGAAATTTTCTTTTCAAGTTTTCTTCAAGTTCTAGGTTAGGAGGGAAGGAGAGGCATTTGAAAGGAGAAGAGAGAGAGGATTTTTGGCCAAACAAAAGAGGCCACCTCAGCCAAGGCCTGTGTGGGGCGCGTGGGCCACACGGGACCAGAGAGGTCCTCTGGCCATGGGTCCCACGGCTCCCACACGGCTTGGCCAAGCTTGGCCATTTGGCCTCGCTTGCTCTCCCGTGCACCTCTCGCGTGCTTTGGCCGTATTCGACCGTTCGAACTCCGAATTCAAATCTATTTTCGGATTACAAACCGTGACTCCCTCACACATGACTACGACTACAAAACTTTGAAAAATGGTTGAGAAATAATCTCGGAAAATGATGATGAAGTCAACTCAACGAATGAGAATGCAAAGTAGTGTAGCTAAATCATTTGGACTCAAAACCTTATGAATGAGTAACCGAAATGACCGGAACTCAATAAAGAATCAAATAAGAACATATTCAAGTCCAAAATATAAAACACACAAACAAACAAACACAAATTCACACAAGCATGCCATATCAAAGAGATAGTCACAAAGCATGCAATTCTACAATGTTTGTCTATAAGAGACCAATGCATGTGCATACTAAGAAGTGTGTGAATGTGTTATACAAAATGTTTGAACTTTGATGCAGGGACACACATGTATGAATTGTGTGTGTGTGTGCGCTTATGCCTTGCAAGAGGAAGAAGTATCTCGATACCTTAGCATCCAAATAAGCACATTTCCTCTTGAAGACGAACTTTGCATGCGACGTTGCTTTCCTTCTTTGAAGCTTGATCTAATCACGAAACACCTAAGCAACTAAGCAATACAAATAAAGAGAGTTTTGCAATGGAATCAAGCCAACACAAATCTAAGATCTTACATCATGAGACAAGCAAGGATATAGAGATTTCATTGATTTCAATTTTAAGAGCAACTATATCCAACTTTATAAGCTAAACATGGCATGAGCGACTTTGCACCCTATTCGATTTTTCCGGATAGTATATCCGTATGATAGTAGTCATGTTCAACCAATAAAGAAAGAGAGACATTTGGATTTTAAAATCCTTTGAACGGATACAAGATCCTTTATTCATTTGAAGTCTCATTTTTGCTTTTTCACACAAGTTTTGCATTTTAAGAAAATGCAATCATCAATTCATGCTTTTTCTTTTGAGCATGTTTTATGAATTTCATGCTTTTTCATTTGACATTAGCATGTTATAAAAGAATCATCATGTCATGGAGATAACTATAGGTCATTCATATCATACTTCCTATGAAAATCTCTTAGTCCAAAAATGTATGTTTGAACATAAATATGACATGGATTGTAAATAAGCATGGTTCACACTTATTGAATAGAAAACATATATACATATGTACAACCAAGCTTACTCAAGCAATCAACAAAGAAGCATAAGATTTTTTCAAATATTTGCATGCAACACGTATGCAATAGCTCTCTTTGCTTGAGTTCCCTATATGGGGTCATCACTATCCTTCATTAATGAAGGTTATGAGGTCCTATAGCCTCCCAAGTCCATTGGACTTGGTTGAACCTTTGTGAGACAAGTTTGTCTCGTAACAAGCGGGTTCAACTTTCCTAATCCACATAGATATAACATTTTTCTTTCTAGTGGTTAGTGGTTCAAGAGTTCTAGAGATAATAGGATCATGAACATGAATTTTTTCTTTCCTATTAACATGCATTCTAGCTCTTGTCATTCTCTTTTCAATCATGCTTTTAACTCTATATAATTTAATGAAATGAAAGCAATTTGGTCTAATGTGAACATCAATACCACAAAAGTGACATGTAGGGATGAATTTAGAAATCATACCATGTCCTTGTGCATGCATAGGAGCCTTCCCATGACTTTGTGGTTGATTGGGTTCAATCCTTCTTTGTTGTTGAACCGGTCTAGCTTGCTTCCTTGGTTCATTTTGCATGATTGGCCTCTTTCCATTTAGAGTCATTTGATGAGGAATGTTGACTTGAGAGACTCTAATGCGTTGAGTTTGAGGTTGTCTCCTTGGGGCTTCCTTCACTTGTGCACTTCTTGAACATTGTCCTAGATCGATTTTCTTCCTAGGAGTGTGCACCGGCGAGGCTTCTATCTTGCCCAAACTCTTGACAAAGACGGTCTTGGTTGGAGTTGAGATCTCCTTGTTATCTTCATACCCAATACCTCTCTTGTCACAAGGGTTCTTACCAACACCAAGTAAATGGTCAAGCTTCTTGGTGCTTTAAGTCATCCTAGTCAATGACTCTTTAGCTTCATCAAGCTCCCTCTTCAACCCTTCTTCATTCCTTTTAGACATAGCTAGCTCATCCCTTAGCTTGTCTTCAATCATCTTGGATGTTTCCACTTGCTTACTTAAGTGGTCATTGTGTGTTGAAAGCTCTAGATTTTCATTCTCTAAAATCTTCAATTTTCTATTGTTCTTCTTCAATGAACTTTCACACTTGACTATAAAGTCATGAACATCCATTTTCTCTACATTTCCATTTGTAGAGTTAGATGAGGAGTCATCTTCACTTGAGTTATCCCCTCCACTCTCTTTCTCACTTATGGAGTCATTTCCCTCATTAAGACCTTCACCTTGGTCTCTTGAGTTAATGAGAGTCATGTCCCAATGAGTAGCTACACCTTTCTCCTCTAGAGCTACTTCTTCATCTCTTTCTTCTATGGGATCACTAGTTAAGGCATTCTTACCAACAACTTTATCTTCTACACAAGTGGCCCCAAATGCCGTGTAGTCGATGGTAAGCTCATCATCATTTGATGACTTGTCTCCCTCTCCGGAGTCATTACTTTTACTCCAACTAGTCTCTTCAAAAGGGTTGAGCTTAAGGGCTTGAAATCCAATTAGCTTGATCACGAACAATGATGCCTTAAACTACCCTTACATAATTAAACCTCGATTGTGGTTTGTCAACGAAATTAGCCAATCAAAAATGAGGAACTTACAATCTCCCTATTTGGCTATTTTGTGACAAAACCACCACTCACAATTAATCCTCACAAAAAGAAACTACAGGTTAATAAGAGTTTTTCTACATTATAAAGAGATACCTAATCAAACTAAATCTTCAAGCTTTCCATCTCTTGTAGAATAAACATCCCTATAAAATAAGATAACTACACTTTCCAAGACAAGTGTATGTGAGGTGATCAAGTGAAAAATAAATACAAGCATATGCATTAAAGAAAACAAGCAACAACATGCTATGAAGTGCAATGCAATGCTCCCCCTAAATAGGTTACTCCCCTTCAACAAGCAATTCTCCCCAACAATGCATATAATTACTAAAACTCCCTTATTACACACTACTCCCCCTTTTGTCATGAGATAGGCAAATGAGTATCCCTAACCGGGTCGCTTTTAGTAAAGAGAGATAGTAGCACACAAGACATTTGCATTGTTATATACAAGAACTTTATGCTCCTTAATTAATTAGGAGAGAAGCAAAGAGATTTATTTTAAGAAAAAAATGTGTGAAAATGATGCTTTGCATGCAAGACATGTTGCATTCAAGTCCAAAACAATGGTATTTAGCAAAGAAAACAACAAAGGTTTCCAAAAAGAATTCAAACCAATTTCACCATTTGTCATGAATTAAAGCAAGGATTTAGATTTTACAAGCAATTCAATTTTAGGAGCAACTATATCCAACTTTATAAGCAAAACAAGGCATGAGCAACTTTTGCACCATATTTGATTTTTCCGGGTAAAATACCCGTATGATAGTAGCATTGTTTAACTAATAAAGAAATAGAGACTTTGGATTGTAAAATCCTTAGAATGGATACAAGATCCTTCATTTATTGGAGTCTCATCATTGCTTTTCACACATAATTTTGCATTTAAAATTTAGCAATCAACATTTCATACTTTTCATCTTAAGCATATCATTAGAAGAAAATCATCATGTCATGGAAATCAATTATAGGTCATTCAAAGAGTACTTCCAAAGTAAATCTCCTAGTCGAAAAATGCATGTTTGAACATAAATATGACATGGATTACTAACAAAGCAATGGTTCACACTTATTGAAGAAAATATCATATAAGCATATGTGCAACCAAGATACTCAAGCAATTAATGAAGAAGAATAAAAAATTTCAAATTTGTGCATGTGACAAGTATGCAAGTTTGCTCTATTTGCTTGAGCTCCCTATATAGGGTCAATCACCTAACCAAATCAATGAAGGGCATGAGCCTCTATAGACCTACCAAGTCCATTGGACCTAGTTCCATTTACGGGTATCATATTGGCACAATAGCATGCGGGTTCATCTTTTCTAATCCACCTAGGTGACATATTTTCATTCCTAGTGGTCATAGTTAGCATGTTACTCGAATTCCTAGGATTATTGACTCTAGATTTCCTAGGCACATACATATTGGCTCTTCTAAGCCTATTTCTTTCCATCATCCGTTCAACCATACATTTCTTAATGTACCTAAAGCAATTTGGCATAATATGCCCATCAACACCACAAAAATGACAAGTTAGTATAAAATGAGGAGTCATACCATATCCTTGTGAGGTCATTGGAGACTTGTCATGAATTTGATATCTCCTTTGGAGTTGAACTGGTTCTCTCCTTCTTTGTTGTTGAATCGGATTGGGATGCCTACTTGGTTGAGTTTGCATGGCTTGCAGTCTTGGTTGGTGAAACCTTGGTTGAGGAAAGCATGGAGGTGGAGCTCTTGGATGTTGAGGTTGAGCTGCACTCTTTGTTGGCATCTTCACTTTGCCACTTTTGGATGACTCTCCAAGTTCAATCTTCCTCCTAAGATGTTGAGATGGAAAAGGCAACTTAGGAACAAATTCCTTCACAAAAGTTGTCTTGTCCGAGGAAGGTGTGGACTTTTCATCAACAAAGCCAAGCTCTCTCTTATCATTGGACTTCTTTCCAATGCTCAACATGTGGTCAAGCTTTTCGGTGCTGGAGGTCATTTTAGCAAGTAACTCTTTAGCTTCCTCAACCTCCTTCTTCATCGAGTCTTCACTTTCTTTGACTTTCCTCACTACATCATTCAAATGAGTCAACTTGGTTGTAAGCTTTAGATTTTCCTCCTTTAATCTTCGAATCTCCTTTTTACTCTTTATCATAGAGTCTTCAAAGTAATTGATGTAGTGTTTAAGATCCATATCTTCACCAATTCCTTTGTTAGAGTGAGATGAAGAATTCTCATCACTAGAGACATCTTCTACACTTTGCCTCTCACCAACCGAGTCAACTTCCTCATAAAGACCTTTACCTTGGTCATTTGATGTTATACAAGCAACATCCCAATGAGTAGCTACATCAACCACATCTTTAGCTACCTCTTCATATATTCCTTCTTTAAAGTCACAATTCAAGGCATTTTTGCCTTCTTCTTCAACTTCCACATAGGAGGCTACAAAAGCCGTGAAGTTAAGTGTAAGTTCTTTGTCACCCAAAGAATATTCTTCACTCTCACTCTCACTCTCACTCCATGAGGTGGCCATCGCCATTCCTTTTCGCTGGTCCTTCAAGTTACCACAATCCGTGGAGATGTGCCCGAATCCTCCACATTCAAAGCATTGAATGCCTTTTTGTTAGGTTTTTGGTTTGTCTTGGCATATATTCCATATCAAAACGATGCTTATCTTGTATTGATTAGTGGTCGTTATCATGATGATACAAAGCTTCAAAGAAAGACTCGGCTACGGTTCATGCAAGGTGGTGGCTTGTTAAGGGGAATTAGCTTCATTGCTCATCAAAGGTATAATTGACCTCATTCCTCTTACAAGGCATAGGCACACACACACAAATCATTCATAAGTGTCCCTGCATAGTTGTGCACATTTTATATAATACATTCACATGTTTTAGTATGCTCATGCATTGAACTCAAATTGTCATACATTGTTGAATTGCATGTTCTAAGACCATGTCTAGGAAATGGCATACATGTGTGATCTTGTATTTAATTGTTTGTGTTTTTTGTATTTTGGACTTGACCATGATCTCATATGATTTCTTATTGAGTCCCAGTCATTTGGATTACTCATTCATTAGGTTTCGAGTCCAAACGATGCAGCTACGCTACTTTGCGTTCTCATTCGATGAGTTGTGTTCGTCGTCGTTTTCCGAGATAAATTCTTAACCTTTTGTCAAAGTTTTGTAGTCATCGTTGTGCGTGAGGGAGTCATGATTTGTAATCTGAAGACGGATTCAAAATCGAAGTTTGGAGGCCCTGATATGGCCGAAGAATGTGAGCGGTGCACGAGAGGAGCAAGCATGGCCAACGGCCAAGCTTGGTGGCCACGTGTGTAGGCCGTGTGCCACACGACCAGAGTAGCTCTCTGCCCACATGTGCCACACGCGCCCCACACGGCCCTGGGTGATATAGCAACTACTGATTGGTCCGTCTTCTCCCTCTCTTTCATCTCTTTTAAATTCTCCATTTCCCTCCTATTCATTTCAAGAAGCAAAAATTAGAAATCTCTCACCAGAATTTTCTCTCAACTTTTTCTCACCTTCCAAACACCATAACTTTCTCATACGAAGTCAGAATTGGTTGATTCAAGTTAGAGATTGTTCGTATTCTAGTACTTTACCTTTTTCAAGTGGTCTTGCAGAAGTTTGATCTAGTTTTTGAGTGGTTTCACCATCAAAACCGAACCAGCTCGTGATTGCAAGGTAGTTGTCATATCTTTGAGATTTCTTCTTTTATAATCTTCAATTTGCTTGGGGTTTCTTCTTCTATATGTATGTATATATATGGTGAATGCTATTGAGAAAGATAGCTTCACAATAAATCATAATCAAAAGTCTAATTAAAGACATATGTGAACTAGTTTATTAGATTCTAGGTTTTTCACATGTTTAATGAAACAAATTATAGCATGGTGTGTATATAACTATCTAGGGGGGGGGGGGGGGGGGGGGGGGGGGGATTTTAAACTTATTACCCAATTTTTCGTGTGAAGTCAATATTACGAAATTACCCATAACTAGATAAAGCAATAAATCAAGTATAAAATGCGAAAATTAAATAACACTTGATTTTTATGTGGAAACCCTCACGGGAAAAACCACAGGCTAGTAAGTAAGCCACACTCGAACTTCGAATCCACTAAGTGTGTAAAACGATTACAACCTAATCCCGGAAGTAATCACACACCTACCTAATCCCGGTATAAGTGAACCTAGTCCAATTTGCTTGCGATCTAAGCAACCTAATCCCGGAAGCTACACACAAGACTTACTTTCTCAATGAAGAGAATAACACCCTAAGTGAATATATTATTATCCAAATGCAACATAGAGCAAGGGAAGCCCTATATGCTTATCTAAGATGATGAATATGCAATTAGAACAATCCTAGATATTAAAACTAAATGACATGTCAAATAGTTTAGCTAATCAAGATTAAGCACAAAACCTAATTAGCTATCACAATACAACTTCTCAAACATACAACACACTAATCTCAATCTTGTATCCAAAATATATATAAAGATCATATAAGTAATAAATTGAGATTGGTTGTTAAGAAAAAACACAAAATATGTAAGATATTAGTGAAAAGCTTACCAAGCAAAGTATGATGAAGAATCCATGCAAAGAGACATTTAGATGATCAAAGATGATGCTAGATGGTGATTGATGATCATGAACAGGTGTTTGAGTAATTAAAAATGAGTTCTTAGAATTTTTCTTTTCTTTGAAAAATATCCTAAGTATGAAATCTGAATATGAACTCTCTTAATTGACCTAAAGTCAAAGTGGCATATATATAGGGGGCCAAATCAAAGTGTGGTTGTTTTGAATAAGTTGGCCTGATTTTGCCTTGGGCGCTGTACGTAGAGCGCTTCTGTACAGCGCCTGTACAATGCCCCAACTCTGTTCTCTCGGGAAAACAGAGTGGAGCTGTACGTACAGCGCTTTGTACAGCGACCCAACAGCGACCGAATTAAATTGATCAGGTCTGAACAGCGCTCGATGGGCGCTGTTCGTACAACGCTTCTGTAGAGCGCTTTTGAAAGCGCCCATTGCAAAAATGCACTCCTAAGTCTAAGCATGACAAGGCAATTGGATATGCAAGATGCAATCAAAATAACATGCAAGAAGAGATGTTAATGAACATTAATGCACAAAAATAAGACACACAACATACAAGGATTAAACATATGCATGAGTTGTGAGTGTGTGCAACTATCTCTTCAAGACAAGTAAACACATAGAAATTTACCTTCGGTGCTTATCAAGACGAGGTCTTCAAAGGGCTTTGAGCAATAACACCAACACTTAAGCTACCCTTACAAAGAACCCCAACATGTGGTTTGTCCACGAAATGAGCCAATCAACAAATGGGAACCTTACAATCTCCCCCTTTGGCTATTTCGTGACAAAACCACCACTCACATTGATTCCTCACAAAAAAATAGAAACTACGGGACTACAATGATTATCTACGTTATAAAGAGATAAGAAAATAAAACTTCAAGTCTTCAATCTCTTGTAGAATAATCAATCCCTGAAAATAAAGTTTCTAAACTTTCCAAAACAAGTAAGAGTGAGATTAATCAAGTGAGAACAAAAAACAAGCATTTGCATATTAAAAGATTAGGCACAACATTATGCAATGTATGTGTATGCAATGCTCCCCCTCAATGGGTTACTCCCCCTCAATGTATATTCTCCCCAACAAGCACAATTGCTACTACAATTTGCAATTCTCGTTACCATATCCTACTCCCTCTTTTTGTCATGATATAGGCAAAGGAGTAGTCCCCAACCGGGTCACTCTTAGCAAAGAGAGATAGTAGCATGCAAGATATTTGCATAATAATATAAGTCACTTTATGCATCTCAATTAATTGGAGAGAAACAAGGAGATTTATTTGAGAAAATGTGTGAATCAAACATGCTTGGCATACAAGACATATAGCATTCAAGTCCAAAATACAATGGTATTTGGCAAAGCAAATGACAAAGGTTTCTAAAAAGAATTCAAACCAATTTCACCAATGTCATGAGAAAAGCAAGGATATAGAGATTTCATTGATTTCAATTTAAGAGCAACTATATCCAACTTTATAAGCGAAACATGGCATGAGCGACTTTGCACCCTATTTGATTTTTCCGGATAAAATATCCGTATGATAGTAGCCATGTTCAAACAATAAAGAAAGAGAGACATTTGGAATATAAATTCCTTTGAACGGATACAAGATCCTTTATTCATTTTGAGTCTCATAAGCTTTCACACAATTTTTGCATTTTAAGAATATGC
This sequence comes from Acer yangbiense, assembly GCA_008009225.1. Classification (NCBI taxonomy): domain Eukaryota; kingdom Viridiplantae; phylum Streptophyta; class Magnoliopsida; order Sapindales; family Sapindaceae; genus Acer; species Acer yangbiense. Next base: position 16,514,276 of record CM017771.1, read on the forward strand.
AATCATCAATTCATGCTTTTCATGTGAGCATGTTATATGAATTTCATGTTTTTTCGTTTGACATTAGCATGTTATAAAAGAATCATCATGTCATGGAGATAACTATAGGTCATTCAAATCATACTTCCTATGTACATCTCCTAGTCCAAAAATGCATGTTTGAACATAAATATGACATGGATTGTAAACAAGCAAGGTTCACACTTATTGAATTGAAAACATATATATATATATATATATATATATGTGCAACCAAGCTTACTCAAGCAATTAAAAGAAGAGGCATAAGTTATTTCGAATTTTTTGCAAGTTACAAGAATGCAAAATAGCTCTCTTTGCTTGAGTTCCCTATATGGGGTCAATCACAAAACTCATCACTCCACAAGACATATCCTAATAGATCTACTTAGTGTTTTAAACCGAGTAGCATCTAAGGGTTTAGTAAATAGGTTCTCAAGTTGATTATTAGTACCTACATGTTCAAGTACTATGTAATGAAATGATGGCGGATGTCAATATGCTTAGTTCTAGAATGTTGTACCGGATTCTTGGAAATATTAATGGCACTCATATTATCACAAAAGAGAGTGAGTGTACCTTGGTTGAATCTGTAGTCTACTAGCATTTGCTTCATCCATAGGAGTTGTGTGCATCCACTCCCCGCGGCTATGTACTCGGCCTCGGCCGTGGACAAGGAAATTGAGTTTTGCTTCTTGCAAAACCAAGACACCAAGTTGTTGCCTAGGAAGAAGCAACCGCCCGATGTGCTTTTCCTATCATCACAATTTCCTGCCCAATCTGCATCACTAAAGCCTACAAGACTAGCATTAGTGTCAAAAGAGTACCAAATCCCATAGTTGGATGTCCCATTCACATAGTGAATGATTCTCTTTACGGAAAAGAGATTGGACTCCTTAGGATCCGCTTGGTACCTAGCACACACACCCACACTAAAAGAGATATCGGGCCTACTTGCGGTCAAATAAAGCAAGCTACCAATCATGCCACGACATAACGTTTGTTCCACACTTTTACCACTAGCATCCTTGCTTAGCTTCAAAGTGGTACTCATGGGTGTATCATAATGTTTGGCATTTTCAAGACCAAACTTCTTCACTAGGTTTTTAGCATATTTGGCTTGGGTTATGAAAATCCCATCATCTAATTGCCTAATTTGCAAACCTAGGAAGTAACTAAGCTCACTAACAAGACTCATCTCAAATTCATGAGACATGACATCAACAAATTGTTGGACCTTGGTGTTGTTGGTGGAGCCAAAAACTATATCATCAACATATATTTGAGCTATGAAAAGCTCATCATTGTCTTTCTTGATGAATAGTGTCTTGTCAACACTACCCCTTGTGTAGTTATTGTCAACAAGAAATTGAGTGAGGCGCTCATACCAAGCCCTCGGTGCTTGTTTCAACCCATATAGAGCCTTCTTGAGGCGATAGACATGGTTGGGGTGGTGTGCATCCACAAACCTCTTGGGTTATTCAACAAACACTTCCTCTTGCAAGAAGCCATTGAGGAAGACACTCTTAACGTCCATTTGGTGCAATTTGAACTTGTGCACACAAGAGATGGACAAGAGAAGCCTAATGGACTCTAAACGGGCAACGGGAGCAAAAGTCTCCTCAAAGTCAATACCCTCAATTTGAGAGTACCCTTGTGCTACAAGCCTAGCCTTGTTCCATACTATGTTGCCATTCTCATCAGATTTGTTCCTATAAATCCATTTAGTGCCTATCACATGTGAGCTTTTAGGCCTAGGAACTAGAGTCCAAACCTCATTCCTTTCGAATTAGTTTAGCTCTTCTTGCATGGCAAGAACCCAAAATTCATCATTCAAGGCTTCATCAACCTTTTTGGGTTCAATTTGAGAGGTGTAGCATGTAAAGCTAATGAGATTAGCTATTTGACGCCTAGTTCTAACACCCTCATTCACATCTCCAATAACATCCTCTTTGTTATGGAGTCTTCTAACCCATGGAGCAGGTTCATTAGAGTCCAAGAGAGGGACTCTAGTAAGAGGTTGTGTGACCTCATTATTGTCATTGGACGTCCCAACGTTGGGAGTCACCATAACCTTCTCTAAAGGAGAGTCATCATCTAAAACTTCATCCTCCTTGTGGTCATTAGACTTGAGCCTAGTATCATCAATGACAACATTGGATGATTCCATGACGGTTTGAGTCTTCAAGTTGAAAACTCTATAGGCTCTACTATTCAAGGCATAGCAAATAAAGATACCCTCATCACTCTTAGCATCAAATTTGCCAAGTTGATCACGATCATTTAAAATGTAGCATTTGCTTCCAAATGTGTGGAAGTAGCTAACATTTGGCTTCCTACCCTTCCATAACTCATAGGAGGTGTTTCTAGATCCAGGCCTTAGGAAAACACGATTCCCTATATAGCAAGCCGTATTGACGGCTTCGACCCATAGGTTCCTAGGGACATTGTTGCTAAGCAACATCACTCGGGCCTTCTCTTGAAGGACCCTATTCTTCCTCTCAATAACTCCATTTTGTTGAGGTGTCCTAGGAGCTGAGAACTCATGGGAGATGCCTAAGCTATTGCAATAACTTTCAAAAGAGGCATTCTCAAATTCTCTCCCATGGTCACTTCTAATCCGTTTAATGCTTTTAATGTTAGAATTCATTTCATTTTGTATTTTAGTACAAAGCATTTTAAACTTATCAAAAGTTTCGGATTTTTCTCTAAGAAAATATGTCCATGTAAATCTAGAGAAATCGTTAACACAAACAAAAATGTATCTCTTTCCACCTAAACTATCGGTTTGCATAGGACCTATAAGATCCATGTGGAGAAGCTGTAAGGGCTCCTTGGTGGAGAGATACTTGCCCTTTTTGTGCATGCTTTTGGTTTGTTTTCCTTATTGGCAAGGTCCACAAATACCATTGGCTTTCTTCCCAAGCTTAGGGAGGCCACGCACACAATTGAACTTTCCAAGGGTTCTTAAATCCCTAAAGTTCATGTGGCCAAGTCTTTCATGCCACAACTCTATTTGCTCATCCATGGACACATTGTTTGAGACTATTCTAGCTTCAAGACAATAACAATTGTCACTAGATCTCATACCTTTCAACAAGGTTTGTCCATCGGGCTTTAGGATCGAGCAATCACTTTTACTAAACAAGACGGAATATCCTTCATCACTTAGATGTGAAATACTTATTAAATTGGCTTTCAAGCCATCAACAAATAAAGCATCGGATAAGGAGGGTAATCCGGAAACGGAAATGGTTCCTTTCCCTACAACTTTCTTTTTGGATCCATCACCAAAAGTGACATATCCTCCTTCCTCCATAACAAGAGTCTCGAAGAAACTCTTGTTTCCCGTCATGTGCCTAGAGCACCCACTATCTAAATACCAAAAAATAGAAGAATTTGCCTTCAAGGCTATTTGAGCAACATGGCAAACATTTTCATTCTTTCTAATCCACCTAGAAACAATCTTAGCTTTCTTAGTGGTCTTTGGTACATGGGCTCTAGATGTTCTAGGATCATGCATAACAATATCATCATTCCTAGGAACATGCATCATGGCTCTTTTCTTTTTCTTCTCAATCATGCTTCTAGTTTTGCACATTTTAATATATCGAAAGCAATGTGGTCTAATATGACCATCAAATCCACAAAAGTGACATATATGAGTAAAATAAGGAATCATACCTTGTCCTTGTCTTTGTGGATGAAAGGGTTCAATCCATTTTCATTGTTGAACTGGTCTAGATTGCTTCCTAGCTTGAGGTTGCATGATTGGTCTCTTTCCTTTGTGAGCCAATTGTGGAGGAATGTTGGCTTGAGGGACCCTAGAGGGTTGAGCTTAAGGTTGCCTTCTTGGCACCATCTTCACTTGTGCATTTGAACATTGTCTTAGTTCTAACTTCTTCCTAGGAATTTGCACAAATGAAGTTTCTTCGTTCCTCAAACTCTTGACAAACACGGTCTTGTTAGACGTTGAGATCTTCTTGCCATCTTCATACCCAAGACCCCTCTTGTCACACGGACTCTTTCCAACACCAAGTATATGATCAAGTTTCTTGGTGATAGAATCCATCCTAGCTAAAGATTCTAAAGCTTCATTATGCTCCCTCTTCAAACCTTTTTCATTCCTCTTAGATAAGACTAACTCCTCTCTTAGCTTATCTTCCATCTTCTTGAATTTTTCCACTTGTTCACTTAAGTGGTCATTATGAGATGAAAGCTCAAGATTTTCTTCTCTCAACAACTTGATATTTCTTGTGCTCTTGATTGCTAAATCATTAAACTCGGCATGGTATTTAGCAAGCACCTTTTTCTCCACAAATCCATTTATGGAGTTAGAAGAGGAATCACTTTCTTCTCCACTTGACTCATTTTCCTCTTGACTAATTTCCTCTCTTTCACTAGCACTTTTGCTTTTATGGGAGGAGGCAAAAGCTAGGAGATTAGCCATGAGCTCTTCATCATCCGAAGACTCATCTCCCTCAATGGAGTCATCACTACTTCCACTCCAAGTGGCGACCATCACTTTTCCCTTTTTCTTGTCATTGTGATTAGCACATTCAGGGGCAAAGTGACCTATGCCACCACACTCGAAGCATCGGACCCCTTTCCTTTCGGTCCTTTCTTGCCTATGTTCAAACTTTTTGAAAGGACCCTTTTTCTTCAAATCTTGACCTTTTGATCCAAAGCCCTTTCTCCTAAACTTCATAACCTTGTTGAACCTTTTTACAAACAAGGCAAGGTCTTCATCCGAGTCAATCTTCTTTGCCTCCTTTTCATCCTTGGAAGCTTTTAAAGCAATTCCTTTTTGCTTTTTAAGAGGTGTAGAGCTAGGAGCCTTCCTAGACTCATAGGCGAGAAGTCTTCCAATAACCTCGCTCGGCTTTATGTCCATATATCCACTATTTTCTTCTATAGCCTTCACCTTTGATTCGAACCTATCGGGGAGAGATCTCATGATTTTCTGCTTGACTCTCCTATCCGAATACGGGTCTCCGAGTTGGTGACTTTGATTAACGATATCCATCAATTTGATTTCGAAATCATTGAAGCATTCATCCTCTCCCATCCTAAGTAACTTGAATTGAGTTTGGAGGACTTGAAGCTTGGATTCCTTCACCACCTTGGTTCCTTCATGTGCAACTTGTAAGATATCCCAAGCCATTTTCGCGATTTGAGTGTTCTGAATAAGCTTATACTGATTTTCATCCATTGCACAAAGGATTGCGTGCATCGCCTTCCTATTCCACTTTGAAGCCTCAAACTCTTGCGGACTCCATTGCGCCTTAGGCTTCAATACTTCTTCTCCTCCACCATCGGGAGTCATCTTGGGTAGATTATATCCATCTTCCACCGCCATCCACGCACGGTCGTGAATTTGACATATGTAGGATTCCATCTTCCCTTTCCATTGGGAATAGTTCAACCCGGTAAGAAGTGGAGGCCTTGTGCTAGAAGCACCTTCGTTTCCACCACCATTTCCACCGTTTCCACTCATAGTGTTTATGAATGAATGAAATGAATAAAAATATATGAATGATCAAAAATCACACAAAATGCAAAACACACCAAAATAAGCAAGGATCACCTATGTATATCTAGGAACCTGCTCTGATTCCAATTGAAACTAATTATAGCACGGTGTGTATATAACTATCTAGAGGGGGGGGGGGGGGGGGTGAATAGATTTTAAACTTATTACCCAATTTTTCGTGTGAAGTTAATATTACGAAATTACCCCTAACTAGATAAAGCAATAAATCAAGTATAAAATGCGGAAATTAAATAACACTTGATTTTTATGTGGAAACCCTCACGGGAAAAACCACGGGCTAGTAAGTAAGCCACACTCGAATCTCGAATCTCGAATCCACTAAGTGTGTAAAACGATTACAACCTAATCCCAGAAGTAATCACACACCTACCTAATCCCGGTATAAGTGAACCTAGTCCAATTTGCTTGCGATCTAAGCAACCTAATCCCGGAAGCTACACACAAGACTTACTTTCTCAATGAAGAGAATAACACCCTAAGTGAATATATTAATATCCAAATGCAATATAGAGTAAGGGAAACCCTATATGCTTATCTAAGATGATGAATATGCAATTAGAACAATCCTAGATATTAAAACTAAATGACATGTCAAATAGTTTAGCTAATCAAGATTAAGCACAAAACCTAATTAGCTATCACAATACAACTTCTCAAACATACAACACACTAATCTCAATCTTGTATCCAAAATATATATAAAGATCATACAAGTAATAAATTGAGATTGGTTGTTAAGAAAAAACACAAAATATGTAAGATATTAGTGAAAAGCTTACCAAGCAAAGTATGATGAAGAATCCATGCAAAGAGACATCTAGATGATCAAAGATGATGCTAGATGATGATTGATGATTATGAAAAGGTGTTTGATAATTAAAAATGAGTTCTTGGAATTTTTCTTTTCTTTGAAAAATATCCTAAGTATGAAATCTGAATATGAACTCTCTTAATGGACCTAAAGTCAAAGTGGCATATATATAGGGGGTCAAATCAAAGTGTGGTCGTTTTGAATAAGTTGGCCTGATTTTGCCTTGGGCGCTGTACGTAGAGCGCTTCTGTACAGCGCCCCAACTCTGTTCTCTGGGGAAAACAGAGTAGCGCTGTACGTACAACACTTTGTACAGCGACCCAACAGCGACCGAATTAAATCGATCTGGTCTGAATAACGCTCGATGGGCGCTGTTCGTACAACGCTTCTGTAGAGCGCTTTTGAGAGCGCCCATTGCAAAAATGCACTCCTAAGTCTAAGCATGACAAGGCAATTGGATATGCAAGATGCAATCCAAATAACATGCAAGAAGAGATGTTAATGAACATTAATGCACAAAAATAAGACACACAACATACAAGGATTAAACATATGCATGAGTTGTGAGTGTGTGCAACTATCTCTTCAAGACAAGTAAGCACATAGAAATTTACCTTCGGTGCTTATCAAGACGAGGTCTTCAAAGGGCTTTGAGCAATAACTCCAACACTTAAGCTACCCTTACAAAGAACCCCGACATGTGGTTTGTCCACGAAATGAGCCAATCAACAAATGGGAACCTTACAATTAATAATCCTTGAAATGTGCTTTGATCCTTTGATTGATAATATCTATGATTAATGCTTGTATATGTGTTTTTAGAGACCTCTAGAATTTAATTAATTTATCATTATATCCTTGCTCTAAATATTTGACTAGAATATTCATTGAATACATTTTATGATTCTAGCATTTTTGTGTATGTTAGTAGCATCTTGAATATGTGCTTCATGATTATGATTTATTCAAATGCTATTTGTGTGAATGAAACTAGGAGCTTTTGTATTAGGTGTTTTTCACATGCTTTAGGTTTAATTCATGTTTTTGCATCTAGACTATATTACTTGTGTTCTCACATGTTTAGGTCTAGTTATTCCGTAGAATGTATTGATCACATGTTCTATGATGAATTGATTGTTTGCATCATTTGCATTCACATGATCACACTAGGAAGTCCTTGTAAAAGGCATGAAGTCTTGACTAGGACAAGGTGTCCGAATAGTCAAGCAAGGAAGTCTTGGTTAGGAAATGGCATCCGGATAACCAAGAAAGAAGTCTTAACTAGAGTTAGGATGACTTGGATAGTTAAGCAAGAAGTCATGGCTAGGATCGGGAAGGTCCGGATAGCTATGCAAGGGAGGCTCTCTAGAAGCATGAGTGCCTTGGATAGGGAGTTGGCTACAATATTGGTAGGCTTGGACGTTTGGTATGACATAGACTCCAATAGAGTGTGGTACATGGGATGTGTATGCATGCTTGAGGAATTTCTAATCATCCAACGATGTTGGTTTGGTATAGAGTCCAATATATGGTGGTTTCGCATCATTGAGGGTTTTTGTATCTTCCAATAGAGATTGGGTAGACATAGACTCCAATAGAGAGTAGATCATAGGTTGGTCACTTTTGAGGAATTTCTAATCTATCATCCAATATATATAGTACCCAATGGTTATAGTTCAACCCGTGGATGTTTCCTCCACGTTAAAAAATCTCTTGTGTTAATTCTTTCTATCTCTATCTCTTATATTTGTTTATGTGTATGTTGTTATCTTGTTGTATATTATTTGCTTGTGATGTATATTGGAACAAGATTTTGTAAAGTGAGATTTGTGAACAAATTCATTTGATCATATTTGTATATATAATTCTTTTGTATAGTGTTACCTTTGTGTATTGTTATATTTGTTAATACTTGTAATACATTGAACAAATATTGAAACACAAGTATTTCTTGTTATTGAGTTTTTGTGTTATTATACCTCATGCTACTAATTGATATACATAGACTATACTTAAATAATCATATGCTTTAATAATCACATACTTATATTGTCTATGTATGAATTCTTGGTTTATGTGTTGTATGTAAGGCTACCTTAAAGGACAAACATAAGTTTGTTCAAGGGATTGAAAAAGGCGTAAAAACCTATTCACCCCCCCTCTATGTATGCTTTAAGCTATTTAATTACGTTTGTATACTTTCACTTTTCTTGAAGTCTTCTCTTGGTTTGGCTCACCATTCTTGAACATGGTTTTTTTCTTGAAGTCATTTCCCCTAGAGCTATAGTCATTCTTTTGTAGCTTCATGATGTGGCCATTTGTGCACAACAAAACAATGTATTTATGTGATCATTTGAAAACCATGTTTAACCACTTAGGAATCCTCTTAGGATGTAAAACTTAGTAAAATGGTAAGCAAAGATTCGTTCCACGGGGAATTAGAGTAATATGTTGGATTGATTAACTATTATATAATGCAATAAAGTAAATCATAGTAAGTTTGGATAGTGTATGGTTTGAGAAACCATCAAACATACATGAAAAGTAAAAGTAACAAAATGTGATAGGAAAAATAGAATGCTCAACAATCTTTGATAAGAATAATGGAGTGTAAACAATTAAGAGAAATACTAGGGAAATGATGGAGTTGCAAGTGGATTATGGGCAATGCTTTTCAAACTACTTTAATGAACCAATCTCATACTTGTTAACCATTTGTATTCTTATATGTGTTTAGGTCGTCACTACAAACCCTAAACAACTTCCCACCAAAATGCCTAACCGATTAAGAAGAGGGGGTCAAAGTGGGATTGGTTTGTTACAAATCAAGGCTTAGATTATTATGGTAGATATACCCTCCAATAATCTATCCTATTCACTATGTTCCTAATCAATCAAGGGTGTCAATCCAAGATTGATTGCATAACAAATTATTCTAAACAAGAGTATAATCAATTAGTGGGTATATAATGCCAATTATATAATGAATATGATCTAATTATCAAATGAATATAACACAAATAAAGATTCAAATACAATATAGTTTAAGCAAAACCCAACTCCAAATGTTCCTCACATCTATCCCCTAGAATAGGGGTTTAGTTACACATAGTTACAATCAAATAGCAAAGAAGTAATAAATTAAGAAATCACCTTTGGGTCTCCTTTTGTAGTGCTTGATCCTTCTTTCCTTTGATGCTCCTAGTGCAAAGAATGGTAGATGATGATGTGTCTAGATAGGTGGATGTCTAATGGAAAGTGACAAAAGAAAGGAGATGTAGAGAATGGGAAGAGAGGAATGGTTCGGTGAAGTAATCAAGATTTAGTGTTGAGTTTTTGGATGGAAAAGGTAGTACAAGATTGGAAATGGAGAAAGTTGAATGTGTGAAGTATAGAGGAGAGAATGCTAGTCTAAATCTTTGTATTTCATGCTTGGAACCCTTTTTTCAACTTAGAGAAGAAGAATACTTATAGTGGCTCTCAGATTTGTACTGTTAACTGCTAGAAATGCTGATATGACAGGTATCGCGGTTACGTTTTCACGGTTTTGGAGATAGTGACGCCACTACGACAGACGATTACACATTCTTCGATTTAGTTGTCGTGGTTGATTCTCATCTTTTTTCGCGGTTGTGACGACAGCGACATTAGAAAGGTGAGAAAGAGATCTGAGATCTTGAGAGTGGTCGCTGTTTGGTCACATGACGACGCAAACAGCGACACAAGACTTGATTGCTTTCTTAGATTTCATCTTCTCTATTACGGTTGTGGCTCAAGAGCGACACTCTACTGCAATGCCATACCTGATCGATTTTCAGGATTTCAACTCTCTGTTGTGGTTGTGTTGCCATAACGACAGTACCGCGACAACCTCTTGGCTTGAGTCTTCATTGCTTCATGCCTTTTGTCGTGGTGTGCCCAAAAGCGACACTGAAACAAATTATAGGTGTGTATAATATTATCTAGAGGGGAGGTGAATAGATTTTAACCAATTTTACCCAATTTTCGTGTATAGTCAAGATTACGAAAATGCCCATAACTAGTCAATTTATTTAACAAGTGTAATATGTGTGGAATTTAAATAACACTTGATATTTACGTGGAAACCCTCACGGGAAAAACCACGGGCTGGTAAGTGTGCCACACTCGAACCTCGAATCCACTAATGGTAAAATGAATGCAACCTAATCCCGGTATAATTCACAACCACTACCTAATCCCGGTATAAGTGAACCTAGTCCAATTGCTTGTGATTTACGCAACCTAATCCTGGAAGCTACACAAGTCTTACTTCTCAATGAAGAGATAATACAACCTAAGTGAATATATGAAATACTCAATATGCAACAAGAGCTAGGTAACCCTATATGCTTATCTAGGATGATGACATAACGATAAATACAATCCTAGATATCAAGAGCTAAATGACATGTCAAAAAGCTTAGCTAAACATAGATTATGAAAACCTAGATAGCTATCACAATACAACTCTCAAACAATCAATACACTAATCTCAAACTTGTGTCTAAAATATATATGAATGACATACAAGTGATAAATGAGATTGCTTGTAAAGAAAGACATAAAATATGTAAGATATAAATGAAAAACTTACCAAGCAAAGTGTGTTGAAAAATCTATGCAAAATGATATCTAGATGATCAAGGATGATGCTACATGATGATTGATGATCATGGAAAAGTGTTTGAGTAAACAAAGGTGAGTTCTTTAGTGAAATATTTCTCTTGGAAAAATATGCTAAGTAAAAATGTGATTTTGAACTCTCTAACTCAACCTAAAATGAAAGAGGCATATATATAGTGTGTCATATTGAAATGACATCGTTTTGAAAAGTTTTCCACAATTATGCCTTGACCGTTGTTCACCCGCTTTACATAGGGCGGGTGTACAGTGCTTCACCAGGGTTTGTGAAGAACATGTTCTTCGTGACCGCCCTATGTAGGGCGGAATCCAAGCGGCCTAGGGGTGGTTGCTATCGGGTTTGGAGAGCCGCCCTTCATCTGTTCTACGTAAAGCGGATTTTGGGTGAACCAAAAGTTGATAAAAAATCAACAGTGGCATCGCTGTTCACCCGCTCTACGTAGAGCAGGTAAGAGCAAAAATGCTCAAAGCCCCTTATGGGCTCTGTTCGTAGGGCGACCCTAGAGCGGGTGAACAACGCCCATACTATACACAATGCATCTTAAGAATAAACAAGACATGGCATTTGAACCACTAGGTGTAATCAATAAAATATGCAAGAAGAGATATTATATAAACATGAATGCATACATATAAAGACACACATTATACACAAAGTATGGATATGTGTGTGTGTGCAACTAAATCTCTTCAAAACAAAGCAAACATTTAGAAATTTATCTTTGGTGCTTCTTCTCTTGAGGTCTTGAGAGCCTAAGCTACCCTTACAATAACCCCAAATGTGGTTTGTCCACGAAATAAGCCAATAAATAAACTGAGACCTTACACAAGGGCGACAATGCTTTTTCACACTTTATGCACTTTTTGTACCAAATCCATCTTCTTCTTCACAAATGCCCTTGTGGCACAAATAAACCTAAAACACTTGATTAACGTAGTTAAAACACGGGGAAATGCCTGAAAATCAATCATAAACATAAGGAAATGAGGGCCAAAATCATACAAATTTTGGTTTGATCACTTCATGAATTGCTTGAATCTCTTCACAATTAGTGCTATGTCTTCATCCGAGTTATCCTTCTCTTTATCATGCTTGGAGGTCTTAAAATCAATTCCTTTTTGCTTCTTGGGAGGTGTGGAGGTGAGAACCTTTCTTGACTCATAGGCAAGAAGCCTTCTAATTACTTCACTCGGCTTCAACTTTTTATAGTCACTATTTTCTTCTAAAGCCATCATTTTGGACTTTTACCTCTCGGGAAGAGACCTCATGATCTTTTGTTTGATCCTCCTATTCGAGTAAGGGTCACCAAGTTGATGACTTTGGTTCACTATGTCCATCAACTTCACTTGGAAGTCATTAAAGCACTCATACTCCTCCATCCTAATGGTCTCAAATTAAGTTTGGAGGACTTGAAGTTTGGAATCCTTAACCACCTCGGTTCCTTCATGAGCTGTCTCTAGAATCTCCCAAGCCTCATTTGCAATCTTATTTGTTTGGATCAACTTGTATTGATTGTCGTCCATGGCGCAAAGGATGGCATGCATTACCTTGTTGTTCCACTTGGAGGCTTCGAACTCTTAAGTGCTCTATTGTGACTTAGGCTTGGCAACTTTCTCTCCACCCTCAGAGGTCATGGTTGGTGGACTGTAGCCATCTTCTATTGCCATCCATGCACGGTCATGTATTTGGCAAACATAGGCCTCCATCTTGCCTCTCCATGAGGCGTAGTTCACCCCGGTGAGCAAGGGTGGTCTTATGCTAAACACTCCTCTTTACTCATCCCGAAATCACTCTTAGTGTTTGGGTCAAAGAGATGAATGCAAATGAATGTAACAAACAAAATTCACTAAAATGCAAGACACCATAAGCAAGGATCTCCTAAATATGTCTAGGAACCCGCTCTGATACCAATTGAAACTATTTATGCATGTCTAAATATACCTAGGGGGATGGGGTGAATAGGTTTTAATCAAGTTAATTACCAACTTTTCTTAATTAGTCAATATTCAAAAAATTACCTAAATTAAACAAATACAATAAATGAAATTTAAGTGCGGAAAACAAAAAATTGCATGTTGATTGATTTACATGAGAAACCCTCCAACTGGGTAAAACTCACGGGTTATTGTGCTAGCCACACACGGTCCTCAAATCCACTACTTAAATGAAAGTTTACAACCTAGGTTGATCTCAAGTCAAATCATTCTTAGTCAGTAACCTTTCAATTCTACCCAACGGGCCTTTAATAGTTATCCTAGACCTACTTGCTTGTGCACTAAGCAACTTAGTTACAAGACTTGACTCTCAAGGAAGAGAACACAACCTAGGTGAATATCAAATACATAAATGCTAGGTCAACACATTTAATGCTTATCTAATCATGGATGAACATGTCAAACAATCCTAGATATCATGTTGCTACATGTCATATATAAAACTTAGCTATATAAGATAAATGCAATCCTAGATGTAATAGCTATCATAATATAACAACTTAATCAATCAACACAAAAATCTCAAGATAAAACTTAATCTAGATGCAAACAAGTTATAAATGAGATTTCTTGCTAAGCAAGAACACTAAAATGGATGAAGATGCTGTTCTACTTACCAAGTCTTGTGTGTTGAAGAAGACCCATGCAAGAACACATCCTAGATGAAGCTAGATGATGCTAGATGATGTTTGATGCACATGGAAATGGGTTTGGAAAGATAAAGAAGCAAGCTTGGTGCTTTCTCTCTTAAACATCTCTCTTTATATCTTTAGGGTTCTTGGTGTTAAAATAGCTAATCAAAGAAGATGAGATAATTGGGTATTTATAGAGAGCAAAAAACAAGCTGGGCAAAAAGACAAGTTTGCCTGGAAACGCGCCATTCGACGGTTTCATTTAGCAGTCGGGGCCGTCGATCTCAAACCGTAGATTTGAAAAATAGGACATAGGTTTCAAACTGTGGTTTCATTTGGCGGTCTTGGTCGCCGATCATAATCGCAGATTTGAACCAGAGGATATAGGTATCAAACAGCGGTTTTGGTCGCCGATCACAACTGCCGTTTCACCAATTGTGGTGAAACAAAAGGAAAAGAAAATAGCTTTCTCTGACAGCAATCCTCATGCTAAACCAATCACACTAACGTGCAGACACGGAGGTTTCTGAACATACTTCGGGAAACGAATGCAAGACACACTATCACACAACAAAATCCAACAAAGAGGTGCAAGTTTGAAGTGTGAAGAGAATGCACACAATAAGCAATGAACACAATTGCAAGAAGACTAAAGCATGAATGAGAAGTGTGTGCGTGCAACTAGTCTTTTCAAAAGGGTTAAGCACCTTCAATGAGCACTTGAGCTTAAGGGCTTGAAATCTAATTAGCTTGATCGTGAACAATAACGCCCTAAACTACCCTTACATAATTAAACCCCAATTATGGTTTGTCAACGAAATTAGCCAATCAAAAATGAGGAACTTACACTTGTCTAATTAGAAACTTGATTGAGGACTAGATTTTTCATAAATCTAGGATTTCACATGTTTGTGAGTTATATTGTGATTAGCTTATTATCTAGGGCTCTTTGTGCTTTGATTGACAATATTTTGATGATTGATAGCCTTTTTCATGTGCTAGGGCTCTTTAGTTGAATATAACTAGGATTATCACATTTGATTTTATATTTATAGTCTATTATGATTTAATTGATTATCTTGTGAATGTATGCTCTAAATGATTGCTAGAGATTTGATTGATCATATCTTGTGTTTCTAGCATTTTTGTTTTAGTTCTAAAGTTTTGAATATATGCTTCATGAACATGTTTATTTTAATCTTTAGTGACATGAATAAAATCTAGGATTAAAGTGTGTTTTTGGAGATTTGGCATGCTCTAGCTTTTTTTTTTTTTTTTTCATGTATAAGATCTAGACTACTTTGGTTTGTGAACTTTGTTGCCTATGTCTAATTATTCATGGAGTGTACCTAATCCATACATTTCATATGTACATGCATCATTTGTATGATGACATTCATATTTGGATTATAAACTAAAAAATCATACATTGTGTGCTCATTGTCTATTTCTAGTTTTTGTAGGATAGGTTGATCATCATTTTCTATGTTGAGTGCTTGTTTGCATTTGCATTCATTGATCACACTTAGGAAGTCCTTATAAAAGGCATGAAGTCTTGATTAGGATCTTGGTGATCGAGATAACCAAGCAAGGAAGACTTAGCTAGGATCGGGATGATCCGGATAGTTAAGCGAGAAAGACTTGGCTAGAATCGAGAGGATTATGATAGTCAAGCAAGAAGTCTTAGCTAGGATCAGAAGGATCTAGATAGTCATGAATGGAATCTTCCTAGAGGCGTGAGTGTCTCAGATATGAAGTTACTTTCTAGAGGTGTGATAGTCACATCTTGGATAGGAAGTAGGCAAAGTGTTTCATTAGGCCTGAGGGTAGAATATGAGTGTTATCTTGGAGAGTGTATCATGGGATTGGTCACTTCTTTGAGAGAGTATCTTTTATTCATCATATAGTGGAATACGGTTCGCCAGTGGTTGTGGATTCAACTCATGGATGTTTCCTCTTCGGAGGTTTTACCACGTAAAAATCAATATGTCAAATGTCTTTATTTCTATTTCTTTATATTTGTTTATGTGATCAATATATCTTGTTTAAGATCTTAATTTCTTTACATCCTTGTGTTAGGATTTTGAGTTGTGTTGGCACTATTCTATATCAAAACGACATTTTCTTTGTATTGATTAGTTGTCTAGGATTTACGGTTTAACAAGCTTCAAGGAAATTGGGTAACATATCAAGCAAAGTGAAGCCTTCAAGAGGAGAAAGCATTAAAGGTATACTTAGACCTATATCCTCTTGCAAGGCCTTAAGGCACACACACACATGGCATTCATATATGTCCCTGCATAGTTGTACACCATTGTTATATCACATTCACACACTTGTTGAAGTATGCACATGCATTAGATTTAATTTGATAAACATTATGAAATTGCATGTTCTAGGACTATCTTTAGGAAATGGCATACTTGTGTGACTTTGTGTTTATTTGTTTTTGTTTTATTATTTTTGGACTTGAACATGATCTCATATGATTCCTTATTGAGTCCCGGTCATTTTGGTTACTCACTCATTAGGTTTCGAGTCCAAACTAGGAAGCTACGCTACTTTGCGTTCTCATACGTTGTGTTGTCTTCATCATCGTGTACCAAGTCAAATTCTCAACCTTTTGTCAAAGTTTCATAGCCTTCCTTGTGCATGAGGGAATCACGGTTCATAATCCGAAGACAGATTTGAAATTGGAGTTTGGAGGCCCGAATACGACCTAAGTAGGGATGTCAATGGGGTGGGTACGGGGTGGGGATACCATCCCCATTCCCCAAACCCAAATATAACTAGGATTCCCGTCCCCGCCCCGTTTGATTAAGACAATATTAATAATTATACACCTTATATTGTAAGTCACAATCACAAGTGTCAATCGGTCTTTAAAAATATTAAATGACTAAAGATTAAAATTAGTTTAAAAAAAAAAAAAAACTCTAATTCAAGTAAGTCTATCGCAAACTAAATTACCAAACGTATAAATATTACACTATTCTTTTTCAATAAAAATGAAAATAAAATACAAAATCGTCATAATTAAATCTTCCAAAGTAAAATAAAAATTAATAGTTTAACTCCCGAAACTTGTCTAAGAACAACTACTAAAGACAAAAATGTGATAATGCATCTTCCAATCTCCATGTATACCTGTATAAAAAAACAAACAAACAAACAAACATTACATTTTAATTGTTTATAAGAAAAATGTTTCTTTCTAATTATATTTTGAAAGTAAATTGAAGAAAAAAAATTGTAAGTTGACTGTGTTTCCAATTTCTTATTTCTCAATCATCCATGCAACATTAATCCTGTGACATTGAAGATAAAAATTGTAAATTAGATGTAATCAAATTTCAATATCAATACGTTCATATATACAAAAAAGATATGAACATCACTATATATACCTCATCCACATCTTTATCTTCTTCAAACAGTGTGACACATGCATCATGTGTTTTAAAACTTGAACCTAATTAAAAGGAACCCAACAAGAATTAGTCTACAGTAAACAGAAAATATAAAAAATTATCATTAAAAATAAATATAATTAAATTTTCATACCTCGCATGTCAATCGATAACCAATTTTGTGTACACATTAATGCTTCCAATGTCTTTGGAAGTAACCTGCTGCGATGTTGGCTCAAACATCTACCACTATTGCTAAAAGCCAATTCGGAAGCAACTGAAGATATGGGGACAACCAAGATATCTCTTGCAATCTCACTCAATATAGGATACTTAATTCCATTTGTTTTCCACCAAGTCAATATATCAAAATGATCTTGAGTCCTAGGCAAGAGACTTTCCTCTAAATAACAATCAAGCTCTGATTTACCATGGTCGACAGTAGTGGTGTTGGAAAGAAACAAATCCAAATTCATCAAAGGATCTACATCTGCATCTTCATCAGCATGAGTTACTTCCATTTGAGTGTTGAAAGAGTCATTAAAATGAGAAGCTTCTTCACTTAATCTAGACTTTAATTGATACTCTTTCACCAAATCACAACACAATTTACGAATTCTTTCAATTTCAATAGAAAAATTGGATCCATAAATCTTAGGGAAATAAAATTCAATAATTTCATCTTATATCTTGGATCTAAAACCACTACTACAGCCATTACCCTACCAACATCTTTCCAATACTTTTCAAATTTTGTCATCATTTTAGATGCCATAATCCTAATTACATCATAAGCCAGAATTCATCCATTGAGATATTGACATTCTAATCTCACAAACTTTTGGAAACAACAAATTTGAAGTAGCATATTTAGTACCCAAAAACAATTCAGTTGCACTATAAAACACTTTCAACTTGCCACAAATTTCTGCTGCTAAAGTCCAATCCATTTCACTAGGTAAACAATGATATTGTTCCTCACGTTGCTTTAAACGAAAAAAATACATTTTTGTATGGCAAAGCAGTACTAAGCATCACATATGTGGAATTCCATCTAGTTTTGCAATCAAGACTTGACTTCTTGCTATATGCTATATTTAACTGGCGAGCAACATCCTCAGATTTCTCAACTCTTTTTGGTGTGGCTGTCCAGTAAACAACACTATCACGAATTTTCTCTATCCCTTCGTGAATGATATCCAACCCATCTCTCACAATCAAATTCAAAATATGGGCGCAACAACGCATATGAAATAAATCTCCACCCAATGTCAATGGACTACCAAAAAGTTTATCCAACAATATTTTGATCATAGAGCCATTAGTTGAGCAATTATCAAGAGTCAAAGTGGACAACTTACGATCGATATTCCATTCCAGTAAACAGTCTAATAATACCTTAGAAAGTGATTCAGCGGTGTGCGGACATGGAACATATATAAACCTAATATAAACAAGAAACAAATCAACAATTAGTTAACCACAATAAACACATAACTGACTAAAATTGAAGAAAAATGATGAAATTGCATTTTAAATATGAAAATCAAGTTAAATATAATACCTTATGATTCTACTTTGCAACATCCAAGAGTCATCTAAAAAATAAGTTATAACAGCCATATACCCCTTCTTTTGGTTGCTGGCAGTCTATAAATAAGTGGTAACGACAATTTTGCTTCGATTGTTTTCTAACAAGTTCATTGTCTTAGCCCTTTCAACATCATAGATTTTGAAGATATCACTTCTTATTGTGTTTCGAGACAATGGGTTGAACAATGGCTGGAGAGCTTTAGAATAGTTTCTAAATCTTTCATGCTCGACGATAGAAAGTGGGTACTCATGTAGAGCTATCATTTTTGCAAGCTCACTTCTTGCAACTTCTGGGACATAACTATATGTGTCCAAAGTGGTTTTTCCAACACTTGTCTTGTTACTCCTTAAATATGATTTTTTTTTCTTTTTGTTTCCTCATGAAACATCTATGACAATAGAATGTTGTTAGATCATATTCTAGGGGTGTTTGATCTATTGATTGTTGAGTTTTAGTCTTGTGATCTCAATTGAACATATTTAGCTAAACTTGACTAATCTTGAAATTGACTCTAGAAATATCTTGTATGATGTATCTCTTGATAGTTTCTAGGTTTAATTTCATGATCTAAGAACAATGTATTTTTGTTTGAAATATTGAATACTCTTGACTTGTTCTTATTGATTTACATGCATTGATTTCTAGGTACATTTGTGATTGGTTGTTGATAGCATATCCTAGAATATCTCTAAGCATGTTCATAAAGCTTGTTTGATCATCTAGCTTTATTTGATTGTGATTTGCATCATTTGCATCACCTAGATCATTGCCTTGTGAAAATGTTGAAGTCTCTTGATTAAAGTGAGTGAAGCTTTATCTTGAGCAAGAAGACTTGACTAGGAAAGGATTCTGGATAGCCACGCAAGAAGTCTTAGTTAGGATCAAGAGGATCCGGATAACTAAGCGAAAGACTTAGCTAGGAGTGTGATTCTCCGAATGGTTAAGCTAAGGAAGATTTACTAGGATCTTTGGATCTAGATAGCTAAGCAAGGAAATCTTCCTAGAGGCTTGAGAGCCTTGGATAGGAAATTGCTTCCTAGAGGTGAAGGACTCATCTTGGATAGGGAGTAGGGGAGTGATTCACTTGGTCTTGTGGTTAGACTAGGAGTTGATTGCATTGAGTGTGTATCTCTTTCTTTCATAGTGAATTGCTTTGCCGGTGGTTATGGTATCAACCCGTGGATGTTTCCTCTTTGAGGTTTTACCACGTAAAAATCCTTGTGTCTATTTGTGTCTATTTTCGCTTTACGTTTCATTATCTTCCATATCATGTATTGAATGTATCTCTTGTATATTGATTTTCACATGTATTGACTCATACTATACAATTGTTATATCATTTTCAAGTGTATATTTCATTCTTGTAATCCACATTTTTTGAAGTTGGAAGAGATTTGGGCCTATACCTATTCACACCCCCTCTGGGTATATATTACACTATTGCTTAAGGGAATTTCATCTCCTTTTCATCATAGTGGATTATGGTTTGCCGGTGGTTGTGGATTCAACCCGTGGATGTTTCCTCTTTGGAGGCTTTACCACGTAAAAATCAATGTGTCAAATGTCTCTATCTCTATCTCTTTATATTTGTATGTATGATCAATATATCTTGTTTAAGATCTTCATTTCCTCACATCCTTGTAAACAAGATTTTTGTAGAGAAAGAGATGTACACATTATTTGTTGAATCAACATTTGTTTCTTGTATATTGTAAGTGTTTGAACATTGTATCTTGTGATATTTTATATCAAGTTGTAAAGTTCTACTTAGTGACTTGCATTGTAATATTCAAAGTACAACTTGTGGAATTTGCTCTTCATTGAATATACTTGTATATGAGATACATTATTTCTTGGTATATGTTTGTAGACTAAGGGTGGTGAATTGAGCAAACTTGTGTTAATTGTTTTCTCATAACAATCATGTTAAAGGTTAATTTGTATGCTCACCAAGGTTTTGACAAATGTCACGAAAGATTTTTTAAATTAGAGTGTCAACCTATTCACCCCCCCTCTAGGTTGTTTAGTATATAACCTTGTAGGTATTTTCACCTTGTAAACAAGATTTTTGTAGAGAAAGAGATGTACACATTTCTTGTTGAATCAACATTTGTCTCTTGTATCTTTGTAGTGTTTGAACATTGTATCTTGTGATATTCCATATCAAGTTGTAGAGTTCTATTTAGTGAATTTACATTGTAATATTCCAAGTACAACTTGTGGAATTTTCTTTGCATTGAATACACTTGTATATGAGATATATTATTTCTTGCTGTATGTTTGTAGACAAAGAGTGGTGTTTTGAGCTTACATATGATAGTTGTTATCCAATAACAATCGTGTTAAAGGTTAATTTGTATGCTCACCAAGTGATTGACAATTGTCTCGAAAAAGTTCTAAAAATAAAGTGTCAACCTATTCAACCCCCCTGTAGGTTGTTTAGTACAACCTTGTAGGGATTTTAGGTGTGGCATCTTAAGCCGGCTATACTATTCATTTAAGAGTCTAAGTTGAGATCTTTCGATAGTGGTGTGATTAGGTCTCTTGGGGGTTGTTGGCTTACTAGAGGGGTTGGAGTTGATGCAGAAGGAGCTTCTAGAGATTGTGGAAATATGAGCGTTTTTCGGTGAACTCGTGTATTTCAAACAAAAGATGCTTAATTCTTGTTGGTGAGCTGCTAAAAGAAAATAAACGAGTGGTATTTTGTAATGTATATGCGAGCAATAGTGAAAGCGAGAGGAAGGAATTATGAGATTTTATTCTCATGAATCAAAATTCTTTCCCTATTCCGTGGTGCATTGGTGGAGACTTTAACACGGTGCTTGATCCTTCGAAATGGAGAGGTGGGAGTTGCAATATGGGTTTTATTAGGAACTTTAACTCTTTTATTCTTCAAGTTAAGGTGGTAGATATGCCATTGCACATGACTTCCTTTACGTGGTCCAATAATAGAGAGAGGGTCTCGTTGGCTAGGTTGGATCGTTTTTTGGTGTCTCCCTCGATGTTATCTTGGTTTCCTAAGTTGATACAACAAGGTCTCCCAAGGAGTGTATCGGTTCACAATGCAATAACGATAGTCAAACCTTGGGAAGATTGGGGTCCAAGTTCATTTCATTTTTTCAATGGATGGTTGGAGGAAAATGAACTAATGAAGGCTGCTATGGATGGATGGACGGAAAGTTTGCAAGGCTACGAGTTCCATGAGTAGTGTTTTATCTGCTAAATTAAAGGCTTCTAAGAATCATATCAAGAGCTGGTTGAAGTCGAACAAAGCTGATGCTTTTTCTCAAAAATATATAGAATAATGGTTAGTGATGATCGAGAGAAGGGCAGTAGTTGAAGGTTGGACCGAAAGCTTAAATATCCAGTGTCTTTTGCTTATGGCCGACTTGTGGAAAGGCCTTCGAAAAGAAGAGCATGAGTGGAGGCAAAAATCGAGAGTAAAGTGGTTAAAGGAAGGTGATAAGAATAATAAATTCTTTCACAATATGGCAAATGAGAGAAGAAGATCCAATTTTATAGCATAAATTTCTTTAAATGGGGTTATCGTCTCAGAGCCAAACCAAGTTAGGAATTGGGTCCAAAATTTCTTCAAGGAGCTCTTCATGAACGTTTCTTGGAAACGTCTAAGAATTAGAGATTTATGTCTTAAACAATTATCTGATGTCGAGAGGGTAAACTTAGAGGAGTTGTTTAGTAAGGAGGAGGTGTGGGCTACAGTTTGTAGCTGTGATGGGAATAAAGTACCCGGTCCGGATGGCTTGAATCTCAATTTTATCAAAGCTAATTAATGGGTGATAGAAGATGATTTTATGAAATTCAATCATGAGTTTCATATAGATGGGTCCATTGTTAAAGATTTGAATAACACCTTCATAACTCTTATTCCGAAATGTGGCAAACCGGAGTCGATGAAGGGTTTTAGACTAATAAGCTTGATCGGATCCATGTACAAGGTGCTAGCTAAGGTTCTAGCAAACTGGCTAAAAAAGGTAATGCACACGGTGATTGGTGACATGCAAATGGCATCCGTCAAAGAAAGGCAAATTATCTAAAACTATATAATACATGTGTCTTAATTACCTGGGGGGGGGGGGGGGGGGGGGGGGGGGGGTGGTGGGTTTGAATAGGTTTTAATCAAGTTAATTACCAATTTTTCTTGATTAGTCAATATTCAAAAAATCACCCAATCTAAGCAAATACAATCAACTAAATTTAAGTGCAGAAAAACAATAAATTGCATGTTGATTGATTTAATTGAGAATCCCATAACTGGGAAAAACTCATGGGCTATTGTGCTAGCCACACACGGTCCTCAAATCCACTATTTGAATGAAAGCCTTTCACTCCACCCAACGGGCCTTTAATAATGATCCTAGACCTACTTGCTTGTACACTAAACCACTTAGTCACAAGGCTTAACACTTAATGAAGAGAACACAACCTAAGTGAATATAAAATGCATAAATGCGAGGTCAACACATTTAAGCTCAATTAATCATGAATGAACATGTCAAATAATCCTAGAAATCATGTTCCTACATGTCATATAAAAACTTAGCTATATAGAATAAAAACAATCATAGATGCAATAGCTATCACAATACAACAACCCAATCAATCAACACAAAAACTTAACATGTAGATAAAAACTTAGTCTAGATGCTAACAAGTCATAAATGAGCTATCTTGTTAAGTAAGAACACTATAATAGATGAAAATGGTGTTCTACTTACCAAGTCATGTGTGTTAAAGAAGACCTATGCAAGAACACATCCTAGATGAAGCTAGATGATGATAGATGATGTTTGATGCACATGGAAATGGGTTTGGGTGAATAAAAATGAGTTCTTGGTAACTTTTCTTGCAAGACACTCTCAAACTTTCAAGAAACTCAAATTATAAGCTCTAGATCTGCCAAGAAGAGAAAGAGACATATATATTGAAGGCCCTAAGAGAAGTGACATTGTTTTGAACTTGGAAAACTAAATCCCGTTACAAATGCCGCGGTACGGACAAGGCATCTGCACTGTGGTACACACGACGTATGGGCTCTGGAGACAACTCTAGAGGCAAGGTGCACCAGCCACGGTCATACATGGTGAAAAACATCAGAGGCAACACTTGATAATAACCACGGTTCATGCAAGGTGCACTAGCCGCGGTACCTATAATGGCACGGACTACGGTAAAGAGAAAAACCCTCTTATCAAATCAACAAGGCACATCTAATCTATATGCATGTTATGCAAGTGTGAAGTAAGTGAATAACATGCATAAGTATCAAACAAGAAACACACAAGAATATACAAGACATGTAAATGCATGAGATGTGTGTGTGTGTGTGTGTGCAATCTAAATCTCTTCAATTAAGGGTTAAGCACAAGTGATATACCATCAATGAACTCTTGTGCTGGAGAGCTTGAAATCCAATTAAGATTGATTTTCTTTTAGTTTTGGACTAGAATTGATCCATTTGAAGCTCGTCAGACTCTTCCGTGGGTATGTTCAGCGGCTTCTTTCCCGCGGTATGAACCCGCGGGTGATCTTTCTCTTTTTGTGTGGATTCCTTCCAAGGGTACTTTCTCTCTGGAAGGTCGGTCTGATTTGTTGGCTTGTCCTGCGGGTTTGCACTTCAGCTTTATTCCCGCGGGGTAGAGAGAATGAACTCGCTGGCTTCATACGTGGAGTTCCCACAACTTCCTTCCGCGGCTAATTTCTAGTGAGACAGAAGAACTGAACTCGCCGGATTGACAATTGAATGGCACGCAGTTTCCTGCAGCTGGTTATTTCCCGCAGCGTTGTGTGTGTGAACCCACAGGGTGTGTCTTTTTTGCCTTCTTTGCCCTCTTTTCGTCATTTTGGACCTAAATGCCTTTGAAAAGCCTAAGTTACCTGAAAAAACTTATTTACAACGTTAAATACCTAAAATGCTCGGAAAACGGTTACAAAAACCAAGTAAAGGGAGCGCTAAATGTGAACATTTGGAGCACGATCAAACCCCCAAACCCGACTTTTGCTCATCCTCGAGCGAACTACAAATGCTAAAATTAAACTAAAAATATATACTATGTATTAACTATATATATATACAACACACACTAAAACGTTTCCGAGAGCCAAATTACAAAGATACTAACAGATGTGTTGATTTAGGAATAAAACATGCAAAAATGTCTGGTTAGAAGCTAGCACAATTGCAATCCTTAAAAACACGCGATAAAGTGAATCGCACACTTTAAATACTCAGTTTTAAAAAAAAAAACCAAGCACTCAAAAGCAAGAACTCAATTCGTCTTGACTCTAATCCTCACTAGATTTCAGTCGAATTTTCTCTCAGAACCTAAGTTACTCTTAAATAGCATATGTGAGTAAGAGTATATATAAGAATCAAATGTAATGCATATGCAATCAAAATCAATGCACAACTTATGGAAATTGTTTCATGAATGAATTGATATTCCACGAACGTGAAAGAGCATGCTTTGACTCGCATTCCCAAGCTAGACTTTCTAAAAGATCAACTAGGGCTTTCCTTGGTTGTAATGGGGCCAAAATGGTGATATGGGGTGAATTTTCATTGGAATTCTAAAGTTTATCGATCAACTTTTACAATTAATACTCATAGCTTATTACAAAGATGTCTACAAGCGCCTAGGCTAAGATTTCTTTTTCTTTTGTGCAAATTGGTACTCGAATTCGAGTACTTTTCAATCACGTATTGTGGCTTAAGTGTTTTTCATTTGACACTTTTACAATAGCCAGAAAATTGCACAACTATCTATAATCGCCTGAGTACACGCTATTTACAACAATTTTGAGCTATACCTTTGCATTTATGACTCATACATAATCCGTGATCACATACTACAGAATTCCAAGTGCATGTATATGGATATTTGTGGTGATGAAATGAATGGTTTATGTTTGGCCGCAAATTGGCAGTTGGAGCACACATAACAATCATGGACAATGTTTGGGCAAAAGTTTGGTAGTTAAGCACACACATGCCTAGAATTATATCCGAAAGTCTGTCTAACGAGGGAATACAAGTCTAGCAAGCAGTCCAAAATTTTCATGTTCATGGCATTCAATTATGCAAATGAGATCATATAATCAATGAAGAGTGTGTACCCTCAAAAGGTGAATATTTAGGCATTGTTTCTTACGGGTAGTCTCCACTATTGGTTAAAACAATCTCGTGCTAGGTTCTATTAACCAAGCAAAAGAGAAAGGGACTATTATGCAATGCGCAATGTCTTCTCGGAATGCCATTGTGATAGCAACACTTTAGTTGTTAACGCATGCACATATTCCTTAACAACACATACATTTTAGCATCTTATTTAAACACATGTGTTCCATTGGCTCAATCGGAAAATTTAGCAAATGTTTTACAAAAACATAACATTAAAACCCTATATACAATATATACAATATGTACAATCATGTGAATGATTGGCCAAGTGTTTAATGTGCCCACACCCCCAAACTTAAACTCGACATTGTCCCCAATGTTCGCACACGGAAGACAATACAACAGAGTTCTTTGGTTTGGTTGTTTGGCCAACAAACAACTTCCCAATCCATACAAAAATAAACAACATAAATTCACTTACATGATATCACATCCATCCGTGCACTATACTTCAAAATATCCTAGTCTACTGGATAGTATCATCCTAGGCACTATCAATCAAACACAAAAAAATCCCACACTTAGATCTAAGCATTAAACTAACTAACTAACTAAAATTATAGGAAATATAATGTAGGAAATATAATATAAGTAATATAATAATAATACTATAAGTACTGAAAATACAACTAAACTAAAAAGTACCAAGTATACAAAATGCGGAAAAATGTTTCGGATACAAAAAATCCACGGAGTGCCAATCCGCCTACATTGGACCACTGCCGTCACTAGTGTAACTGATGCTACTAGAGCTATCACTGGTGCTATCACTGCTACTTTGATCCAACGGTGTAAACTGGACACCTTTAATGGAGTAACGGAAATAAGTCGGCTTAGACGGAGGAGGTGTCCCCATGTATGGAACTATGCTCGTCGGTGTCACGGGCTCCTCCACTATATACTCCGTACACTATGCACTCGTACTCTCTGATCCCTCTGGTAAAAGCTCTATGCTCACCACGTACGACCAATCATTCTGCTCCATTTTCGGTACCTGCTCCAGCACCGACTTCCACTCTTCCATCACCTCTGGACACGGTTCTCTCACTGTCTATGGACCTTGCTTTTGGCTCTGTTGCTCATCATAAAGTAAGTCCATGAAGTTAAAATCTTGATCATATGGGTCTGGTTAGGCCATAGGACTGATAAATACATCATCAAAGTTAGTGAAAAAATAAGGATAAGGATAAGGTATACCTGACTCCGGTGCAGTAGGGACTGCTGGTGCATCATATACTATGGCAGGTGGCTCAGATGCCGTTGGTGGTTCCTCTTGCCTGTGCTTCTGATGGTGCTCCTGAACCTACTCACTAGACTGCTCACTAGACTGCTCACTGGACTCCTCAACAGGCTGCTCTGCCTAGTAGCTCGTCAATGCGCGACCACCCCCTTGGGTCCTCTCACTTCCATAACTAAACGGTGAACGGTCTTCGCCAATGAGGCATTGGACTTCATCAAATTCTCATGAGATTGGATCATACCTTGTGCCCATGATGGCACATGATCCTTTCCTGCCTCAGACTCTGATCTATCAGACTGGCTCTCCTCATATCCCATGTCAATCTGAGCCTCAGCCTCCAATCGCTCATGCTCTGTCCTAGTAATAGAATGGCTCTACTCCTTCATTTGCTGTTTCAATTCACTTGTGTAAGGATTCCCATTCATTGATTGGCTTATTTCGTGGACAAACCATATGTTGGGGTTTGATTGTAAGGGTAGTTTAGGTGATTGAGGATCAAGCTCAAATGCCCTTTCAAGTCCTCAAGAGAAGAAGTACCAAAGGTATATTCTAGTGCTTACGTGCTTTGAAGAGATCTAGTTGCACACACTCACAACTCATGCATATTTCTAATACTTATATGTTGTGTGTTTTTATATGTGTGCATTCATGTTATTGAATATCTCTTCATGTATGTTTAATTGATTGCATCTAATTCATTGAAATGCCATGACATGTTAGGCATTAGGATGCATTCAAATGTCACATTACACGCTTGTTCTTCCTTGTTGTACATTGTTGTGTGTTAGTGTGTCTTGTAATTTGTTTCCCAAATATAGTTTGGAAATGTCCGCGCTTGCACGATGGTGTGCTTGGTTTAGCGCGAAGATCGCCTTTGGAGAATGCCCTTGGCTTCTCCTTTGGTTTCACCACTTTACACACTTTCACATTGTGCACAAAGTGGAAACAGGGCATTGTCGCCCTTTATTGGTGTCGCCATGGCGACAGAAAGTTTTATTTCTGAAAATCAATCAGGTATGATGTCGCCATGAGACAAATGGCGACAAAGAAGCATTTTTGTGTTGCGTCAGGCGTCACCCTGAGATGTCGCTATGGCGACAAAGTGGCGACATAGAAGAAAAATTGGTGTCGCCATGATGTCGCCTTGAGACAAATGGCGACAATTGATTTTGTCCAAAATGACATAGCTTCAATTTGACCTCCTATAAATATGCCTCTTTATTCTTAGGTCAATCTAATGACTCAAAAATCATATTTTTAATTGAGAGCTTTTTTCAAAGAGAGATTTTTAATCAAGAACTCATCTTTGATCACTCAAACACTTTTCCTTTGTGCATCAAAGTTCATCCATGCATGGTTAAGCATCATCACATCTTGCTTAGTAAGATTTTTACTAACTTCATCTAATTTTAGTATCTTTCTTAACAAGTCATCTCTTTATTCACTTATATGTTTTTAGATCATATGCTAGATACAAGATAGAGATTGTTTGTGATGAATTGATTGAGTGTTGTATTGTGATAGCTATCTAAGTTTTTATAATCTATGTTTAGCTAAGCTTTTTGACATGTCATTTAGCTATTGATATCTAGGATTATTTTAATTGCAATATTGTCATCCTAGATAAGCATATAGGGTTTCCTAGTTCTAATTGCATTTTGGATATTTCATATATTCACATAGGCTTTTTATCTCTTCATTGAGAAGTAAGACTTGTGTGGCTTCCAGGATTAGGTTGCCTTTTGTCACAAGCAATTGTAAGTCTTGTGTGATGACCGAGATTAGGTCGTACACTGGGATTAGATGTTCATATAAGCAATTGGACTAGGTTCACATAAGCAATTGGACTAGGTTCACTCATACCGGGAGTTGGTAGTGGTAGTGAGTTACATACCGGGATTATGTTGTAATCTTCATTATCATTAGTGGATTCGAGGTTCGAGTGTAGCGCACTTACCAGCCCATGGTTTTTCCCTGTTGAGGGTTTCCACGTATACATCAAGTGTTATTTATATTTTCACACCATATTACACTTGTTGTTTTGAACTGACTAGTTAGGGGCATTTTCATAAACTTGTCTTAAAACGAAAATTGGGTAAAAAGGGTTAAAATCTATTCACCCCCCTCTAGATATATATTGTACACACCTATAATTAGTTTTAACTTGCAGTGAGCAGCCTCTCTATCCCATCCTTTCCTTCAGCAGCGTCATTGTAGGCTCTCTTGCCTACAGTGCCCTTCGGAGTTAGTAGCCCATATGCTAGCTTATCCACTCGGATACCTGCCACCTGTGCAAAATGTGTGATCAAACAGGGGAAGAAAAGGCTGAATTTGGACCTCCTTTCGGATTCCGCTATGTGCCTCACTTTCGTTCTCCTAACATCGAACTCCAACAGGTTTTTCATCTGATATAGCATGAAGGCCACTTCTTTGTTGACCTCTGTTCGATGTTGGCTTGGCATGAGGGAGTAGCTGAAGTAGATGTTCCAGAAGTGCTCATTGAACCCAAGCTCTCTCTGAATGACCTTGCGATCTTGAAAGTAATAACTCTTGAAACTAACTCTACTAAAATGCTAAATTAATTAACTAAAATGATCCAAACATTAACTATGAGAATTGATTAAGATTAAGAACTATAACTTCTTGATTTCAAAACTAGATTAAAAGATTGCTAGGGGAAAGATTCATTCAAGTAACAACATATTAGCTAATCAATCATTCATTAAGATCATACACAAGGACCTTAAGCATGCATCTATCCATATCAATTATAAGGCACTAAATCCTTCACTTTAATCACAACCTAAGAGTAGAGAAGTGATTTAAAAGAGGTTTACTCAAAGGTTATGATAAGAATTCACAAGATTAGTGAATCTCTACCAAATAGATGGCATAAGTGTCCTATGCAATAATGGTCTTTAAAGCATATTGAAATTCAAGCATGTGGTGCATTAAATAAGGGATGAATGGTTGCAACAACCATCATTTATAAATGAAATAATAAACACATAACTTGAGAAGTGAAATAATATGATTGATTATATAGCAAGGTCATGTACAAGAATTACATCTATCCCCCAACAAGAGGGATTTAGTTACACATAGAATCAAAGTAACAAGGGATTGCAAATGAAGAAAACATCACCAATGAGTAACTCTTGTGATGAAGATGTGATCCTCCATGTATTCCAAGTAACAACTTCTTCTATGCAAACTTGAGATTAGCTAAACTAAGGTACCAAAGTAGGTGTTTGGTTGCCTAGAAAGTCCCAAGAAAACTAACTTGGTTCTTTCTTTCTAAGAGAATAATATCTAACTTACTAGAATGTAATAGTAGCTATTCTTTACTAAGTGGTGGTTGAGGTCATTAATAGAGAAGTAAGTGGGATGGTTTGTGCAAAAAGGGGAAGGCCTTTCAAAAGCAAGAGAGAGTCTTTTTGTCTATATCTAAGGCAAATTATGGAAGGCGGATAAAAAAGGGATTGATTTTCTTTTAGTTTTGGACTGGAATTGATCCACTTCAAGCTTGTCAGACTCTTCCGCGGGTATGTTCCGCAGCTTCTTTCCCGCAGTATGAACCGGTGGGTGATCTTTCCCTTTATGTGCGGATTCCTTTCGTGGGTACTTTCTCTCTGGAAGGTCAGTTTGAACTTGCTAGCTTGTCCCGTGGGTTTGCACGGCGGCTTTATTCCCGCGGGGCAGAGAGAATGAACTCATTGGCTTCATATGTGGAGTTCTCGCGACTTCCTTCTACAGCTAATTTCTAGCGAGACAGAAGAACTGAACTCACCGAATTGACAATTGAATGGCCCGCAGTTTCCTGTAGCTAGTTAATTCCCGCGGCGTTTTGTGTGTGAACCCGCATGGTGTGTCTTTTTTGCCTTATTTACCCTCTTTTCGTCATTTCGGACCCAAATGCCTTTGAAACGCCTAAGTTACTTGAAAACACTTATTTACAACGTTAAATACCTAAAATGCTCAGAAAACAGTTACAAAAACCAAGTAAAAGGAGCACTAAATGTGAACATTTGGAGCGCGATCAGTTGTTCTATGGATGCTATGGGAGGTTAGGAACCACAAGGTTTTCAAAACGACTTCAATGGGGCTGGAGCAATCTATCGATATGGTGAAATTCAGGTTTGCTTGGTGGTTCAAGCACCATGGGAGGGGTTCTTCAGACTCAATAAACTTATTAATCCTTAATATGAAGGACTGTTGCACTGAATTTTAGGTGACAAAGAATGTTAAAGCCGATGTCTGGTATTCTAAAATTCAACGTGGATGGTTCCACTAGGGGTTCACTTGGGATGGTGGGCATCAAAGGTATTTTAAGAGATTCTAAAGGCAAGGTGATGTGCCTCTTTTCTTTATGTATTGGACTTCATGATTCCAATGAAGCTGAAATTTTGGCAATTCACAAAGCTTGTGAACTATGTACTTTGTGAGATGATTTAGAGGGCAAAGATATAGTGGTGGTTAGTGACTCTAAGGTGGCAGTCTCATGGATTAACGGTGCATATTTTGGATATCTTAAGCTAGTTAACATCATCTACGATATTCGGAACATGATGAATGCCCTAGGCAACATTTCAATTACTTTTAACCCTCGGGCGTTCAATTCGTTTCCCTACTTATTGGCTAAGAAGGGTTCTAGCTCTAATGAGAATTTTATTATTTAGGGAGATAGATAATTACCTGGTGCCTTTGATGTTTCTTCATTTTTTTTAGTGGTGTTTTTGTTAGCTTAGTTTGGCTGTTTTGGGTGGTGAAGGTGGTTGTCGTGTACGCTGTTTGTCAAGTTGTTGGTAGTTTGTTTGTTGGCTGCCGGTTGCGGCTTGTTTTGTTGTTTTTGTAGCTTTTTGCTTGTTTTTGGCCCAGTGGCCATCATTATAAGACTTTTGCCCGTTTTTTGTTTCTCAATAAAATGTTACCGTTCAAAAAAAAAAAATTATGCCAATAATCCTAATTTTTGTGATGGAATTAGAAAAAGCAATTACTTAGTAAGCTAAAATGAATTGCTTATCTTTTTCAATTATCTGAACGTTCTTGGCGAGTGTGATTGATTGACAATTAATTTACTAAAACTTGGAAGCCATGCATAAATTAAAGAATTCACGTTATAGACCATTTGTGATTATAAGATTATTGATGATAATTTTGTGAATACATAAATTTATAGTTGATGATTATTTAGTTTTTTATTTTATTTTATTTCTTAATAGAATAGTATTGTGGTGCGATTGGTTAATATTATAATTTTCATTTTTAATTTTTTTTAGATAGGTCGAGCAGCCCAAGCCTAGCTCGTTTAACACCACTAGCGATGATAAGGTTCAGCACAAAACTGTCATTGCTTACATGCAGTTCCTATATTGTAGCTAAATCCGTGAAAATAATGTCAACTTTTGATAAATTTACACCTTTCCTTTAATGTTAGCAATGAAGGTTCAAGTCCTAGGCTGTTCATAAAAAAAAATTAAGTATCTTCATGAGAGTAGATATCTAAGCCATACCAATAATGGAGAGTGTAAGGTTTCCATTTGTTAATTGGCTCATTTCGTTGACTGGCTCATTTCGTTGACAAACCACATGTTGGGGTTCTTTGTAAGGGTAGCCTAAGTATCGGTCGTATTGTTCGAAGCCCTTTGAAGACCTCGTGTTGATAAGCACCGAAGGTAAATTTCTATGTGCTTACTTTTCTTTGAAGAGATTAGTTGCACACACACACTTAACATTCATTGCATATGTGTGCATTCTCTTCATTTGTCACATTTCACACTTGCACTTATTTATTATATTTTGTTGTGTGTAATTGTGTCATGTTGTCGTGTAATTCGTTTCCCGATAACTTTCGGAAACGTCCGTGCATGCACTAGAATATGCGTGGTTTAGCGCGAGGACCGCCTATGGAGAATGCCCTTGGCTTCTCCTTGGTTTTCACCTTTCTAGGTGATCGGCGGTTATGATCGGCGGCCTGGCCGCCGAATGAAACCGCCGTTTCAGTCCAGATTGGTCTGAAGCATTTCTACGGTTAAGATCGGCGGTCACGACCGCCGTTCGAAACCGCCGATTCAAGACCTGATTGATTTATCTCTCAGTCTAATTCGGCGGTTGAATCGGCGGTCACGAAACCACCGTTCGAAACCGCCGTTCATACCTGATTGATTTTAATCTCTCTGTTTTGATTCGGCGGTTGGGATCGGCGGTCACGAAACCGCTGAATGAACCGCCGTTTATGCTCTGTTATTCACGAGCTCAATTCGGCGGTCATGATCGGTGGCCTGGCCGTCGATTGAAACCGCCGATCGGCGCGTTTCTTTGAAACTTACTTAAACGACCACACTTTGATTTGGCCCCCTATATATATGCCATTTTGTCTTTAGGTCAATTAAGAGAGTTCATATTCAGAATTCATACTTAGGATATTTTTCAAAGAGAAGAAAAATTCCAAGAACTCATTTTTTATTACTCAAACACTTTTTCATGATCATCAATCATCATCTAGCATCATCCTTGATCTTCTAGATGTCATCTTGCATGGATTCTTCATCATACTTTGCTTGGTAAGCTTTTCACTAATATCTTACATATTTTGTGTTTCTCTTAGCTAGCAATCTCAATTAATTACTTGTATGTTATTTTATATACTTTGAATACAAGTTTGAGATTAGTATGATGAATGTTTGAGAAGTTGTTTTGTGATAGCTAATTAAGTTTTGTGCTTAATCTTGATTAGCTAAACTATTTGACATGTCATTTAGTTTTGATATCTAGGATTGTTCTAATTGCATATTAATCATCCTAGATAAGCATATAGGGTTTCCCTTGCTCTATGTTGCATTTGGATATTCATATATTCACTTAGGGTTGTATTCTCTTCATAGAGAAAGTAAGTCTTGTGTGTAGCATCCGGGATTAGGTTGCTTAGAACGCAAGCAAATTGGACTAGGTTCACTCATACCGGGATTAGGTAGGTGTGTGATTACTTCCGGGATTAGGTTGTAATCGTTTTACACATTTAGTGGATTCGAGGTTCGAGTGTGGCTTACTTACTAGCCCGTGGTTTTTCCCGTGAGGGTTTCCACATAAAAATCAAGTGTTATTTAATTTCCGCATATTATACTTGATTTATTGCTTTATCTATTTAGGGGTAATTTCGTAATTTTGACTATCACGAAAAATTAGGTAAAAAGCTTAAAATCTATTCACCCCCCCTCTAGATAGTTTTATACACACCGTGCTATAATTTGTTTCAATTGGTATCAGAGCGGGTTCCTAGACATACATAGGTGATCCTTGCTTATTTTGGTGTGTTTTGCATTTTGTGTGATTTTTGATCATTCCTACATTTGCATTCATTTCATTCATTCATAAACACTATGAGTGGAAACGGTGGAAATGGTGGTGGCAACGAAGGTGCCTCAAGCACAAGGCCTCAACTTCTTACCGGATTGAACTATTCCCAATGGAAAGGGAAGATGGAATCCTACATATGCCAAAATCATGACCGTGCATGGATGGCGGTTGAAGACGGATATGATCTACCCAAGATGACTCCCGATGGTGGAGGAGAAGAAGTATTGAAGCCTAAGGCGCAATGGAACGCGCAAGAGTTTGAGGCTTCAAAGTGGAATAGGAAGGCGATGCATGCCATCTTGTGTGCTATGGATGAAAATCAATATAAATTGATTCAAAATACTAGGATAGCTAAAGAGGCTTGGGACATCCTAGAGATTGCACATGAGGGAACCGAAGTGGTGAAGGACTCTAAGCTTCAAGTCCTCCAAACTCAATTCGAGATGCTTAAGATGGAGGAGAATGAGTGCTTCAACGACTTCGAGATCAAGTTGATGGATATAGTCAACCAAAGCCATCAACTTGGTGATCCATATTCGGATAGGAGAATCAAGCAAAAGATTATGAGATCTCTACCCGATAGGTTTGAATCGAAGGTGACGGCTTTAGAAGAAAATAGTGGTTATAAGGATATGAAGCCGAGTGAGGTGATTTGGAGACTTCTAGCTTATGAGTCTAGGAAAGGGCCTATCTCCACACCCACTAAAAAGCAAAAAGGAATTGCTTTAAAAACCTCCAAGGATGAAAATGAGGCAAAGAAGGTTGACTCGGATGAAGACCTTGCCTTGTTTGTAAAAAGGTTCAACAAGGTTATGAAGTTTAGAAGAAAGGGCCTTGGATCAAAAGGTCAAGATTTGAAGAAAAAGGGCACTTTCAAGAAGTTTGAACCTAGGCAAGAAAGGACCAAAAGGAAAGGGGTCCGATGTTTCGAGTGTGGTGGCATAGGTCACTTTGCCCCCGAATGTGCAAATCACAATGAGAGGAAAAAGGGAAAAGTGATGGCCGCCACTTGGAGTGGAAGTAGTGATGACTCCATTGAGGGAGATAAGTCTTCAAGTGATGAAGAGCTCATGGCTAATCTCCTAGCTTTTGCCTCCTCCCATAAAAGCAAAAGTGCTAGTGAGAGAGATGAAATGAGTCAAGAGGAAAATGACTCAAGTGAAGAAGAAAGTGATTCCTCGTCTAACTCCATAAGTAGTTTTGTGGAGAAAAAGGTGCTTGCTAAATGCCATGCCGAGTTTAATGATTTAGCAATCAAGAGCACAAGAAAGATCAAGATGTTGAGAGAAGAAAATCTTGAGCTTGCATCTCATAATGACCACTTAGGTGAACAAGTGGAAAAATTCAAGAAGACAGAAGATAAGCTAAGAGAAGAGTTAGTCTTATCTAGGAGGAATGAAGAAAGTCTAAAGAGGGAGCTTGATGAAGTTAGAAATTCTATGACTAGGATGGATTCTAGCACCAAGAAGCTTGACCATATGCTTGGTGTTGGAAAGAGTCCATGTGACAAGAGGGGTCTTGGGTATGAAGATGACAAGAAGATCTCAACCTCTAACAAGACCGTGTTTGTCAAGGGTTTGAAGAACGAAGAAACTTCATATGTGCAAATTCCTAGGAAGAAGTTAGAAGTAGGACAATGTTCAAATGCACAAGTGAAGATGGGGCCAAGAAGGCAAACTCAAGCTCAACCTCCTAGGGTCCCTCAAGCCAACATTCCTCCTCAAATGGCTCACAAAGGAAAGAGACCTATCATGCAACCTCAAGCTAGGAAGCAACCAAGACCGGTTCAACAACGAAGAAGGATTGAACCCTTTCATCCACAAAGACAAGGACAAGGTATGATTCCTTATTTTACTCCTATATGTCACTTTTGTGGATTTGATGGTCATATTAGACCACATTGCTTTCGATATATAAAAATGTGCAAAACTAGAAGCATGATAGAGAAGAAAAAGAAAAGAGCCATGATGCATGTTCCTAGGAATGATAATATTATTATGCATGATCCTAGGACATCTAGAGCCCATGTACCAAAGACCACTAAGAAAGCTAAGATTGTTTCTAGGTGGATTAGAAAGAATGAAATTGTTTGCCATGTTGCTCAAATAGCCTTGAAGGCAAATTCTTCTAATTTTTGGTATTTAGATAGTGGGTGCTCTAGGCACATGACGGGAAACAAGAGTTTTTTCGAGACTCTTGTTATGGAGGAAGGTGGATATGTCACTTTTGGTGATGGATCCAAAAAGAAAGTTGTAGGGAAAGGAACCATTTCCGTTCCCGGATTACCCTCGTTATCCGATGCTTTATTTGTTGATGGCTTGAAAGCCAATTTAATAAGCATTTCACATCTAAGTGATGAAGGATATTCCGTCTTGTTTTGTAAAGATGATTGCTCGATCCTAAAGCCCGATGGACAAACCTTATTGAAAGGTATGAGATCTAGCGACAATTGCTATTGTCTTGAAGCTAGAATAGTCTCAAACAATGTGTCCATGGATGAGCAAATAGAGTTGTGGCATGAAAGACTTGGCCACATGAACTTTAGGGATTTAAGAACCCTTGGAAAGTTCGAGTGTGTGCGTGGCCTCCCTAAGCTTGGGAAGAAAGCCAATGGTATTTGTGGACCTTGCCAACAAGGAAAACAAACTAAAAGCATGCACAAAAAGGGCAAGTATCTCTCCACCAAGGAGCCTCTTGAGCTTCTCCACATGGACCTCATGGGTCCTATGCAAACCGAAAGTTTGGGTGGAAAGAGATACATTTTTGTATGTGTTGATGATTTCTCTAGGTTCACATGGACATATTTTCTTAGAGAAAAATCCGAAACTTTTGATAAGTTTAAAATGCTTTGTAATAAAATACAAAATGAAATGAATTCTAATATTAAAAGCATAAAACGGATTAGAAGTGACCATGGGAGGGAATTTGAGAATGCTACTTTTGAAACCTTTTGTAATGGTTTAGGCATCTCCCATGAGTTTTCGGCTCCTAGGACACCTCAACAAAATGGAGTTGTTGAGAGGAAAAATAGGGTCCTTCAAGAGATGGCCCGTGTGATGTTGCTTAGCAACAATGTCCCTAGGAACCTATGGGCCGAAGCCATCAATACGGCTTGCTATATAGGAAATAGAGTTTTCCTAAGGCCCGGTACTAGAAACACCTCCTATGAGTTATGGAAAGGCAAGAGGCCAAATGTTAGCTACTTCCACACTTTTGGAAGCAAATGCTACATTTTGAATGACCGTGATCAACTTGGCAAATTCGATGCTAAGAGTGATGAGGGTATTTTTATTGGCTATGCCTTGAATAGTAGAGTCTATAGAGTTTTCAATTTAAAGACTCTAAGTGTCATGGAATCATCCAATGTCGTATTTGATGACACTAGGCTCAAGTCTAATGATCATAAGGAGGAGGTTATTTTTAGTGATGTTTCTCCTTTGGAGAAGGTTGTGGTGTCTCCTAATGATGGGACATCTAATGTCAACAATGATGACACACAACCTATTGATAGAGTTCCTCTCTTGGACTCTAAAGAACCCGCTCCATGGGTTAGGAAACTCCATGATAAAGAAGATATCATTGGAGAGGTTAATGAGGGTGTTAGGACTAGACGTCAACTTGCTAATCTTATTAGCTACACATGCTACACCTCTCAAATTGAACCCAAAAAGGTTGAAGAAGCCTTAAATGATGAATTTTGGGTTCTTGCCATGCAAGAAGAGCTAAACCAATTCGAAAGGAATGAGGTTTGGACTCTAGTTCCTATGCCTAAGACCACTAATGTCATAGGCACTAAATGGATATTTAGGAACAAATCCGATGAGGATGGCAACATAGTGCGGAACAAGGCTAGACTTGTAGCACAAGGGTACTCTCAAATTGAGGGTATCAACTTTGAGGAGACATTTGCTCCCGTTGCCCGTTTAGAGTCTATTAGGCTTCTCTTGTCCATTTCTTGTGTGCACAAGTTCAAATTGCACCAAATGGATGTCAAGAGTGCCTTCCTCAATGGCTTCTTGCAAGAGGAAGTGTTTATTGAACAACCCAAGGGATTTGTGGATGCACACCACCCCAACCATGTCTATCGCCTCAAGAAGGCACTATATGGGTTGAAACAAGCACCGAGGGCTTGGTATGAGCGCCTCACTCAATTTCTTGTTGACAATCAAGACCTTGTTCATCAAGAGAAACAAAGATGAGTTATTTATAGCTCAAATCTATGTTGATGACATTGTATTTGGCTCCACCAACAACACCAAGGTCCAACAATTTGTTGATGTCATGTCTCATGAATTTGAGATGAGTCTTGTTGATAAGTCTTGTTGGTGAGCTTAGTTACTTCCTAGGTTTGCAAATTAGGCAATTAGATGATGGGATTTTCATAACCCAAGCCAAATATGCCAAAAACCTAGTGAAGAAGTTTGGTTTAGAGAATGCCAAACATTGTGATACACCCATGAGTACCACTTTGAAGCTAAGCAAGGATGCTAGTGGTAAAAGTGTGGAACAAACTCTATATCGGGGCATGATAGGTAGCTTGCTTTATTTGACCGTAAGTAGGCCCGATTTTTCTTTTAGTGTGGGTGTGTGTGCTAGGTACCAAGCGGATCCTAAGGAGTCCCATCTCTCTTCCGTAAAGAGAATCATTCGCTATGTGAATGGGACATCCAACTATGGGATTTGGTACTCTTTTGACACTAATGCTAGTCTTGTAGGCTTTAGTGATGCGGATTGGGCAGGAAATTATGATGATAGGAAAAGCACATCGGGCGGTTGCTTCTTCCTAGGCAACAACTTGGTGTCTTGGTTTTGCAAGAAGCAAAACTCGATTTCCTTGTCCACGGCCGAGGCCGAGTACATAGCCGCGGGGGGTGGATGCACACAACTCCTATGGATGAAGCAAATGCTAGTAGACTACGGATTCAACCAAGGTACTCTCACTCTCTTTTGTGATAACATGAGTGCTATTAATATTTCCAAGAATCCGGTACAACATTCTAAAACTAAGCATATTGACATCCGCCATCACTTCATTAGAGAGCTTGTTGAAAATAAATGCATAGTACTTGAACATGTAGGTACTAATGATCAACTTGCGGACTTATTTACTAAACCCTTAGATGCTACTCGATTAAAAACTCTTAGTAGATCTATTGGGATATGTCTTGTGGAGTGATGTTCTATGATTGACCCCATATGGGGAACTCAAGCAAAGAGAGCTAGTTTGCATTCTTGTCACTTGCAAAAAATTTGAAATATCTTATGCCTCTTCTTTTAATTGCTTGAGTAAGCTTGGTTGCACATATGTATATATGTTTTCAATTCAATAAGTGTGAACCTTGCTTGTTTACAATCCATGTCATATTTATGTTCAAACATGCATTTTTGGACTAGGAGATGTATATAGGAAGTATGATTTGAATGACCTATGATTATCTCCATGACATGATGATTCTTTAATAACATGCTAATGTCAAATGAAAAAGCATGAAATTCATATAACATGCTCACATGAAAAGCATGAATTGATGATTGCATATTCTTAAAAATGCAAAACTTGTGTGAAAGCTTATGAGACTCAAAATGAATAAAGGATCTTATATCCGTTCAAAGGAATTTATATTCCAAATGTCTATCTTTCTTTATTGGTTGAACATGGCTACTATCATACGGATATCTTATCCGGAAAAATCAAAAAGGGTGCGAAGTTGCTCATGCCATGTTTCGCTTATAAAGTTGGATATAATTGCTCTTATATTGAAATCAATGTATTCTATATCCTTGCTTTACTCATGACATTGGTGAAATTGGTTTGAATTCCTATTAGAAACCTTTGTCATTTGCTTTGCCAAATACCATTGTATTTTGGACTTGAATGCTACATGTCTTGTATGCAAAGCATGTTTGATTCACACATTTTCTCTCAAATAAATCTCCATGTTTCTCTCCGATTAATTGAGATGCATAAAGTGACTTATATTAATCATGCATATCTTGCATGCTACTATCTCTCGTTACTATGAGTGACCCGGTTGGGGACTACTCCTTTGCCTATATCATGACAAAAAGGGGGAGTAGTATTTGGTAAGGGGAGATGCAAATTGGTGTTGCAATTGTGCACATTGGGGAGATAACACATTGAGGGGGAGTAACCCTTTGAGGGGGAGCATTGCATTTATCATACATTGCATATATTTTGTAATGTTGTGCCTAAATTCTAAAAATGCAAATGCTTGTTTTGATATCACTTGATTAATCTCACATTTCACTTGTATTGGAAAACATAGAAATCTTATTTACAGGGCTTGATTATTCTACAAGAGATTGAAGACTTGAAGTTTTATTTTCTTATCTCTTTGTGTTGTAGAATATCATAGTTGTCCCGTAGTTTCTATTTCTTTGTGAGGAATCAATGTGAGTGGTGGTTTTGTCACGAAATAGCCAAAGGGGGAGATTGTAAGGTTTCCATTTGTTGATTGGCTCATTTCGTGGACAAACCACATGTTGGGGTTCTTTGTAAGGGTAGCCTAAGTATCGGTCGTATTGTTCGAAGCCCTTTGAAGACCTCGTGTTGATAAGCACCGAAGGTAAATTTCTATGTGTTTACTTTGCTTTGAAGAGATTAGTTGCACACACACACTTAACATTCATTGCATATGTGTGCATTCTCTTCATTTGTCACATTTCACACTTGCACTTATTTATTATATTTTGTTGTGTGTAATTGTGTCATGTTGTCGTGCAATTCGTTTCCCGATAACTTTCGGAAACGTCCGCGCATGCACTAGAATGTGCGTGGTTTAGCGCGAGGACCGCCTATGGAGAATGCCCTTGGCTTCTCCTTGGTTTTCACCTTTCTAGGTGATCGGCGGTTATGATCGGCGGCCTGCCGCCGAATGAAACTGCCGTTTCAGTCCAGATTGGTCTGAAGCATTTCTGCGGTTAAGATCGGCGGTCACGACCGCCGTTCGAAACCGCCGATTCAAGACCTGATTGATTTATCTCTCAGTCTAATTCGGCGGTTGAATCGGCGGTCGAATCGGTGGTCACGAAATCGCCATTCGAAACCGCTGTTCATACCTGATTGATTTTAATCTCTCTGTTTTGATTCGGCGGTTGGGATCGGCGGTCACGAAATCGCCGAATGAACCGCCGTTTATGCTCTGTTCTTCACGAGCTCAATTCGGCGGTCATGATCGGCGGCCTGGCTGCCGATTGAAACCGCCGATCGGCGCGTTTCTTTGAAACTTACTTAAACGACCACACTTTGATTTGGCCCCCTATATATATGCCATTTTGTCTTTAGGTCAATTAAGAGAGTTCATATTCAGAATTCATACTTAGGATATTTTTCAAAGAGAAGAAAAATTCCAAGAACTCATTTTTTATTACTCAAACACTTTTTCATGATCATCAATCATCATCTAGCATCATCCTTGATCTTCTAGATGTCATCTTGCATGGATTCTTCATCATACTTTGCTTGGTAAACTTTTCACTAATATCTTACATATTTTGTGTTTCTCTTAGCTAGCAATCTCAATTAATTACTTGTATGTTATTTTATATACTTTGAATACAAGTTTGAGATTAGTATGATGTATGTTTGAGAAGTTGTTTTGTGATAGCTAATTAAGTTTTGTGTTTAATCTTGATTAGCTAAACTATTTGACATGTCATTTAGTTTTGATATCTAGGATTGTTCTAATTGCATATTAATCATCCTAGATAAGCATATAGGGTTTCCCTTGCTCTATGTTGCATTTGGATATTCATATATTCACTTAGGGTTGTATTCTCTTCATAGAGAAAGTAAGTCTTGTGTGTAGCATCCGGGATTAGGTTGCTTAGAACGCAAGCAAATTGGACTAGGTTCACTCATACCGGGATTAGGTAGGTGTGTGATTACTTCTGGGATTAGGTTGTAATCGTTTTACACATTTAGTGGATTTGAGGTTCGAGTGTGGCTTACTTACTAGCCCGTGGTTTTTCCCGTGAGGGTTTCCACGTAAAAATCAAGTGTTAGTTAATTTCCGCATATTATACTTGATTTATTGCTTTATCTATTTAGGGGTAATTTCGTAATTTTGACTATCACGAAAAATTGGGTAAAAAGCTTAAAATTTATTCACCCCCCCCCTAGATAGTTTTATACACACCGTGCTATAATTTGTTTCAGAGAGAAAATCAAAAGTATCCATCCAAAACATTAAAATTTCGTTTCTAACCGTATATGAAAGTTTAATTGTTAATAACCACATTTTTGAGAAATTACCTAAATACCCATACGAAAGATTTAAAGTTTTGTCAACATTTCAAGTCTTTACAGAAGATTTCAAGTTTTTACTAAAGATTTCATGTTTTCTATCAACATTTCGAGTTTTTATAGTCGATTTCAAGTTTTGTCAACATTTCAAGTTTTTATAAAAGATTTCAAGTTTTCGTACCAGTGAAACTTGAAATCTTCTGGAAAAAACTTAAACCTAATTTAATTCGATTATTCACAAAACACACACAAAAATGATATAATAACACTAAAATCATGTTAAAGTAACTGTTTACAACTCAGTTAATGAACAAATGAAAGATATTTACACACTTCAAACCAATTTAGAGCAAAGTGGAAAAATATTTCTTCAATAATTTCTTCAAATCTTTAACACAATTCCGAGATCAAATTTTACTCTAATGGGTCGATATGTTGAAACAACAATATGGTTTTTTTAGTCGTTTGATTTGTAGGAACAACAATTCGAATTCGAAGAGGAAGAGGAAGAAGGAAGAAGAAGGAAGAAGACGGTAGAAAAAAACAAAAGAAAATAGAAAAATTGATGTTGGGGGTATTTTTATAATTTACGGATATACACTAAATGTTTTTTAAAAAATACGGTTATTAACGATTAAACTTTTGTATGTGGTTAAAACAGAATTTCTCTTGGTTGATATGGTCATTTTTAGCTATTTCCACCCAATAATAATATTATTATTTCAATAGATTCTAACAAAACCTCTAGTTTGGTCTACACGGGTCAAATTTATTGAAGTTGATTAACCAAATTGAAAACGACTCTCGATTAGCCAACCCGCAATTAGGCCAGTTCTTCCATCAATCTAGATTTCTAACACATACTATTTTGGTCGCACTTGCTTTAGTCTTTATTAAAATTTTATATTCTTAAATAATTGGCTCAGTGGTATCTTCTTGTGCATACTGTTATGTTCATTTTTCTAAATCCGGAATTATATATAATTGTTAATATATATATATATACTGTTTATTTTAATAATTTTCAAATAAGATAATATTGTATTTATAAAAAATAAAATAAAATTGTAAGTACAATCATTAAAAAAAATGAAAACTTAACGTAAAAAATTAAATTAATTCAATCATATAAAAGTTCTTTTGTTTGTTTCTATAACGAGTCTAACCTAACGTTACTAATAAAACATAAATTCTGAATTGTTTTTCACTCTTTGTTGGTATTTACTGCCACATGCAGCATGTAACTACAAAACTACCACTCTTTCAAATTAAAACATTTTCAATAAGTCAATAAGTCAATATA
The DNA here is from genome assembly GCA_008009225.1 of Acer yangbiense. Lineage (NCBI taxonomy): Eukaryota > Viridiplantae > Streptophyta > Magnoliopsida > Sapindales > Sapindaceae > Acer > Acer yangbiense. The sequence continues at coordinate 16,558,315 of CM017771.1, forward strand.
AATCATTTTAATAAAAATTTGTTACAGCCCCCCCTAGCTTGCCGATAGGCGATAGCATTTATAGAGATAATAAAATCAACATGAGACCCCTTTCTTCATCATATCATGAATCCAATCACACCACTGTATGGAAAAAGGCATCAAGAAAGAATCGAAGTATGTTATTTCATAGCATTTCTAAAATCAAACAGTTTTACAATCAATTCGAAGGATGAATATTGGCACATAAGTATTCCTTACCGGTTACCACATCAAGTTTGCCTTTATTTTTTGGCATATGGCTAGTTTTAATATTGCAATTGTATTGGCTCCAGATGATATCTCAACCTACATAAACAAGAAGGTTCGACATTAAGTTGAAAAGAACTTGAACCAGTAAAGGTTATTCAAGAACTAAAAAAATTTGAGTGCCTAAAAATTGAAACGGAGTCTGAACAAAGTTCGGAAAAAGATGTCCGACAACACGAGCAGGCAAATATAAGCTTACTAATCTCATCAACTTTCAAAACAATAGGCAGAAACAATGCAATTTCAAGCCTATGCATAGTTTATTATAATGTCAACAATTGTGTCTTGCCATATTTACAGCTGACAAAGTCGTTTTGTGTGTATTTAAAAGCACTTGTCAAACACAATTTGTAAACCTAGTAATGCCTATAAGGGTTTTGAAAACGCATATATAGTGGCAAGCAAGGGTCGTCCACAGAGATCGAAGGTAGCTATGATTAGATTAAGATTAATAATACTAAAATGCATTAAAGCAAAGTATACGGTAGGTGTTGTGAAGTGTGAATGAAAATACAATAAAAACTATGCTAGGAATACAAACTAAATGGAATGTGAATGGATTGATATGATGGAAACTAAGGTGTTGACGGACTTGTATGCGAACATATGGGTAAAAGCAATAAACTCGTAAATACGCACGCTTTAACACTTGTAGCCAACCTAGGATGTATAGAGTTGGCTCTCTATCTCTAGCAAGGGGCCAACCTAGGGTGTATAGAGAAGGCCTTCTACTAGGGATCGATCCCTCCCGAGCAGTGGCGTAGCCAGGATTTCTAACCTGGGGGGGCTAGACTAAAAACTTAGTTAAATTTTTTATAATATATATAATTTTTGAAGTATTCTAAGAACTATTACAATAGGACTGTCGGAACCTGTTGAGATCAAACAATACATGTGTGGCTTGGATATCTACTCCCATAACGGGAGATAACTACTCCCATAACCCGAGAAGAAAACTCCCCACATATGCTTGTAAAATGCGCATGGTGAGATTTGAATTCTTCATCACTTATGTGGAAAAGAGATGCACTACCAGCTCTACTAAGAGGTCATGTGCAAAAAGGACGCGGGCCTTACCCTTCAAATGAATATACTATAAAAAATGTAATCTGAAAATAAATAACAGGAAAATAAAAAATAAAAACTTACAATACAAATGCATCACTATTGTATTTGAGTGGTACCCTAGGAGCACTCATATCACAAAATTCATCAATTATCATAGCCGGATCAATTACCATTCGGCTTGGAGATGTTGAATTTGGTGTCTTGGTGATTAAATAGAGTTTCTAATCTCTTTCAATATATATATATGAAAATAGCGTGTAATTAGAGCATCTCCAACCATGCTTTCTAAATTTTAGCTCTATTTTAGCTATTTTAGCTATCAACTCACTTCAACCATCCTCTCTATTATAGCTAGTTGTTAATATTTTAATGTTTTTTGAATTTAAAATATAAATAAATTTATTTTGTTTTAAATTGTAAAAATAAGAGAGAGAAGATAAATCAACTTAAAAATATTTTAAAAAAAAAATTAGAGAGAGAAATATGGAGCTTGAAATGGCTCCCTACTTTTGGAGAGCCTCTGGGTGGTTCTCTAAAATGGGGAGCCATTTAGGGAGCCCCCTTGGAGTGCTCTAAAACCATCTCCACTAGCTATTTTAGCTAAGGAGGGGGTTTAGAGAGCCCCATTGGAGATGCTCTTAGAATTTGTTTTTAACTTGGTTTCTCTTTTGGAAAAGTTGTTTTCTTGTTAAAGAAAACTATTTGAGTAATTGGGCCTATTTGACTCTGAACTAAGTGAAGTATTTGACTAAATAATTTAGAACTTCACATTTGGGCTGAAAATAAATGTTCTAAATATTTGGGCCGAAAAGAAATTGATTTAATAAATATAATGTTTTCGTTTGCCAGCCTTTGAACCCTTGTCTTGACTTAAAAAGTTAAGGTCTCAACCACCAAGCAAATTCAAAGGTTTGCAGTTAGTTTAATACATATAATATATATATAATTTTTTTTTTGAAAAGTTTGGACCGGGCTACAGCCCAGTGTAGTCTCCACTTGCCTCCGCCCTTGCTCCCGAGCAACCAACGTAGGGTGTATAGCGTTAGTTGCTCGTTTAGGACCCTTACCATGAATGCTCGCTGTCTAATCAAGGGCTCAACCTTTACTAATTTAGCCAACCTAGGATGTATAGAGGAGGCTTCTAATCCTCTCACAAGAGTCGTCCTAGGGTGTATAGTGACGGACACCCGTTCGAGGTTAGGTGAAGAGCACGGTTATTGAACCGGGATTCTGGAAATCCCAACCATTCAAATAAGCAATAAGCAACTAAATATAGTGTATACCTAATTGTCTACACGAATAGAATCCCAAAGAAGACTTGCAAAGATAGTGTATCGATATAAGCACATCAAAGAAATACCATTCATACTCATAAATAGAACAATGAAAGATAGAAATATATAATAAATAGAGTTTATATACAAAAGCCCAATATCCAACAAACTAATCCATCAACCCCTTAGTGGGGATTTAGCTACTCATGTTCATTACAACAATAAAACTAAGAGAAAGTGTAGAGAGAAAACCCATGAAGATCATCTCCTTCCTTGAAGCCTTAATCCAATCCTCTTAGTTGCCTTTAGGTTGAGTAGAGATGATTTGGATGAGAGGGAGAATGTATTCCTAGCTTTAGGTTACAAAATATTAGAAATTCTAAGTAAAAAAGTATATGGGGGATGATTTGGTCGAAATACATAAGGTTCTATTTATCGGGGATGCAAAAATAGGTCACTTAAGCTTGGAAACAGAAGCTGACACGCGCAGAGTGCGGGTGGAGTGCGGGTACTATTTTCTTCTATAGCCGTCACCTTTGATTCGAACCTATCGGGGAGAGATCTCATGATTTTTTGCTTGACTCTCCTATCCGAATACGGGTCTCCGAGTTGTTGACTTTGATTAATGATATCCATCAATTTGATTTCGAAATCATTGAAGCATTCATCCTCTCCCATCCTAAGTAACTCGAATTGAGTTTAGAGGACTTGAAGCTTGGATTCCTTCACCACCTCGGTTCCTTCATGTGCAACTTGTAAGATATCCCAAGCCACTTTCGCGATTTGAGTGTTCTGAATAAGCTTATACTGATTTTCATCCATTGCACAAAGGATGGCATGCATCGCCTTCCTATTCCACTTTGAAGCCTCAAACTCTTGCGAACTCCATTGCGTCTTAGGCTTCAATACTTCTTCTCCTCCACCATCGGGAGTCATCTTGGGTAGATTATATCCATCTTCCACCGCCATCCACGCGCGGTCATGAATTTGACATATGTAGGATTCCATCTTCCCTTTCCATTGGGAATAGTTCAACCCGGTAAGAAGTGGAGGCCTTGTGCTTGAGGCACCCTCGTTGCCACCACCATTTCCACCGTTTCCACTTATAGTGTTTATGAATGAATGAAATGAATGCAAATGTATGAATGATCAAAAATCATACAAAATGCAAAACACACCAAAGTGAGCAAGGATCACCTAATTATATTTAGAAACCCGCTCTGATACCAATTGAAAGTACTCATGGTGTGTAAACTATTAATCTAGAGATGGGGGGTGGTGGGGGGCGGGGGGTGGGGTGAATAGATTTTAACTAATTTGACCCAATTTTCGTTTAATGACAAGATTACGAAAATACCCCTAATAGTCAATAAAATATAGCAAATGTAATATTGTGGGGAAATTAAAACAACACTTGATATTTACGTGGAAATCCTCACGGGAAAAACCACGGGCTAGTAAGTAAGCCACACTCGAACCTCGAATCCACTAAATGTGTAAAACGATTACAACCTAATCACGGAAGTAATCACATACCTACCTAATCCCGGTATAAGCGAACCTAGTCCAATTGCTTGCGAATTAAGCAACCTAATCCCGGTCACAACACAAGACTTAATTCTCTAAAAAGAGATTAACACCCTAAGTGAATATATGAATATTCAAATGCAACATAGAGCAAAGGAAACCCTATATGCTTATCTAAGATGATGAATTTGCAATTAAAAACAATCCTAGATATTAAAGCTAAATGACATGTCAATTAGCTTAGATAATCATAGATTATAGAAACCTAGATATCTATCACAAAGCAACACTCAATCAAATCAACACAACAATCTCTACCTTGAATATTAGAATATAATCTAAGAACAATCAAGTAATAAAAGAGATGCCATAATAAATAGAACACTAATTATATATGATAATAGTGAAAAACTTACCAAAGCAAGTGTGATGATGAAAGACCCATGCAAGCAAGCATCCTAGATATGCTAAAGAATGCTAGATGAACTTTGATGCAAATGGATTTTTGGTTTAAGTGTTTAATGAGCAAACTTGGTTGCTTTCTCTCTTAAAATTCTCTCTTTTGAAAGTAGGGTTCTTGATGATTAAAGAGTCACATTCAGAACAAGAGAAAGTGATGTATTTATAGGCATGAAAAACAGAGCATGTGAAAAGACAAGTTTGCCCCTGAAATGCACCGATCGGCGGTTTCATTCGGCGGTCAGGCCGTCGATTCTAACCGCCGAATTGAACCCGAGAGGAACAGGGGAACAACGGCGGTTTCATTCGGTGGTTTCGTGACCGCCGATCTAACCGCCGAATCAAACCGAGAGACAAAATCAATCAGGTATGAATGGCGGTTTCATTCGGCGGTTTCGTGATCGCCAATTCAACCGCCGAATTAGACCGAGAGATAAAATCAATCAGGTCTTGAACGGCGGTTTCGAACGGCGGTCGTGACCGCCGATCGTAACCGTAGAATTGCTCTAGACACTTCTGGAAGCAAACGGCGGTTTCATTTGGCGACCAGGCCGCTGATCATAACCGCCGATCACCAACATAGGTGAAAACCAAGGAGAAGCCAAGGGTATTCTCCGTAGGCGGTCTTCGCGCAAAACCAAGCACATTCTAGTGCATGCGCGGACGTTTCCAAATACTATCGGGAAACGAATTACAAGTCACAAATTCACACAACAAACAATAACATATAGGTGCAAGTGTGAAATGTGGCATGTGAAGAGAAAGCACACATATGCAATGTATGTTAAGTGTGTGTGTGTAACTAATCTCTTCAAAGAAAAATAAGCACTAGAGATATACCTTTGGAGTGCTTATCAAGACGAGGTCTTCAAAGGGCTTGAGCAATAACAACAACACATAAGCTACCCTTACAAAGGACCCCAACATATGGTTTGTCCACGAAATGAGCCAATCAATTAATGGGAACCTTACAATCTCCCCTTTTGGCTATTTCGTGACAAAACCACCGCTCACATTGATTCCTCACAAAAAGATAGAAACTACGGGACTACAATGATATTCTACATTACAAAGAGATAAGAAAATGCAACTTGAAGTCTTCAACCTCTTGTAGAATAATCAATCCCTGAAAATAAAGTTTCTAACATTTCCAATACAAGTAAAAAGTGAGATCAATCAAGTGAGAACAAAAACAAGCATTTGCATTTTTAAAAGATTAGGCACAACATTATGCAATGTATGTGTATGCAATGCTCCCCCTCAACGGGTTACTCCCCCTCAATGTATGTTCTCCTCAATCATGCACAATTGCTACTACAATTTGCAACTCCCCTTACCATATCCTACTCCCCCTTTTTGTCATGATATAGGCAAGGGAGTAATCCCCAACCGGGTCACTCATAGCAACGAGAGATAGTAGCATGCAAGATATTTGCATAATCAATATAAGTCACTTTATGCATCTCAATTAATTGGAGAGAAACAAGGAGATTTATTTGAGAAAATATGTGAATCAATCATGCTTTGCATACAAGACATGTAGCATTCAAGTCCAAAATACAATGGTATTTGGCAAAGCAAATGACAAAGGGTTCTAATAAGAATTCAAACCAATTTCACCAATGTCATGAGAAAAACAAGGATATAGAGGTTTTATTGATTTCAATTTAAGAGCAACTATATCCAACTTTATAAGCGAAACATGGCATGAGTGACTTTGCACCCTATTTGATTTTTCCGGATAAGATATCCGTATGATAGTAGCCATGGTCAACCAATAAAGAAAGAAAGACATTTGGAATTTAAATTCTTTTGAACGGCTACTAGATCCTTTATTCATTTTGAGTCTCATAAGCTTTCACACAAGTTTTGCATTTTAAGAATATGCAATCATCAATTCATGCTTTTCATGTGAGCATGTTATATGAATTTCATGCTTTTTCATTTGACATTAGCATGTTATAAAAGAATCATCATGTCATGGAGATAACCATAGGTCATTCAAATCATATTTCCTATATACATCTCCTAGTCCAAAAATGCATGTTTGAACATAAATATGACATGGATTGTAAACAAGCAAGGTTCACACTTATTGAATTGAAAACATATATACATATGTGCAACCAAGCTTACTCAAACAATTAAAAGAAGAGACATAAGTTATTTCGAATTTTTTACAAGATACAAGAATGCAAAATAGCTCTCTTTGCTTGAGTTCCCCATATGGGGTCAAATACAAAACTCATCACTCCACAAGACATATCCCAATAGATCTACTTAGTGTTTTAAATTGAGTAGAATCTAAGGGTTTAGTAAATAGGTCCGCAAGTTGATCATTAGTACCTACATGTTCAAGTGCTATGCATTTATTTTCAACAAGCTCTCTAATGAAGTGATGGCGGATGTCAATATGCTTAGTTTTAGAATGTTGCACCGGATTCTTGGAAATATTAATGGCACTCATGTTATCACAAAAGAGAGTGAGAGTACCTTGGTTGAATCCGTAGTCTACTAGCATTTGCTTCATCCATAGGAGTTGTGTGCATCGACTCCCCGCGGCTATGTACTCGGCCTCGGCCGTGGACAAGGAAATCGAGTTTTGCTTTTTGCAAAACTAAGACACCAAGTTGTTGCCTAGGAAGAAGCAACCGCCCGATGTGCTTTTCCTATCATCACAATTTCCTGCCCAATCCACATCACTAAAGCCTATAAGACTAGCATTAGTGTCAAAAGAGTACCAAATCCCATAGTTGGATGTCCCATTCACATAGTGAATGATTCTCTTTACGGAAGAGAGATGGGACTCCTTGGGATCCGCTTGGTACCTAGCATACACACCCACACTAAAAGAGATATCGGGCCTACTTGCGGTCAAATAAAGCAAGCTACCAATCATGCCACGATATAACGTTTGTTCCACACTTTTACCATTAGCATCCTTGCTTAGCTTCCAAATGGTACTCATGGGTGTATCACAATGTTTGGCATTTTCAAGACCAAACTTCTTCACTAGGTTTTTAGCATATTTGGCTTGGGTTATGAAAATCTTATCATCTAATTGCCTAATTTGCAAACCTAGGAAGTAACTAAGCTCACCAACAAGACTCATCTCAAATTGATGAGACATGACATCAACAAATTGTTGGACCTTGGTGTTGTTGGTGGAGCCAAAAACTATATCATCAACATATATTTGAGCTATGAAAAGCTCATCATTGTCTCTCTTGATGAATAGTGTCTTGTCAACACTACCCTTTAAGTAGTTATTGTTAATAAGAAATTGAGTGAGGCGCTCATACCAAGCCCTCGGTACTTGTTTCAACCCATATAGAGCCTTCTTGAGGCAATAGACATGGTTGGGGTAGACATGGTTGGGGCGGTGTGCATCCACAAACCCCTTGGGTTGTTCAACAAACACTTCCTCTTGCAAGAAGCCATTGAGGAAGGCACTCTTGACATCCATTTGGTGCAATTTGAACTTGTGCACACAAAAAATGGACAAGAGAAGCCTAATGGACTCTAAACGGGCAACGAGAGCAAATGTCTCCTCAAAGTCGATACCCTTAATTTGAGAGTACCCTTGTGCTACAAGTCTAGCCTTGTTCCGCACTATGTTGCCATCCTCATCGGATTTGTTCCTATAAATCCACTTAGTGCCTATCACATTAGTGCTTTTAGGCCTAGGAACTAGAGTCCAAACCTCATTCCTTTCGAATTGGTTTAGCTCTTTTTGCATGGCAAGAACCCAAAATTCATCATTCAAGGCTTCATCAACCTTTTTGGGTTCAATTTGAGAGGTGTAGCATGTGTAGCTAATTAGATTAGCTATTTGACGCCTAGTCCTAACACCCTCATTCACATCTCTAATAACATCCTCTTTGTTATGGAGTCTTCTAACCCATGGAGCGGGTTCATTATAGTCCAAGAGAGGGACTCTAGTAAGAGGTTATGTGACCTCATTATTGTCATTGGATGTCCCAACATTGAGAGTCGCCACAACCCTCTCCAAAGGAGAGTCATCATCTAAAACTTCCTCCTCCTCATGGTCATTAGACTTGAGCCTTGTATCATTAATAACAACATTCGATGATTCCATGATGGTTCGAGTCTTCAAGTTGAAAACTCTATAGGCTCTACTATTCAAGGCATAGCCAATAAAGATACCCTCATCACTCTTAGCATCAAACTTGCCAAGTTGATCACGGTCATTTAAAATGTAGCATTTGCTTCCAAATGTGTGGAAGTAGCTAATATTTGGCTTCCTACCCTTCCATAACTCATAGGAGGTGTTTCTAGATCCGGGCCTTAGGAAAACACGATTCCCTATATAGCAAGCCGTATTGACGGCTTCGGCCCATAGGTTCCTAGGGACATTGTTGCTAAGCAACATCACTCGGGCCATCTCTTGAAGGACCCTATTATTCCTCTCAACAACTCCATTTTGTTGAGGTATCCTAGGAGCCGAAAACTCATGGGAGATGCTTAAGCTATTGCAATAGCTTTCAAATGAGGCGTTCTCAAATTCCCTTCCATGGTCACTTCTAATCCGTTTAATGCTTTTAATGTTAGAATTCATTTCATTTTGTATTTTAGTACAAAGCATTTTAAACTTATCAAAAGTTTCGGATTTTTCTCTAAGAAAATATGTCCATGTAAATCTAGAGAAATCATCAACACAAACAAAAATGTATCTCTTTCCACCTAAACTCTCAGTTTGCATAGGACCCATGAGATCCATGTGGAGAAGCTCTAGGGGCTCCTTGGTGGAGAGATACTTGCCCTTTTTGTGCATGCTTTTGGTTTGTTTTCCTTGTTGGCAAGGTCCACAAACACCATTGGCTTTCTTCCCAAGCTTAGGGAGGCCACGCACACAATTGAACTTTCCAAGGGTTCGTAAATCCCTAAAGTTCATGTGGCCAAGTCTTTCATGCCACAACTCAATTTCTCATCCATGGACACATTGTTTGAGACTATTCTAGCTTCAAGACAATAGCAATTGTCACTAGATCTCATACCTTTCAACAAGGTTTGTCCATCGGGCTTTAGGATAGAGCAATCATCTTTACAAAACAAGACGGAATATCCTTCATCACTTAGATGTGAAATGCTTATTAAATTGGCTTTCAAGCCATCAACAAATAAAGCATCGGATAAGGAGGGTAATCCGGGAATGGAAATGGTTCCTTTCCCTACAACTTTCTTTTTGGATCCATCACCAAAAGTGACATATCCACCTTCCTCCATAACAAGAGTCTCGAAGAAACTCTTGTTTCCCGTCATGTGCCTAAAGCACCCACTATCTAAATACCAAAAATTAGAAGAATTTGCCTTCAAGGCTATTTGAGCAACATGACAAACATTTTCATTCTTTCTAATCCACCTAGAAACAACCTTAGCTTTCTTAGTGGTCTTTGGTACATGGACTCTAGATGTTCTAGGATCATGCATAACAATATCATCATTCCTAGGAACATGCATCATGGCTCTTTTCTTTTTCTTCTCAATCATGCTTCTAGTTTTGCACATTTTAATATATCGAAAGCAATGTGGTCTAATATGACCATTAAATCCACAAAAGTGACATATATGAGTAAAATAAGGAATCATACCTTGTCCTTGTCCTTGTCCTTGTCTTTGTGGATGAATGGGTTCAATCCATCTACGTTGTTGAACCGGTCTAGATTGCTTCCTAGCTTGAGGTTGCATGATTGGTCTCTTTCCTTTGTGAGCCAATTGTGGAGGAATGTTGGCTTGAGGGACCCTAGAGGGTTGAGCTTGAGATTGCCTTCTTGGCACCATCTTCACTTGTGCATTTGAACATTATCCTAGTTCTAACTTCTTCCTAGGAATTTGCAAAGTTGAAGTTTCTTCGTTCCTCAAACTCTTGACAAACACGGTCTTGTTAGCGGTTGAGATCTTCTTGCCATCTTCATACCCAAGACCCCTTTTGTCACACTGACTCTTTCCAACACCAAGTATATGATCAAGTTTCTTGGTGCTAGAATCCATCCTAGCTAAAGATTCTAAAGCTTCATTAAGTTCCCTCTTTAGACCTTCTTCATTCCTCCTAGATAAGTCTAAGTCCTTTCTTAGCTCATCTTCTATCTTCTTAAACTTTCCCACTTGTTCACTTAAGTGGTCATTTTGAGATAAAAGCTCAAGATTTTCTTCTCTCAACATCTTGATCTTTTTCGTGCTCTTGATTTCTAAGTCATTGAACTCGGCATGGTATTTAGCAAGCACCTTTTTCTCCACAAATCCATTTATGGAGTTAGAGGAGGAATCACTTCCTTCTTCACTTGAGTCATTTTCCTCTTGACTCTCTTCCTCTGTTTCACTAGCACTTTTGCTTTTATGGGAGGAGGCAAAAGCTAGGAGGTTAGCCATGAGCTCTTCATCACTTGAAGACTCATCTCCCTCAATGGAGTCATCACTACTACCACTCCATGTGGCGGCCATCACTTTACCCTTCTTCTTGTCATTGTGATTAGCATATTCGGGGGCAAAGTGACTTATGCCACCACATTCGAAGCATCAGACCCCTTTCCTTTCGGTCCTTTCGGTCCTAGGTTCAAACTTCTTGAAAGGACCTTTTTTCTTCGAATCTTGACCTTTTGATCCAAAGCCCTTTCTCCTAAACTTCATAACTTTGTTGAACCTTTTTACAAACAAGGCAAGATCTTCATCCAAGTCAATTTTCTTTGCCTTATTTTCATTCTTAGAGGTTTTTAAAGCAATCCCTTTTTGCTTTTTAGTGGGTGTGGAGATAGGACATTTCCTAGACTCATAAGCTAGAAGTCTCCCAATCACCTCACTCGGCTTCATATCCATATAACGATTATTTTCTTCTATAGCCGTCACCTTTGATTCGAACCTATCGGGGAGAGATCTCATGATCTTCTGCTTGACTCTCCTATCCGAATACGGGTCTCCGAGTTGGTGACTTTGATTAACGATATCCATCAATTTGATTTCGAAATCATTGAAGCATTCATCCTCTCCCAGCCTAAGTAACTCGAATTGAGTTTGGAGGACTTGAAGCTTGGATTCCTTCACCACCTCGGTTCCTTTATGTGCAACTTGTAAGATATCCCAAGCCACTTTCGCGATTTGAGTGTTCTGAATAAGCTTATACTGATTTTCATCCATTGCACAAAGGATGGCGTGCATCGCCTTCCTATTCCACTTTGAAGCCTCAAACTTTTGCGGACTCCATTGCGCCTTAGGCTTCAATACTTCTTCTCCTCCACCATCGAGAGTCATCTTGGGTAGATTATATCCATCTTACATGGCCATCCACGCGCAGTCATGAATTTGACATATGTAGGATTCCATCTTCCCTTTCCATTGGGAATAGTTCAACCCGGTAAGAAGTGGAGACCTTGTGCTTGAGGCACCCTCGTTGCCACCACCATTTCCACCGTTTCCACTCATAGTGTTTATGAATGAATGAAATGAATGAAATGAATGCAAATGTATGAATGATCAAAAATCACACAAAATGCAAAACACACCAAAGTGAGCAAGGATCACCTAATTATATTTAGGAACCCGCTCTGATACCAATTGAAAGTTCTCACGGCGTGTAAACTATTAATCTATAGAGGGGGGGGGGGGGGGGGGGGGGGGTGAATAGATTTTAACTAATTTTACCCAATTTTCTGACAAGATTACGAAAATACCCCTAATAGTCAATAAAATATAGAAAGTGTAATATTGTGCGGAAATTAAAACAACACTTGATATTTACGTGGAAACCCTCACGGGAAAAACCACGGGCTAGTAAGTAAGCCACACTCGAACCTCGAACCTCGAACCTCGAATCCACTAAATGTGTAAAATGATTACAACCTAATCCCGGTCACAACACAAGACTTAATTCTCTAAAAAGAGATTAACACCCTAAGTGAATTTATGAATATTCAAATGCAAAATAGAGCAAGGGAAACCCTATATGCTTATCAAAGATGATGAATTTGCAATTAAAAACAATCCTAGATATTAAAGCTAAATGACATGTCAATTAGTTTAGATAATCATAGATTATAGAAACCTAGATATCTATCACAAAGCAACACTCAATCAAATCAACACAACAATCTCTACCTTGAATATTAGAATATAATCTAAGAACAATCAAGTAATAAAAGAGATGCCATAATAAATAGAACACTAATTATATATGATAATAGTGAAAAACTTACCAAAGCAAGTGTGATGATGAAAGACCCATGCAAGCAAGCATCCTAGATATGCTAAAGAATGCTAGATGAACTTTGATGCAAATGAATTTTTGGTTTGAATGTTTAATGAGCAAACTTGGTTGCTTTCTCTCTTAAAATTCTCTCTTTTGAAAGTAGGGTTCTTAATGATTAAAGAGTCACATTCAGAACAAGAGAAAGTGATGTATTTATAGGCATGAAAAACAGAGCATGTGAAAAGACAAGTTTGCCCCTGAAACGCACCGATCGGCGGTTTCATTCGGTGGCCAGGCCACCGATTCTAACCGCCGAATTGAACCCGAGAGGAACAGGGGAACAACGGCGGTTTCATTCGGTGGTTTCGTGACCGCCGATCTAACCGCCGAATCAAACCGAGAGATAAAATCAATCAGGTATGAACGGCGGTTTCATTCGGCGGCTTCATGACCGCCGAATTAGACCGAGAGATAAAATCAATCAGGTCTTGAACGGCGGTCGTGACCGCCGATCGTAACCATAAAATTACTCCAGACACTTCTGGAAGCAAACGGCGGTTTCATTCGGCGGCCAGGCCCCCGATCATAACCGCCGATCACCAACATAGGTGAAAACCAAGGAGAAGCCAAGGGCATTCTCCATAGGCGGTCTTCGCGTAAAACCAAACATATTCTAGTGCATGCGTGGACGTTTTCGAATACTATCGGGAAACGAATTACAAGTCACAAATTCACACAACAAACAATAACATATAGGTGCAAGTGTGAAATGTGGCATGTGAAGAGAAAGCACACATATGCAATGTATGTTAAGTGTGTGTGTGCAACTAATCTCTTCAAAGAAAAATAAGCACTAGAGATATACCTTTGGAGTGCTTATCAAGACGAGGTCTTCAAAGGGCTTGAGCAATAACAACAACACCTAAGCTACCCTTACAAAGGACCCCAACATGTGGTTTGTCCATGAAATGAACCAATCAACAAATGGGAACCTTACATAACCAAGCGTCACTAACAGAATAAACAAAACAGTAATATCAAAAAGAAGGCAGATAAAACTTACAGCGAGGAAGCCTAGCAGGTAGGCGTGTGAAAAGTCGTTGCACGATCATTTTTTCCTCATCCAAGAGGAAAGATCTACCTCTCTCGTCTAAAGGAAGGACAGTTGCCATAGCAAGATGAGCAATCTCAGCATCAAGGAGGACAGGGTTTGTTTTCGACCAAGCCTCAGGAGAAGTGAAGGGCCTGGGAACTTTCTTCGCCAAAAAGCTATGGCTCACACTAGCTAGCACATCCCTGCCCCACTCGCCACCAGCGAAAAACCAACTATTTTTCCACCTTTTGTTCGAAGTGGGAAAACCCCAAATGAAGCCCTTCTTCTTCTCGTCACTAGAGATTTCCACCTATTCGAGGTTCGCCACACCCTTAGGGATCCAATTTTCCATTGCTGAGGAGAGAAGGAAATACGTGCCACTATTGCCCGCTTGTCTTAAAGTATAAAAATGGCGGATCTCACGGGGCATAGGGGGTCCATAGCCCTTCAATTTCCACATCAAACACAAGCACATCAAGATCCTATAACTGTTTAGGGCGAGTTGGGCAGGCGCAATCTGGGCCTCCGCGAGAAATCTGGCAATGAATGGCTGAAGAGGAAGAGTTACCCCACAACTAAGCATCGCGCCATAAATGGCGACCGCATTCTCAGGAGGGTTCCATGCCGCTCGATCACCCGGCAGAGTCAAAGTCACAGCATCTGGGATTTCGAAGTGACTTTTGTATTTACGGAGTTCCTCCTCGCCAACCACGTTTACTTCACAGTCAAAAGAACATGGGCGGTCAGCTGTGAAGTGTAATCTATTCTTCTGATGATCTTCGACATCTGAATCAACGGTGGTCTGAGCATCCAGTAGAGACCCTCGGGGAGCCCTAGAAGCTCGTTGTCTACTGCCACCTGATTTGGAAGACCTCGTCATCATCGGAGAGACACTACCAAAAGACGAGAAAGAAGGGATGTTAGGAACAAAATTTTCCTCAGAAGAAGGAATATAAACAGAAATCGGAGATGGGGAATCCGGATGGAAGTTACGAATCACGGATTCAATTCGATCTGCAGTGCACTTATCACCAAGTTCTAAAGCTTGCATCATTTGATTAAAAAGAGAATAACGTAAGGAAGGATCCATGGGAACTCACCAGAAAACCCTAGATTCGTAGAAATGTGCAGGAGAGTTGGAGACGCTGAGAAGTAAGAACGGTCAAGTTCGGAGAGACGTCTGGTAATGGAAAACGCAGTAAAAAAGCCGTAGCAAATACTCGAAGAAATAGGAAAATAGGGCAGATAGGAACGAAAATTTAAATATGTTTCGGCTCTAAGAAAACAAAGGAAGTACAAATGGAAGGGTTGAAATAAAGAAGAAGAAACGTTTCAGCGTTAAAAGGGGGAACTTTAAAATTCAAAAAATCAGAAAATGGAAAGCTGTTAAGGTAAACGACGGTCACGGTGAATAGCCGCAAAAACATCCACCCCGTAACAAACATGTGGCACCTCGGGGATTACCAAGCAGTCAAAACGTATATTCACCATGTCAAGTAAGTGGAAGCGTCAAAAATTGTGTGGCCAGAAATGAAGGCTTGCACCAGAAGAGATAGCTAGCAAAATTCAACACATGGTGAAAATGAAAAGGAGGGAAAATATTTGCAAAGCACGTCGAAAAGCCCAAGTATGGATATAAATACTGTTCGCAAAGATAAACGAATTGGAAGACCAAGATATTCACTCAACTCAAAGTATTTATGGGGGTATTGTTGTATGTATGTTTTCGCCAGGCGGATACGTCATCAAAAGAATCAACAAATGCTGAGGAAGACGTTGCCACATCACTCGTTGACCAAGTCAAAGGATGAAAGTAATAACAATAACGCTCGGTGTGTTCGATATATATATCTAGAGGGGGGGTGAATAGATTTTAACTATTATTACCCAATTTTCGCATGCAAGTCAATTTTACGAAAATACCCCTACTAGTCAAAAATACAAGCAAGTGTAATATAGTGCGGAATTTAAATAACACTTGATGTATACGTGGAAACCCAACCACTGGGAAAAACCACAGGCTGTTTAGTGCGCCACACTCGGACCTCGAAATCCACTAATCGAAATGGAGTTTACAACCTATGTAGACCTCGTCTAACACTCCGGTCAATAACCCCCCACTTCTACCACTCGGGCCTTTAAAAGTGGCTCTGGTCCTAATTGCTTGAGGCCTAAGCAACCTTAGCCTCAAGACTTAATTCTCTATGAAGAGATTATGCAACCTATGTGAATATGTAAAATACTCAAAATGCAATTTAGAGTTAGGTTACTCTAAATGCTTACCTAGGATAATAATATGCAATTAATTCAATCCTAGATATCAATATGTCAAAATAGCTTAGCTAATCAAGATTAATCAAAAACCTAATTAGTTATCACAAAACAACACTCAATCAATTCATCACAATTAATTCTCTAATCTTGTATTTATCATATGATCAAAAACATACAAGTAATTAAAAAGAGAATATGCTTGATAGCAAAATACTAAAATAAGATGAAATTAATCAAAATCTTACCAAGCTTGTTGTGATGATGCAAACCTAATCATAGATGAATGCAAGAAGAACTTTGATGCAAAAAGGATTTGATTTGAGTGTTTAAAGGTGAGTTCTTGATTTGATTTTTTCTCAAAAATCTCTCTTTGAAGTTTAGGGTTCTAATAACTCAAAGAACTTGATCAGAGAATGAGAAAGTAAGATATTTATAGACATCAAGAATTGGGCATGTGAAAACACAAGTTTGCCATTGAAACGCACCGATCAGCGGTTTCAATCGGCGGCCAGGCCGCCGAGCATAACCGCCGAATTGGACCTGATAAGAACAGGGGAACAACCGCGGTTTCATTCGGCGGTTTCATCAGGTATGAATGGCGGTTTCGAACGGCGGTCGTGACCGCCGATCGTGACCGCAGAATTGCTCCAGACACATCTGGAAGCAAACGGCGGTTTCATTCGGCGTCCAAGCCACCGATCATAACCTCCGATCACCAACAATGGTGAAAACCAAGGACAAGCCAAGGGCATTCTCCGTGGGTAATCTTCACGTGAAACCAAGCACTTATTAGTGCAAGCGCGGACGTTTCTGAACAATATCGGGAAACGAATTACTAAGCACATATACACACAACAAGATATCAAACAAAGTGCTAGTGTGTAAAGTGACATGTGAAGAGTATGCACACAAGATCAAGTATGCTAAGTGTGTGTGTGCTAACTAAATATCTTCATGGAAAACCAAGCACTAGAAATTATACCTTTGGCGTGCTTGTACCTCGAGGTCTTGAAAGGGCCTTCGAGCATGAAGTTCAATCCTAAACTACCCTTACATTTTCAACCCCAACATGTGGTTTGTCCACGAAATAAGCCAATCAATATATGGGAATCCTTACAAAGGAGAAGCGTGGACTAGACAGCGTGTCAACAAGTCCCAAGTCAAAAAGTCAAAGGTGTATTCGCCAGATCAAGATATGTACTCGCCAGGGACAAAAACGTGGTC
Organism: Acer yangbiense; assembly: GCA_008009225.1. Classification (NCBI taxonomy): domain Eukaryota; kingdom Viridiplantae; phylum Streptophyta; class Magnoliopsida; order Sapindales; family Sapindaceae; genus Acer; species Acer yangbiense. The sequence continues at coordinate 16,575,722 of CM017771.1, forward strand.
GCCAAAGGGTGATACCCAGAGATGGAGGTACTCGCTACATCAGTTTACTAAGCATAAACCGACTCAGCAGAAGCACAGAAATAAACCCTAACTTCTAGAAGACCTATGACAACGAGGAATCATAAAAAGGGAAAGAGAGAAAGCATATCCGGATACGTTACAACATGGGAATCCTAGTACGAATCAAAAAGGAAATCCTATCACCAACACGGCTAAAATCAAGGGGAAACCCTAATTATCATGTATAAATAGAACCATCTATCCCATGAGGAGGGGGTTCGAAAACTTAGAGAGAGAAGAGAGCAATTGTATGAGAGATCTGAGTGTGTAACGAAGCAATAAGCCTAGTATTATCTTTCTGCCCTCTGAGGCGCTGTGGTTTTTTCCCATTCAAGGGTTTTCCACGTAAAATCTGTCTCTTGCATGCATTGATTACTTTCTTGCTTTATTTTGAGTTGAAATAATTGTTGAGTGCGTGGCAATCCAAATTTCACCGTTAACACACTCAAACCAAAATTCATATGCATCATAATTCATCTAGCATCTTCTAGCATATCTAGGATGCTTGCTTGCATGGGTCTTTCATCATCACACTTGTCTTGGTAAGTTTTTCACTATTATCACATATAATTAGTGTTTTATTTATTATGGCATCTCTTTCATTGCTTGATTGTTCTTAGATTAGATTATAATATTCAAGATAGAGATTGTTGTGTTGATTTGAATGAGTGTTGTATTGTGATAGCTAATTAGGTTTTTGCTTAACCTTGATTAGCTAAGCTATTTGACATGTCATTTAGTTCTTAATATCTAGGATTGCTTTTATTGCAAAATCATCATCTTAGATAAGCATATAGGGTTCCCTTGCTCTATGTTGCATTTTGGATATTCACATATTCACTTAGGGTGTTAATCTCTTCTTAGAGAATTAAGTCTTATGTTGTGACCGGGATTAGGTTGCTTAATTCGCAAGCAATTGGACTAGGTTAACTCATACCGGGATTAGGTAAGTGTGTGATTACTTTCGGGATTAGGTTGTAATTTTATCACATTTAGTGGATTCGAGGTTCGTGTGTGGCTCACAAAACAGCCCGTGGTTTTTCCCGTGAGAGTTTCCACGTAAACATCAAGTGTGATTTACATTCCGCACCATAGTACACTTGTATGTCTATTTGACTAGTTAGGGGCATTTTCGTAAAATTGACTTGTATGCGAAAATTGGGTAATAACGATTAAAATCTATTCACACACCCACCCCCCCCCCCCCCCCCCCCCCCCCCCCCCCCCCCCCCCCCCCCCCCCCCTCTAGATTAATATTTAACACACCGTGAGAACTTTCACAAGGGCAAACCCATACATTTCGTGAACAACTCTAACATTGTCACTCCATTGCACAGCTCCTCATCCGTCATCCTTTTAACTTACCTTTTTGGCCCAGTTCATTTCATTCCCATTTGTATATTCTTTATGTAATTTTGGAAAATATTAAGAATATAATAGTATATCTACTTTCGAACAAATTGTTTGAGAGCTACAATTTTAATGAATCCCTTGTCATATTACAAAACAGTGCAAAGCCAAATTGTAAACAAGTCCGCAAGTCTATGAACAAAAAGACATATTTATCCTTACTCATTTGATTTGATATGAATATTTGATGTAAATTTAAGAATATAAAATGGGTATAAATGTTCTTTTACTTTGTAACAAATTATAAATTAAAATGAAATTTTAAAATGACGAATCTACCCTTGCTTTTTGATACCATAGAAAGTTTTTATGATAAATTTGAAATATACAAAGGGTATAAAAGATATTTTATCTTCAAACAAATTAAATGGGGTTATAATTTAGGACTATTCATCAGCTCTTTCTTGTTATAAAATGTTGTAAGAAAAAATCACATACACAAATCTAAACACACACAGAGATAATATGAAAGTAATAAGAAGAAAAAGACGACACCAAAGATTTTACGTGGTTCAGTAATTTACCTACGTCCATGGAGCATACCGCACTCAATCCACTACTTTTAGAGTTGATTATAATCTCTCAGTCTCTCTACAATTTGCTCTCTATCTCTCTAGCAACTTTTTTCTCACACACATTAGGGTTTACATAATGGTGGTATTTATATGGGAGCACTAGGGTTGGCCAAATCCTATTTGGAGTCTATTCCTTTTTCCTCTTTCTTCACTGAGCAAGAAATCTCATTGCACGCGGATTTATGTCCGACCGCTACAGGTGCCACAGTGCTCCTTACAGCGTGAACCTCTAGGACAAAACCGTTGTCAAAGCCGCTCTCGAAACCCATAGCGCAACACACAGCGTGAAACACTGGTGCCTGACCGTTGTCATTACTGCTGGCATTACTGCTGTGAAAGCCACAGCGCAATGCACATCGGTTGTCTTGATTGGCCGCACCACTCCGCTATGAAAGACACAATGTGAAATAATTCTACTTTTTTGCTCTTTGAATTGCCGCTGTCCCATATAGTCTAAAAAGCACTCAATTGCTTACTTTTTGTCTTTAGCCTAATTTGTTGACTTTAATGATAATTAATCTTCACCAAACTCAAACAATGCAATTCACATTTTTGCTTCCTTTATTGACTTGTTTTTGCAAGTTGACTTGAAGTTTTCACTAACTCCAACAATCTCCCACTTGAAGACTGAAACTCAATAGACGTTTTTTATCCTTCCTCAATGACTTAATAGATAAATAACGGTGCATTCATCCCCCACGTCGTCACTCTTGAAGACCCACTAAAGCTGCACACAGCTCCAGTTTCTTAGTAGTGACTGGCTTGGTTAACATGTCAGCTGGATTCTTGCTACCTGTTATCTTCACAAACTTTAACACACCTTCTTCGATTAACGATCGAATGAAATGGTAGCGAAGATCTATATGCTTGGTCCTAGAATGGAACGCTGAATTCTTGGCTAAGTGTATTACACTCTAACTGTCACTGTGCAACACATTCATCACTTGATCGAATCCTAACTCAGCTAACAAATTTTGTAACCATATCAGCTCCTTACTTGATTTTGTCATAGTCGCATACTCTGCTTCAGTTGTAAAGATTGTCACTATCTTCTGCAACTGGGACATCCAACTAATCGCGGTACTAGCTATTATGAACACATATCCAATGGTACTTCTTCTATGATCCACCTCCCCAGCAAAATCTGAATCCACATAACCTTCCAACTTGAATTCATCTTTTCTGAAGGTTAGACATCTTTCTATCGTACCCTGTAAATATCTTAGGATCCACTTTACGGCCTCCTAGTGAGGCTTACCTGGATTGGACATGTAACGGCTCACAACTCCCACTGCATGGGAAATATCAGGTCTTGTGCAAGTCATGGCATACATTAGGCTTCCAATGGCTGAAGCATAAAGAACTCTAGCCATGAAGTCCTTCTCTTTTTCCGTCTTCGGACTTTGGTCCTTGTACAACCTAAAATGACTAGCCAAAGGTGTTCTCACCGATTTCGCATCATCCATGTTGAATTTGTCAACCTACATACCAATTCTTCCTTGCCTTCTTTGGCAAACCCCTCCGGTTGCTTCATGTATATTTCTTCCTCCAAATCTCCATGAAGAAAGGCAGTCTTCACATCTAACTGCTCCAAATATAACCCTTTTGCTACGATAATACTCAATACTAACTGGATCGTAGTTAGTATGACAACTGGAGAAAAAAATTCAGAGTAGTCAATACCTTCTATTTGTTGGAAACCTTTGACCACTAGTCGTGCCTTGTATCTTTTGGAACCATCATGTTCCCCTTGATCTGAAACACCCACTTATTCTGTAGGGCTTTCTTTCCTTTAGGCAACTTGGCTAACTCCCAAGTTTGATTAAAAATCAACGACTTCATCTCATCCTTCATTGCAAGCTCCCACTTGCTCTTATCTTTTTCCTGATATGCCTCATCATAGCACTCAGGTTCCCCTGCATCTGTCAGCAGCATGTATTGCAAGTACTTCTTATTTGGTATAGGAGTTCGAGTTGATCTTTTTAATGCACTATAAGCCTGTGTCGCTGGAACATACCTGTGTGGGATAGGTTCTTGAACTTAGGGTTGCACACCTTTTTCTTCATCATTCTGATTACAATGTTCCATGACCCAGTTATCTAATACATCATTCGGCTTAAAGTACTCAGGCTCTTCCGGCTTAGACATATGCGTGTTCCTATCTTTGTACATAACCCCTTCATTGAAGACAACATCTCTACTTTTGATCATCTTGCGGTTTTGGTCATCCCACAACTTGTAACCAAATTCATCTTCTTTATAGCCCATCAAAGTACATTTCACTGACTTGGCGTCTAGCTTACTTCTCACATGATCACCTATATATACATAAGAAACACACCCAAACACTTTAAGATGAGAAAGTTTTACCTCTTTCCCAGTCCAGATCTCCTCTAGTATAGCGAGGTCCAAAGGCTTTGATGGTCCTTTGTTGATCAAATATGCTGCTGTATTGACTGCTTCCACCCAAAACTGTTTTGGCAACCCAGAATGTAACCTCATGCTTCTGGCTCTCTCAGTCAATGACCTATTCATCCGTTCTACTATCCCATTCTGCTGTGGGGTTCTAAGAACCGTTCTATAGAGCTTTATCCCACTCTGGTAGCAAAACCTTATGAACTCATTGTCTTCATATTCTTCACCATGGTCTGAATGCAACTTTTTGATCTTTAATACTGTTTAGTTCTCAACCCTAGCTTTCCATCTCTTGAAAGTGTCAAACACCTCAGACTTGTGCTTTAGAAAATAAACCCACACCTTCCAAGAGTAGTCGTCAATAAATGTGACGAAATACTATTTACCTCCAGTTGACAAGATTGAAGCTGGACCCCAAACATCGGTGTGCACTAGTTCCAGCTTCTCCTTTATTGGTTCCCTTCCGATTTTCTTGAAGCTCACTCGCTTCTGTTTTCCAAACACGCGGCTCTTATAGAAATCAACCTCAACACTCTTCAAATCTAGCAACATACCTTTCGAATGTAGACAGTTCAGCTCCTAACTACCTATGTGCCTAAACCTCTAGTGCCATAAGTTTGGATCATCATTACTTTCCGCCATAGTGATTGAACCACAGCTATCCGTGGTTATATAAAGTGACCCATTCTTATTTCCTCGGGCGATTGTCATTATACCTTTCAAAATCTTCCAATTATCACTTGTGAAAGTTTTCATGTAACCATTTGACGCTAGTTGCCCAATGGAGATCAAGTTCTTTCTCAAATCCGGTATGTGCCTCACATTGTCGAGTTTCCAAACTAACCCTTTCAGCTGAATCTTCACATCTCCCTTCTCGGTAATATTGCATGCTTGATCGTCACCAAGAAACACCTTACCCAAATTTTCGGAGACATAATTCTCGAACAAATCCCTGTGAGGTATGGCATGGAATGGCGCTCCTAAATCCAGAACCTAGGACTCTGTCTTACTTTCCAACGAGCAGATGAGGCAGTCGTCTGACTCCTCCGACACACAGTTTGCACTACCCTTACCCTTATCTTTCTTCTCAAATCTACACTCATATGAGAAGTGGCCTTTCTTACCACAGTTCCAACACTCTACATCTTTCTTGTTTCGTTGTTGATTTCCTGAATAGTTGACCTGATACCTGGATTTAGACTTTCCTCTTGACTTTGATCTTCCCCGTTGATTTGTGTTTCGATTTCTGTTTCTGCTTTCTATACCTTTCATATTTAGTGCTAAAGATGTAGACGCCCCTAATCCCTCTTCATGCACCCTGATCTCTTCAGTAATGATCATGTTCACAACCTGTGAGAAATCCAATTTTTCTTTTCCGAACTAGTTGGCAATTTACTAACATGTCATCTTTCAACTTTCTAGCAATTGGGTGAGCATAAACACCGCCAAAAATTCCTCATCGAAACCCATAGACACAGAAGTTAACCTATCATTCACTTCGTTGAACTAGTTTAGATACTCTCTAAAACTCTAACCTTCCGTCATATTTAGATTTGATAACTACTTGATAAGATAGACATTCCTTACCGTAGAATGTTGTTCATATAGGTTTGATAAAGTCTTCATAAGATCTCTGGCAGTCTGCTGATCCTTTACATTGAAAGCAACCTGCTTCATCAAATTGAGAAGAATTGCTCCCAATACTTTCCGGTCCAGGAGTTCGAAATCATCTTCATCCATGTTCTTAGGCTTCCGCTTCTTTGACCAATCTACATCGGTTATACCCTCGGGCTTCTCTTTTAACGGCCAATGCAGGTCCTTATGGTACAGATAATCCTCCATCAGCATCTTCCAGAAACTAAAATTCGTCCCATCGAATTTCTTAATCCTGTGAGAATCCTTCTCTGATCTCATCTCTGTGATAAAATCGTTGACCTCGAGAAAACCTAGAATTGTGTGAAAAATAATATGCCCCAACTAGGCTCTGATACCAATTGTTGTAAGAAAAAATCTCACACATAAATCTAAACGCACACAGATAATATGAAAGCAATAAGAATGAAAAGACGACACCAACGATTTTATGTGGTTCAGCAATTTGCCTACATCTACGTAGCGCACCGTACTCAATCCACTACTTTCAGAGTTGATTACAATCTCTCTGTCTCTCTCTCTTAGTCTCTCTACAATTTTCTCTCTATCTCTCTGACAACTCTTTCTCACATACATTAGGGTTTACATAATGGTGGCATTTATATAGGAGCACTAGGGTTGGCCAAATCCTATTTGGAGTCTATTCCTTTTTCCTCTTTCTTCATTGTGCAATAAATCTCATTGCGCAATAAATCTCATTGCATGTGGATTTGTGTCCGACCGCTGTAGGTGCCACAATGCTCTCACAGCGCTCCTCACAGTGTGAACCTCTAGGACAAAACCGCTGTCAAAGCTGCTCTCAAAACCCACAACGCAACACTAATCGTGCTCTAAATGTTCACATTTAGCGCTCCATATTCCTATCTTTTGTGTTTGTTTCCGAGCACTTTTATGTATATAATGTGTGTTTTAGCTATGTGTAGGTAAATGTCCCATAAAGATGGTGTTTGTACCGAAAGTGGGCAAAACAGGGCAATTATGTATGAAGAAGACCACCGCAGGTTCGTACCGCTAGAATGAACCCGCGGGATAGAAGATCAAAACCCACGGTGAATTCTAGCTAGCTCATGCCGCTGGAAAGAGCCCGCTGGAATGAAGTCGCCAGGCCTCCCGCTAGCTTGGACCTTCTGGTTGGCTAGACATTTCCCGCAGCCCAAACCCGCGAAAGCTTCCCGCTAGCTTAGACCTTCTGTCTGGCTAGACATTTCCCGCGGCAAGAAGTCGCCAAGACTCTGGCTAGTTCGTGCGGCTAGTAAGAACCCGCCAACTGAACCCGCCAGACCCCCATCCAAGTTGAAATGATGATATTTTCAGGGGTAATTCAGTCTTTTCACACCCCATTCATGCCCTAAACTTGCCCAACTATATATACATCCCTTTACTTCTCTTTCTAAGTGTGACCAACCAACAACAACACTAAAGCTTGGCTCTTACATTACAAAAGAGAGAGAGCAACTCCAAGCATTCCATGGGGGATTTTCCTCCATGGAAAGCCTTCTATGGAGAGTAGACATGCAGAGATAGGAGAGGTTTGTGTGTCAAAACCAAGCCATAGATGTTCATTAGAAAGGAAGAGCTTTTGGAGGCTTGTCTTCAAGGGTGATTTCTCACTTCTCATCTCTTTGTATTTCTATTGATGTATAATCCATTTGGGAATATTTGTTACCAACATCTATGTTAATATATGTTTGTATTGTTCATTTGCTTTGATTTAGTATTGATTCATTCCTTAGTTGTATATTGATTAATCTCTTATTATGATATTCATGTATATGGATGATTATATATTGATATGTATGTATGGATGAGATTAGGAGTAGATTAACTAAATGATTAGGAGTAGTTGTAATCAAATATCTCATTTGTTTATGTATGTTGGTGTATGATTTACTATGTATGTGTTTAGAATGATTAGAGAGATTGAGAGTTGAGATTGTGCTTGGATAACCATTCCTTGCATAATCTTGGCTATTAGTTCTATGGAATGGAAATAGCTTGTGTGTGCATAACTATGCCACTTTAGCTTTGGTTCATATGTTCTTGTGCTTAATGGGTCTAAACCTAGACACAATCACTCTTCCGATTGGAGAGTGATAACATGATTTCGGTAATTCCCTAATCAAGAGAACGAACCCTTTACTGAATTAATTGGATTCACATGTTAAATAATTGACATAAATTGCATACTGTGTTTGGTGAACCGAGTTCCCATATGTGTTTCATATCTTGCTTATCTCCAAGCCACCTTTGTTTTCGTAGCTAGGGTGTCTTGCCTCTAGGAGTAGATTAACTTAATTAGGAGTAGATTAATTAGATAACCAAGACACCCGGCTACATTTCTATCCTAGTTAGTTAGTTTACAGCACACACACACACACACACACACACCAAACTCGCTTTCCATTTACATTGCTTTAATAAACACTAGAACTAGATACAGTTAACGGATTTCGTCTCCCTGTGGAACAAACCGTACTTGCTGCTACGCGATCGCAATGATCTGTGCACTTGCGGATAAACTCGCACGCCATATCATTTACGATAGTTTATAGAACTGTCCCGTGCGTGCCAAACACACAACGTGAAGCACTGGTGCCTAACCGCTATCATTGCCTCTGTGAAAGCCACATTGCAATGCACAATGGTTGTCTTGATTGGGCCGCACCACTTTGCTGTGAAAGGCACAACGTGAAGCAATTCTACTTCTTTGCTCTTTGAATTACCGCTGTCCCATATAGTCCAAAAAGCACTCAATTGCTTACTTTTTGTCTTTAGCCTATTTTGTTGACTTTGATGATAATTAATGTAAGATCTTAGATTTGTGTTGGCTTGATTCCATTGAAAAACACTCTTTATTTGTATTGATTAGTTGCTTAGGTGTTTCTTGGAGAGAAGAAGCTTCAGAGGTTAAAAGCAACGTATCTTGCAAATATCGTCTTCAAGAGGAACATCGCGTACTCGGATGCCAAGGTATCTAGATTCTTCTTCCTCTTGCAAGGCGTAAGCGCACACACACACAATTCATACATGTGTGTCCCTGCATCGTAGTGCAAACATTTGGTATAACACATTCACACACTTCTTAGTATGCTCATGCATTGGTCTCTAATAGACAAATATTGTAGATTTGCATGTTTCATGACTATCTCTTTGATATGGCATACTTGTGTGAATTTGTGTTTATTTGTTTGTGTGTTTTGTATTTTGGACTTGAACATGTTCTTATATGATGCCTTATTGAGTTCCGGTCATTTCAGTTACTCATTCATAAGGTTTCGAGTCCAAACGATGTAGCTACGCTATTTTTCGTTCTCATTCGTTGAGTTGACTTCATCATCATTTTTCGAGATGATTTCTCAACCATTTTTTAAAGTTGTGTAGTTGTTGTCATGCGTGAGGGAGTCACGGTTTGTAATCCGAAAACGGATTCAAAATCGGAGTTTGGATGCCCAAGTTACGGCTGAAGAACGTGAGAGTGCGCGAGAGAGGTGAGAGTGCCCAAGAGGCCACGTGGGCCATGCCGTGAGGGAGGCCGTGGGCCCCACGGCCAGAGACCCTCTCTGGCTCTGTGAGGCCCACGCGCCCCCCACGGGGTGGGTGACGTGGCCCTTGCTGATTGGCCTGAAAATCTCTTCTCTCTCTTCTTTTTAAACACTTCTCCTTCCCCCCACATGTGTTGTAGAACTCGAAGAACTTTTCACGAAATTCTGCAGATTTTCTTCAATTTTTAGTTTTAGTATTTTGATCATATCTTTCTCATACGAACTCGACATCAATTGATTCAAAAGCCAAAATTGTTGGTCTTGAGGAGAGCTACAAACCCCAAGCATTTCCATAGGGATCTGACTTCGTCATTGTTCCCAGCAGCCTGATCTTCAGTACGTGGTCAAGGTTGTTTGTTCAACTTCTTCTTTTTCAATTTCATCTTTGATCATCTCTTGATTCTTACTATTTGATTGATGAAATTTGTTGAGAAGTATGTTAGATCATATGCTAGGGGTGTTTGATCATTTGTCAATTGAGTTTTAGCTTTGTGATTTCTCTTGAACATATATGTGCTAAACTTGATTTTGTTTGAAATTGATTCTAGAAAAAGTATATATGATGTGCCTCATGTTATTTTCTAGGTTTAATTTCATGATCTAAGAACTAGGTTTTTAGTGTGATATATTGAATATTCATACCTTGTTCTTATTGATTTACATGTCTTGATTTCTAGATAAGTTTGTAATTGTGTGTTGAAAGCATTTTCTAGATTATCATTGAACATGTACATTTTGCTTGATTGATCATCTAGCTAAATTTGATTGTGTTTGCATCATTTGCATCACTTCGATCATAGCCTTGCATTAGGTTGAAGTCTCTAGCAAAGTGAGTGAAGCTTTGTAGATAAAGCAAGGGAGTCTTGATTAGAGTCGGGAGGACTCGGATAATCAAGCAAGGGAGACTTGTCTAGGGTCGGGAAGATCCGAATAGGCAAGCAAGAAATCTTCCTAGAGACGTGAGCGTCTTGGATAGGAAGTTGCTTTCTAGAGGTGTAGGACACTTCTCGGATAGGAAGTAGGCTTGGTAGTTCACTTGCCCGAGGGTAGATTATGAGGTGATAGCTTGAGCGGATATCATGTGTTGATAGCTTGAGTGTGTAAGTCCTTTTCGTATAATGAATTGCTTTGCCGGTGGTTGTGGTATCAACCCATGGATGTTTCCTATTTGAGGTTTTACCACGTAAAAATACTTGCGTCAAGTTTCGTTTTTATGTTTCTTTATCTTCCATATGTTTGCATTGATTGCATATCTTGTAAATTGATTAACTCTTGTATTAGTGAAATCAATTCATTTGCTAAATCTAATCAAGTGTGCTTTCAATTGTTGTATTCCGCATATTTTTTGTATATTGGAAGAATTTGGGCCTATACCTATTCACACCCCCTAGGTATATATTACACTATATTGCTTAAGGGAATTTCAATTAATATTCACCAAATTCCAACAATGCAATTCACATTTTTGCTTCCTTTGTTGACTTGTTTTTACAAGTTGACTTGAAGTCTTCACTAACTCCAACATAAAATACTGTAATAAACAATAAAATAATAGATGAAGAGAGAAAAATGGCCCAAGAGAAAAGAGATTCTTTTATTCATACTTCTTAAGTTTCATACATCAAGATAAAGGCTCCTATTTATAGCCTTGCAAATCTCCATAGTCATAACTTACACAAAAATGTATATAAATTACAACATAAATTGAGCATAAATCCTTTAGGTTTTACAAGAGAAATGAGACCGTCAAGAAAAAATGAGGAAGGTGATAAGTTTGATTTCTTAATGTGGACATCCATTTACATTGAAACATCGAATAATGTTTTCATAAAACTCCCCCTTGGATATTCATTACATACATAATACATCTTGTTAAAACCTTTGCTAATAAAAACCCCATGGGACAAAAAAAACTAGCAAAGGAAAAAGAGTATACTATTCATTTGTATTTCTAATTAACCTTTGGTGGTATTGGGGATTGCAAACCTGCTTTGTTAAAACCTTACTAGGAAAAGCCCAGTGGGATAAAAATCTAGTGAAGGAAAAATAGTACATTGCATAGCATTTCCTCCAAATTATAAACCATATTGATAAATACTCCCTCCCTCATTTTGCAAAGATATTGCATCCCTATATTATGCACCTAGATTTTGTTGTTGCGATTGGTTGTGCATTTATAAATAAATCTGTAGGATTGAAACTTGAGCTTATTTTTTAATGTTTTATATCACCACCTTTTTAGACATCATATATGAAGAACTTTACTAAAATCGTCTTTTGAATTAGTCCAACTTCTCATATACGATATCTGTTGTTTTATTATAAAAACACAAGTTGAACCTATATTGGTATTTCAGGACATAAAAGTTCTTCAATAACGAGAGTAGATCATACACCACTTTAAGTTATCAAATAAATATCAAGGAATCCATTCGATGTGTTTTATCCATGAAAAAGTACTTCAGGACCTTTTCCTTATATATGTTATTGTCCTTTAAGTACTAACTCGTATCATCTTATGTCCTTCAGGGACATGCAGTAGCAACAAGAAATTTCATTTATGAAATGAATATCCATATAAAGTATTTCAATATTTCGATGCATCGTTTATTTTTAATATAGCTTATTGTCCTCCAAGGACATTCACTAATATGTAATCATATAATATCATATATAGTTCATAAGAAATATGATAAATTCTTTTGGCACAAGACAAAATAAATGAGATAGAATATTCTTAAATAAAATAATACAATAAGAACTTCATATCCTAAAATTTCATGTCCTTATATCAAGCTCTTAAAAACTTTTTTTTTTTTTTTTACTTTTGGTTCGTGTAAGAACTGCTGGTTCATAATTAAAAAATCATATATTCAAAACTTCGGGTTCATGAAAAAAAAATCACTATTTTACTTTTCAAATTATAAGAACTATTATTAGATCAAATTTAGATCATCTTTTGATTCAAAACTTCAGGTTCAAATTCTGAAACTTTGTGTTCAGATTCAAGGAGCCCCTCTCCCAATAGTGGGAGTTGCCCTCTATCTGGATGTGAGAGTTGTAATCCATATATAACCACTCTCCGATAGTGGGAATATTATTATAGACCGTGCTTGTAGGGACTAATCCCGTCAGGTCTCAGTAGTAGTTGTTATTTAAAAAAAGAAAAGGAAGATGAAGATGGAATTTTTTATTTATTTATTTATTTTTTTTTTATGGATTAATGAAGATGGTTGGGTGATGTTTGATGATTTGGAGATCTAGATGTTTGATTTTTTTTTTTTTTTTTTTCTAGATGAGTGAGGATTGAGAATTTAATTTATTAATTATTTAATTTTGATAAAAATAAAAATAAGGGTAATTTAGTCATTTTACAGCTTTGACCATTGACCATCAAGAGTTAATGGTAAGAGATGTATATTACATTATCACTAAACTGTCATATTCGTGCAATTAAGAGAAACCTTGGGGTATTGGTGCAATATTTCTTAAATGATTAAATTTGCTTTTATTCTGTTCGTCCTCCCTTTTTATCCACCGCCAGGGCAGCACTCACTTCTTCCTGTTTGGACGAAAAGAAAATATAGAAACGAAAAGAAAATACAACTCCCGAGAAAATGAAACTTAAAAATCACTGTAAGCACTCCTCTCATCTCTCTAACTCTTTCTTTCTCTCTCTCTCTCTGCTTTTCTATTTCTATAATCCACTTTTTTTTTTTTTCGAAAAATCAAAATTTTCAGGGTTTGGTTTGGTGAATAGAGGCTGATTACGATCGCTGTGCTCGAACAACAACCACACCATCGTCGTCGAGGGCCCTGAAATGCGGCGGATTTAATAGAGTTTCATTCGATATCTGTATTATCATCAGTCGTTTTTCTTTTTTGTTCTTTTATTATATTATTAATAATGATGAAATTAGGGTTTGGGTTTGGGATTTTTGGCTTTTGATCAGAGGCCCTCCCCTAATTGGTGTGCGTTGTACTTTGTTTCAATTTTTTAGTCGTATTGAAAATAAGGCCAGATATCTATTTTCCTTTTCTTTTAGCAGTTTTACTTGTATTTTCCACCCAACTGTAAAGTTAAACGATTATTTCATTGTTACTTCTTCATTTAGTGTTTGTTTCTGATTCGATTCTATTCAGGAAAAAAAAATACAAAATATATGAAAAAAAATATTATCAATTAATTTATGCTTAATAGACCCATTTGATTGAATAGCAAGAAGAAAGAGAAAAAAAAAAAAAAACTTGTGAAAAATAATCATAATGGGGAGCAACAACGGACGCCGATTGGGCATAACAGATCCTATATCGTTGGGAGGACCAACTGAATATGATGTGATGAGGACCAGTGAGCTCGAAAAGGTTCTGGTTTTGAATTTGACTTTTAATTGTTTTGGATTGTGAAAATGGGTATCTGGTTGAGATTGTATTATTTTTGGGTGTTTTGTATGTACAGTATTTGCGAGAGGTGAATTTGTATGAGAGTCAAGAGGAGGCTGTGAGTAGAGAGGAAGTTCTTGGGAGACTAGACCAGGTTCAAATTCCCTTTGCAGCTCTAAATTTTATGTTCCCTTGATTATACAGTGTTATTCTTAGTAGTTGTTGTTCAATAGGGACTTGAATGATTGAAATCTTAGATTTAAGGTTATTATTTTGTTGGATAATGTCAGAAAATGTTTTTGCCGATTTTGATCTTTAATTTTGATTTTGTAAAATGGAACAGGTTGTGAAGAATTGGGTTAAGAAAATTAGCCGTGCAAAAGGGTTGAATGAGCAACTGGTGCAAGAAGCGAATGCCAAGATATTTACCTTTGGTTCTTACCGGCTTGGGGTATGATAATATTATAGAGGGTTTCCTGTATACACGATTCTCCTTTCTTTTTGTTTGTGCCTGTTCTTTGGAAGAATTAAAAACTAGAAAAGAACTTCGAATTATGTAGTGATTTGTTTAACCTAGCTAGCACAATCGCTTCACATAAATTTCAAGATGTTTCTGTTATAAATATTTAAATTGGGTTATGCTAAAAGTTATGCTTGCAGCCCTAACAAGGCTTTTGTTAAAAGATTTTACAGGGACATTCATAGTCTTGTGGTTTGGCATTTTGTCTAGAAGTTGAATACTAGACAGGATGAGGTGTGGTTTGCCCCTCACACCTACATCATGAGGTTGTGGGTTCGAGTCTGACCCCCACCCCAAAATCCTGAATTATTGTAATATTTCAAAAAAAAAAAAAAAGTGTTGACTGACCATTTCCATAAATCTAATAACTATTCATTTGTTGCGCATTCATCAGAAGTTGATTGAAATAATGAACTCTACCTTTGTATACAAATAAAACCCATCATATATTGAGGGAGAACTTGTTTGGCTGGAGCACCCTTTTGCCTCTTAATACTTGACAAAGTTTTGCATCCAATAATATATTGAACCGTTGCCACTTCAAAGCAATAATCTATATCTCATGATTTATACAGGCCATCAATGAATATAATTATGAGCAAGACATGTTCATTTTTTGAATTTTGTTTTCTCATAAGAAAAAAAGAAGAAGAAAACATCTGTTGATATCTGTATATATATATTTTTTTTAAATTGATTTATAATTTTTGATACACGGATGATTGATTTAACAACTAAGATCACATTTTTTTGCATTACACACACACACACACAAACATACACACACATATATACACATTTTCTGTCCAGTATCGTTTCTCTTGATTAGTAGTAGATCCTACTTTTAATATTTATTTTCTTAACAGGTACATGGACCTGGTGCAGATATAGACACGCTTTGTGTTGGACCTAAGCATGCAACACGAGAAGTGCGATCTGCTCTCACCTATTTATGGTTTAAAATATATACTTTAGCTTAGGTAGTATTGTTAATGAGTTAAAATTGCTTTCATATGTTGGCTGTAGGAAGATTTTTTCGGCGAGTTACATCAAATGCTTTCAGAGATGACTGAAGTGTCAGAATTGCACCCTGTGCCCGATGCTCATGTTCCTGTGATGAAATTCAAATTCAATGGTGTTTCTATTGACCTTCTTTATGCAAAACTTTCTCATTGGGTTATACCTGAAGTAAGTGCTAGGTTATCTGAGCAATAGTTTATCTAATGTGATTTCTTTTATCACCTAATTTTTTATGCATTATAATTATAATTTTTTTATTCTTAATATCATTCTATTGAATGAAGTTTGCCGAATTTTGGCCTGCTGCTGTATTTACTTGTTTATAGGTCATCTTAGTCTTTAGTTCTATAATAATAAGCCTTTGCTACATATTATTTAATGGGTTTAGCTACTATACAGGACCTGCATAGTTGCAGGGACAGTTATGGGAGAGTTTTTGTTCATTTATTTTTTAATTTTCAAATTCTTGATTTTTGTAGACCATTGGATTGAAAATGACCAACAACTAACCTTAACTATATAGAAACTGTATAGTTAGTGAGGTCATGTGAGTTGCAAATCGTTGTACTTAGTGGAGTTGAGAATGGATAAATGTCTTACAATGTGTAACTTCTAGAGCACAATGATTTTTTTTTTTGGATAACATATAAAATCACTCAACAATAGGTGCCATAACAATAGAGCCAACATCATTTGTTTCTCTTGATCTGGATGGTGGAGAACACAACATTGAGGTTTCTAATTTTTTCAGGCATTTCAATTTTAAAAGAGCAGGAAGTATTTTCTGAATTACCAGCCTTAACTAAAATTATATTCTGTAATGCATGACAGAGCTGTGCATTGACATTGGCCATGGATGGATGGTTTTAAGGCTGTGGAACTTTTGAAAAGTGTGTAAGAACAGGATTTTAGTTGCATTTAGATGGCTACTCTTAACAAAGTCCGATCGTGACTGGATTAAGTGGATTTCCAGGGTACGGTTGAGTGGCATTTCCAAGAATATTCCTGCGGGATGATAAATTTGTAATAAATATACTTTCACATTGTTTGATATTGAGAGAGTTGCTGTTAGGTCCATGGTTACCTTTCAGACATAAAACTGACAGGTCGGGACATGTGGTCTTGGAGTGGACCTAAAAAGAAAATAAAGCAGATTTCTTGGCAAGTCTAACAGTTGCGGCATAGTTTAATGAACATCCTGCTTCAGTTGTTGTGCAGGGATGATCCTGCTCTTGAATTTCTCTTTTAACACTAGTTTAAGATTCTGTTCATAAACTGAATATGTGAATCTTTGTATAACAGCCTTGCCCTTGTTAAGCATGACCTTCTTGAAAAACAGGACATGCTGTTATTTAAGCCTTCATTAGCTGAATTAATAACACTCTACTATGTAGCTTAAAATGTCTTATATTGTAAGTTTACATGACTAGGTAATTGTTATATCTTTTCTAATATGTAATTTTTGGCACAGGACTTGGATGTTTCACAAGATTCAATACTACAGAATACAGATGAACAGACAGTTCGTAGTCTTAACGGTTGCAGAGTTACTGACCAAATTTTGCGTTTGGTTCCAAATATTCAGGTTGTGGCCAACTCTCAATCTTTTTTATTTTATTATGAATTTCAGATTTGATCTTTTACGTAGGGTCTCTTGTCTGTGGTTGTGTTTCTGGTTTCTATGGGGCAGAATTTCCGCACGACATTGAGATGCATGAGGTTTTGGGCAAAGCGTCGCGGTGTTTATTCAAATGTATGGAAGCTTTTATAATGAAGTTTTGTTTGACATATCTATTGTGCTATATGATTCATATTGTTTTCTTTCTAACTACTAATCTTTCCCTTTCCTTTTCTTTGTTTCTTTTGTCTTGAGCAGGTTGCAGGGTTTCTCGGTGGTATAAACTGGGCATTGCTTGTTGCACGCATATGCCAGCTATATCCTAATGCACTGCCCAATATGTTAGTGTCTCGGTTTTTCAGGGTGTATACTCAGTGGCGTTGGCCAAATCCAGTGATGCTCTCTGCTATTGAAGAGGGATCACTTGGTCTTCAAATTTGGGATCCTAGAAGAAATCCGAAGGACAACTATCATTTGATGCCTATAATAACTCCTGCTTATCCTTCCATGAACTCCAGCTACAACGTGTCTTCAAGTACTTTGCGAATTATGAAAGATGAGTTTCAGAGGGGGAATGAAATCTGTGAGGTATGTTTTTGTGATACATGCCTTTGCATCTTTCTTTGGAATTCAGGGATGCATCTTGCATGTGGTTCAGGAGATAAGTTATTTTTTATCGCATCTGAAACCAATTTCTTTATAATACATTAATAGATTTTACATCATTGCCAATTCTTCTAGTGGGTTGCGATAGTCAGACTGCGACATGTAAAAACAGAACGATGTGTTTGAAGCGGTGTTCCTGTGAATTTGCTCTATCAGGGCTTTCTCTTTGGAGCACCGTGGAGATGAATGTTCGTGTCGATAACTGTCACAGCATGATTAGATAATTGGATGTTTCTGGAACATTTCCCATTCTTAGACACAAGTTCCTGTCCAGTCTTGTGGTTTTTGTGTGTTTTTTGGATCAGCTGTCTCCACGAATTTTCAATTTTTTTTTCTTCAGACATTGTTTGAATTTGATGTTTTTTGAGTTTTCAGGCTATGGAAAAAAGCAAGGCTGATTGGAATACCCTTTTCGAGCCTTATGCTTTCTTTGAAGCATACAAAAATTATTTACAGATAGATATCTCTGCAGAAAATGCTGATGATTTAAGAAAGTGGAAAGGCTGGGTTGAGTCTCGCCTGCGTCAGCTTACGTTGAAGGTCATTGCCTCAACTCCTAATACTTCTTTTCTTTTGGCCTTAATAGATTTTGACTCTAATTTGGCTCTTTTGTGAAAATATAGATTGAGAGGCATACATACAATATGCTTCAGTGCCACCCACATCCAGGGGATTTTTCTGATAAGTCGAAACCGTTTCATTGCTCTTACTTCATGGGTTTACAACGGAAAGGAGTTCCAGTCATTGGTGGTAAACCGTTTGATATGAGGTTAACTGTGGATGAGTTTAAGCACTCTGTTAATTTGTACACACTGTGGAAGCCTGGAATGGAGATCTATGTAACCCATGTAAAACGTAGGAGCTTACCTGACTTTGTATTCCCTGGTGGGATTCGGCCTTCCCGCCCGACTAAAGGAACTTGGGAGCGTAGGCAGACTTCAGAACTTAAGGCTCCAAGCCAAGCTATATCAGATGCCACAGATGATGGAAGGAAGAGAAAGCGAGTGGACGATGGTTCAGATGCTTGCTTGAGAAATTCAAAGGGCTTTGCTGGTCTGCCTTCCTCTAGTGGGGATGTTCAGGGTAGCCCTCCAGTGAGCACCATGAGTTCACCTTCTTTAAATTCAAAGGTTGACCATATAGATATAAATGGATTAGGGGAATCAAGTAGAGAAAAAACCGAGAATAATTATACAAACGGCCTAAGAAATTCAAGTATAGCGGAGGTTTCTTCTCAGAATGGTGACATGGATAGACCGGTGAAATGCAATTCTCCCAATAAAGGTTTATCTCCTGATACATCAAGCTCTAAAGAGGCGGAGAAGCTGGCAATTGAGAAGATAATGTCTGGCCCATATGTTGCTCACCAAGCTTCTCAACTAGAACTTGATGAGCTTGAAGATGATCTTGAACTTAGAAATCAAGTCAAAGAACTTGGAGGGAACACACAAGGCAGCTCTATGGAATCTTCTTCAGTGAACACAGCAGTAGTAGGAGCAGTAATAACATCTCTCAGTGGAGGCGGTTCTTCTGCTTCTTTATTCACTAATGCGGGCTTAGAGGAGCTTGAGGTCTTTTCTGCTAACCTTGTGAAGTTTATTTTTCTGTTGAATGTTAACATTTTTATCATCTCAGCATTTTTCCTGTTATGATTTTCATTTATATTTTGTTTACTTTTTGTTATGGTTACTATTATTCTTGCAAATGGTGTTGATGTTTGAATTGCTTGCCCTTGAGGTTTTTTTCCTCTTTCTTTATTAGGGAAAGGACTATTTGAAAAAAAAAATGGTGACATCAACAGTGAGAGGAACAGAGTAGAGATGATTTTCTTTTTATTTATTTATTGTATTATTAGTTTATTACAATAGAATAATGTTTCTTACTTCATTATAGAGGCTTGTTTTGAAGGATGTTGCTAGAGAGCTCTCTTTCAGGAGACTGGAAATGTTTTTTTTTTTAGAACTGATTATCTTCTTCCTTCATGTGTTGTACTTACTGGGATTTTCTCTGTTTCCTTTTGTTTAGCCTAGTGAACTCACAATGCCGCTCTCAAATGGGTCTCCTCCTGCACCTGTGGCTCAGCGGAAGCCGATAATAAGGTAATTACTGAAGATTTTATTGTTTCCTCTTGTTGGAAATTATTCATTATTAGTCTGTTCATGGCCGCCATTATTTGTAGGTTGAACTTCACCTCGTTAGCCAAAGCAACTGGCAAAAGCACATAATAATGGACTGAAGCTTGGGTGGTGTAATAGTGGGTTTGTTCAAATCTTCATGTGTATAATAAGAAGTTAATGCCCTCTCACTCTTTTTTATTACTTTTGTAATAATAAATATATATATATGGTTAATAAATTTTGAATTAGCAAACAATCTTGTTTCCTTTTACTATTTTATACATTTGAAAATGACAAAAGGGTTGTGAGGCATGATTAGACATCTTTCCAAAAGAAGAATAAATAAACACATTAGAAAATGTGTTTTGCTATCTGTTATAAAGTTAAAGAAAAGTGTATGTGTATTGCTATTTTTATGTATTTCGTTTTCGATTAATAATTAATTTCAGTATAATAAGTTGTTAACACATTTTGATTATATAATAGAGATCTGTTATGGTTTTGTAATTAAATAAATAAGGGGACAATTTGTCATGACTCATGATCACCTGGCTGTTTCGAGTTTCTTATTAAATTTCAACTTCACAGAATTATGACCTTTTAGATAACAATCTAACATTAACTAAAGGGACCCTAACAATAATTAAACATTAATTGGACAAGGTAGGTCTCATTTGGATACAAACTGGCTACACTTTCATTTTCACTTGTCTCT
The DNA here is from genome assembly GCA_008009225.1 of Acer yangbiense. Classification (NCBI taxonomy): domain Eukaryota; kingdom Viridiplantae; phylum Streptophyta; class Magnoliopsida; order Sapindales; family Sapindaceae; genus Acer; species Acer yangbiense. Next base: position 16,596,416 of record CM017771.1, read on the forward strand.
CTTATTATTATTTTTTTAACGGGTTTATTAACAATATAGGGTGCTTGCAAGGGCGATATTGTCCATTTTAATTTGTTTTTATTTTTAAATTCCTCTTTTATTTGAGCCGATGGATTAGAAATTTAGAATCATGTATCAGTGTTAATGTTCCAGTATAATAGCCAAATCCTTTTTTACTAGTATACCCTTTTTTAACACTTGTAAAGAAGACATTGTTAAGTTGGGAATTGGGATACTTAAAATTATTATTATTTTTAATATTCTCACCTTTTTTTCTGTAAAGATATTCTTAATTTATGCCCAACAAGTCTGGAGTGGAATATATGGGGTTTTGTCACTCTTTTAAAGTGAGTTTGCAAGACTATCACCACTTTAATAAGTTGAGTTTAAATAACACCTATTATGGTGAAAGGACACAAATGCTCCCACAATTTTGATTTTTTCTTTTTTCTTTGTTACTTTTCAGTTTTCTAATTTTTTTAAAATTTTTTTTTGTTATTCTTCATCTTCTTCGTTTGACCTCCATTGAAGGTGAGGTCGAAATCGACCTTCAATGGAGATTGAAATGGAGGCAGATGAAAAAGAAGATGAAAAAAAATAAAATAATAAGTCTTGGACAAGACTTATTGGGTATTTTCGAGACTTATGAAGAAGAAGAAGATGATTTTTATTTTTATTTAAAAAAAATAAAAATAAAAAAATAAGTCTCATACAAGATTTATTGGGTACTTCCGAGACTTATGAAGAAGAAGATGAAAAATTAAAATAATAATAATAATAATAATCTCGGAAATAAGTCTCTGACGAGACTTATTGTGTATTTCTGAGAATTATTGGGTTTTTTATTTTTTTATTTTTTCATCTTCTTCTTTATCGACCTCCATTTTAATTTTTTCAGAGACTTATTGGGTTTTTTTTTTCATCTAATGCCGGTCCAAAAAAAAAAAAAAGGATGATGCCGGGAATTAAAATAAAATAAAATTGTACAAGATCCAAAATCAATTATCTCTACTTAAAATTAAATTCCCCAACACCTAAAATTAGAATTAAGTCTTAATCTGTGCTGTGGGTTTAACATTTTCTTATTCTTTAAATTTTTTAAAATTTATCTCATGTGGCGGAACGGAATCCAAACTGGAATATTTATTTGTTTAGCAATGCACCTTTAATATTATGAAAAGAAAATTAAAATAAATTTAATTAATGTTTTTCTAAAAAAGTGCAAAAAATAAAATAAAATCACCTCAATAATGTTTTATTATTACAGTATTATTAAAAGTCCAAATCCGAACATGTTATCCGAAAAATCGGATTCGAAATCAATTTTTCAAAAACAAAGTTGAATCCGAATCTGGTCTAAAATTTTTCGAACCAAATCTCGTCTGGACATTAAAATTAAGAAAATTGAATCTGGTCCAAATGCCACTAGGCCCACCAATATTATAAACTTTGACCCTACAAAGTGGTGGAGGGTGGGGGCCTACAGGGGCCTTGACCGAGAGGATCTATATCCTTCTTTTTTAGAACTTTTTTATGTACTTACACCATTTTATTAAATTGAGTTTATATAGCACTTAAAATGTTTTTTTTTTTTTTTTTTAATTATTATTATTATTATTATTTTATAAAATACCCCACTTCCCTCTTTTCAGAAAATCCTTAACATTCTTCGCTTTCCTCCCAACCTAGAGCCAGCCCTGAGCCTTTCTAGAGGGGCGGTTGCCCTGGGGCCCTTTAAAAAAGGGCCTTAATTTACATGAAATGAGCTTTCAATCAGGGCTTATTTATTTTTATTTGTTTTCCATTTACTTTTAGAGGGACGATATTGACACCCCTCAAAAATTATATTTACATTCCTTTCGTAATTACACCCATCAAAAAATTTTAAAAATCTGTAATTTGTATATAAACCCCACTTAATGCCAAAAATACCATTTCTTTAATTATACTGTATTGTATTTTTGTAAGTACACACTACCTATAACTATTATTTTGTTATTTAATCAACCTTATTATTATTTCAAATTTTGTTGTTATCTTTAATTCTCTTACTATTTTTTTCTCTTTCGTACTTCTTTTCTCTTCTCGATTTTTTCAAAATCAAACTCCATTTTTTGTTATTTATTTTTCGTTAAAAATCCATTTAATCATTGGAGGACCACTTTCTATTTGAGAGAGTTGTAGGGATGTAAGATTTGTGACATGTCTCAATTGATGAGAAAGTAGATAGGTGGTAAATGATATTTCAAAAAAAAAAAAAAAAAGACAGGTGTTCGATGAAATTGAAGAACATCTGATATTGATAAATAAATAAATAAAAGTCTAAAGTGTGTTTAAAAGAAATAAAATAAATATAGATAATATAGTTAATTTAAAATTCTGCTTATATACGATTTTGTTCTTCTAATAAAAATAATAAAAATTAATTTAAAACTTTTTTTTCACAACCAAATTTGTCTCATGATTTTTATTCGTTTTCCATACTTAGCAATCAATTTGTATTTCCTTAAAAGAGATTGAAAATATATTTAAAAGAGAATCTAGGGTTTATTAAAATGGAAAGAGTTTTTATGATATATATTAATATCAAACCATTAATAGGAAAAAAAATACAAAAGATTAAAATTAAAAATTATTGGTGGGTGTACTAAATACTAATAAACAATTACTCCTCTTAGTAATTTTACACAAGGGTATTATTGGATTTTAAAAACAAACTAATTTGGGGTGTACATACAGTTTTAAAGGGGTGCAAATATCGTCATTTTTATTTCAGACAAAAGCCCAATCTCATGTTTTAAAACAAGGTCTAATTACAGTTACTTGTTATTAGTTTAAATGATGGATTGATAGGCACATTACTTTTATTTTAGATTGGCCCAATAAAAAAAAGAAACAAAAAAACATAGAAAACATGTAAATAAAAATTGGGTCGAAGCCCAAATATGCACCAAACAAACAATTTAGGGTTTTAAACTTTCAGATTTAGGGTTTATATAGCACCTAAAATGCTTTATTATTTTTTATTATTTTTTTATTTTTTATTTTTTTATTTTTTAAATACCCCTCTTCCCTCTTTTCAGAAAATCCTTAACATTCTTCGCTTTCCTCCCTACCCAGAGCCGGCCTTGAGCCTTTCTAGAGGGGCGGTTGCCTCATGGCCCTTTAAAAAAGGGCCCTAATTTACATGAAATGAGCTTTCAATCAGGACCCATTTATTTTTATTTGTTTCCCATTTATTTTTAGAGGGACGATATTAGCACCCCTCAAAAATTATATTTACATTCCTTTCGTAATTATACCCATAAAAAAATTTTAAAAATCTGTAATTTGTATATAAACCTCACTTAATGCCAAAAATACCATTTCTTTAATTATACTATATTGTATTTTTGTAAGTACACACTACCTATAACTATTATTTTGTTATTTAATCAACCTTATTATTATTTCAAATTTTGTTATTATCTTTAATTCACTTACTATTTTTTTCTCTTTCCTACTTCTTTTCTCTTCTCGATTTTTTCAAAATCAAACTCCATTTTTTGTTATTTATTTTTCGTTAAAAATCCATTTAATTATTGGAGGACCACTTTCTGTTTGAGAGAGTTGTAGGGACGTAAGATTTGTGACATGTCTCAATTGATGAGGAAGTAGTGATGCAGCAGCCTTGGCATTGGATTACATGGAGGGGTTGGATCGGAAAAAGACCAAGGAAAAATGGCAAATCATTCCTACTAGTCCGGGCGACGGATTTGGAATGATGTGAAACTTGCACAGTTGATGCGTTTCGGTGAGAGCTTCAAAAATCACACCTTTGGTTGTGATGCATAACCTTTTTTTAGCCGAATTCCATCGTTTATGGCCCGAAAAGGCCGTTTTTACCGTTTTAGGAAAGTTTCATTTTCGCAATAACTTTTGTTTTCCAAGTCCGAATCGACTTCCATCAATTCTGGCTTGCTTAGGATATTTTGCTTTATTTGTTTCCGCGTTTAACATAAATTTTCCATTTTTGGTAATTTTTGTTATTTAGGGTTTTTAGGCCGTTTCCTTGCTCAACAAGGTTCCGGATTAGGGTTAGGGTTTGTTTGCTTTAAATAGACCTGTAAGCCGTTTTATTTCTCAGTTTTTGGTTTAATAAAATTTCAGAGAATTGATTCTCAAATATCCAATTACACATCCTTCGTAAGTGAAGTCTGTCGTATTTGAAGCCTGACAACAATCCTTCGTGCGCGAAGTTGATCATTGTCAGTAGGTTGTCTCTAATTGTTTCTTGCAGGTTTTTCTCGTAGAGCTTCCGCTACACCAGTTGGTATCAAAGTCGTGTTCGTTCGGGACATCAACATGCCACCGAAGAGACGACAACCTAACCGGATCCCTGTAGAAGAGGCCGTCGAATGTGACCGTGTGACATAACTAAAGCAGCAGATGGCGTTGCTCACCGAGCAGATGACTAGGGTGATCGCCAACCTAGAAACCTTGAACTTAACGACTCAAAACCCTCGCGCGAGTGGTGATAATGAGGAAAGTAATGAGGGAAGTGACCATGAGGAAGAAGTTCCGCAGCACAGACGTCCAGTAGTGCGAGAACACCATGATAGAGGAGTTCCGCAGAGAAGACAACCAGTACGGGAACACCATGAGGAAGAAATTCCGTAATATAGATTACCAGTGCAACCTGAAGAGAACCGTCGATGGGAGTCAGGTATGAGAACGGAAGTCCCGGAGTTTCAAGGAAACCTACAACCGGAGGAGTTCCTAGAGTGGCTTGGAGTCGTGGAAGAGATTTTGGAATTCAAAAATGTTCCGAATAATTCAAGAGTAGCCTTGGTAGCAACTCGGCTTCGGGGACAAGCAGCCGCGTGGTGGCAGTAGCTCAAACTCACCCGGAATCGTTCTGGTAAGATGAAGATTTTCGATTGGGAGAAGATGAAGCTGAAGATGCTGTCTGAATTTCTATCCCATAATTTTCAGAAGTTGTTGTATCAGAAATTACAGAATTTAAGGCAAGGATTGCGAACGGTCGATGAATATACAAACGATTTTTATCAGTTGTTAATACGCAATGATATTCAAGAAACCCAAGATCAATTGGTGTCCAGGTATTGTAGGGGATTACGTCAACAAATCTTAGATGTGGTAAATCTTTTTGACCCAACTACTGTCTCGGATGCACATCAGAGAGCCTTGCAAATAGAAAAGACAACGTCACGACGAATTGGAGGTGGTCCGTTTATGAGTAACAGTACTGGTTCAATAGGAAGAACAGGAAATAACAGCAGCAATTCGGGATGGCAGCAGCGGACAATGGCCAGCAGCAGCAAAGGGACTTCACGTTCGACCACCAATTAGGTCCAACCGCTGACCAATCAGGTCCAGCCGAGAACAGCGATAGGAGGGGTGCGGTGCTTCAATTATGGAGAAGTAGGACACCGTCAATCGAAATGCTGAAAGATGGGGAAGAAACCAGTTTTGTTCAATGAGACGGATGACAGTGGAGAAGGGGATGCTGAAATTGGTGAAGAGGCAGAGTTTGACGAAAAAATTACTGTAGAAGAAGATCAGGTAGATGGTGATTTTGGTCCATTATTGGTAGCACGATGTGTATTCTTGACACCACGAGCTGAGGAGAGTGACTGGCTCCGAAACAACGTGTTTCAATCAACGTGCACTATTTTAGGCAAAGTGTGTCGCTATATTATTGATGGGGGAAGTTGTGAGAATATTGTAGCAACTGAAGCGGTTCAGAAGTTGGGACTGAAGACGGAAAAACACCCAAGACCGTATAAGTTAGTATGGTTGCAAAAGGAAGGGCAGATAGTGGTGTCACAAAGAGTTCTTGTCTCTTTTTCGATGGGGACGAATTACAAGGACCAAGCGTGGTGCGATGTGGTCCGCATGGACGCGTGCCACCTATTGCTCAGAAGACCGTGGCAGTATGACCGGAAAGTGAAGCATGATGGGTTTCTGAACACCTACACTTTGCGATTCAACAATACCAATAGAGTGCTATTACCTGGTAAGAGCTCGGGAAAACCCAAATCACCCGATAGTACAAATTTACTTTCTTTTGCTAGGTTTGAAACAGAGATGGAGGAAGCAGAGACAGTCTTTGTGTTGCTAAACAAAGAAAAGACAGCCAAGGTCGAAATACCTCAAGAGGCGGTTCCACTACTGTCAGAATTTCCAGAGGTGTTTCCTAACGAATTACCTGAGGGGCTTCCACCCCTAAGAGACATTCAACACCAGATTGACTTGGAACCAGGAGCGATGTTACCTAACCTTCCACATTATAGAATGAGTCCCGTAGAGCATGAAGAGTTACAGAGACAAGTAGAAGAATTGTTGGCTAAGGGACATATCCGTGAGAGCCTTAGTCCGTGTGCGGTACCGGCCTTTCTAATTCCAAAAAAAGATGGGTCCTGGAGGATGTGTGTGGACAGCCGAGCGATCAACAAGATCACGGTGAGATATCGATTCCTTATTCCCCGTTTAGACGATTTACTTGATCAGATTAGTGGAGCAACGGTGTTCACTAAATTGGACCTGAAGAGCGGATATCACCATATCAGAATTCGACCCGGAGATGAGTGGAAAACTGCGTTCAAGACGCGAAAGGGTCTGTATGAATGGATGGTCATGCCCTTCGGCTTATCTAATGCACCGAGCACATTCATGAGAGTAATGAACCAAGCTTTACGGCCATTCATCGGAAAATTAACAATCTTTCGTGCGCGAAGTTGATCGTTGCCAGTAGGTTGTCTCTAATTGTTTCTTGCAGGTTTTTCTCGTAGAGCTTCTACTACACCAAGTAGATAGGTGTTAAATGATATTTCAAAAAAAAAAAAAAAAGACAGGTGTTCGATGAAATTGAAGAACATCTAATATTGATAAATAAATAAATAAAAGTCTAAAGTGTGTTTAAAAGAAATAAAAAAAATATAGATAATATAGTTAATTTAAAATTTTGCTTATATACGATTTTGTCCTTCTAATAAAAATAATAAAAATTAATTTAAAACTTTTTTTTCACAACCATATTTGTCTCATGATTTTTATTCATTTTCCATAGAAATCAATTTGTATTTCCTTAAAAGAGATTGAAAATATATTTAAAAGAGAATCTAGGGTTTATTAAAATGGAAAGAGTTTTTATGATATATGTTAATATCAAACCATTAATAGTAAAAAAAAATACAAAAGATTAAAATTAATAATTATTAGTGGGTGTACTAAATACAATTAAACAATTACTCCTCTTAGTAATTTTACACAAGGGTATTATTGGATTTTTAAAACATACTAATCTGGGGTGTACATACAGTTTTAAAGGGTGCAAATATCGTCATTTTTATTTCAGACAAAGGCCCAATCTCATGTTTTAAAACAAGGTCTAATCACAGTTACTTGTTATTAGTTTAATTGATGGATTGATGGGCACATTACTTTTATTTTAGATTGGCCCAATTGTTTATTATTAAAAAAAAAAAAAAAAATAGACAAGAAAACATAGAAAACATGTAAATAAAAATTGGGTCAAAGCCCAAATGTGCACCAAACAAACAATTTAGGGTTTTAAACTTTCAGATTTTTAATTTTCCCCTCTCTCTTTCTCCGACTTAACACTGCATATTCTCATAATCTCATTTTTACATCCTTATTTTCTCTCCGTTTTCTTATTCTCTAATTTCTACATACTACATCTTCGTTGGCTCGTTATACTCTGTCTCGAATCTTGATCTACAAGTCTCACTACCGGCACCACTCACCAGTGTAGGGCCTGTTCTTTTGCATGTCATAAGAAAATTAAAATATACACCTAGTAAAAATTTGAGAATTTTTCGGATTGAATAATTATTTTTCCCAATATTTCATTATTCTTTAAGTTTATATCTTCAAAAAAAAAAAATCAGAAAAAAATAGTTTTTGTACTCGAAAAATTTCAATTTTTTTCATTCTTTATATCATCCATGGAAAAAATTACTTCAAAAATTTCAAATAATACTATTAAATTTCAATAAATGTGATATAAATATTAAAAAAAAAAAAAAAACTATAAATAATGAATATGAACAAAGGGCCCGAATTTAGATTTTTGCCCCGGGCCATAAGAAAGTTAGGACTGGCCCTGTCACTACCCTAGCTCAAACTCTTTCATTTTTAAAAACCTCAAATTCAAACTTCCTCATTTTACGCACACCAAGTGCTTAACCCACAAACCTGTGAGAACCAACTACCCAACTTAGAACCAACTCACCACTTCGTCAAGAACTTGAGTTTCTCTATGTTGTGGAATGAAGTTAGATATGGGGTTGAAAAAGGAAATATGTCATGAGTAGCAAATTTTTGGATGAATTCATTTATCTCTAAAGTTTTAATTTGTTGAAAAAATAAATTTTGACAACTCTATAGATAGGGGCAAAACTTGAAGTCTAAACTTGGAGGACCAAATTACAAAAACTTAAAATTGATAGCACTAATATGTAATATATATATATATATATATATATATATATATATATAGAGAGAGAGAGAGAGAGAGAGAGAGAGAGAGAGAGAGAGAGAGAGAGAGAGTAATTATTAAGTAAGGTATACCTTACTTTAATTTCGATAGGGACCTTGATGAAATCACATTTATTTTTATGAATTTTGATCTGATTTTTTTTTTTTTTTTGTGAATGATAAGTTCATTGAAATCTACCTATGAATAAAATTTGAGAATTTTTCAAATACTAGAACTATTTTTTTTTTTGAATTTTTATATATTTATCTTATTTTTCCGATGCCTTTATATTTAACAAAATCGGAATAAATAGTTTCGGTACTTGAATAATTCTAAAATATTCATAGGTAGATTTCATTAAACTTAATATCCACAAAAAAAAAAAAAAAATCAGATGAAATTCATAAAAATCGATGTGATTTCATCAAAGTCTTATATATGATTTTTTTTTTTTTCAATGGGCTAGTGGGGTCCATGGACCCCCGGACCTCCACATATGTCTATGGAGTTTTCATTCTTAGTTCTAAAAGATATTGTGGAAAAAAAAAAAAAAAAAAAAAAAAAAAAAAAAACCTTTATAGTTGAAGGTTGTTTTCGTTTTGGCTCTTGGCCTAAGGAAAGAGACTTCAAGTCTCGACTGATATTCTGTGGTCATGCTAGTGGCAAATTCAAATATGCCTAACAGCATTATCACACTATCTATAAAGAGATTCTTGCAGTTAACTACGGAATCCAAAAGTTGGATTTTCACCTTAGGACAAGGAACTTTATTGTTGAAATGGACAACTCATCATTCCCAAAGATACTCGATTTTCGCAATAAAATTCCTCCCAATCCTCTCCTTTTGAGACTTAAAGATTGGTTTGCTCGGTATGACTTCACTGTACGCCAAGTGAAAGGCCACCATAATATAATTGCTAATATGCTCTCCAGACCTCCACTCTCCCATCTCATCACTCCATAGGTCACTATCCTCTTATATTCATGACTTCTCCTACTGGTCCCTCATCGTCCCCACCAGACATACCTGATTACTCATTTCCACCAGAACTCATGGCTACATTGCCACCTAATCATCAACCTTCTCTGGATCAGATCCAGACCTTCGCCAAGGCTCATCTTCCGATCTACTTATCCCAAATCATCAGTCAAGATTGTCGACACACCGTCAACAACCTGTCCAGACCATTTCTTGACCCATTCATAATGCCGCCATTCTACTACTTCTCCCCTCAACTCCTTTGGTTCCTCTGGTGTTTATCAGTTCTACACCACCATGCCATCGTTTTTCCACTCCAGGCTTTATATGGACATCTCCATGATCCGTCCCAACAGAATTCTCTGTTATGGATTTTTCTCCAATGGTTCACGTCATTAACAAATTGGAAAAACGAACTCACTAAACTTATAGGACAATATAACCTTTGGAAGCTTGATTATGAGTCAGCTGCCTCTGTTTGCTGCATATGGATACTCCACATGCCTTACAGATACAATCCCCACAGCAGACTCTTATGGACAGCTAACACCAGTTACGAATGGTTTACCACTTATGATTATCAAAAAACATACCCCAACAATCTCCAGATCTCACTGCTCAATTTCCTCTGTGATGTTAGTCATGTCTCCACCGACAAAGTCTTCATCCTTCCTAACATCCCTAGAGACCCCTCTTAGAGCTGGAACCCTTTACAAGATTCCTACATGATTACCTCTCAAGATCCCTTTGATTTCGCTTGGCCCTGCTCCATCTGTGGAGCCCAAGACTCAGATGATAAATATCATGCCACTTGCAATCTGTCTAGTCCGTGACCTCAGCAGCCCGTGATTAAAGCTTGTGACCTTATCAGTCTCCAATGACCGATCTTATATCCATCCTGTGAATTTTAATTCTTTAATTATTGTACATTACTTTTGTAATTATTGTAGGTCCTTGTTGGGTTGTAATTATTGTAGGCCACCGGCCCCTTTAGTTTGCTTTTATTTTTGCAACGTTGATGGCTTTTTCTTGTGTGTTTTTTTTTTTGATGTATCTTGTCTCTCCCTCTATATAAGGAGAACTCGTCCCTTGTATAAACCAGAAGCAAAAATTAATAAAATTTCTTGTGTGTTATAACTCTTATGTCTTTCTAAACATTTCCTCTCCTTCCTTCCAAAGCCTGTCTATGATATAAGTGATAGTCTGTAATAATCTCAGTATGCTCTGTACTTGCCTCTGATTGAGGATCCTGCACATCAGAAAATGAGATTGGTCCTTTAGGCTTAAAGTCCCTGTCTGTCTCTGGAAGGTTGAAACGTTAGTACCCTGTTTAGGCCGTGGTTAGGCCGTCATTATGGGGAAAGCTCTTGGCCTAAAGACTTATTAGAATTCTTTATAATATTAGTTTGATTGGGACTTATTATATCTTTTGACTCAAGATTTATTTTTTGAAATTTTTCGAGATAAGTGTTTTCCGATTTTTTTTTCTAGATTTATGTTCTCTCTCTTTTTCCTTTTTAGTTTATTTTACCATTGATTTCTCTACTTTATGTCTTTATCTCATTCTTACACTTCAAATTGCTTTAATCACAAATCACTTACTTATTTCCTTCAATGGCTTCAAATCTCTCAGTATTTTTCTTGAGAAAGTCATTGTTTTTCTTTGGTTTAAGTGAGAGAATGTTTTTGCAAGAGGGATAAAAGAAAAAGAAAAAGAAAAAGAGGAAAAAAAAATAAAAGTGAATGGCATGTCCTGCAGCTGTTTTTTAGCCTGTTTTCATTTTTGTTTTCCAAAAATGATTTCGAATTTGTGTTCGTTAACCGTTTTTTATTTTATTTTCAAAAAATTTAAAAAAAAAAATGGAAAATAAAAATAGTGTTAAAAGTGAAAATTTTGAAAAATAAGTTTTAAATGTTTTCCATGTTTTTCATTTTGTGTTTTCACTTTGTTTTTTTTTTTTTTTTTTTAAATCACATTTTTTCTTCTTCTTCACATCTTCTCATCACTATTCTTCTTCCATACTTTTTTTTCCTTCTTCTTCTTCTTCTTCTTCTTCTAGACTTCTTCTTTTTCTCCGGCGACACCGATCTAGCTTTAACGCCGGAGGCTCACCGATCTGCTCTTCTTCTACACTGTCGATCTATTCTTCTTCACCATTGATCGGCTTGCCAATATGCTCTTCTTCTTCACCATCGATCTACTCTTCTTCACTGCCGATCTGCTCTTCTTCTTCTTCTTCCTTTTCCTCCTCTATCGATCTGGCTATCTTCTTCCTCCATTATTGGTGATTTTCATCATCATCATCTTCTTCTTCTTCTTCAGCCGATCTGGCTATCTTCTTCCTCCATTGTTGGCGAGATGTCTTTTTTTATTTTTATTTTTATTTTTTTTCATTTTTTTTATTTTCATTTTGTATTTTTTATTGTTAAATTTGAATAAAAAAATTATATTGATTAATTATTTAACTAATTTGTTTTATAATTGTTATAATATTAAACAAAATGTAAAAATGATATTTCAATTTTTGATATTTTCGGTTAACCTACCAGACGCGTTTTTTCTGTTTTCATTTTTAGAATACAGCTTCCAACATATACTACCAGACGTGTTTTCAGAATTCAAAACTGAAACCAAAAACACTATTTTCATTTTTAATTTTATTTTCGAAAAACAACGAATGAAAAACGCTTACATGACGCCCTCGAAGTTAATGGATATTTTTCTCGGTTACTCCACAAAATCCATATATATATATTCACCAAAGAGAGGCCCTCAAAAAAGCCAAAAATGTGTCCTATGTTTTTGTCATAGAACAAAAAGAGCTAACAAACGAGGAAGATGATTAAAACAAGGGGAATAAAATCGTGCACACATCAACAAGTAATTTAGCACAACAAATTCGTGCACACATCAAATTTTTATTAAATATTAAAAAAAAAAAAAACATCCGAAAAAGATAAGGTTAATTATTCATTTTTTTTATTCAGCAGATGCAATCAAGTTGAGAGTTGAGAGTATGGTAGTGTGTTTGCTTTATATGATTGGAGATCAATAATAATAATTAAGAGTAAAGTTTGAGAGATGGAAAAAGACAAGTTTGATTATGTACTGATTCCATCTGGTTTGTTTGTGCTGGCACTGTATCACGTATGGCTTCTCTATAACATCATTCGAAACCCCAGAAAAACTGTCATTGGTCTCAATGCTGAGTCTCGCCACCAATGGGTTTTCTCCATCATGACTGTTAGTACTTTCTCTGCTCACTTTCCTTAACTGGGTTTGCATTCTTTTTCATTATATATAGTTATCTGTAAAGCAAGTGAACCCTTTTGGAGGATGATTGATTGGTATCTTAATTAGGCAAATTACTTTTGAGGGGGCTTGATACTTTATTTATTAGGGCCTTTAAGTTTTTGTAATTAAGGAATTCAATGATTTACTTCTCTAGAAGAAATCTTTCCTTGATAACTGAGTATGCATTCATTTTGTTCAGCTCTCTATTGATGTATTTGGTGATTTAGTCAAAGAATAATGGCTTCTTGTTTATAGCTTTGTGTTGAGGAAGATGCAGACTGTGAGGGTTATCAAGAGTGCATCTAGTAGGAAGATAGATTTCAAGATTAATAATTTTTTGGGGGGTAGTTAGGAGTTATTGGTATAATTGAGCTTAGATTCTTGCTACAAAACCGTGAAGAATCAAAGAATGGGATGCTCATCAAGTGACATGAAATGTCCTATGAGTAGCCTTTTCAGGATTATAAAACTCCCAAAGTGCTTAATGAATGTTCTAATGGAGCAGGTTTGGTTCTCCTTATACATAAGTAGTACTTATAAGGTGTTATTATATATTTTTTCAACTGAATTTTGGTTGAAGCATTGACAGTTTTACACTTTTACTAGTTTATATGACATGTTCTTTTATGAAATATGAAAATTTGTGCCTAATACCCAATTCACTGTGATTTATGATTGCATATATGAGAAGAGCCATAGGCAAATATGCCAAACATCCATTTTAGTTTGATCCCAGCTGCAGCTCAATAAACTATCTGGACTCATTGTTTATATAAGGACAAATTTTATTGCTTACACATATCTTGTATTTCCAAAACTCTAATTTTTAACTAACTAATAAGACTTCCATGGTTGATAGAAAATCATCTCTAAGTTCAGCTTTGACTCTGTATACCAGATTTCTAGTTAAACATATCATCTTATTAGCATGCTTGTGTTTAATAAGTTGAGCTCATTGTCACCACATCACCTGTGCATTTGATTTGCTGTACATGTTGCTGAAGATTTTCAAATTTTAATTCTGATTTACATTATTTGACAACTTTCATGTAAGTTCTTACTTATGTCGTGTGACCGCAACCTTATATGCGCTTTGTAAGTCAAAATTGTCAGTGTATTCAGCATCTATGATTTGATTTTATATGTTGCTTAAATGGAGAGTGAGACTTTGTGAGAATGTCATTGAAAATAGGTTGCCTAAAATATATCGTGTTGATAATTTCCAATAATGTATCTTCCAGAACCTTAATCTACGAGGAGATTGAAAACAATAGGGAGGAATCGGTTCAAGATACTAGTTGTTTAACTTGAAAAAGCTTAATGTTTATGGATTTTGTTTTTTGTTTCTTTTCAAAGGAGTGGTCTCTAATAAGATTTGCCGTATAAGAATATCAAGGCCCTTGAATGATTTAATAAATAATGAATAAAGAAATCATGAAATCAGAACATACAGAACATATACATATATATTTTTAAGTCTTCAGGTAAACAAATCCAAATTGAAAAATGCAATATTCTTAGTCAGAGTTAAGTTTGTAACAACAAATTGCAACACGAACGAGATTTGATTTTTTCAGGCATTTCACATATTCTGGAATCACACCTTATGGTCCGTTGGGTTATTCTTTTGGTCAACATCCTCATGGTTACTTGTGCTAATTAGATGGTGCCTTAAAGAATATAATGTGAGCATATTAATGAGTTCATGAGTTCAACTGAGGAAAACAGCTAGTGCATTCATCTTGAATGATAAAAACTCCTTACTAGATGATGCAGAGGTGCAGTCACAGTGGTGAAGTTTCTTAGGACATCTAGGTTCCTTCCCCTGTTCTTTGATATTAATCATCTAGCATCATCAAATTAAACAACTGAAATTTTAAGTCGCACATATTAGAAATGACGCTCAAAGTTGGCACACTCCATCTTGCCTTGCTTTGACAGGATGAAACTCTGATAACAATGATAGTGCATGTGATTTCTTCTAATATACTTTATAGTGTTGGTATTATTAGCTATGTGAACCAGTTTATATGTGAAATTAAATTATTCACAAAGAAAGTAACATATGATACTCATTAAGAAGTTATTTCCACACTACTCGTTGAACTAGTTTGGTTTTATTTTCTATTGTTTTTGGCAAGTTAATATGTCATTTCAATGAGAATTTAGTGGTATTTGAAATTTAATTACTTGAAGAATTGAGAGAAGCATCCATATATTGGCTGAATTTGTTTTTTCTAAAAACTGGCATTAAAGATGTAATTTTAGGTTCAAATAGAAATTTTGATTGTTATTTTCGTGATATCTTCAGGATCCCTTGAAGAATGGTACTTTAGCAATTCAAACGATACGTAACAACATGATGGCATCCACACTTTTAGGAACAACAGCAATCGCTCTCTGTTCACTGATTAGTGTTTTTGTCAGCAGCACAACGAGCTCTAACAATACAGCATCAGAATTTGTTGACGACAATAATAATCCCATACTCTCATCAGTCAAGTACTTTTCTATTTTGCTGTGCTTCCTTCTTGCTTTTCTTTGCAATGTGCAATCTATTAGGTATTATGCCCATGTTAGCTTTTTAATTACTGTGCCTACATCAAAAGACAACAGAGATGCCATTGCTTATGTTGCAATAAACTTGAATCGAGGAAGTAAGTTTTGGTCCCTTGGACTGCGAGCTTTCTACTTGTCATTTCCTCTTTTCCTTTGGACATTCGGCCCAATACCTATGTTTGTGTGCTGCTGCGCAATGACATTTATTCTCTATTTCTTGGACACAACTACCAGTTTAACACAGCAGCTTTACAATCGCTCGTTTAAAGAGGAAGTGAAAGATGATGATTTGGAGTCAATTATCCAATCAACGTAAGTGCTAATGAGAAATAATTATGTTTTCATGATTGCTTACACTAAAAGGCCATACATTTTTAAGAAAGTAAATTTGATTTAAATTACTGTTTAGCTATAATATTTGTGTGTGTACTAATTCTTGCTTTAAAGTAACTGAAATATTATTTGTTTTGGCCTAGGAAAAACTCTAGTACTTTCAATGGTTTCATTTATAGTTGGTCATCTATTCTTGCTTCTTTGAGCTATCTATATATTGAAACAGACACATACACACAGACAACCCCTTCATGATAATACTAAATTTTGTAATTTTGTCTGGATTGAAGTTCCTTAGTCATCCTCGACATCTGAATTTGCACTTGGGTGTCCACCCCAACTTCTATCCTTCCACCCTTTCTCACATTTGATTGTTTTTGAAATTTCAGAATTTCTTCAATGGAATACATTTATTTTCGAAGTTGTAAATCCTGTCTTTTCTTTGTTTTTTTTAATTTATTATTGTTTTAATGATTAATAAGATAAATTAGATGCCTATTAACCGTGACAGGAGTGGATAAGTTGGTCCAACATTTTGATTATTATTATTGGATTTGATGGAGAGGGTGAAAGTAATGATTTTTTTAGAGCACGGAAACTAGATTCAAAATTTTTTACTCTAATTGAATTGCCATATTTTCATTATTTGAATTGCTCATGTTATTGGAGATTAGTGCATGCTTTAATACATCTCTCACTTGTATGATCTTTCATTATACAACTTTCCAAACCTTAAGTTAGTTGTTCACTGTTTGGCACAACTATATAGAATTTTTTTGATTCAATATCGAATTTCAAGACTGAAAAGTGTATGTGAAGGATTGCTGTAAGGGCATCTCGGTTTTACTCTAGAAAACGGATTTTGAAACTGGGAATGACATAAAATCAGGTTTCATGTAGCTTATATATATGTCATCTGTTTCTGATCGACAACTAGGTTGAATTCTTTTTGGAGGGCATAAATCACAACTTTTATATATTGATTGATTCGATACTCCTAATCCTTGCTGGTAACATTGTGCTGCTTGCTTGCCCATATATAGAATGTTAATTCACTTCTGATGAATTTCTAGTATGTCGAAATTTTTAGCTGAGTAGTTCCGCTGAAGAATTCTTGTTCCATATACACAGGGAAACTATTCAGTTTGAGGATTCCGACCTCAAAAGCCCTCTGCTTACCGGCATCAACCAGCCTTGATGCAGTATCGCTGTTTATAGGTAGAACAATTGGTTGTTTTCACTCTTCAGTAAGCTTGGAGTGTTATGTCTTTATTTCAGACAGAAAAACACTTGGATTGCCTGGTACATTTGCTGCGGAAAGAATGCTCACTTGTCGGTCTGTTCTTATGATCAGCTCTGCCTTTTACTTCCCAAAAACTCAACTTTAGATGTCAATAGCTTCGATTTTGTTATGTTACGTTACGTTCATTGTGAATAAAATATAAAATTCACTGCAGAGCTTCTTGATATCGCATGTATTTACATATTCTTAAATAGAATGATGAAAATATAGATTAATTGTTGATTCCTTCCTCATGTTCTTGACTCATATCTGGGTGAACATTAGCTAGACAAGTCAGTGAAGTTCCAATATTTCTATAGACAAAGTACATGATATAAAGTGAATATGACCATTAGGACCACATACATATATGTGTCCAAGACTCAAAAGAGTCAAGAGTCAAGACATGGTTGAGTAGTTGCAAGAAACTGGGACCTCAAACTCTACACCATTAACTATAAGTGGTTATTAAGACTTAAGTACTTTATTATCACTATAATTGCATCTTGGAAAGCACACTTTCAATTGTAATTTCAAAACCTTAAACCATTATGTTCAGGAATCAGGACATCGATCACTAATTTTAAAACCTTAAACAGTCATATATATATATATATATATATGTAACATGCAACTTCTTCTCATTAATTAGCAAATAGTACATCCATTTTTTCCTGATGGTTGATTGTGTGGGAATAGCTCGGAGCTATTTCTACCGAACCATAGACACTTTTTCGGTGAGGCCAAGTATGACGAACGCCCACAAAGTATGCTTGTGGCATTTGGATATGGATATCGATGTGGTTAATTTGCTGGTCAAATATTCCAGTGCTCCGATACCACACACTAACAAGTAGTCCTCTTATTCAACTTATTTGTCTTCACAAGTTCATGCACCCATTATAACTTCACTCTTGTCTGCCTTCAACTTCAAATTTACTCAACAAAACAATCTCATTTTGACATTTCAATTCAATAATATATAGTTCTTCTGACTGGACTTTCTTGGACTTTCCTACAAAAATTGTTTCTGTATCCACCCAAATTCTCCGCGGATTGATTGATAAGATGCATGTATGTACGTTCTACTCACATCACGTCACGTGATACAGAAAACATTACTATAATATACTAAACTCATCACTTGAGTACTGGGGCAAATGTTGTATGTTTGTTGTGAGTTTTGGCCACATACAATGCATGCACTACTTTGTGGGAGGATGGCCACCAAACTTGCTTGCCACCACTACACACTACCCCAACGTGTACCTAATTCCATGAACTAGTCTTTTCTATCTACCAATAGTCAACTTTTCCTAATTTCATTTTTTTTTTCCTCTGTACGCTAACATAATCTATTTAATACAATTTAAATGAATGTATTATAGTGTTGCCACATCACTTGTACACCAAATTTGAACAAAATATAATTATTATATCATTAAATATCGGAAGAGATGATTAACATATGACTTTTAAGATGATCAAATTGACAAGACTGTTCTCTACCCAATTGGTATTCCAAAAAATATGCACTTCCAATTTCCATACACCAACAATTGTTGGGAATAAGGATTTGTAACCATGTCTTCTTCTGAATTTTGAAATATCTATTATGACGTGGTTATTAATATTGTTTTTTTTTTAATATTAATATTAATATTGTTAATATACATTTTAGATCAAATTATTTGTTTTAATAACAATCACAAGTACTCTTTGTCTAAATTTTGGGTTGGTGAAACGAAAAGCAAAGCATGATATATTACACTGCCTTTTCATAGGGGTGTTGTATATTTCATGATTTTCATCTACTTCAATCAACATGATATATCGAATAACATTCTAGCATTGATTATTTAAAATAAAAAAATAAATAAATTTCTGGTGTTTTGAGAAATATTATTGATTTAGTTGTTTAAAGGATATATCTATATATTATATATAGATAATATCAGTTGATTTCATGGTCAACAATTAGTGACAATTGTAGAATCTCCGGTTGCTATAAATTCATGTAGGGTTTCCAAACAATTTACTCTAATTGGGATGCCAGCAAAGCAAATATATTCATGCTAGTAAACTTCTGATTAACACACCAAATCAATGTCAATTACATGAACTAAAACTATATATGTTCCCATAAATACTTTGTGAACAAAATGAGTATGGATATTTGATCTTAAAAGAATAATTCTAGACTATCCAAATTATTTTTTTAAATTGAAACTACTGTATATCATTTAAATTATAAGCTAATGTAATAAATAATGAACCGGTTATAATTAATTCATATGCCACATAATTTTGGACAATTCAACATTAATTCCTCATAACATTAATATCCAACACAATTTGGTTATAATTTCTAGTAGAAATTAAAACAATTGGAAATATAAACCCAGTTGGGAAAATCTGCAGCTTGCTTGCAGTGTTACAAATTATTGGCAAATGGAATCTTGAGGGAACTATATAATTGTGGCCTACTTTGGCCATTTGTCTAGTATCCAGAATGTTCCTTGTTGTCCACAAATCAAGTGGTGCCTAACTACTTTAATTCTTTCAGGAATCATCTTGCAATATCTTACCATATATACCTATCTATCAGAATTTTTATTCATATTGCTTAATTCTCATTGATCTTGAAATGTAAAAATTAAAGAAATTCATTGTTTTAAGCTAACATAATCCATCAAAGAGACAAATGAAGAGGCCAACACTGCTCCTTCCTAGAAGAGAAGGCCGAAGAGGCAAGGTTATGAGCCAAACTATTTCGCTAAAGAGAATGTATTGACACTTACAACAACCCACCTATTCACACAAGGCCTTTATATTCCACAATGAAACTAGCATCCTCAAACAAATAAGCATCTGAGTTGACCCAGATGCCCAGATGCGACATTACTGGCATCTACTTTAGTCAGTTTTACAATCAAACCTAAATTCTTAGCAAGAAATAAACATTTTCTGAGAGCCACCAAGAGCTCCATCATCTATACTTCATAGTCAATTTAACAATCAGACCTAAATTCTTAGCAAGCAATAAACATTCTCTGGGAGACAAGAACTCTCTCAAGCTAGTTTTACAACCAGACCTAAATTCTCAGTAAGCAATAAACATTACCTGAGGCAAGATTCCCTCATCTCTGCATTATAGAAACCATCAAATGGCTTAGAAATGGTTGCCACTATCTTGCCCTTTTCATCAAAGAAATCCATTTTGGTTAACCCTTCAATGGGAATTGCAAAACTACCCTTAAAATAAAAAAGAAAAAGAAAAAGAAGCCACAAAGACACATAAAACAACATATAAGTCACTTCTTAGTAATTAATGAATGCAAAACGTTTTGATCTCAGGACATGAAGTAATAATAATATTTGAAAACTACTTGTGAGATTTTCAATTAAGATAATTAATTAGTTCTCATTGTGGCAATATTTACACATTAAAAAAGAGCAAATCAAAAAACACATCTTGATCTCTTCTGTCAGTGTAATTCTTTCTCTATCTGAGCTAACTAGTTCAAAAACATGAACTATTTGAACTAGAGAGAAACAAATTGTGTATGAACAGACTCCAGAAACTGTTTAGTAGCATGGACATGAGTGTGAACCATGGCTTGGAGAGATCATCAATATCAGGAATAATCCGACCCACGATCCGAAATCACTTTCTCTTGTCGCCAAACTAGTCAAGACTGCCAAACATGAAACTAAACAAAATGAACATGATCGAGCCAAAAGATAAAAAGGAAAAGAATCCAATTAGGCATGTAATAACAAAGTCTTTAATCTAATTATCTAAGATATATATATATATAATGTGAACTAAAATTTTTTTGATCTCCTTTTGCACAACCTGCAAATTATATCATAGTTTGAGCATAGGCCTAATTAGAAATGTTATCAATTAAGGATAGAACCTGCATGATGAGTTGAAATCGAAGCACAGATATATGATCAAGAACCAAATAAATAAATA
Organism: Acer yangbiense; assembly: GCA_008009225.1. NCBI lineage: Eukaryota > Viridiplantae > Streptophyta > Magnoliopsida > Sapindales > Sapindaceae > Acer > Acer yangbiense. The sequence goes on from CM017771.1 coordinate 16,617,349, forward strand.
AGGGCCGGAATTAATTAATGAAGAATCAATAGATATGAAAGAGCAAGAGCAAGGTTAGTGGGGAGTGAGGGGCTGAAGTAGTGGATGACAGAAGCATAGAGAGCACAAAGGAAGTGAAATGCAACACCATAATTTGCATATCATCATCTGTGCTCTCTATCTTCTGTCAACAACAACATCACCACTGCCTCCTCTATCTCTCCCTCCTCCTCCTGTAGGCTCTACTTAACTTATTGATTAATTAATAATGAAAAATCAAGAAAGTTACTTCAAAAGGAAAGAGATGGGATTAGGTGAAAAATGAGAGAGATATATGTAGAAAGAGGACTTATTGAGTGAGAGAATGAGAGATGACATATAAGAGACCCCCAATAGCCTCTATTTATAGCAAAAGAAAGAAGGCTGAGCCCACAAAAATAAAATAATAAAGAAAGAAAGAATAATAAGGATAGGGTAGATTTACTGGTTTCAAAAGGGTACTATCACTGCCTGTCTCTCTGTACTCTCTCTCATTTTGTAACCGTTTCTCTCACGAGATAAAATATTTTCAAAGGACACCACCCTATGAATCCTAACAAACCCTAATCGTACCATGCATATCGATCATATGCTACCATCTCAAGATTCTTTTTTATTTGGATTACAATTAAGCTGGGATTTGGGAGAGAGGATACCAATGGAGATTAATTACAGTTGATTACTTTTGTATATCGAATGATTTTATTTTTATTAACTACAAGTTGAATGAAAGCATTTTATCACAAAAACATTTAGGACGGTGATATATTATTGAATGGGTTTAGTGGATTGTAATTGTGCCATTAAATTAAATGTGTTTAAAATGATTAAATTGATAAATTGAATGGGTAACCGGTCAATCTAACGTGTCATGTTTGGGGTTTTTTTTTTTTTTTTTTAATGATATAATAAGTTTGATTCAGCTACGATGTGGTTATTTTCTTTTATTTTTAAAATTTTAAATTCTTGATTTTTTTGTAGATGATTGGATTTCAATCCAATGATTTAACAACTAACCATGTAATTATATAGACAAGATGATGTTGACCTAGTAGTTTGCCCCTCACACATACATTATGGGATTATGTGTTCAAATTGCCCCCTCCCAAAGTCTCAAATTATTATAATATATATATATTTTATAAAAAAAAACTAATAATGTAACTATAAACAGTATGTATAACAACTAAAAACTAACCATGTAACTATAAATAAATAATATGTATAGTAGCTAAATCCAAGTAAATTTAACGAGTTGTGTTGATGAGATGAAGTTAGTCCGGTGGTAAACCCCTTACACCTGCTGATTTGTACTAATGAGATCGTGGGTTCGAGTCCTCTCTCTAAAAAAACCTCGAATTTATTTGATATTATATCCTTACACCTTTGATGAAATTGCATTTAATCAAATGTTTTCGATGAGATTTTTTGTATGCATACTAAAAAAATTAAAATACACATTTGGTAAAATTTTGGAATTTTTTTGGATTTGAGAACTACTTTTTCTTATATTTCTCTATTTTAAAATGTTTTATCTTCAAAAAAATTGGAAAAAAAATAGTTTTTTCACCTGAATTTTTTTTATTTTTTTATTTTTTCCATAAATGTATTTCAATGTTTTCACCATCCATACAAAAAATCAAATCAAGATTCAATATATTCCATGCAATTTCATCAAAGGTGCTTAAAGTGTGCATTGTAAAAAGTCCTCAATTGAAAATTACTATATATATATATACACATATAGTCTTTCTACTATCAATTTGTCATGACAATAAATATATTAGGACGAAGAATGTGGACCATAGATTATGGAGAAGTTTTGACAAGTGCATACACTTTGAGTCAAAGTATGTAAATCTAGTAGTCTACATTCTTCGTCCTGATATATTTATTGTCAGGACGAACTGACAATAGAAAACCTGTATATACAGATATACATAGTCTTTCTATTGTCAGTTCGAACTGACAATAAATATATCAGGACGAAGAATGTGGACCACTAGATTTACATTACAGATTTTCTATTATCAGTTCGAACTGACAATAAATATATCAGGACGAAGAATGTGGACCACTAGATTTACATGCTTTGAATCAAAGTGTATGCACTTGTCAAAACTTCTCCATAATCTGTGGTCCACATTCTTCGTCCTGATATATTTATTGTCAGTTCGAACTGACAATAGAAGGACTGTATATATATATATATTTGGAGGAAATTTGAGAATGGGGTGGGGAGGGTCCCCTGCTTAGGGATGTCAATGGTACAGGTCGGGGACGGGTATTCCATTACCATCCCCAATATCAATTTGTATGAGAAATACCATCTCTGATGAATACCCACCTTAAAATAATCGGTGCGGGTATGGAGATTCCCCATTAGAGGATCGGTTTTTTATCTCATACCATCCCATCCTATTAATGTTTTTTTATTTTATTTTATTTTATTTTTATTTTATGATTTATTGATAAAGATCATATAAATATTATTGAATAATATAAAAATAATAGTGTGAAGGGTATATTATATATAATGATCTGGAATAGAGTAGTATTTGAATGAAGGGAAAAAAAATGGGAAATAAAGGAAGGGAAAATTATGTTAGTGGGAGGGGAAAATATGAGGGAAAATTATGTTTATATATATATGTTGATAGCAGGTACGGGTACGGGTACGGGATGGGGTGGAGACTTAAAATTCTGTAACCGTACCAAAATTAAATCGAGGATTAAAAAAAATACCAGTCCCATACCAAAACTTAAATGATACGGTTAAAACCATTCCTAACAGGGCGGGTCTCCACAGGTCCTCAGACTAATGGGTAATTTTGACATCTTTACGACCACCTCCACATTTATAAAATGGGATCCAAATTTACCCCCACCCCATTTACCTATTTAGGGGTAAAACTTGTCCTCAAAACCTCATAGGGGTGGAGCCCATGGGGAAACGTCCATCTCCATGCCAGATTAGTTCCATTAAAATATATATGATTGACCTGAATGATGGTAAAAAGGTAGTCAGGTGTACTGAATAGAGGAAAATATTCCATCAGAAAAGGAAAATTTACAGGGATTATTGAAATTAATTTGAATGATTCAGAAAATGATCAGTACACCGTAAAATCTATCTACTAAAACAGATTTGAGCTGAAATGAAATCATGAATATGGTGTGCAGCTTTATCTGCAAAAGCCATGTGCAATTAGGATTTCTCTGAAATGTGATAAGATATTTTCTAGTCAACCCCGCAGGACATGGCTCTTAAATCTAGATCATGCAAATAAGTTGTTATGATATGATTCACATATTATTTTGTTGACCTGTCATGCAATCTTTGGTGTGTGTGAGACCCAGTCTTTACTAACCATATGCAAAAATACAACACAGTAGTGATGGGTCATGCAAATTTTTAGTGGTTGGGACATATGTTGGTTTTGATATTTGTAAAAGTGTTTTTAATAACTAGCTAGAAATGCCTTTGGAACTCTATTTGAGGGATTATTTGATAATAAACTGAAACAATTTTTGTTTGAACTTGAGGTGGTCTGGTGTTAAACCACATATATTTATATCAATGAGATTGTATGTTTGAATCATGTTTCCCACTTTTTTTTGGTTGAAATCTGACATCAGTTAGGTCAGGAATCTCGAATCTGATTGAATTCGATAAGATCAACCACTACAAACACTACTCTGAAGGGTTTAGTAGGAAGGGTTTCAAGCAGTGCTGTGTTCCTACCAAAAAAAAAAAAAGAAGCTATACTTTTCCCAAAAATATTTACTTTTTACAAAAGTAGTACTCATATATAGATGGAAGAATCTTGTATGTCATAAAATGAAAGTGTGATATATGTATGGTCCAGTCGGTCTTTGTAGAAAGAAAAAGAGGTAGTCGGTACGTAGCTATTGCAAATATATGCTTGAATTGATATCATATCCAATCAAATTTCTATCCATGACTTCGACCAACCACAAGATGCTACAAGGTTACTGCTACTGACGATCAAGAGCGTGATATTCCCTGCTGCCTCTCATAATCACCAACAAATTTAAATATTTGATCGAGGATTCATCAAGTGCTTAGAACTCATATAGCAGTTACATATAATCAAACAATTGATTGGGGTTTAATCTAATTCCTATATAACATAAGTTATAAATGTAAAAAAGTATGCCATTGATTGTATTTTTTTTATTCAACATTCACTGCATTTTTTTTATTTACCATGGTGGCAGCGACGACTCGAATATGGAATATTCACCCCACATTTAATAATATACAAACACAAAGATCTACAAATTAACTTGGGTTTCAAAGTACTTGCACTAAAAAGTTTCTAATATTACAAACATTCTACTTTAATATTTTGTTCTCTTTATACATAAATATATATGCTTCAATTCATATTCTCTCGTATTCTTGTTTTTTTTTTTTTTTTTTTTTTTGTGGGTTTTTCCTTATCTAATGCCATCTAAACATAAATAAAAAAAAAACAAAAAAAAAAAACATTAAACTGTTCAAATTTAATATTTTCTCTCTCTCATGTATGCAGATAAATGTTTCATTCAATTTGCAAGTATTTCTGTTGTGAAAATTGTCAAGACACAAAATAATTAGGCAAAATAAAAGCAAAGCGGAACAAGAGAAATTTACGTGGTTCAGCGTAAAGCCTACGTCCACGGGCGGAGATGAAAATAAATTCACAATCAATGGAGATTACAAAAGAGTAACTCATAATCATTTACAAAACCCAAAACCCTTTTACACCCAAAGAACTCTCAAAAGAGACTTATATCCTAAAAGATCATGTAACCACATATTTATAATATGGGTGGAGACAAAATATGAATCTATATCAAATAAGGTTACCGACTAATTTAAGCCATATATTAACAAATCTCCACCCTGGCTTAAATTTGTACCAAGGTATACCTAATAGAATTTCAGTATGTCATCTCCTACAACAAACCCTTTAGGTGATGTTTGGTTACCATAGTGGAATGGTAATTAGAATGGTAATGAGAATGTGAATGGGAATGGAAAAGAAAGGAAAACTGATTTTTTTAGTTTGGTTGGGACTTTAGAATTAGTCTCTGAATCAATATTATTTTGTTTAGTTAACAACTGAATGGAATGGGGTTAACTGTATTTTGACCAAAATACTCATAATTACAAAACATTTATAATAACATGATATATTATGGATAATAATAATATATAATATTATATTATATATATATTATTGTTGACGGTGATTTCTGGACTTTTGAAAATTCAACCGGTCAACAATGTAATGCGTATGATCCGTGAACTAACAAAGTAAAATAAAGCAAATAATAAAATAGACACAATGGTTTTATGTGGTAAAACTCTGATAATAGAGAAACATTCACGAGCTACCACTTACCGCATAGAAATAATTCCACTATAAATTGAATTGGTTACACACTCTATTCTCTCCTTAACTTGCGTTAATTGTTTGTGCTCGTTACAATGAATACATGGTTGTATTTATATGGTTCTCCATAGTGTTTCCCAGTTCTTGGCATATAAGTAGAAGATTCATTAATTTGAATCTTGCTGAAGCTCGAATACTGCGGACCGATTAGGATTCTTTCCTGATTGGTGTTGAGTCATTGTCTGATTGGGATTCTAGTATCTTTGAAGAGGATATGTTCGTTTCCTTTTTGGAGTAGATCTCTTGACCATTTATTGTGGTTTAGCAAAACCGGAAATCTTTTTAATCGGGTGAGGAGATCTCGTCAACCAGAGATCTTTGGTGGGTAGATCTCTTGCCTATTTGGGTCTCTTGCTCGATTTGGTTTACTTGACGTGCAAGTATCTGGCTTCATTAATGGATTGCTGTGACGTGGCTAGCTTGGATGATGTGTCTCGGGCCGTGACTGACAAGTTGACTTTTGTCGACGTAACATGGTTGGTCTTCCGCTATTTCAGCTCTTCTCAGGTGACACGTCACTCGAGCGAATTTTATATATAACAATACCCCCTTAAATATCTAAGTCGAGTATCCCTGTGCGACTTTGTACTCGTCACTTATCTCAAGTAAACCGTGTTTGACGTGGCTCTTACTTATGTTAGCTAGCACATACTTGGCGAAAGGTGTTTAAAAATATTCCCTTCTAATTTTGTTGCTATCTCCATTAATACAGTAATTATTGCACTTCCACTAACTTGAAATTTTAATGTCATGTCTTAATTGCATCCACAGACATTTGAGCGTCCTAATGATTGGATTCCTTGATGGCGACATTTGGAGGCTCGAAGTCTTCTAGATATGACATATGTCCTCACGTGGGTAGGTATATCATGCATTTTTCAAGGAAACGTGGCTTGATTTGACCTTCACGTCACTATCCACGTCCCTCCGTTTTCGCGCTTATTCATTCGATGACATCACTAGGGTTTTGTTCAACTTGCTCCAAATAACTATCTTATTTTGATGTGTTTATGGAAAACGTGGCAAAGATTGGGTTTACATGTCCCCACTCCCTGTGAGATTAGGCACTTATACACCCTGAGTTAGGCCGGCCAAACTGGTACTTCTTGCTTTCCAGTCCTCCCGACCACTGGATACCTACTTGGGTGAAAGTTAAGAAAAATGTTAATGTCGCCGCTGAAGAAAAGATGAAGGGCTTCATTTGGGGCTTCCCATCTTCAAACAAGTTTTGGAAGAATAGTTGATTTTTTGTTGGGGACAAGTCGTGTCTTTCGAGTCGGGAAAACGTCTGGTAGAGCATAGGATCCCTCGCTTCTTTACTTCTCCAGAAACTTGGACCAAAACAACTAATACTTTAAGTAGAAATGACTTAGTTAACCTTACCAGGGCCGCTATCCGACCTCTAGAAAAGAGGGGAAGGCCGTACCTCTTTGACAAGGAGAAGATGATTACAACCAACTTCTTCCCTCGCTTTCCGTAGGCCGCAAGTGGTGTAAGTGTTTCTTTGCTCTTATCGCTCTGTTCAATTTTTTAATCTTGAATACTCTTTAATCTTGTTGTTTCTCCAGTGTTTGATGCAGATGTGGTCTGCGATGTGCAATCGCGCCGAGCTAAGGCCATTATGGAGGCCATTAGGGTAACTCATAAACTGCAAACACAAATCAAGTCCAAGCAGCTCTTGAACTTTAACACAGGATTAGACTTGGTTAACATGTCAACCGGATTTTTTGCTATAGCAATTTTCTTGACTGTAATTAATCATTGAGATACAATCTCCCGAATAAAGTGATATCTGACATCAATATGTTTGGTCCTCTCATGATGCATAAGATTTTTCGTCAAATGTATCGCATTCCGGCTATCATAAAATACAACTGTAGAATCCTGTTGTAAACCCAGATTACAAACCAAACATCTAAGCTAAATAGCTTCCTTCACTGCTTCAACCACTGCCATATACTCTGCCTCTGTAGTAGACAAAGCAATTGACCATAAAGTAGCCTTCCAACTAATGGCATAACCCTAAAGTGTGAAGACATAACTTGTTAGAGATTGCCTTTTATCTAAATCATTAGCATAATCAGAATCCACATAACCAATAATATTATTGGTTGTATTATTTTTTCCAAATACCAATCCCAAATTTGCAGTATCTTTCAAGTATCGAAAAATCCATTTTACTGCTTCCCAATGAATTTTTCCTAGAGAACCCATAAATCTGCTAACCACACTAACAACATATGAAATATTAGGACGAGTGCAAACCATAGCATACATCATACTCACAACATCACTAGCATATGGAACTCGAGACATTTTCTTCTTCTCATCCTTAGACTTTGGTGACAAAGCTAATGAAAGTTTAAAATGTGCAGCTAGTAGAGTAGTAACAGGTTTAGAATCTTTCATACCAAAGCGTTCAAGATTTTTTTTTTCTATTATAATTTTTTTGCGATAAAAATAACTTTCCCGCTTTTCTATCCATGTGAATTTCCATACCCAAAATTTTCTTCGCAACACCCAAATCTTTCATCTCAAATTCATCCTTAAGCTGATATTTCAATTTATTAATCTCACTTTTATTTTTCACAGTAATCAGCATGTCATCAACATACTATAAAAGTAAATAAATAAAATAACCATATGGGAGTTTCATGTGATATACACAACTGTCATAATCACTTCGTGAGTAATCATGACCAATCATAAAAGTATCAAATTGCTTGTACCACTACCAATGAGACTGCTTCAAACCATATAATGATTTCTTAAACAAACAAACATGATCTTCTTTTTCTTGAACAACAAACCCTCTGATTGAAGCATACAAAATTGTTCCTCAAGCTTACCATGAAAAAAAAAAAAAAAATCCTTTTTTACATCTAGCTGTTCTAAATCCATGCCAAACATTGCAACCATAACAAGCAGCACACGAGTTGAGCTATGTTTTACCACCGGTGAAAAAACTTCATTAAAGTCTACACCCTCTATTTGACTGCAGCTCTTTGCAACTAAACGTGCTTTGAACCTAGTAGCTTCAACCCTAAAGATACCTTTTTTTTTTTTTTTTCTTTTTTCTTGAAGACCTATTTACAGCCAATAATCTTCTACTCCTTAGGTGGTTTCACCAATTCCGAATTCTGATTTTGGTGAAGAGATTCAATTTCTTCACTCATTGCAATAGCCCATTGAGAAGATTCAGTATCACTGACATCTTTTCGATAAGTGGAGGGTTCCTGAATTTCAGTAGTTTCTACAACATTCAATGCAAAAGAAACTAAATCTGCATAGCATAACGTTGAGGTGGACTAATTTGTCTTCTTTCCCTCCTTGTGGCTATATTGTATTGTTGATTTTCTTTTTTTGTATTACCAATAGTATCATGCACATCACCTTGAGTTGGCTGAACTAAAGTGTCATCTTGCACTTTATCAAAATATTCAAATTCAAACTCCACCTGTTTACTAACACCACGATTTGTATCTACAATTACAAACTTTTTTTTCTCATGCAGCATGGCAAATTCATCAAATTTCACATCTCTGCTAATTATAAATTTCTGACTCGAGTTCAACACACCACAAACGATAACCTTTCACCCTAGTCTCAAATCATAGAAATACACATTTTATAGCCCAATGCTCAAGTTTACCATTACTCACATGAGCATATGCAGGACAACCAAATATTTTTAAATCAGAATAATTAGCAAGAATACCATACCATACATCAATAGGAGTCTTCAATTCAATTACAGTTGATGGAGATCTATTTACCAAATAGCAAGTATAGTTAACAACTTTAGTCCAATTTTTTTTTTCCAAACCAGAATTTGAAAGCAAACAACGTGCTTTCTCCAATAGAGTTCTATTCATACGTTCTACAACTTCATTTTGATGTGGCTTTTTTTTTTTTTTTTTTTTTTATAGTGCGGTGTCTCACTATCCTTTCATTCTCACAGAACTCATTAAATTGACCCTAAAACGAAATTCCAAACCGTTATCAGTTCTAAGGTGTTTTATTTTTTTTCATGTCTGATTTTCAACAAAAACTTTCTAATTCTTGAATCTAGAAAAAACATCAGTTTTTTTTTTTTTTTTTTTTTTTTTTTTTTTTTTTTTTTTTTTTTTTTTTAAGAAATACACCCAAACACGCCTAGAAAAATCATCAATACATGTCAGAATATACCTGGAACCACCTTTTGACTCAACAGAAGCAAGACCTCAAAGATCTGAATGGATGTAATCCAATGTGCCCTTTGTCCTATGAGTAGCTGTGGTGAACTTAACTCTACATTGTTTCCCATAAACACATTGCTCACAAAAGTCAAGTTTTCCTATTTTCTGACCATATAACAAACCTCGTTTACTCAAAATAGTCATGTTAGCCTCACTTATATGCCCTAAATGCATATGCCACAAATGAGTAGTATCTGAATCTGGATCTCATGAAGACAATACTACTGCAGCACCAATAACTATGCTTCCTTGAAGTATATAGAGGCCATTAGACAATTTTTCTTTTATCGCAACAAGATCACCCTTACTAACTCTCAAAACTCCACCTTCAGCTGGATACTTATAACCTTAGGAATCAATTGTACCCAAAGAGATAAGATTTTTCTTCAGATCTGGTACATGTCGAACATCAGACAAAGTTTTAATAATTCCATCAAACATCTTAATTCAAATTGTGCCACTATCAACAACTTTGCAGGACATAATATTCCCCATCAAAACAACACCACCATCAATAGATTGATAAGTAGCAAACCACTCCCTATTGGGATACATGGTATGAACAAACTGAATTAAGAATCCAAGTTTTGTCTAAACAACCAGAAGCAACTGATAAAACGGTACCAATATCACTAAAATAATCTTCCATAACATTTGCATCACTAGAATCAGATGATTTATTAGTTGTATCTTTTTTTCTTTGAGTTTTGGACAATCAATTTTCCAGTGCCCTTCCTTTTTGAAATAATTACAACTTCCTTTCCTACTAGACTTAGATCTAGAATTGTTTCTATTACCACCGGAAGATTTTTTTTGTCTCTGCCTCTAGCCATCAAACCATTAGCCTAATTTTCATTCATATTTTCAAACACCTTTTTCTTTAATTCTTTCGAATTCAAAGATGATTTAACATCTTCCAAACTAAATGTATCCCTTCTAGACATCATAGCATCAACAAAATTTTTATATGAGGAAGGTAACGAATACAATAAAATCAAGGCTAAATCTTCATCATCATATTTCACATCAATATTTTTCAAATCCAGAACAATTCTATTAAATTCATCTACATGGTCTTGAACATACTTACCTTCTAACAAACGAATACCGTGAAGTCGCTGCTTCAAATAGAGTCGATTCGAAAGAGATTTGGTCATATATAAGCATTCCAGCTTAAGCCACAATGATTCTATAGTTTTCTCATCAGACACCTTATACAACATCACATCAGAAAATGACAATAAAATTGCACCAAAAGATTTCTCTATAATATCATCTTTTTCTTCTTCAGGTAACTTCTTCCTCCCTTTGAGTGCTTTGGCCAACCCTTGTTGAGTTAACAAGGCTATCATCTTCACTTGCCAAAGGTCAAAATTATTTCTTCCATCAAATTTCTCGATCTCAAATTTTGAACCCATTGTAAAGTTTTATTTATTTATTTAATTTTTTTTTTTATAGATACACAATCCAAAAGATTTGACAGTCAATCTAACACAACCCCAAAGATGACAGATCGTCTAACAAACGCTCGATAATGGATCCCAAAGAGCTAACTCAAGAACCTAGGGCTCTAATACCGGTTTGTTGTGAAAATTGTCAACACACAAAATAATTAGGCAAAATAAAAGCAAAGCGGAACAAGATAAATTTACGTGGTTCAGTGTAAAGTCTACGTCCATGGGCAGAGATAAAAATAAATTCACTATGATCAATAGAATCACTCACAAAACCTAAAATCCTGTTACACCCAAAGAACTCTCAAAAGAGACTTCTTATCTAAAAGATTCTATAACCACATATTTATAATATGGGTAAAGAAAAAATATAAATCTATATCATATGAGGTTACTGACTAATTTAAGCCACATATTAACAATTTCTTAAGAAAAATAAAAAACAAAAAAACAATCCAGTAAAAAAGGAGACTAGGAGAGGATCATAACTCAATCTAGGAGGAAGAGAGAACATGAGAGGGATCCAAACTCAATAGGCACTACAATAATTCATAAAAGTGACCTGTAATGATATATTTCATTGTGATAGATTTTAAAGCATCACGTACTGCAGGTATTTTTTTGTGACTTGGTCAAAATATTTTAGAATGTAATCTCCCTCTAAAATTGTCAGCCAAAAACTTTTATTAAATTGAGATTTTTTCTAAATAATTTGCCACAGTGAATTAACTTTATCTATATTCAATTATATATTTAGTTGAGTCCTATAAGATCCAAACATTTAATAATCAATGCACATTTTTCTCTGTCTTAAACAAATAGATACAAGTATCATTTCTTCTTTTATTGTGAGAATAGATATGAGGGTTGTGTATATATGTTTGATCTCAACTGGTTCTAAATTTCAAAATAAATTATAACCAATCATTTACCATGCCTTAAGAGCATATACCAATAAAATCCTTATTAAGTTGAATGATATCTATGAGATCGGTTAGGATTTTATTCTTGGTAATGAAGATATGAAGACAAGGGGTAAGTTGATGGAAAGCAATGTGAATTTGTCTTTGTACAATGATAATGATCCGAAATTGCAAGTTGCCAAGAAGTATGGAGAAAGAAGAACAACAACCAATTAGCAAGAGATTCAATGCAAGATGGATGCATCCCTCAACACACATTTCTTATCCTTCTAAACACTCCCAAAAAGATATAAAACCCGATATGGGCCGGTGGGTTGCCTTCATTATTCTTACAATAATGAAAATTTCCTCAACACACGTGTCGGCACCCCATATCTTTATTTCCACATTTGGTCTTGTTGTGGGCACCACATATGAGCAATCTGATTGGCCAAGCTACAAAATTCTTGAGTGACAACACTCCACGTCTATCCCATGCAATTGTATTTGCTGTTTTTGTTCTTTGACACAATGAATAGGAATAAAGAATCAATTTTGTGAAAATGAAAATGGGGACCCATCATCACCCCTTCAATCAAATCAGTCATACCCTGCCGTTTTGGGGAATGGGATACTCTTAAAGTTTGTGCTTTCCCTTTTTGGATTGGGCATATATGGGTGAGTGTGTTAGTTTGGGTTAGGATTAGGGTTAGGGTTGTTCTTATTATCGAATAGCTTTCAAGCATACCAAAAGGCAAGAGCATCTCCATATATCTAATCTACCCATGTATATCTATGGTCACGCATGACATATTTGACTTCAACTTTAGGGTCATATTGCAGTACTACTATCGGTACAATTGTATTTGAATTGTCGATTTCAATATTAAAGTGGAAAATTTGTAAAATATATAGTTATTATTCAATGTTTTCATTGTAGATGTACATATTAGAATTAGAATTAGAATATTATATCATTAACAAATATCGATATACCATCGTCCAATATGGTTTGGTGATAAAAATATTTATTTAATTTGACAATATCACATATTCGAATCACCGCCATTGCAAGTGATATATATATTTATAGTAATTCTCCAATGAGGACTTTTTCAATGCACACTTTAAGCATCTTTGATGAAATTGCATGTAATCAAATATTTTTCAATGAGATTTTTTGTATGCATCCTAAGAAAATTAAAATACACATTTGCTAAAAATTTAGAATTTTTTTGGATTTGAGAACTATTTTTCTTAAATTTTCCTATTTTTAAATGTTTTATATTTAAAAAATTGAAAAAAATTAGTTCTTGCACCCAAAATTAAAATTTTTTTTTTCCATAAATGTATTTCAATGTTTTCACCATCCATACAAAAAATCTTATCGAAAAACATTTGATTACATGCAATTTCATCAAAGGTGTTTAAAGTGTGCCTTGTAAAAAGTACTCATTGGAAAATTACTCTACTCTCTCTCTCTCTCTCTCTCTCTCTCTCTCTCTCTATCTATCTATCTATCTATCTATCTATCTATCTCTACTATATATATATATAATACTTCTCTAATCATGACCGTCCTGACTTTATAATTTCAGGATGTCCAACCACAGCCACACATTTACAATAGGCTCACAGCCCCACAGCCCCACATTAACAAATACCCACACCCAATATGAATGCGTGACTATGGTTGGACGTCCTTACTAGAGAACCACCATATATAATAATAATAATAATAATTATTATTATTATTATTATTATTATTATTATTATTATTATTATTATTATTATTTTCCAATGAGGACTTTTTAAAATGCACACTTTAAACATCTTTGATGAAATTGCATAGAATATATTGAATCTTGATTTGATTTTTTGTCTGGACGGTGAAAACATTGAAATACATTTATGGAAAAAAATTAAAAAAAATCGGGTGCAAGAACTAATTTTTTTCTGATTTTTTTGTAGATAAACATTTAAAAATTAGGAAATATAAGAAAAATAGTTCTCAAATCCAAACATTTCTAAATTTTTACCAAATGTGTATTTTAATTTTCTTAGGATGCATACAAAAAATCAAATCAAGATCAAATATATTCCATGTAATTTCATCGAAGGTGCTTAAAGTGTGCATCGTAAAAGTCATGATTAGAAAATTACTATATATATATATATATATATATATATATATATTAGGACGAAGAATGTAGACCATTAGATTTGCATACTTTGACTCAAAGTATATGCACTTATCAAAACTTCTACATAATCTATGGTCCACATTCTTCGTCCTAATATATTTTATGTCAGAACGAACTGACAGTAAAAAGATTATATATATATATAGGGGCAGGATCCATGGCCCCATTTTTTTACACAGGATTTGACACACTTTTGTGTCCATTAGATCATAGGTGTTTGAATAGTCTAGATTAAGTGGAATATTTATTTTATAACAACTAACAGTGATTATTTTAAAAGTTACAGTAATACCAAACTGGTCATAAAACTTGTTCAGTATTCAAAAATTGAGAAGAAAAAAAAAACTAATTAACAAAACCATAGCATACAGTACTTTCAATTCAATTTTTTTTTTTGTTGACATTTTGATAAGGGAGAAGTATTAAGAAAATATATATATGAAGAAAGAAGAAAGGGTGACATTTTAATAATAGTTATATTATAAGAGAAATTTAAGTGGAATACTAATTTTATTTTACTTAAGCTTTTTTAACAATTAAATTTATCATTTAAAAATCTGGATTTATTTTCGTTATAAAAATATTTTAATATAATATTATGGAATATTTTTAGTAGAAATTTAGATATCATTATCGATTGATAAACAAATAAAGTGAGAAATGGAAACACTTGTACATAAATAAAAATAAAAATAAAAATAAATAAAAAGCGAAAAGAAAAAAAAATTGAAATAATAAACATGTTATAGTAAAAAAAAAAAAAAAACTGTTGTCTGTTGAGACTTGAGATGTAAATGAAAAAAAAAAAGATATGAGATAAAAGAGGAAACTTAAATGAGGCGAGAGAATGAAAAAATATATTAAAATTTAGGTGAGAGAAAAATACAAATATTAATAGAAAATAGGAAAGTGAATTAATGACCATTAAATATGGATCATTCAAACACCTAGGATCTAATGGACACAAAAATGTGTTAAATCCTGTGTAAAAAAAATAGGGCCATAGATCCTGCCCCATAAATATATATGTATATATATATATATATATATACAATTTTTCTATTGTCAATTCGAACGGACAAAAGATATATCAGTTCATTACCTGTGGGTCATTAGATTTAAATACTTTGATTTGACTGTATGCACTTATCAAAGTATCTTTTAAATCCAATGGTCCACATGTAAGGAACTGATATATTTTACATCAGTTTGAACTGATAATAGAAATACTATATATATATATATATATAATTTTCTTTCTCTTTCTTCCATAATGTTTTTATTTATTTCCTATTTTCTCCATCCTCTCTCCTAAGTTTTAATGTTATCTTTCCTTTTTATCCTCCCTCGTTTCACTATACGTGACTATTCTTTCCTCACTATCTTAAATCTTTTTTTTTTTTCCCTTTCTTCTTTCTTTATATTTCTTTAATATTTCACCCTTATCAAAATGCGAAAAAAAAAAAAAATGGAATTGAAAGTGCTATATGCTATGATTTTGTTAATTAGTTTTTTTTTTCCTGGATTTTTTGAATACTGAACAAGTTTTAATTTCTATTATAAAAGAAATTTAATTGGAATATTGATTTTAGTTTCTGTAAGTTTTTTTATCAATCAAATTTATCATTTAAAAATATGAATTTATTTTCGTTATAATTAAATTTTAATATAATATTACTGAATATTTTTATTAGAAATTTAGATTACATTATCAATTGATAAGATGAAGTGAGAAATGGAAATACTTGTACATAAATAAAAAAATTAAAAAAAAAAATCAAAGTGAAAAGAGAAAAAATAAATTGAAATAATAAAAATGTATCGTCCGTTGTTTGCTAAAAAAAAAAAAAAAAAAAAAAAAAAAAAAAAACCTAACTGTTGTCTGTTGAGACTTGAGATGTAAAAGAAAAAAAAGAAATTTAAATGTGTAGAGAGAATGAAATATTAAAATTTAGGTGAGAGAAAAATACAAAGATTAACAGAAAATAGGAAAGTGAATTAATGACCATTAAATCTGGACCATTCAAACACCTAGGATCTAATGGACACAAAAGTGTGTCAAATCCTGTGTAAAAAAATGGGGCCATGGATGCTGCCCCTTTATATATATACACACATATATATATATATATATATATATTTTCTATTATCAATTCGTCATGACAATAAATATATCAGGACGAAGAATGTGAGCCACTAGATTTACATACTTTGACTCAAAGTGTATGCACTTATCAAAACTTTTCTATAATCTGTGGTCCACATTTTTCGTCCTGATATATTTATTGTCAGGACGAACCGACAATAGATTGACTGTACATATATATATATATATATATATATATATATATATATATATATATATATTTTATATATAACTTCACGCGCAGATATTCACTACATGATATAAGGTGGGTACGGGACCTAAGAGGACCATATATAGCAAAACCCTATCTCCAAATCTCTTTTGACTAGATTCCAAAAATGAATCTTCACGCAAGTTTATACGGCGTCAAAATCACGCTGCAAATTAAAAGCATCTTTAGAACACAATTCACATTCACTGACAATCACATGTACCGACTATCTCCATCCTTGAATAGGGCAAATTGTATAAACACCCCTAACATTTGACTTAATTGCATGCATTAGTAACTTTTGCTCATAATTGCATGGCCGGATTTGGATCATCAGCTAAACTGATCTTTGTCATGATCTAAAACTCTTAGGATTGTTGGATATAAGGTAATCTTTGCATGAGAATAATAATCTGACAATATTCCTTTATTTGTTAGCTGTTTTGAGTTTTTTTTTAAAACATCAGGAAAGTGAAACTCATGGTAATCACTTTACCCTCTATATGATTCCTATTGTGAGATTCACACACAATTAAGAAAAAACTCAAATCATGTGAGTGTGTATCCACCACCACCACCAACCCTCCCGTTAGGATTTTGGTTTGTGTTGGCATGAATTCCATATCAAAACGTTGTTTCACTTGTATTGTTTAGTTGTCTTAGTTTGATGATGATTCAAGCTTCAAGGAAGACTTGGCAACTTTCCATGCAAGATAATGTCTTCAAAGAGGAATAAACTACATTGCTCATCAAAGGTATATTAGACCTTATTCCTCTTACAAGGCTTAGGCACACACACACATAACATTCATAAGTGTCCCTACATAGTTGTACATCATTGGTATAACACATTCACACACTTGTTGAAGTATGCACATGCATTAGATTTAATTTGATAAACATTGTGAAATTGCATGTTCTAGGACTATCTCTAGGAAATGACATATTTGTGTGACTTTGTGTTTATTTATTTTTGTTTATTGTTTTTGGACTTGAACATGATCTCATATGATTCATTATTGAGTCCCGGTCATGTTGGTTACTCACTCATTAGGTTTCGAGTCCAAACTAGGCAGCTACGCTACTTTGCGTTCTCATACAATGTGTTGTCTTCGTTATCGTGTATCGAGTCGAATTCTCAACCTTTTGTCAAAGTTTCATAGTTGTCCTTGTGCGTGACGGAGTCACGGTTCGTAATCTGAAGACGGATTCTAATTCAGAGTTCGGAGGCCCTAATACAGCAGAAGAACGCAAGATGAGCGCAAGGGAGGCAAGCAATGGCCAAAGTCCATGCTCGGGAGAAGCCGTGAGGGGTGCGTGAGGCTCATGGCTAACACACCTCTCTGCCCATAAGGCTCACGCGCCTCTCATGGGGTGGTGACATGGCCTCCTCCCATTGGCCATGAAAAATCCCTTTCTCTCTCTCTTTTAAATATTCCCTTTCCCTCCTATTTCACTTTAAGAAGAAAAATTAAAAACACAATGTGTAGAATTTTCTCTCCAAACTTTCTCACCTTCCAAACACCATAACTTTCTCATTCGGACTTTGAATTGAGTGATTCAAGTTGGAGAATCTTTGTAATCAAGTCCTCTACCTTTTCCAAGAGAGTTTGCAGCTGTTTGATCAAGTTTTCTAGTGACTCTACCCTCAAAACCGAACCAGCTCGTGATTCTTAGGTATTTGACTAATCTTTGTGTTTTCTTCTTTTTAAACCTTCAATTACCTTGGGTTTTCTTCTTTTATATGTATGTGTGTGTATGATGAATGCTATTGAGAAAGATAGCTTCATAATCAAACCTAATCAAGTCTAATTAGAGACAAATGTGAACTAGTTTTCTATGATTCTAGTTTCTCATATGTTTGAGCGTTGTATTGTGATTAGTTTGATATCTATGGTTATTTACGATTTGATTGATTCAATTTTATGATCAATAACCTTGGCATGTGCTTGGATCCTTTAATTGAACAAATCTAGGATTAGCACATTTGCTTTTGTATTTAGAGCCTACTAGGATTTAATTGATTATTCATTATATCTTTGCTCTAAATGTTGGCTAGAATATTCATTGAACATATCTTGTGATTCTAGCATTTTTGTGTATGTTTCTAATATCTTGAATATGTACTTCATGTATATGATTTATTCAAGTGTTAGATTTGTGAATGAAACTAGGAGCCATATGTGTTAGGTGTTTTTCATATGCTCTAGGTTTTAATTCAAGTTTTATAACTAGACATTTTGACTTGTGTTCTCACATGATTAAGTCTAGTTTCCATGAAATGTATTGATCACATGTTCTATATTGAATTGCTTGTTTGCATCATTTGCATTCATTGATCACACTAGGAAGTCCTTGTAAAAGGTATGAAGTCTTGGTTAGGACATGTGGTCCGGATAACCAAACAAGAAGTCTTGACAAGGACAAGAGGTCCGAATAGTCAAGCAAGGAATTCTTGGTTAGGACAAGAGGTCCGGATAACCAAGCAAAAAGTCATGGCTAGGATTGGGAAGGTCCGGATAGCTATGCATGGGAGGCTCTCTAGAGGTATAAGTGCCTTGGATAGGGAGTTGGCTATGACATTGGTAGGCCCGGGTGTTTGGATAGACATAGACTCCAATAGAGGGTGGTACATGGGATGTATATGCACTCTTGAGGAATTTCTAATCTTCCAACGATGTCGTGTAGACATAGACTCAATATAGAGTGGCTCCGTACTTTTGAGGAATTTCTAATCTACTAATAGGGATTGGGTAGACATAGACTCCAATAAGAAGTAGATCATAGGTTGGTCACTTTTGAGGAATTTCTAATCTATCATCCAATATACATAGTACCCAATGATTGTAATTCAACCCGTGGATGTTTCTTCCTTGGATGTTTTATCACGTTAAAAAATCTCTTGTGTCAATTCTTTCTATCTCTCTCTTTCATATTTGTATATGTGTATGTTTTAATCTTGTTGCATAATATTCACTTGTGATGTATTTTGAAACAAGATTTTGTTAAGTGCGATATGTAAGCAAATCATTTTGATCATAGTTGTATATATAATTCTTTTGCACATTGATTCTTTTGTGTAGTTATATTTTGATTGATACTTGTAACATATTGAACATTATTGGAAATACAAGTTTTCTTTATTGTTGAGTTTTAATGTTATTCTTCCTCTTGCTACTTGTTGATATATAGACAATGCTTTAATGATCACATGCTTCTCTTGTCTATACATGTATGTGTGGTTTATGTATTGTAATGTAAAGCTATCTTGAGGGACAAACTTGCGTTTGTTTTAAGGGATTGAAAAATGTGTAAAAACCTATTCACCCCCATATAGGTATGCTTTAGACAATTTAACTACGTTTGTATATTTTACCTCCAACTATCACCACCACAGCATTAACCGCCATAACCACCCATAGCACCATTCATCGCCCTTTCCATTCAAGGTCCTCTGTGTAAATACAATCATGGTTAAATTGCCTGAAGCTAACCGGGGGGGGGGGGGGGGGGGGGGGGGGGGGGGGGGATAGGTTTTTAAGCCTCTTTTCAATCCCTTTGAACAAACAAAAGTTTGTTCCTCCAGACAACTTGTATTACATCTCAATAAGCATATATAAGCACATATAGACTATTTGAAAGCATATTCAATTAGAATGGTCAAATATAATCTATAATTTGCTAGAAGAGATTTATACAAAACATAAACAAACAAGTGCTTGTATTCCTTTTATAAATGTCTCATATGACCAAATACAAGACAAAGAAGCAATACTTACAAAGATCTTGTCTTACAAAGATATTAATAAATAAGGATCCAAAACAAGATCTAATCAAACACATAAACAAATATCAAAGAGATAAGGAAAGAGATATTTGACATATGATTTTTATGTGATAAATCTCCGAAGAGGAAACATCCACGGGTTGAATCCACAACCATCGGTAAACTATTTTTCACTAGTTAGATAAAAGTACACGCTCAAATGTGACCAAATCACATGACACACTCTATTGGATATCCCTCCTACCTATTCCTACTAATGAGAGACTTGCCTACTTTCTAACCGATACACATCACATGCCTCTAGAAAGTATCCTTTCTTAACTAACCGAAGCCTCACACTTCTAGTCAAGACTTCCTTGCTTGTCAAACCGAAGCCTCACACCCCTAGACAAGTCTTTCTTGCTTGACTAACCGGAGCCTCACACCCCTAGCCAAGTCTTCCTTGCTTAACTAATAGAGACACATCTCATGCCTCTAGTTAAGACTCCTTGCTCAAATTGAAGAATCCACTCCAACATGAGACTTCCACATTTTACAAGGCAAATGATCTAAGTGATGCAAGTAGTCCTAACACGGTTCCGATTCTAGAGGAACTAGCGATTCTGAACCTTTTTTTTTTTTTAACAAAATATTACATTTTATTTATAAAAAAAATAAAATGTTCGAAAGGACATTGTAGAGTATTGGGCCATGGCCCATAACTCTTGTCCAAGTAATTATGTTTTCCCTTCCCTTCTCCTCCTTTTTATATAGGTTAGGCATCTCATTCACTTCTCTATTTATCCGATGTGGGATGTGGGATGTGGGATAAATGAACTTTTAGTATGTTTTTTTCTACAATATTTGAAGCTTTTGAGATCCATTTTCAGCTTTTGTGATCCAATTCGATGCTACAGTTGACATGACTCAAGAGTATGTGTTATGAATTATGATGATTATGTGCATAAATTGAATATTCGTTTAGAAGGTTTAACAAGAAGAAAATTTAGAATTTTTTTTTTTAAAATGGAAGGACATGTACAACATGAATGTTTATTTATTTTCTGAAAAAAGAAGAAGT
Organism: Acer yangbiense; assembly: GCA_008009225.1. Lineage (NCBI taxonomy): Eukaryota > Viridiplantae > Streptophyta > Magnoliopsida > Sapindales > Sapindaceae > Acer > Acer yangbiense. The sequence goes on from CM017771.1 coordinate 16,638,834, forward strand.
TAGGAGATAAAGAAATAAAGGATTGTAGGTTGGCAAATTTTTGTCTGGCATTAGACTTGCCTAGTGTCTTCACAATTCACAAATAAAAAAAGAAATACGTAATAAGAATATATGACGTTAATTAGAGCACCATGACGTTAATTAGAGCACCATGACAAATATAATCCAATCACAGAAATGTTATTTGGGTTTGAAAAGAGAGAGAGAGAGAGAGAGAGAGAGAGAGAGAGAGAGAGAGAGAGAGAGAGAGAGAGAGAGAGAGAGAGAGAGAGAGAGAGAGAGAGAGAGAAGTTAGGCCAAAAGGTTTGGTTAATCAAATATAATTAATTATTGCCCCACTTTGCATATAATTACAAGCAGAAGAAATAATTGAAACCCAAGAAAAATTTATATATATATTTTATTTTTTTTCAAAAGTGGTCGCGACTCCTCATCATTTCCATCTTCATTTGCCTCTCATCCCATCATTTGTAATTGCTGCCATGTGATGTACATGAACATCTTAAAATCTATAAAAAAATTAATAATATCATATCTCACCAACGAATATTCAATTTATGCACATAAATCATGTGGCTAAAAGCTTCCAATATTGTAGAAAAAACCATACTAAAAGTTTATTTATCTCACATCCCACGTTGAATAAATAGAGAAGTGAACGGGATGCTTAACCTATATAAAAAGGAGGAGAAGGGAAGGGAAAACATAATTACTTGGACAAGGGTTATGGGCCATGACCCAATACTCTATAATGTCCTTTCTCTTTTAAACATTTTATTTTTATAAATAAAGTGTAAATTTATTTTTAAATTAAAAAAAGAAGAAGAGGAATCACCGGTTCTAGTTTGATTCAAACCGGGTGGTTCTGAAAAAAGTGGAACCGGAACCGAAAAACCGGTTCCGGTTTTTCCAGTTCCGATTTCGGTCTGGTTTGATGGTTCGAACTGGAACCGTGCCAAGACTAGATGCAAGCACATGCACCAAAGAATATATGATCAATACATCCTATAGAAACTAGAAATAATCAATGAGCACACAATGTATATTTTTCTAGTTTATAATCCAAAATATGACATCACACAAAATGATGCATGAATATATGAAATGTATGGATTATGCACACTCCATGAAGAACTAGACATAGGCAACAAAGTCCACAAACAAAGTAGTCTAGATCTTACACATGAATAAGAAATCAAGAGCATGCCAAATCACCAAACACACTTTAATCCTAGATTTTATTCATGCAACCAAAGCTTGAAATTAATTATGTTCATGAAGCACATATTCAAGACTTTAGAACTAAAACTAAAATACTAGAGATATGAGATATGATCTACAAAAAAAATTCTAGTAATCAATTAGAGCATATATTCATAAATCAATCAATTGAATCCTACAAGGCTCTAATTATATAACAACTTGTGCTATTCCTAAATATGTTCAATCAAAGGCATATAGCACATTTAGGAACTACTAATCATTCAAATATTCTCAATCAAAGCTCAAATAGTCCTAGATACAAAGCTAATCACAATACAACACACAAGCATGTGAAAACATAGGTTTTAAGAAAAACCTAACACACATTCAAGTTTCTATTAAGCACAATTAGCTTTTAATTGAAGCTCTAAATCCTAGTAGAATTTGTTCAAGTATCGTACACATATAGATGAAGAAAGCCCAAGGTAATTGAAGATCATTAAGCACAAAACACAAAGGATTAAACAAAAGTGTAGCCACGAAATTTGTGTTGAACCAACACAAAACTTGAACAAAAGACCTCAAGGTTGCTTGGAGATGATAGAGGACTTCAATACAAATATCTCCAACTTGAATCACTCAAATCAAATGAGAGATGAGAGAGATATGGTGTTTGAAAGTTGAGAGAATCTAAATAGAAAATTCTGCACAATTTTCTTTCCTTTTTTTTTTTTTTTAATAAATGAAAAAGAGAGAGAGGGAATATTTAAAGGAGAATGGGAGGGAAAGAGAGATGGAGGTGTGGGGGCCACAGGCGGCCAATGGAAGGCTGGCCATGTGGGCACCCCATGGAGGCACGTGGCCACCATAGGGGCAAAGGGCTATCCTTCCCATGGTGGCCACATGCCTCCACGAGAAGGAGCCATTGTGGCACCTTTCCACTTCACTTTTCTCCTTCGCACATCCCTTGCGTTCTTCAACTATTCTCCGACCTTCGAACTCCGAATTCAAATATGTTTCTAGATTACGAACCATAACTCTTTTACACACGTGGACGACTATGAAACTTTGACCAAAAGCTTGGAACTCGACTCGATACACAAGGACAAAAACCAAGGACGATAAAAGCACAGAAAGTTTCGTAACTTCCAACTCGGAACTCGAAAACTAGTGAATGAGTAATCGAAACATTCGGAACTCACTGTAGAACAATATGAGAACACGTTCAAGTCTGATATCAATAAAACACAAACAAATAAACAAAAGATCACACAATTATGCAATTTCCTAGAGATAGTCCTAGTACATGCAACTTTACAATGTTTGTTAAATTAAGTCTAATGCATGAGCATACTTCAACAAGTGTGTGAATGTGTTAAACTAATTTAGCGCTACGATGTAGAGACACAAATGTATGCAATGTGTATGTGTGTGCGCTTAAGCCTTGCAAGAGGAAAGATGTCTTAATATACCTTTGATGACAATAATGCTTTCTCCTCGTAATGGCTTCACTTTGCTTGAAGAGTTGTCCAATTTCTTTGAAGCTTAATTAACCGTAAAACCTAGACAACTAAACAATACAAAGGAAGTGTCGTTTTGATATAGAATAATGCCAACTAGACTCAAAATCCTAACACTCTGCCGTCGTTCCCTCCTCTCGATACCTCCAGTCCTACTGCCGCTCTCACCTCTCGCTTCCTCCAGTCCCGTAGCAGTTCTCTCCTCCTACTCCCTCCATTGGAGAAGTTCAATCTCCTCCGAGCGAGATCTTCTCCAATATGGAGGAGATCTGTAATTTTATCTCTAAAAAATAATTATAAAAAAAAAACATGTGATATTTTTAATGATTCTCATGTGCAACCAAACATGGTTGTAATTGCAATTATTTTATGATTGACTTATTTCTGTGTCAAAACCATTGTGGTGCTTTTGTATGGGTAGTTTAGGTTCTTTTTGTGGTCAACAACGTTGTGATCGTAATTGAAGACAACTTTCCTAGCAACCCAAGATCTTCAAGAGCCGAGCTTCAAAGGTATAATCTACTCGACTTATTCTCTTGAAGCGATTAGGTGTACACACTCACACAATTTATTCACATGTGTCCCTGTATCGTTGAGCAACCTTATTAGCACACACAAACAATTTGCATATTTGTGTACCTGCATTGTAATGCATCATTCATTGCACATACATACAACTTGATTACATGTGCCACTGCATTAGTTGTACTCACTACACATACACACATGTGCATCACAATACCATGGTATTTGTGCAAGTCTCATTGTTTGAGTTCCATGAACTCATTTGCTTGTCCGGTATTTAAATTCAGATTTATAGTTTGTGTGTTTGTGGTATAATTCGTTTCCGTTTGTTGATCGGAAACGTCCACACTTGTATGTTGGTGTGCTTGTCTTTGCATGAAGGTTAGACCGCTCGAGAAGGCCTCTTTCTTCCCCTCTTATTGGTCTAGGTGTTTTTGTCTTGGTGGGTTATGAAAATCGGGTGTGAAAATCTCTCACCAGTGATTTTCGCTATCCATTTTCGTCATGATGGACTGCGAATTTTTGGTGTAGAAATCTCACCAGTGATTTTTGTTGTCCACCTTTTATCATGATGGACCACGAATTTTGGTAGCGAAAAATTGTCAGTGACTTTTCATCATACATTTTCATCATGATGGACCGCGACTTTTGGGAGCCAAAATTCCTGTTTATTAAAACGATGTAGTTTTTACTAGGGCTTCTATATAAACACCCATATTCATCTTCTAGCTTGACTAAGAGCCTAAGATTACCATTTTTACCTCTCTCATCAACTCTTGAAGAAAAATCACTTCCAAGAAAGAGAAGCTAGGGTTTCTAGAGAGAGAAAGCTCCAAGAAAGCATCTTTAACTCTCCATCCCTCACCCCATGTGCATTTACTGTCTTCATCATTTATGGGTCTTCATTAATCATCTCCATTGTTTGGCAAGAACAAACTTCCCCTTCATTAATTGTTCTTTACTTGTTTAACTTTTACATTGTTTGCATATATTTTGAAGTTTGGAGATTGTTTTAGGGATAGTTAATAACTAGGTTGTTGGGTAGTTTTCTCTACATCTTGTTGATAATTATATGTTATCTAGCATTTTTTGCATTGAGCATTTATATATGTTCATTTAGGCATTTTTAGTAACTAAGATTGTTGGGTATTTTATATTCACATCTAGTTAAGCATTTTTGTGTTTGTCTAGCATAAATTTGCATTAAGCATTCATTGATTGTTCACTTAGACATTTTACTCTCTTCATTGAGTTCAAGTCTTGTAGCCACAAGTGGTGGTTGAGGAGCAATTGGAAAGTCTTATGGCCAAGGTGTTTGTTGCATAAACAAGTGCCAAGTCCCGCAATAAAAGACCCGAGGGGTAAATTAGGAAGTGCTCACGCCAAGAGTAGTGGATCGGGAGATATCACTGGGATTGAACCAAGAGTGATGAGTGGGAAGTTACCATAGCTTGAGGTTGTTGAGAGTGAGAGTCCGTATATCACTTAAGGGTGTAACCTAATTTTCATATAGTGGATTTCTGTGGCTTAAGTGGCTAGTCCCGTTATGAGGTTTCTCACGTAAAAATCAAGTGTTCTTTGATTTTCACATTTTATATTAGATTTTTATAGCGTTATTTGCCATTAACATTCACTAATCGAAAAATTGGTAATTAATTGGTAAATAACCTATTCAGCCCCTCTAAGTTAATTGTATTCGCATTAGACACAGTTTCGATTGGTGTTAGAGCAAGTGCCTAGATACACATAGGTAGATCCTTGCAAACATTTGTGCCTTGCATACATTGCATCTCATTCATTTCATTAAACATCGTGAGTGGCATTGGTATGTTAGAGGGTGCGTCGAATTCGAGACCCTATTTGCTTATCAAAGATAATTAATCCTCCTAGAAAAGAAGGATGGAAGCCTATTTGGCGGCCATTGATAAGCATGTGTGGATGTATGTGGAAAAAGGATACTCACCTTCCATAGAGAGATTAGAGAATGGGGCTTCTGTGCCTAAGCCCAAGTCTAAGGGACTAATGAAGAATTCGAGGCTGCATAATGGAACTCAAAAGGCATTCGTGCCTTATCTTGTGCAATGGATGAGAATCAAATCAAACTCATCCAATCCACTCGAAGTTCTCGTGAAGCTTGGGAGATTCTAAGAATCAACCACTAAGGTACCGCCACTAAAGAAAATAAGAACTTGGGTACTGTTAACCGCCAAAAATGGCGGGGACCAAAAAAGAATTTTTCATTGGTCCTGAGAAGAAAGCCGGGATGTAAAGTAGCAGCGGGAAAGATATCTGGGTACCCCGTCTGCTAGCTGACGAGCTAGAGTAAGAGTCTTTACCCACCCCGGTCAGGTCCAAAATCTCTGGAACCAAGAAAACACTAGGAAGCCGTAAAGAGAAGGGCTCTAGAGACACAACCGTCACAAGATCGTGGCACCCAATTACCCTGAGTACCCCGATACCCGAGTATCCTGGTACCCCAATACTTGGCACCCCGATATCTGCAAACATCATTTTAAGAGGAGCGAGAGGGACGTGGGGTACTCGGAATATCCCGACCAGCAAAACTCGTGACATACACATAGTAAGATAAACACCTGGATCCCAGTATACCGGCCCCGCTGAAGCAGGAGGCGAGCACCCCGAAAAGAAGACCACATGTAAAGGCAAACATTAAACGTCATTGTTGACGGTGAAATTTGGATTACCACGCGACCAACAATTAAATCAAAAAAATCGTCAATTAAGAAAGAAAATCAATACATGCAAGAGACCAATTTACGTGGAAAACCCTTGAATGGGAAAAAACCACGGCGTCCCGGAGGACAAGAAAATATCACTATAGTTCCTTTATTTCGGTTACACACTCAAATCTCTCGAATTATTACTTTTCTCTCTTTGGTTTTCGAACCCCTTTCTCATGGGATAGATGGTTCTATTTATACATGTTAATTAGGGTTTTTCCCTTGATCCTTGTCGTGTTGGTAGTAGGACTTCCTCTTGGATTTGTATTGGGAGTCTCATGTTGTATTGGATTAGGACTTCTTCTCTCCACCCTTTCCTATGACTCCTGGTTATCGTGGGTCTTCTGGGAGTTTTAGGGTTTATTTTCGTGTTTCTGCCGAGTTGGTTTGTACCTAGTACGCTGATGCGGCGAACATCTCCCTTCCTGGGTATTAACCTTCGGCGACCATGTTTCTATTTTTGGCGAGTACATATCTAGCTCTGGCAACCATACCTTTGACTTGATTGACTTGACGTTTACATACTGACTGGTCCACGTTTTCTCCTTTGACCTGGTCGATGAGTGACGTGGCAACCTGTTCTTCAACATTTATTGATTCCTTTGATGACGTGGCTGCTTAGCAAAATTATATATACAACAATACCCCCCTAAATACTTCGAGCTGAGCGCATATTTTGGGTTTTCAATTTGTTTGTTTCTGCGAGCAGTATTTATATCCATGCTTTAAGATTTTGGCGCATTCTGTAAATAACTTCCCTCTTTTTCCTTTTCACCACGTGCTGTATTAATTGGTTGATTCTTCCGGTGCAAGCTTTTAATTTCAGCCACACAACCTCTGGCGCTTCCACTTACTTCACAGGTGAAGATATATTTTGACTGCTTGGTGATCCCCAAGGTGCCACATGTCTGTTACTTGGTGGTGACTGTTGCAGCCAGTTATTGTGACCGTCGCTCACTTTAACCAAATGTCTTTTATCTGATTTTTTCTTTTTGAATTTCAAAAACTCCCCCTTTTAATGTCCGATCGTTTCTCCTTCTTCTCTATCCTCTCACATCACCATTAATCTCTTCTTTCTCTCAAAGCAGAGTTCCTTCATTGTCTCTCATTCTTCTCCCTTAGAAACTTCTGCCATAAATTTCTTCTATTTGATTTCATTGTCGAACAGCTCATCTTGAACTCGATCGTGCTTATTTCTTGGCGTCCCCAAATCTCCTGCTCATTCTCAGAACCTAGGGTTTTTCTGGTGAGTTTTCATGGATCCCTCCTTACGTTCTTCTCTTTTTAATCAAATGATGCAAGCTATAGAGCTTGGTGACAAATGTACTGCGGACAAAATCGAATCTTTGATTCGTAATTTTCACCCGGATTCTTCGGTCCCACTTTCTGTTGATGTTCCATCTTCTGAAGATGATTCTATCCCTAACATTTCTCCTTCGTTTTCCGATAGTGATTCTCCAGTGATGTCGAGATCTTCTAAACCAGGTGGTAGCAAACGACGCGCCTCTAGGGTTCCTCGCGGGTCCCTACTGGATGCACAGACAACTATTGATTCTGCACCATCGACGGGATAGGCTGCACTTCTCGTTTGATCGTCCGTGTTCCTTCGACACCGAAATTAATGTGGTAGGCGAGGATGAACTCCGCAAGTATAAGAGTCGCTTTGAAATTCCTGACTCAGTAACTTTGATGCTATCTGGTAGTCGAGCAGCATGGAATCCTCCCGAAAATGCAGTCGCCATTTATGGTGCCATGCTTAGCTGTGGAGTAACCCTTCCTCTTCAGCCTTTCATCGCTAGATTTCTCACGGAGGCTCAAATTGCACCCGCTCAACTTGCCCCAAATAGCTATAGGATTCTTATATGTTTGGGATTAATGTGGAAGTTGAAAGGTTATGACCCCCCTACGCCTCGTGAGATTCACCATTTCTATACTTTAAGGCAGGCAGGCAGGCAGGCAACAGTGGAACTTACTTTCTTCTTTCTTCGCCCGTGGGGAATTGGATCACAGAGGGAGTGGCTAATCCTAGGTAAATAGAGATTTCTGGTGATGAGAAGAAGAAAGGATTTATTTGGGGTTTCCCTACCTCAAATAAGAGATGGAAGAACAACTGGTTCTTTGTTGGCGGCAAGTGGGGTAGAAACGTGTCCGCCCGTGGTCGCCTGAATCTTGCGGCGAAGAAGGTTCCCTTGCACTTTACTTCTCCCGACACTTGGTCGAAGGCCATCCCAGTATTGTTGGATGGAGAGATATCTCATCTCGCTGCTGCGGCCATCCTTCCTCTAGATGAAAGGGGCCGTCTATTTCTTTTGGACGAGGATAAAATGATCGCTCAGCGACTTTTTTCGCGCTTACCCGCCAGACTTCCTCGCCGTAAGTTTTACCTGCTTTCTTTTGGTTTCATAGCTTTGCTTTTCCCATTGCTAATACTTGGTGATTTTTCTTGCAGTGTGTGACTTTGATACTGTCTGTGACTTACAAGCCCGGGCAGTGAAAAATTCTGAGGCTGCCAGTAAAAGACATACTGCTGGTTTGGCCAAGGAAGGAGTTGCTAGCCCGGATGATGGCGATCCCTCAGATGGCGAGGAAGTTGGTGATATTCCTGAGGGAGGGGTCGAATCGGGACAACCCCTTGTGTATACAGAGGCTGATGTGAACACTCTTGCTGCGACTACTGCTGCTGCGACCACTCCTACAGCTACCTCCAGCCGTAAGGGTAAGGAGAAAGTTAGAGTTTCAGGGTCAGTCAGTGACACTCCTATTTTTGACGCGGATGTCCCCGAAACTCCCTTTGATCCTGCGAATGACATAACCCCTAGGACCGGTAGAGGCAAACGCCCGGCTAAGGGCACCCCTGATCATACTGCTCGACCTTTGAAGCGGGCATCAAGAGTTGTACAGTATGTTGTTTCTTCGGACGAGGAGGGTGCTGATGGACCTATATTCACCGAAACTCCTTCTACTCAAACACCTGTTTCTGAGGCTCCTGTTGGTGGGATGAGTGCGGTGGTGTCTCCATCTTCTAAGGGAGTTAACAAATTGAATGCTCATGCCTCCTCCCCGACAGGTGCAACTTCTCCTTCGAAGGCTGTGGGTGGGTCTAGTGTGTCTTCTGCTAGTCAACCTGGGCCATCTGGTTAGCCGGGGCCAGCTGATAAACCGGAGCCATCGAAACAACCTGGGGCTTCTACATCGGGTTCGGGCGCTGCTCATGAAGTTCCTCCCGTGGATCCAACTTAAGTTGGTGAGGGAGTTGAGTCTGATTCCCTTTCAGACTTTTTAGCTGCTGAGATTTGCTCATACCTGATGAACAACGATGTTTATGTCGGTAAGGGTTGGGAGCATGTGAAGAGTAGGTCTTGTAACATAAAGATGGAATTTTTCTTCAACTGCCACTCTTTGGTGAGTTTTTCGCAGTATTCGTTTTGTACTCTGATTTGTGTGTTTCCTGACTTGCCTGTTTTTCATTTCAGATGATGTCTGAGATGGCTGACAACTACAGGCGTGGGAATTTCCTTTCTAGGGATGTGAAACGCCTGCGAGAACAGACCTCTACTTTGGCAGCTGAGAAACTCTCTGCTGAGGAAGTCCATACTCAGCAACTTGCTCAGTTGAGGGAATCCGTAGATGGTTATCTTTCAGCTCAACTGGTTGCTGAAGAGAAATTGGCTGCTGCTGAGGATGAGATTCATTCGCTGCGAGAGCAACTCTCCGCTAATCAAGAATCGCTCGCAGTACGTTTCGAGGCTGAGCGACTAGCTGATGAGGCAAAAGAAAGAGCTGAGCGTGAGGCTTTGGACCTGCGCAACTAGTTGTCCTCGCATGAAGTTATCTTGAATGATCTCAAGGCCGTGCTGGAGGTTGAAGCAGTTGATCGTTTCAAGAGATCCCCCGTCTATGATGCGCTTTTGCTGTGTGAGTTTGAACGGGGCATGAGGCAATCGAAGAAGTTCTTCGCCATGAAGGACCATTCGAATGAAAAGGCTTCAAATTGCTTTGACAGGTCTCTTAAACAGCATATGGCCAGCGGAGTGGGTTCGATTAAAGAACAGATAAAACGATGGAAAGCCCACTGCCGTTATAACAGGACTGAGCCTCATCCTATGCATTTAGAAATTCCCAGTAGGCGTGTCTTCAACACTTACTACTCTGGTCAGAAGGGTAGCTTTTCTGGTTCTGGTGCTGGTGCTGGTGCTGGTGCTGAACCTGATTTGGGTCCTGTTACCGGTAGGGATTATGGACCTTTTATGCCGGATGGGGACGAAGAAATTACCTGGCCTTCTAAAGAGAAGATCGAAGATGAGGAAGACAGCGAGGGACCTCCTGCAGCTAGTTGAGATTAGGTCTTCAATTGTAAATATTTATATCTTTTTTGCAGCTCCAATTGTAAATGATTTTGTTTATAAGTTAATTTATAACTCCTTTAGTTTTTACTTTGGTTCAGCTGCCTGTGCTGAGTTTTCAGCTTGCTCTGTGTTTCACCTAGTCTAGTATATTTTTGTGTATTCAGCTGCTATTCGCTGAATTTTTGCTTAGTGTTTTACTAAGTTTTTAGCATATTTCGTTGTATTCAGCTGCCGTTGCTGGGTTTTGGCGTACTCAGTGTTTGTTAGGATGTATCCGACCATACACCAAGTTCTTAACCTGTTTTTATTTATTCAGCTGCCATTGCTGAGTTCTGGCGTACTCGGTGCTTTTCAGGGCGTACTCGCCCATACCAAGTTTTTCTCTAGGGATCTTATTCTCCTTGTAGTGGCGATCACCAATTTTTATAGCTTGGGCTATGGCGACGCAGTCGCCTTTGGCCTGCTTTGATTTCGAGGGTCGCTGCTCATTCTTATTGCTGTGAGTATGAAACTCGTCTTTACGCAATGGTATTTTGTGATATACGACGGTGAATGCCCTTTGTAACTGGCGAATCAAGTTACGAATTCTTAGTAATAAATTACTCTTTATTGGATACTTCCTGCAACTTTTATCAAAACAGCAGCACAGAAACAATGCTAAAACGGAAACTGCCTAAGAATAAAAACATTGAACTAAATCCTAGAAGCAATGAAAAAATGTCAAGGGTAATATATTTTAAGGTACTGCGCATTGCATAGCCGAGGTAGTTCGCCAAAACCCTCTCGAGTGATGCGATATGCCCCATGACCAGCTATGCCTGTGATTGGATAAGGCCCTTCCCATTTGTTTGCGAGTGATCCTGCAGCTTTGTCTCTGGTTCCTGGGTTCACCCTTTTCAGCACCAAGTCGCCGAGTGCGAACCTCCTTTCACGCACATGCGAATTGTAATACCTGGCTACCCTCTGTTGGTACGCAGTGTTTCTTATCTGTGCGCGTTCTCTTCTTTCTTCTAACTCATCCAGACCGTATTTTAACATATCAACATTGAGTTTCGGTTGAAAGAGTTGTACTCTTGGTGAAGAGAAAGATGTTTCCACGGGAATGACAGCTTCAGCTCCGTAAGCCATGGAATATGGGGTCTCACCTTTCGAACCTCTTTCTGTGGTTCGATATGTCCAAAGTACCTGTGATAATTTTTCTGCCCAACTACCCTTCTTCACTGCCAATTTGGCTTTCAGGTTGTGTTTTATGATCTTGTTCACCGCTTCAGTTTGGCCATTTGTCTGCGGATGTGCTGGGGAGGCGTAGTAGTTGTTGATACCATACTTGTCACATAACTCCCTGAATTTATTACCATCGAATTGGGTCCCATTGTCGGTGGTGATGATGATGTTTGGTATCCCGAATCTGTACAGGATATTTTTCTTCACAAAGCTTATAGTGTTTGCTTCCGTTATGTTCACCAATGGTTCGGCTTCTACCCACTTGGTAAAATAATCCACTGCTACAATAGCGTGTTTTGCTCCTCCGGATGCTGTTGGCATTGGGCCGATCAAGTCAATTCCCCACATGGCGAATGGCCAAGGCGAGGTAATGTTTTGCAAGAATTCAGATGGTTGGCGGATGTTGTTTGCAATTTTTTGACACACCTCACACCTTGCTGCCACCCTTTTAGCATCGGCAAACAGTGTTGGCCAGTAGAAACCCTGCGTTAATGTTTTGTGGGCTAGGCTGGCACCCCCAGCGTGATTCCCATAATTTCCACTATGTATACTTCTTAGGATACCTTCGGCTTCTTCTGGTCCGACACATCTCTGCAATGCCCTTGAGTACCCCATTTTGTACAGTTCTCCATTGAGTACTGAATATCTCGTAGCTCTGTACTTTAATCGTTTTGCCTCTAACGGATCACTTGGGAGTACATCATTGACGAGGTATTCTTTGATTGGTGTAATCCAGCAACCTTTATCGCCAAAGATTGCCCCGACTTCCTTTAATCTGACTATACTCGGTTGTAGTAGGTGGATCATAGAAATAGTTCTGGGCCAGATGTTGATTGTGGCGGATGCCAATTTGGCCAAGGCATCGGCGTGCTCGTTTTCTTCTCTGGGGACCTGAACAATTCTGTATTCTTTAAATCTTCCCAGCTGCTCCTTTGCTAATTCTAGGTAGGCGATCATGTTTTCATCTCTCACCTGGTACTCATCTAGCACCTGATTGACAACAACTTGAGAGTAGCTGAAGATTTCCATCTCATCTGCTCCTAGAATTGTGCAAACCTTTACTCCTGCTATGAGTGCCTCGTATTCAGCTTGGTTGTTAGTAGCTTTGAAGTCAAAACGTAAGGCACATTCGACTGAATCTCCTTCTGGGGTTGACACCATTATCCCTGCCCCGCTGCCGTGTGTGTTTGATGATCCGTCAACGCGGAGTTGCCATTTGAATACTTTCTTATTTTACTCCACCATCATTCTCTCCACTTCTACACTTGGCTCGGTGAACTCTGCTACAAAGTCTGCTACTGCCTGGGCTTTAATTGCTATCCTTGGAAAATACTCTACATCGAATTCACTTAACTCGATCTCCCACTTTGTTAATCGGCCGGATACTTCTGGTTTCTGCAGAATTAATTTTAACGGGCAGTTGGTGTATACTCCGATTTTATGAGCTTGGAAATATGGCCTTAGCTTCCTTGTTGCTGTTATTAGAGTGAGTGCCATTTTTTCGGCTGGCGAGTATCTGGTCTTAGCTGGTAACAGTGCTTTGCTGGTGTAGTATATTGGTTTTTGGACCCCACCCTCTTGTCTTACCAGCACGGAACTTGTGGCAGCTTCAGAAACGGATAAGTACATGTACAGTGTTTCTCCCGTTTCTGGTTTTGATAGCAGTGGTGCTTGCCCGAGGTAATCTTTTAAGGCCTGAAAAGCCCTTTCACAGTCTTCGCTCCACTCGACTCCCTTACCCTTCTTTAGAGCTTTGAAGAATGGTAGGCATCGATCCGTCGATTTAGCTATGAACCTGCTCAGCGATGCCAGACACCCCGTGAGTCTTTGGACATCCTTCAAAGTTTTTGGCGAGACCATTTTTGCCAATGCTTGGATTTTTTCGGGGTTCACCTCAACTCCTCTTTGATGTACTTGATATCCGAGAAATCTTCCTGATGGTACGCCGAACACGCATTTTGCTGGATTCAACTTCATTCCAAATTTCACCAACACATCAAATGTCTCCCTCAAGTCATCTATATGTTTATCTGCTGTGACGCTTTTTGTCAGCATGTCGTCAACGTAAACCTCCATATTTCTTCCTATTTGTCTGGCGAACATCTTGTTGATTAAGCGCTGGTAAGTCGCTCCAGCATTTTTCAGGCTGAATGGCATGACTGTGTAACAGTATAACCCTTGGTCCGTGGTGAATGCTGTCTTCTCCTCATCTGGCTTATGCATTTTTATCTGGTTATAACCTGAGTAAGCATCCATGAAGCTCAATGTCTCATGTCCGGCTATTGCATCGACCAATTGGTCAATTCTTGGTAGCGGGAAGCTATCCTTGGGGCAGGCCTTGTTTAGGTCGGTAAAGTCGACGCACATCCTCCATTGGCCATTCTTCTTCTTCACTAGAACTACATTCGCCACCCATTCCAGGTACTTAACTTCTCTGATTGACCCTGCGGCGAGTAGCTTGGACACCTCCTCTTTTATCGCCGCACTTCTCTCTGGGTTGAAGCTTCTTCTTTTTTGCACCACCGGTTTGCATTTTTCGTTCACAGCCAGGTTGTGTGAAATAACGCCTCTATCAATCCCCGGCATGTCCTCATGGCTCCAAGCGAAAATCCCATTGTACTCTTTTAGCAAGCTTATCACATCTCTCTTGACTCGTTCAGCCAACCTTGCTCCGATCCTGACTGTTTTATCCGATTCTGCTTCATTTAGAACAATTGACTCAATTGGCTCTTCTTTCTCTCTGCCGCTTTGTCCCTTGGGTCCAATTCGAATGCTTCCGGGTTTTCTTCCTGTACTTCTTTATTTACCTCGAATATATTTAAGGTCTCCATCCCTGCCTTATCTTTAAAGATTGAAAGGTTGGCGCGGCGAGCCATCTCCTGTGATCCTTTCAGTTCTCCGACTCCAAATTTTGTAGGGAACTTTACCTTCAACGCGTGGGTTGAAGTGACAGCTTGGGCTTTGTTAAGAAACGGTCGGCCAATTGTGGATGTCGACTACAACAAAATCCAAGAGGATTGTTCGTCGACATGGTGCTGTACCAAACCTCACTGGCAATTTCACAGTTCCCAAAGATCTCACTTCTGCGCCCCCGAAACCTTTTAGCGGTACATGAAAGGGTTCTAGATCTTTCCTATCCAGTCGCAGCTCATCGTACACTCTAGCGCTTAAAATATCTGCTGAACTTCCATTGTCAATCATTACCCAAAGGACATCCCTGTGTGCAATTTGAACTCCCACTACGATTGCATCGTTAGGTTTTGCATCAATTCCGTCGGAGTCTTCCGCTGTGAATGATATGGGGTCATGTCCTTCTCTTCCTTTCTTGGGGTTCCTTTGCACAGAATTAATCTCCATGTTTCTGCTGTCTTGCATTACCTCCCGGACTTCTGACATCCTTTCTCGATTGCTTTTCCCAGTATGGGGCCCGCCAAAGATGGTGTTTATAGTGGCGTTAGGGCTGTTTCTCCTCGGACTCCTCCTTTCCTGCCCGTTCCCTTGGCGGTTGTCTTGACGACCACCTTGCTTGTCACCTTTCAAAGTAAAATCTTTTAGATGTCCATCTCTGATCAAGCTCTCAATATGGTCACGCAACTGGAAACACTTTGAAGTTTCATGCCCATGATCTTTATGAAATCGGCAGTATTTGGTTGTATCTCTCCTAGCATTAGCTGATTGTTGCCGAGGGTATTCTACCACAGAAAGTATTTCCTCTTGATCGCCAGCTAAATGGGTGTAATGGTTGTACCTTCCCTGAAACCTACTGGCTCGGTTATTTCCCTTATTTTCCCTTGGATGTCCCTTTTGGCCCTTTTCGTCTCTCTGGCGATCATGCGACCGCGTCTTCTTGTTATCCTTATGCTCTGATTTTGAGTCAGGCTTGTGGCCATGTACGTAGCTACCCCCTTGCGCTACTTCTTCCTCTTCTGCCAATGCATAATTGCCAGCTATTTCCATCATCTCCTCATAAGTTTTTGGCCTATCCCTTCGCAGATCAAAGGATAGTCACCCACTTTGCAACCCATTGGTGAAAGCGGCGATAATAGCTACATCACTGGCATCCTCAATTTAGGCAACCTCCTTCCCGAATCTTGCTAGATACTTCTTGATCGACTCATTGCGCTCCTGCTTTAGATTTGATAGATGGGCGAGTGACTTCCTTCTCTGTACGCTCCCCATGAATTGTCTTACGAATGCTTTGCTGAGGTTTGAGAAATTGCTTACACTTCCGGGTGGAAGTCTTCCAAACCACCTAGAGGCGAGGTCGCCGAATGTTTGTGGGAAGGTAAGGCATAGCAGTCTGTCATTGGATGAATACTGGGCCATAATATTACGGAATCGGTGAACATGCTCCTTTGGATCTCTGCTTTCCTTATACTGTTCAATGGTTGGCATTCTGAATCTATCTGGGAACTGGGTGCGAGCAATGTGATCGACGAATGGACTCTCCGACTCATCATCTGAAGACACGTTGCGACCATATCTCCGTGCCATTGCTGAAACCTTTCTCGACAGCTCTTGCAAAATGATATCTCGATGGCCAGTTGGTTCTCCGGCTGGATCGAGTCTGCTCTTGATTGTCATTCTCCCATAGTTATCCTTATCATTCGAGTTCCTACCAATCTGATCTTCCGCGCTCTCAGACCTTCTTCACCGTACCCTTTTGGATGGTAATTCTCTTCTTTGTCGGGGACTTCTGTCTTCAGATGAGATTGAGCGGTGTCTCCGCCGTCTCCTTTGGTGTGTGTCATTGGAATTTGTCCCATGTATCTGTCCGTGATCTTGCATCTCCGGGGTTTCGTCATTCGCCACACCTTTTCTCTTTCCATATCTTTTTTCCTCGAAACCTTCTGAGTGATCCTGCGGAGTTTCTTCGAGGGTCTGCCTCACTTGATCATCAGGGGTTGCAATGTGGATTTCTGACCATAATCTCCCGAGCGGCTGGATTCCAAGTGTGGCTAATTCGTAGGGAGAAGAGATTCTCGGGCCTATGGGAAGTGTGAGTCCTATTTTGTTAGCCTCGTTGATCAAATTCATCAACGCAGTTTGGAAGTGCTGCAGAGTTCCTGGGTCGGTTGCCCTAGCTCTTGGTGTTGCCGCCGATTGTTCCCCGATTGTCGTCGCCCAATCGCCTGTTGGTGCAGTTGCCTCAACAATCTGATCTCCGCTGGAGTTGCCATTCTTGTCGCTGTTCATGTTTTCAAGTCGCAAGGGTTCTACGAAGTTTCTGTTCAATCACCCCCTCCTTCTAGCGCCAATTGTTGACGGTGAAATTTGGATTACCACGCGACCAACAATTAAATCAAAACAATCATCAATTAAGAAAGAAAATCAATGCATGCAAGAGACCAATTTATGTGGAAAACCCTTGAATGGGAAAAAACCACGGCGTCCCGGAGGACAAAAAAATATCACTATAGTTCCTTTATTTCGGTTACACACTCAAATCTCTCGAATTATTGCTTTTCTCTCTTTTGGCTTTCTAACCCCTTCCTCATGGGATAGATGGTTCTATTTATACATGTTAATTAGGGTTTTTCCCTTGATCCTTGTCGTGTTGGTAGTAGGACTTCCTCTTGGATTTGTATTGGGAGTCCCATGTTGTATTAGATTAGGACTTCTTCTCTCTGCCCTTTCCTATGACTCCTGGTTATCATGGATCTTCTGGGAGTTTTAGGGTTTATTTTCGTGTTTCTGCCGAGTTGGTTTGTACCTAGTACGTTGATGCGGCGAACATCTCCTTTCCTGGGTATTAACCTTCGGCGACCATGTTTCTATTTTTGGCGAGTACATATCTAGCTCTGGCAACCATACCTTTGACTTTATTAACTTGACGTTTACATACTGACTGGTCCACGTTTTCTCTTTTGACCTGGTCGATGAGTGACGTGGCAACCTGTTCTTCAACATTTATTGATTCCTTTGATGACGTGGCTGCTTAGCGAAATTATATATACAATAGTCACCGTTCAAGATAAAAACTCAAGTTACAACGCGGCATTCATTCCCACCATAAAGAATCCTATTTCGAATAGGGGTCAACTTATTTGGAACCGAGAAAGAAGGAATCGCCTGATCTTTCGGGATCAATATCCCGATGAATTCGTTAGACTCCAAAGGAAAGCCCGTGCATCACTGAAACCCTAGACCGAAGTTCTATGAGTATTCAGCAAGAAAGCGGGCCTATATAATGATCATATGTTCACAGGAAAAAGGGGACGACCTCACTTTTTTTCTACTTATCGACAGGCATGAAAAGCTCCATCTCGATTGTCCACCAAGATGTTTTATTTTCTCCCCTACTGTAATCTCAATAGTTCAAGCATTGAGTTGTAAAATCTTATTACAGTCGTTATCCATATAATACATAAACAGTTTTATGCTTTCATACTCTCACCATATCAGGAAATTATCCCTCCTTCTACTTGCACCCATTAATCTTAGTAGATTCATAAGATATAGCAGGGTATCGGGATATTGCCCATCCCGCTAGCCTAGATCTATTCAGATCCAGGCCCTTCATATATCCTTAATTTGAAATGGCACCCCGGTGACAATTTTAGGTTAACACTTTGGTGCCGTCCGTGGGTGTAAGGATTCCCGTTGTTTTTAATTGGCTTATTTCGTGATCAAACCATATGTGGGGGTTCTTTGTAAGGGTAGCCTAAGTATCGGTCTTGTTGTTCGAAGCCCTTTTGAAGACCTCGTGTTGATAAGCACCGAAGGTAAATTTCTATGTGCTTACTTTTCTTTGAAGAGATTAGTTGCACACACACACTTAACATTCATTGCATATGTGTGCATTCTCTTCATTTGTCACATTTCACACTTGCACTTATTTATTATATTTTATGGTGTGTAATTGTGTCATGTTGTTGTATAATTCGTTTCCCGATAACTTTCGGAAACGTCCGCGCATGCACGAGAATGTGCTTGGTTTTGCGCGAGGACCGCCTATGGAGAATGCCCTTGGCTTCTCCTTGGTTTTCACCTATCTAGGTGATCGGCGGTTATGATCGGCGGCCTGGCCGCCGAATGAAACCGCCGTTTCAAGACCTGATTGATTTATCTCTCAGTCTAATTCGGCGGTTGAAACGGCGGGCATGAAACCGCCGTTCGAAACCGCCGTTCATACCTGGTTGATTTTGATCTCTCTGTTCTGTTTCGGCGGTTGGAATCGGCGGTCATGAAACCGCCGAATTAACCGCCGTTTATGCTCTGTTCTTCACGAGCTCAATTCGGCGGTCATTAACGGCGGCCTGGCCGCCGATTGAAACCGCCGATTGGCGCGTTTCTTTGAAACTTACTTAAACGACCACACTTTGTTTTGGCCCCCTATATATATGCCACTTTGACTTTAGGTCAATTAAGAGAGTTCATATTCAGAATTCATACTTAGGATATTTTTCAAAGAGAAGAAAAATTTCAAGAACTCCATTCTTGATTCTCAAACACTTTTCATGATCATCAATCATCATCTAGCATCATCTTAGATCATCTAGATGTCATCTAGCATGAAATCTTCATCATACTTTGCTTGGTAAGCTTTTCACTAATATCTTACATGTTTTGTGTTTCTCTTATCTAGCAATCTCAATTAATTACTTGTTTGTTATTTTGTATGCTTTAGATACAATATTGAGATGAGTATGATGTATGTTTGAGATTTTATATTGTGCTAGCATATTAGGTTTTGTGCTTAATATTGATTAGCTAAACTAATTGACATGTCATTTAGTTTTGATATCTAGGATTATTCTTAATTGCATATTAATCATCTTAGATAAGCATATAGGGTTTCCCTTGCTCTATGTTGCATTTTGGATATTCACATATATTCACTTAGGGTTGTATTCTCTTCAAAGAGAAAGTAAGTCTTGTGTGTAGCATCCGGGATTAGGTTGCTTAGAACGCAAGCAAATTGGACTAGGTTCACTCATACCGGGATTAGGTAGGTGTGTGATTACTTCCGGGATTAGGTTGTAATTGTTTGCACATTTAGTGGATTCGAGGTTCGAGTGTGGCTTACTTACATAGCCCGTGGTTTTTCCCGTGAGGGTTTCCACGTAAAAATCAAGTGTTGTTTTAATTTCCGCACCATATTACAATTGCTTGGTTATATTATCTTGAGGGCATTTTCGTAATTTTGACTAACACGAAAAATTGGGTAAAAAGCGTAAAATCTATTCACCCCCCCTCTAGATAGCTTTATACACACCGTGCTATAATTTGTTTCAATTGGTATCAGAGCGGGTTCCTAGACATACATAGGTGATCCTTGCTCATTTTGGTGTGTTTTGCATTTTGTGTGATTTTTTGATTTATTCATACATTTTGCATTCATCTCATTTGCATTCATCCAAACACTATGAGTGGTTTCGGGATGAGCAAAGAGGGAGCGTCGAGCGTGAGGCCACCGTTGCTCACCGGCGATAATTACTCCTCATGGAAGGGGAAGATGGAAGCATACATATGCCAAATCCATGATAGGGCATGGATGGCGGTTGAAGATGGATATGCTCCACCTATGATGACTTCTACGGATGGAGGAGAAGAAGTTCTCAAGCCTAAGGCACAGTGGAGTCCTCAAGAATTTATTGACTCCATGTGGAACAACAAGGCTATTCATGCCATCCGATGTGCAGTGAGTGAAAATCAGTACAAACTGATTCAAATTACTAGGATTGCTAAAGAGGCATGGGACATCCTAGAAGTTGCACATGAAGGCACCGAGGTTGTCAAGGACTCAAAGCTTCAAGTCCTTCAAACTCGGTTTGAGACCATTAGGATGGAAGAGCACGAGCACTTCAATGACTTCCAAGTGAGACTAATGGACATTGTGAACCAAAGTCACCAACTTGGTGATCCTTACTCGGATAGAAGAATCAAGCAAAAGATCATGCGATCACTTCCCGAGAGGTTCGAACCCAAAGTGACGGCTTTAGAAGAAAATGACACTTACAAGGAAATGAAGCCGAGTGAAGTCATTGGAAGACTTCTAGCCTATGAATCAAGAAAGGCTACCACATCTCCTCCTAAGAAGAAAAAGGATATTGCCTTGAAGACATCCAAGATGGAAGAGGAGGAGGATGACTCATATGAAGACATGGCACTCATTGCCAAAGGATTCAAGAAGTTCTTGAATCTTCAAAAGAGTGATTATGGCTCAAAGAGGAATGACTTCAAGAAGAAGAAGTCCACTATTAAGAATGTCAAGCCATATCATGAGATGTCTTCAAGAGAGAAGATTCAATGCTACGAATGTGGAGGATTCGGGCATACCTCCAAGGAATGTGCTAACTTGGAAGATGAAAGAGAGGAGGTCGCCACTTCAAGTAATAGTGATGAAGAGATTGTGGCAAAATTCTTGGCATTAGGTTGCTCTCACAAGCGGGACAACAAAGTGAAAGTTGTTGAAGGAAGTCCCTCAAGCTTAAATGATTGTGAGAACAACTATTTTGCCTTTCCTATCTCCTACAATGAAGAAGAGAATGAGAGTCAAGAAGAAAGTGACTCTAATAAAGACGACTCTTCATCTAACTCCTCACATGGATATGTGAAGAAAAAGGTTCTAGATAAACACCTCACTGAGTTTAAAAGCTTAGCAATGAAGACCAAGGAAAAGATACGAAGATTGAGAGAAGAGAATCTAGACCTTGAAGCTCATGTTGACCACTTAAGTGAACAAGTGGATAGATCCAAGAATATTGAAGATAAGCTAAGAAAGGAGTTAGACTTATCTAAGAGGAATGAAGAAGAATTAAAAAGAGAGCTTGAAGAGGCTAAAGGATCAAGGACTAAGATAGTTTCTAGCACCGAAAAACTTGACCACATGTTAAGTGTTGGAAAGAGTCCGTGTGATAAGAGAGGTCTTGGGTTTGAAGATAGTAAGGAGTCCTCCACTCCTAACAAGACCATGTTTGTCAAAAGCTTGAGCTACAAAGAAGATTCACCGGTGCAAACTCCTAGGAAGAAGATTGAGCTAGGACAATGCTCTCATAGTGCACAAGTGAAGGTAGCTCCAAGAAGACAACCTCAAGCTCAACCTACAAGAGTTCCTCATGCTAACTTCCCTCAAACTCAAATCCATCAAGGGAAGAGACCAATCATGCAAACTCAACCGTGGAAGCAACCAAGTCTTGGTCAACAACAAAGAAGGAGAAATTCTATCCAACAACCAAGACAACCACAAAGACATGGGAAGGCTCCTATACATGCACAAGGACATGGTATGATTCCTAACTTTGTCCCTACATGTCATTTTTGTGGTGTTGATGGTCATATTAGACCAAAGTGCTTTCGTTACATTAAAATGTGTAGAGTTAAAAGCATGATTGAGAAAAAGAAAGCTAGAGCTAGAATGCATACTCATAGGAAGGAAGAAATTCATTTACATGATCCTATGACATCTAGATCTCTAGAACAATTGACCACTAGGAAGAAAAATGTCACACCTATATGGATAAGGAAAAATGAACCCGCTTGCTACGAGACTATCAAGTCTCAAATAGGTTCATCCAAGTCAAATGGACTTGGGAGGTCTATAGGACCTCATGACCTTCATTGTTGAAGGTTGATGATTGACCCCATATGGGGAACTCAAGCAAAGAGAGCTATTTTGCATTCTTGTATCTTGCAAAAAATTTGAAATATCTTATGCCTCTTCTTTTGATTGCTTGAGTAAGCTTGGTTGTACATATGTATATATGTTTTAAAATTCTATAAGTGTGAACCTTGCTTGTCTACAATCCATGTCATATTTATGTTCAAACATGCTTTTTTGGACTAGGAGATTTACATAGGAAGTATGATGTGAATGACCTATAGTTTTCTCCATGACATGATGATTCTTTAATAACATGCTAATGACAAATGAAAAAGCATGAAATTCATATAACATGCACACATGAAAAGCATGAATTGATGATTGCATATTCTTAAAAATGCAAAACTTGTGTGAAAACTTATGAGACTCAAAATGAATAAAGGATCTTGTATCCATTCAAAGGAATTTACATTCCAAATGTCTCTCTTTCTTTATTAGTTGAACATGGTTACTATCATACGGATAATTTTATCCGGAAAAATCAAATAGGGTGCAAAGTCGCTCATGCCATGTTTCGCTTATAAAGTTGGATATAGTTGCTCTTAAATTGAAATCAATAATCTCTATATCCTTGCTTTTCCCATGACATTGGTGAAATTGGTTTGAATTCTTATTAGAAACCTTTGTCATTTGCTTTGCCAAATACCATTGTATTTTGGACTTGAATGCTATATGTCTTGTATGCAAAGCATGTTGGATTCACACATTTTCTCAAAATAAATCTCCTTGTTTCTCTCAAATTAATTGAAGTGCATTAAGTGACTTATATGTATATGCAAGTCTTGCATGCTTCTATCTCTCGTTGCTATGAGTGACCCGGTTGGGGACTACTCCTTTGCCTATATCATGACAAAAAGGGGGAGTAGGATATGGTAAGGGGAGGTGCAAAATACACTTTGGGGAGAACATTCATTAAGGGGGAGTAACCCGTTGAGGGGGAGCATTGCATTTATCATACATTGCATACATTTGGTAATGTTGTGCCTAAATTCTAAAAATGCAAATGCTTGGTATTGTTCTCACATGATTAATCTCACACTTTTCTTGTATTAGAAATGTTAGAAACTCTTTTCAGGGATTGATTATTCTACAAGAGGATTGAAGACTTCAAGTTGCATTAGCTTATCTCTTTGTTATGTAGAATATCATTATAGTCCCGTAGTTTCTATTTTTTTTGTGAGGAATCATTGTGAGTGATGGTTTTGTCACGAAATAGCCAAAGGGGGAGATTGTAAGGATTCCCGTTGTTTTTAATTAGCTTATTTCGTGATCAAACCATATGTGGGGGTTCTTTGTAAGGGTAGCCTAAGTATCGGTCTTGTTGTTCGAAGCCCTTTTGAAGACCTCGTGTTGATAAGCACCGAAGGTAAATTTCTATGTGCTTACTTTTCTTTGAAGAGATTAGTTGCACACACACACTTAACATTCATTGCATATGTGTGCATTCTCTTCATTTGTCACATTTCACACTTGCACTTATTTATTATATTTTATGGTGTGTAATTGTGTCATGTTGTTGTATAATTCGTTTCCCGATAACTTTCGGAAACGTCCGCGCATGCACGAGAATGTGCTTGGTTTTGCGCGAGGACCGCCTATGGAGAATGCCCTTGGCTTCTCCTTGGTTTTCACCTATCTAGGTGATCGGCGGTTATGATCGGCGGCCTGGCCGCCGAATGAAACCGCCGTTTCAAGACCTGATTGATTTATCTCTCAGTCTAATTCGGCGGTTGAAACGGCGGGCATGAAACCGCCGTTCGAAACCGCCGTTCATACCTGGTTGATTTTGATCTCTCTGTTCTGTTTCGGCGGTTGGAATCGGCGGTCATGAAACCGCCGAATTAACCGCCGTTTATGCTCTGTTCTTCACGAGCTCAATTCGGCGGTCATTAACGGCGGCCTGGCCGCCGATTGAAACCGCCGATTGGCGCGTTTCTTTGAAACTTACTTAAACGACCACACTTTGTTTTGGCCCCCTATATATATGCCACTTTGACTTTAGGTCAATTAAGAGAGTTCATATTCAGAATTCATACTTAGGATATTTTTCAAAGAGAAGAAAAATTTCAAGAACTCCATTCTTGATTCTCAAACACTTTTCATGATCATCAATCATCATCTAGCATCATCTTAGATCATCTAGATGTCATCTAGCATGGAATCTTCATCATACTTTGCTTGGTAAGCTTTTCACTAATATCTTACATGTTTTGTGTTTCTCTTATCTAGCAATCTCAATTAATTACTTGTTTGTTATTTTGTATGCTTTAGATACAATATTGAGATGAGTATGATGTATGTTTGAGATTTTATATTGTGCTAGCATATTAGGTTTTGTGCTTAATATTGATTAGCTAAACTAATTGACATGTCATTTAGTTTTGATATCTAGGATTATTCTTAATTGCATATTAATCATCTTAGATAAGCATATAGGGTTTCCCTTGCTCTATGTTGCATTTTGGATATTCACATATATTCACTTAGGGTTGTATTCTCTTCAAAGAGAAAGTAAGTCTTGTGTGTAGCATCCGGGATTAGGTTGCTTAGAACGCAAGCAAATTGGACTAGGTTCACTCATACCGGGATTAGGTAGGTGTGTGATTACTTCCGGGATTAGGTTGTAATTGTTTGCACATTTAGTGGATTCGAGGTTCGAGTGTGGCTTACTTACATAGCCCGTGGTTTTTCCCGTGAGGGTTTCCACGTAAAAACCAAGTGTTGTTTTAATTTCCGCACCATATTACAATTGCTTGGTTATATTATCTTGAGGGCATTTTCGTAATTTTGACTAACACGAAAAATTGGGTAAAAAGCGTAAAATCTATTCACCCCCCCTCTAGATAGCTTTATACACACCGTGCTATAATTTGTTTCAGTGGGGAAACACCCCCCACCATTAACAAACTTTAAAGATTCAACTCAGAATAAGATAAAAGATGAGGCTCCGATCCTCCCAGGGGTAACCCGTAAACTCAGGGCCCTATTCCCTCGCTTCCACCCAAAGAAATCAAGGGAAAAGGAAGGGAACCAGAAGCCAGATCCCGGCGTCAGTCCCACCACCAAATCCCGGATCAGAACCACAGGACCCCGTGGTCCCAGAAGCGGCTAGGGAGGCCATAGAGCAACATGCCGCTGCCTACGTGGAAAGCGTTCGCCTTCAGATGATCGCCCAAGGGATACCCTTTGAGGCACCCCGACTTACAGAAGGGGCTGGACCAAGTACCTGGGCACCGGGTTTTGATACACTCGGACCACTTTTACAAGTGCAGAATTATCCTGAAGATCTCAGACAGCAGTTGGTGAAATTGGCTATTGACATCCCGCCTAGAAGGAGCCAGTCAGCGACAAGGCTGATAGCAGAAAGAAGAAGCTCGCAGCATGATGCAGGTGTCAGTATCAAATCCAAGAGGGAGAGCGAGGAAAAGGATTTGATGCAACAAGTTCAGGTTAGTCACACCATTAGCGGAGGACCAACCCTTGCCGGGACTTCTAACAATTCAAGAAAAAACCATGCTAGGAAGATCCCGAAACACGCCATTGGCCGGGATGTGCTCCGAATATCCAAAAGGTCACGTGAATATCCTCATTCTGCTCAGATTGTTTTCGCTGAAGATGATGCCTACTGAAAGTAATACAATAAAGCTCGGTGTGTTCTATAGATTCATCTAGAGGGGGGGGGGGGGGGGGGGGGGGGGGGGGGGGGGTGGGTGGGTGAATAGATTTTAAGCTTTATTACCCAATTTTCGTATGCAAGTCAATTTTACGAAAATGCCCCTACTAGTCAAAAATACAAGCAAGTGTAATGTAGTGCGGAATTTAAATAACACTTGATGTATACGTGGAAACCCAACCATTGGGAAAAACCACGGGCTGTTTAGTGCGCCACACTCGGACCTCGAAATCTACTAATTGAAATGGAGTTTACAACCTATGTAGACCTCGTCTAACACTCCGGCCAATAACCCCCCACTTCTACCACTCGGGCCTTCAAAAGTGGCTCTAGTCCTAATTGCTTGAGGCCTAAGCAACCTTAGCCTCAAGACTTAATTCTCTATGAAGATATTATGCAACCTATGTGAATATGTATAAATATTCAAATAACAAACAAGGTTAGGTTGTAGGGAAAAATCAGGGTCAACGCAGCGGAAGCGAGACTAAAAAAACGATTTAGCATAGTTTAAAATTTTTCCATATTTGAACCTTAACCCTTTAATTAATTAAACATACGTATCAAAAGGTAACATACCTCTTGTCGCGTGATCCGATTGACTTGCGTCGATGGTAATCCGCAAGATCTTCCAATCCAATCACAAACGTGAATCACCTAGGAGCGTGGTCTCCCTTTCTTTGAATTGCATACCTGAAGGATGGAAATCAAAATCTCTTCTCTTGATCGTTAGTCACAATAAATTCCAAGAGATTACAAAGAATGTTCTGGTCACTTTTGAATTCACAATCGTTAGATCGAAACTCGCGTGAACCTTATTCGAAATTGTGCACAAAACCTTTTGGTGTAAAAGTTACCAGTGCACTATCGAAATAAGAACAATCTCTTCTCACTTTTCTCTTGGCCGAAAATAATCACACTAGTCTCAGAGTTGGATTTTATTTTTCTCAAGCAAAAGAAATAACTCTCAAGTCCAAGACCTAGGGTTTTTGAATTCTCTTTGCACAAATATATTATATATTTTTCTTGCAAAATATTTGCACAATATATTATATATATTCCGTGCGAAATACTTGCACAATATATATTATATATGCAGTGCAAAAAACTCAGCTTACATTATATTATATATATATATATCCGCATGACTTTAACATGCATATATAAAATATGTAATGCTATCTCTCTTGCTTTTGTGGCTAAGTGCCATATATATCATATATTTTTATGTCTTGGCTAATTGCCATATAAATCATATGTATATATCTATTAATCTTTAGAATTCAACCCTAATCCAACTCTTTATGTATTTGTGATTATATCAAAGACTTCCTAATTTGACTAGATAAATAAATTCCTTATTTATCTACTTACCAAATAAAGTCTTTTATATTTATTATACTACCACAATAGTATACTACTAAGAAACATATTTCCTAGTCAGAAAAAGATTTTGATCATTAATAAAATAATTAATTAACTTCCATTTAATTAAATAATAAAATAATATAATATAATAAGCTAATTTATTAGCCTTGCTGCCCAAGTACTCTATCATGGGCCATATATTATTTTTCCATTTTATTAAATCCATTGGACCTTAATAAAAAGCCCACATGTGAACTAGACCCATTCTTACTAAAAGAAACAAGCCCACATGCCTTTCATTAATATATTAATATAATTTAACAGCCTATTAAATAAATAATGTGCAAATTATATTCTTAAAATATTAAGTACCTTAAAATATTAAGTACAATTCTAGATGGACCCATAAATTGGTCCGGTAGAATATATCAAGTGATTCATACAAGTCCGTGTGGATTGGGGATCTTGGCGAGCTATCTAAATTTAAGCTTCAATGGACATAACCTAATCACAATCAACAAATGATTCACTTAGGTCCGATCTATTAATTTTAACTCATTCCACTAAAGAGCTAAAATTGAACTCTTAAATAAAGATAGAATAAGAAGATGTTCCTCATTCATACCCTAGACAATCATATTGGAGATAGTGTATCCTCGTGAATAATATCAGTAATCGCCAAGAGCTCATAGACCGCCTATAACTCTCCTAGTTACCATATTTACTCATATGACCACGTTTTGAACTTGGATACTTTGACTTGTCCAGAAGCCATGTTTTCAATAGACACTATCGAAAACTCAACGTTGAGATTTAATATCCAATTCCTCAAAACATCCATATGATAATATTATACTCTCATTTAATAAATTGAGCCACGATGTCCATATCTATAAATGAAGTCTTCTATCGATTAACAAATGAATACCACCAAACTATCGAGGATAGACTATGCTATATAATCGTACTCATTGATAACTCAAATGATAACACTTGCAACCATAAGTTCATCATTTATCTCAGGATTAAGATAGACTCTCCGATTGTCCTGATAATGAAAAGACTTTTATCTACTGACGGTTCTAGATAAAGTATTTCATTGTGATCCTGTTCACTGCACCCAGTGCACTAGATTCTTTTACTCGAAGACCCTTCGATGATTTTAGACTCATCATAACTCATTGGATCCCACTCAAATGCTAGCAAAAGAATTCTACAACTTTAACAAGATAAAGGTGCCCAACCTTTAACTTAAGTTGTGAACATTATTCAATACTAACTAAAGAATTGTGTCTACCTCATACATATCCAGATGTACGAACAATTCTTCTTTTCTCATAGTCTTTTGACCTTATGATTATTAACTTTTGACAATTATAATAATTAAACTATAAATGCTATAAGATTTGTTAAACCAGAAATCACATTATTAATATGAATAGATTGTCAAAAACACTATTACACTCTTGCTATTGAGCATAATCCTAACAATCTCCCACTTGCGCTATGGCAAATGTGTCATATCTCTCATTCCCATGTTCTCACCCTTATATACAATTTCCTTTAAAAGATGATACTTCCTTTCAATGTGTTTTCCTCTCTTATGACTTCTTGGTTCTTTCGAATTAGCCACTGCTCCACTATTATCACAGTAGATAGTGATCTGCTTATTCGCACTAGGAACCACTTCCAAGTCAATCAAGAATTGGCAGAGCCAAACAACCACTTTGGCAGCCTTGCATGCAGCAACATACTCAGCTTCCATGGTGGAATCAGCAATACAGGATTGCTTGATACTCCTCCATATGATTGCTCATCCTCCTCCAATAGTAAACACAGATCCTGATGTGGATTTTCTGAAGTCAGAATCCGATTGGAAATCAGAATCTGTATACCCAACGGGAATCAAATCCCCTCCAGAGTATACAAGCATATTATCTCTAGTTCTTTTGAGATACTTGAAAATATGCTTGACTATTGTTCAGTGATCAGGACCAGGTTTCGATTGAAACATGCTAACTATGCCAACAGCAAAACAAATATTTGGTCTAGTGCAGAGCATTCCATACATGAGACTTCCAACTGCCGAGGCATATGGAACTCTACTCATGATTTGCGCTTCATGCTCACTCTTAGGAACTTGTTCCTTAGAAAGTTTGATTCCATGTCTGAAAGGTAACATACCTTTCTTGGAATCCTGCATGGAAAACCTAGAGAAGATCTTGTCTATGTATGAAGCTTGGGATAATGCAATTGTTTTATTCTTTCTATCCCTTATTACTTGGATACATAGAATAAAACTTGTTTCTCCTAAGTCCTTCATATCAAATTGTTTTGCTAACCATTCTTTTACTGATGTCAATACACCTACATCGTTTCCAATGAGTAGTATATCATCAACATAAAAAATTAGGAAAACCAACTTGTCGCCCTTAATCCTTTTGTATACACAAGGTTCGTCAGGATTCTGAATAAATCCAAAACCTTTTACAGCTTGATCGAACCTTATGTTCCAGGATCTGGATGCTTGCTTTAATCCATATACGAATTTCTGTAACCTATATACCTTTTCCATTTGGCCTTTTTCAATGAATCCTTCTGGTTGCATCATGTAGATGCTTTCGTCAAGACTTCCATTAAGGAAAGCTGTCTTGACGTCCATTTGCCAAATCTCTAGATCTAAAGATGCTGCAATGGATAAGAGTATCCTAATGGATTTAAGCATGGCAACAGGAAAGAAGGTTTCCTCGTAATCGATACCTTCTTTCTGTGTATACCCTTTAGCTACTTATCTAACTTTAAAGGTTTCCACCTTTCCATCCATACCTCTTTTCCTCTTGTATACCCACTTTCACCCAATGGGTTTTATCCCTTTAGGCAAGTCTACAAGGGACCAGACTTTGTTATCGAACATGGATTCAATCTCAGATTGCATTGCCTTTTGCCAATGGCGACAATCAACATCCTCCATTGCTTCCTTATACGTGTAGGGATCATCGTCGTCCAAGAGATTCTCCACTGATTCTCCCAGACCAATGTATCTCTCGGGTTGTGTACTAACCCTCCCACTACGACGAGGAATGGTAGATGTTGATTTTGTGTTGGAGTGGAACTTACAATTGGGCTAGGTTGTAAAACCTCTTGTGGAATTGTATCTCTTGACATCTCATTCAGGACAATTCTACTTTTGGGCACAAAATCATTCATATAGTCCTTTTCCATAAATTTAGCATTTGTCGAAACAAATACTTTTAGATTTGAAGGACTATAGAAATAATATCTTTTAGTTCCTTTTGGATACCCCACAAATATACATGTTTCCGAACGGGACTCCATCTTTTCTGTCTTTCCTTTTAACACCTGTGCAGGACAACCAAATATCCTTAAGTGTTGTAAACTAGGCTTTTGCCCAGTCCACAACTCATGCGGTGTTTTCAGGAACCGACTTAGATGATACAACGTTTAGAATGTATATTGCAGTTTGTAAAGCATATCCCCAAAAGGAAAGGGAGCGTTGAATAACTTAACATAGACCTAACCATATCCAAAAGAGTTCTATTTCTCCTTTCTGCTACCCCATTCTGTTGAGGTGTACCTGGTGCAGAAAACTGAGAAACTATCCTATTATCAATAAGATATTTCTGAAACTCACCAGATAGATATTCTCCACCACGATCAGATCTCAAGATTTTTATGTGTTTCTCAAGCTGATTTTCTACTTTAGCTTTGAATGCTTTGAACATGTCAAAAGCATCCGACTTATGTCTCATGAGATACACATAGCCAAATCTCGAGTAATCATCTGTGAAGGTGATGAAGTACTCATATCCACCTCTAGCTTGAATGCTCATAGGACCACATACATCAGTGTGTATTAGTCCTAAACATTCAGTGGCTCTTGCGCCTTTGGCCGAGAATGACCTTTTGGTCATTTTACCTTCCAAACAAGATTCACAAGTTGGTAGATCATCAACCTTTAAGTCACTTAAAGGTCCGTCACTATCCAATCTAATAATCCTATTAAGGTTAATATGACCTAGGCGTAAATGCCATAGGTAGGTTTCATCTATTGATAATTTTACCCTTTTATGATTAGGTTCCGTTAATACTGTGTCTAACAAGTGAGAGATATTTCTATGCAAAAAGAACAGACCGTTTTCCAATGTACCTTTGCAAATAATTTTTTATTCTTACTAATAATAAAAACTTTATTAAAAGTAACCGAATATCCAAATTTATTTAAACAAGAAACTGAAATTAAATTCCTCTTGAATTAAGGTACATAATAAGCGTCTATCAATTCTAAATGCCTACTAGAATCAATATTAACTCTAATATCTCCTACTGCACTTGCAGACACTAACGTTCCATTGCCCAAACGCAAGTTGATTTCATTTTTATTCAGTCTTTTCCTTTCCTTGAACCCTTGCAAGGAATAACAAACATGATTAGTGGCTCCAGAGTCTATGATCTAAGAATCTATAGAATCTGCCAAAAAACATGTTTCAAGATAATTAACATTACCTTGTTCCTTCTTGTTCTGAGACTTTGAGCAATTACTTTTCCAATGTCCCTTTTCACCATAAAGAGAGCATTTCCCTTTGATCTTGGTTACTATCT
Organism: Acer yangbiense; assembly: GCA_008009225.1. Lineage (NCBI taxonomy): Eukaryota > Viridiplantae > Streptophyta > Magnoliopsida > Sapindales > Sapindaceae > Acer > Acer yangbiense. The sequence continues at coordinate 16,670,657 of CM017771.1, forward strand.
TGGTAGGCCCAAGTTGCTTTTTCTTCTGTTGTTTTTTGACCTTCTTACGAGTCTTAACAGTAGCAACTTTACCAACCAAATGAATCTCTTGACTTGTGCCATTAGATTCACAAGTATGAGCAAGTGGCTTAGGAATAGATAGAATAAATTTATGTTTTTTAGCTTGCAGCAACAACCCAATTTTCCTTTTCCATGTGACATAATTATTACCAGTTAAAGTTTTATCTTTTAGGATATTCATAAGTGATGGGGTCATGATTTCTGAATAAAACAAAACATATATAAGTAAATAATCATGATAAAGCACTTTTAAATATTTATCTTAAATTAAATAAATAACTCAATCGTAAAAATTCAACGGTGATCCAACACCCATAAATGTTACGCCTCCTTTGGGAGTACGAACATTTACTAGTTGGACTAGGTCCCACCTAATTGTTAACATAACAACCAGCGTTTTCAATTTTAGCCTTGCGATTTTATTGACAAGAACTCTTGGGAGGATATCAATAAAATCACATTGAGCGTGTTACCAAGATATCGACCCTCCATATTTTCTCTCACGAAAAATCCCTCCTTTGGGAGTAGATCTCGTTTGAGTCAATTGTCTAGTCTGTCCTTGTAAGGAAGTATATTGCTAAATTTCATTCGTGGACGCCCCTTGGGGGGGTTACCAATAAATAATAAAGCTCAACTAACCTTGGAGGCCATAGGCGTTGCATAACACCTTCTCCCACTCAATTATTTAAGGCATGTGATTAAATCCCATAGAATGATTTACCAAGTTATCTAGATGCCAATTTAGATACCTAAATCATTCAATGCATGTTCATACCAAAAGAGATATTAGTGGCACTCCTATTCTATATGACATGTTATCATACAATAACAAATATTGTAATATTTATGCATAATATAAATAGCCACAATTTTGGTCCATCCTAGAAAAGCAAGTAAATTACAATTGTTGGAATTACAAGATCTTCCTTCTTGGCGAACAAGTCTTCAAGCGGCCACAATCCATTCGCGCACCCCTTGGCTGCCTCCTATGGGCTTGCGCACCCCACAGCACCATGAAGGGCTGCCGTGAGCAGTCCATGCCACAACAAGCGCAGCTGCACGCTAACTTGCGCACACGCTTGTTGCTATGGTGCGCATGATCCCAAACGTGTTCCAGTTGCTTCCAATTCTTCAAAACTTCGAATCTTCGATGGTTGAATATATTACAACTTTATTTAACAAAATAAACTACTGCAGAATTTTTTATTTTTTATTTATTTTTAATCACTGCAGTAATTTTTTAACAAAAAATAGTGCAGTATTTTTTTAATACAATTTCTACTGCAGAATTTTTATTACAATAGTAAAATAAATAAAAAACTTAGTAACTACCAAGAAGGAATTATGGCAATAATAGACCACCCTTCTTGTTACAATTCCAAAATAAAAATTACATTGAAATTCTAGGACCAAAATCGAGCAACAACAATTCACTTTATAACAACATATATAAATCCATACATTCAACATGTAATTATATATGAGAATGCCTAGAGTGCCATCTCTTTCTAAAACATGCATAATCACAATAAAAAGAAATAGATTCACGTATATATACGTTAATTAATTAAAGGGTACAACCAAGACTTTGATACCAATTGTAGGGAAAAATCAGGGTCAACGCAGCGGAAGCCAGACTAAAAAAACGATTTAGCACAGTTTAAAATTTTTCCATATTTGAACCTTAACCCTTTAATTAATTAAACATACGTATCAAAAGGTAACATACCTCTTGTCGCGTGATCCGATTGACTTGCATCGATGGTAATCCGCAAGATCTTCCAATCCAATCACGAACGTGAATCACCTAGGAGCGTGGTCTCCCTTTCTTTGAATTGCATACCTGAAGGATGGAAATCAAAATCTCTTCTCTTGATCGTTAGTCACAATAAATTCCAAGAGATTACAAAGAATGTTCTGGTCACTTTTGAATTCACAATCGTTAGATCGAAACTCGCGTGAACCTTATTCGAAATTGTGCACAAAACCTTTTGGTGTAAAAGTTACCAGTGCACTATCGAAATAAGAACAATCTCTTCTCACTTTTCTCTTGGCCGAAAATAATCACACTAGTCTCAGAGTTGGATTTTATTTTTCTCAAGCAAAAGAAATAACTCTCAAGTCCAAGACCTAGGGTTTTTGAATTCTCTTTGTACAAATATATTATATATTTTTCTTGCAAAATATTTGCACAATATAATATATATATTCCGTGCGAAATACTTGCACAATATATATTATATATGCAGTGCAAAAAACTCAGCTTACATTATATATATATCCGCATGACTTTAACATGCATATATAAAATATGTAATGCTATCTCTCTTGCTTTTGCGGCTAAGTGCTATATATATCATATATTTTTATGTCTTGGCTAATTGCCATATAAATCATATGTATATATCTATTAATCTTTAGAATTCAACCCTAATCCAACTCTTTAGTGTATTTGTGATTATATCAAAGACTTCCTAATTTGACTAGATAAATAAATTCCTTATTTATCTACTTACCAAATAAAGTCTTTTATATTTATTAAACTACCACAATAGTATACTACTAAGAAACATATTTCCTAGTCAGAAAAAGATTTTGATCATTAATTAAATAATTAATTAATTAATTAATTAACTTCCATTTAATTAAATAATAAAATAATATAATATAATAAGCTAATTTATTAGCCTTGCTGCCCAAGTACTCTATCATGGGCCATATATTATTTTTCCATTTTATTAAATCCATTGGACCTTAATAAAAAGCCCACATGTGAACTAGACTCATTCTTACTAAAAGAAACAAGCCCACATGCCTTTCATTAATATATTAATATAATTTAACAGCCTATTAAATAAATAATGTGCAAATTATATTCTTAATATATTAAGTACAATTCTAGATGGACCCATAAATTGGTCCGGTAGAATATATCAAGTGATCCATATAAGTCCGTGTGGATTGGAGATCTTGACGAGCTATCTAAATTTAAGTTTCAATAGACATAACCTAATCACAATCAACAAATGATTCACTTAGGTCCGATCTATTAATTTTAACTCATTCCACTAAAGAGCTAAAATTGAACTCTTAAATAAAGATAGAATAAGAAGATGTTCCTCATTCATACCCTAGACAATCATATTGGAGATAGTGTATCCTCGTGAATAATATCAGTAATCGCCAAGAGCTCATAGACCGCCTATAACTCTCCTAGTTACTATATTTACTCATATGACCACGTTTTGAACTTGGATACTTTGACTTGTCCAGAAGCCATGTTTTCAATAGACACTATCGAAAACTCAAAGTTGAGATTTAATATCCAATTCCTTAAAACATCCATATGATAATATTATACTCTCATTTAATAAATTGAGCCACGATGTCCATATCTATAAATGAAGTCCTCTATCGATTAACAAATGAATACCACCAAACTATCGAGGATAGACTATGCTATATAATCGTACTCATTGATAACTCAAATGATAACACTTGCAACCATAAGTCCATCATTTATCTCAGGATTAAGATAGACTCTCCGATTGTCCTGATAATGAAAAGACTTTTATCTACTGACGGTTCTAGATAAAGTATTTCATTGTGATCCTGTTCAATGCACCCAGTGCACTAGATTCTTTTACTTGAAGACCCTTCGATGATTTTAGACTCATCATAACTCATTTGATCCCACTCAAATGCTAGCAAAAGAATTCTACAACTTTAACATGATAAAGGTGCCCAACCTTTAACTTAAGTTGTGAACATTATTCAAGACTAACTAAAGAATTGTGTCTACCTCATACATATCCAGATCTATGAACAATTCTTCTTTTCTCATAGTCTTTTGACCTTATGATTATTTACTTTTGACAATTATAATAATTAAACTATAAATGCTATAAGATTTGTTAAACCAGAAATCACATTATTAATATGAATAGATTGTCAAAAACACTATTACACTCTTGCTATTGAGCATAATCCTAACATAGGTAACCTTAGATGCTTATCTAGGATGATGATATAATCAATTTAAATCAACCCTAGATATCAATTGCTAAATGACATGTCAAATAGCTTAGCTAATCAAGATTAATTAAAAACCTAATTAGCTATCACAAAACAACACTCAATCAATTCATCACAATTAATTCTCTATTCTTGTATTTATCATATGATCAAAAACATACAAGTAAATTGAAAGAGAATATGCTTGATAGTAAAAATACTAAAATAAGATGAAATTAATCAAAATCTTACCAAGCATATTGTGATGATGCAAACCCTTTCATGGATGAATGCAAGATGAACTTTGATGCACAAAGGAATGTATTTGAGTGTTTAAATGAGCAAACTTGGTTGCTTTTTCTCTCAAAATCTCTCTTTAAAAATATAGGGTTCTTGATGATTAAAGAGTCATGATCAGAACAAGAGAAAGTGAGATATTTATAGGCATGAAAAACAGAGCATGTGAAAAGACAAGTTTGCCCTTTAAACGCATCGATCGGCGGTTTCAATCGGCGTCCAGGTAGGGTTGGCAATTTAAGGGCCCAAGCCCGCACTGGACCCAAACCCTTAAAAAGCCCTCAAAATCTTCAAAGGGCCTAAACCCTGCCCATATTAAAAATTTATGTATGTGGGTAGGGTTGAAGCCCGGCCCGCAAAAGTAAGGGTTTTACCCAAACCCCTATTTAGGCCCATTTAAAACTGTCTGAAAGTTTCACATCTATTGAATCTGGATTTAGATCAAAAATAATAAAAAATTAATTAATTAATATTAACAAAAATTATAAAAAATAAAAATAAAAATTTAAATTAATTAATATTAACATAAACCCGTCGCCGGCGTGAGATGGCACCACGCCGCCTGATGCCAACAACCCTCGTCGCCGCCGCCGATGCCAACACCCAAGACCACCACCCTGCCGCCGATGCCAACAACCTTCGTCGCCGTTGAAGTCGAACACCCCCAATCACCACCCACTGCGAAACCCACCCAGAAACCCCCTCCCACCACCAAAACCCAATCCAAAAACCTCTTCTACCACCAAAATCAAACCACCACCGCAAAAGCCACCATGAATCCTGGGTTTCACGGCGGCCGGCGTGAGATCGAGAGATGGATTCAAGAAAGAAAGGAGAGAGATCGATTCAGTTATGACAGGAAGGTGATTCGCTAGCGGCGGAAGAACGGCGACGAAAGACATGCCGTGTCGACGACGGCGGAAGACGTGCCATGTCGACGGCGACGGAAGACGAGCCATTTGACGGCAACGAGAGATGAGGCGGTGGCTGGTGAGCACTGAGCATAGATTAGAGAGGCTGAGAAGACAGGTTGTCAGGCTGATAAGGTTTTGAAAAAAAAAACCTAATTTTTATTTTATTTTATATGTGGGTCATTTGCGGGCTTATTTCAAGCCCTGGTCTAAACCCTCAACCGGCCCGCAATTGATAAGGGTTTTTAAAAGCCCACAAATTTTGGGCTTTTTAATTATATGGTCCGGGTTTAAACCCGGACCGCATCATGTAGGTAAGGGCCAAACCCTTTGACCCAGCCCTTTTTGCCATCCATACGTCCAGGCCACCGATTACGACCACCGAATTGAGCCCGTGAAGAACAGAGCATCAACAGCGGTTTCATTCGGCGGTTTCGTGACCGTCGATCCAACTGCCGAATCGAACCCGAGATATTAAATCGATCAGGTATGAACGGCAGTTTCGAACGGCGGTCGTGACCGCCGATCGTAACCGTAGAATTGCTCCAGACACTTCTGGATGCAAACAGCAGTTTCATTCGGCGGCCAGGCTGCCGATCATAGCCGCCGATCACTAACAGAGGTGAAAACCAAAGAGAATCCAAGGGCATTCTCCGTGGGTGGTCTTCGCGTAAAACCAAGCACATTCTAGTGTATGCACGGACATTTCCGAACACTATCGGGAAACGAATTACTAAGCACATATACACACAACAAGATATAACAATCAAAGTGCTAGTGTGTAAAGTGACATGTGAAGAGTATGCACACATGATTAAGTATGCTAAGTGTGTGTGTGCTAATTAAATCTCTTCAAAGAAAAACTAAGCACTAGAGATTATACCTTTGGCGTGCTTATCTCTTGAGGTCTTGAAAGGGCCTTCGAGCTTGAAGTTCAATCACCTAAACTACCCTTACACAATCAACCCCAACATGTGATTTGTCCACGAAATAAGCCAATAAATATATGGGAATCCTTACAATCTCCCCATTTGGCTATTTCATGACAAAACCACCACTCACATTGATTCCTCACAACATAATAGAAACTACGGGTCTACTATGATTTTCTACTTTACGAAGAGATATATAAAAATAATCTTGAAGTCTTCAATCTCATGTAGAACAATCAATCCCTGAAAGCAAAGTTTCTATACTTTCCAATACAAGTAAAATGTGAGATTAATCAAATGAGAACATAAACAAGCATTTGCATTCTAGAAATTTAAACACAACATCATGCAATGTATGATGAATGCAATGCTCCTCCTCAAAGGGTTACACCCCCTCAATGTGTTGTCTCCCCAACATGCACGATTGCTACCACAATTTGCAACTCCTCTTACCACCATTCTACTCCCCTTTTTGTCATGATATAGGCAAATGAGTAGTCCCCAACCGGGTCACTTAGCAAAGAGAGATAGTAGCAAACTATATACTTGCATAATCATATAATCCACCTTATGCAACTCAATCAATTGGAGAGAAACAAGGAGATTTATTTAAAATGTGTGAATCAAAACATGCTTTGCATACAAGACATGTAGCATTCAAGTCCAAAATACAATGGTATTTGGCAAAGCAAATGACAAAGGTTTCTAATAAGAATTCAAACCAATTTCACCAATGTCATGAGAGAAGCAAGGATATAGAGTTTTCATTGATTTTAATTTATGAGCAACTATATCCATCTTTATAAGCCAAACATGTCATGAGCAACTTTGCACTCTATTTGATTTTTTCGGGAATGAAACTCGTATGATAGTAAACATGTTCAACTAATAAGGAAATAGAGACAATTTGGAATATAAATTCCTTTGAACGGATACAAGATCCTTTATTCATTTAGAGTCTCATAAGCTTTTTCACACAAGTTTTGCATTTGAAAATTGCAATCATCAATTCATGCTTTTTCATTTGAGCATGTCATTTGAATTTCATGTTTTTCATATGTCATTAGCATGTTATAAAAACAACTCATGCTTTTCAATTTTTAAGCATGTCATTAAGAATCATTATGTCATGGAGATAACTATAGGTCATTCAAATCATACTTCCTATGTAAATCTCCTAGTCCAAAAATGCATGTTTGAACATAAATATGACATGGATTGTAGACAAACATGGTTCACACTTATTGAATTGAAAACATATATACATATGTGCAACCAAGCTTACTCAAGCAATCAAAAAAGAAGCATAAGATTTTCTCAAATATTTGCATGCAACAAGTATGCAATAGCTCTCTTTGCTTGAGTTCCCCATATGGGGTCAATATCATCCTTTATCAATGAAGGTCATGAGGTCCTATAGACCTCCCAAGTCCATTTGACTTGGTTGAACCTATTTGAGACTTGTTAGTCTCGTAGCAAGCGGGTTCATTTTTTCTTATCCACATAGATATGACATTTTTCTTCCTAGTGGACAATGGTTCAAGAGTACTAGAAATAATAGGATCATGAACATGAATATTTTCCTTCCTATTAGCATGCATTCTAGCTCTTGTCATTCTCTTTTCAATCATGCTTTTGATTCTACATAATTTAATGAAATGAAAGCAATTTGGTCTAATGTGACCATCAATACCACAAAAGTGACATGTAAGGATAAATTTAGAATTCATACCATGTCCTTGTACATGTATAGGAGCCTTCCCATGACTTTGTGATTGAGCGGGTTCAAATCTTCTTTGTTGTTGAACCGGTCTAGCTTGCTTCCTTGATCCATTTTGCATGATTGGCCTCTTCCCTTGATGAATTTGAGCGTGAGGGAAGTTAGGTTGAGGAACTTTTTGAGCTTGAGGTTGTCTCATTGGAGCTTCCTTCACTTGTGCACTTCTTGAACATTGTCCTAGATCAATTTTCTTCCTAGGAGTGTGCACCGGCGAGGCTTCTATCTTGCTCAAACTCTTGACAAAGACGGTCTTGGTTGGAGTAGTGATCTCCTTGCTTTCTTCATACCCAATACCTCTCTTGTCACAAGGGTTCTTTCCACTACCAAGAATGTGGTCAAGTTTCTTGGTGCTTGTAGTCATCCTAGTTAATGACTCTATAGCTTCATCAAGCTCTCTCTTCAACCCTTCTTCATTCCTCTTAGACAAAGCTAGCTCATCCCTTAGCTTGTCTTCAATCATCTTGGATGCCTCCATTTGTTTACTTAAGTGGTCATTGTGTGTTGAAAGTTCTAGATTTTCATCCTTTAAAATCTTCAATTTTCTATTGTTCTTCTTCAATGAACTTTTACACTTGACTATAAAGTCATGAACATCCATTTTCTCTACATTTCCATTTGTAGAGTTAGATGAGGAGTCATCTTCACTTGAGTCATCTCCTCCACTCTTATTCTCACTAATGGAGTCATTTCCCTCATTAAGACCTTCACCTTAGTCTCTTGAGTCAATGAGAGCCATATCCCAATGAGTAGCTTCACTTATCACCTCTAGAGCTACTTCTTCATCTTTTTCTTCTATGGGATCACTAGTCAAGGCTTTCTTACCAACAACTTTATCTTCTACACAAGTGGCCCCAAATGCCGTGTAGTCAATGGTAAGCTCATCATCACTTGATGACTTGTCTCCCTCTCCGGAGTCATCACTTTCACTCCACGTGGCGGCCATCACTTTTGCCATCTTGTTCTTCAAATTCCCACAATCGGGTGAGATGTGTCCTATACCGCCATACTCATAGCATTGGACCCCTTTTTTTTCACTCTTCTCTTGCCTAGGCTCAAAACTCTTGAAGGGAGCCTTTTTCTTCAAGTCTTGGCCTTTGGATCCAAAGCCCTTCTTCTCGAATTTGACAAATTTCTTGAATTTTCTAAGCATCAAAGCCATGTCTTCATCCGAGTCACCTTTTTCCTCCTTCTCAACCTTGGAAGCTTTCAAAGCAATCCCTTTTTGCTTTTTAGGAGGTGAAATACTAGGAGCCTTCCTAGATTCATAGGCGAGGAGTCTTCCAATAACCTCGCTCGGCTTCATGTCCTTATAAGTGCTATTCTCCTCTAAAGCCGTCACTTTTGCTTCAAACCTAGCGGGGAGAGACCTCATAATTTTTTCCTTGACTCTCCTATCCGTATAAGGATCACCGAGTTGATGGCTTTGATGGCTTTGATTTACGATATCCATCAACTTGACTTCAAAGTCATTAAAGCATTCGTCTTCCTCCATCTTGAGCAACTCAAATTGCGTTTGAAGGACTTGAAGCTTGGAATCCTTGACAACATTGGTTCCTTCATGTGCAACCTTTAGAATATCCCATGCCTCCTTGGCTACCCTAGTGTTCTGAATCAGTTTGTACTGATTTTCATCCACTGCACATAGAAGAGCGTGCCAAGCTTTCATATTCCATTTTGAATTTCAAACTCTTCAGTGGACCACTGAGCCTTAGGCTTGAGTACTTCTTCTCCACCACTAGTGAGAGTCATCTTAGGAGCCACATACCCATCTTTAATTGCCATCCATGCCCTATCATGGATTTGACACAAGTATGCCTCCATCTTGCCTTTCCATGAGGCATAATTCACACCGGTGAGGAGAGGAGGTCGTGTACTTGACGCACCCTCTTGGTTGCCACCGTATCCACTCATTGTATTTAATGAATGAATTCAAATGAATTCAAAATGTATGAATGAGCAAAAATCACACAAATGCAAAACACACCTAAAATGAGCTAGGATCACCTAAGTATATCTAGGAACCCGCTCTGATACCAATTGAAAGTAATACAATAAAGCTCGGTGTGTTCTATAGATTAATCTAGAGAGGGGGGTGTGAATAGATTTTAAGCTTTATTACCCAATTTTCGCATGCAAGTCAATTTTACGAAAATGCCCCTACTAGTAAAAAATACAAGCAAGTGTAATATAGTGCGGAATTTAAATAACACTTTATGTATACGTGGAAACCCAACCACTGGGAAAAACCACGGGCTATTTAGTGCGCCACACTCGGACCTTAAAATCCACTAATTGAAATGGAGTTTACAACCTTGTAGACCTCGTCTAACACTCCGGTCAATAACCCCCCACTTCTACCACTCGGGCCTTTAAAAATGGCTCTAGTCCTAATTGCTTGAGGCCTAAACAACCTTAGCCTCAAGACTTAATTCTCTATGAAGAGATTTTGCAACATATGTGAATATGTATAAATATTCAAATAACAAACAAGGCTAGGTAACCTTAGATGCTTATCTAGGATGATGATATAATCAATTTAAATCAACCCTAGATATCAATTGCTAAATGACATGTCAAATAGCTTAGCTAATCAAGATTAATTAAAAACCTAATTAGCTATCACAAAACAACACTCAATCAATTCATCGCAATTAATTCTCTATTCTTATATTTATCATATGATCAAAAACATACAAGTAAATTAAAAGAGAATATGCTTGATAGTAAAAATACTAAAATAAGATGAAATTAATCAAAATCTTACCAAGCATGTTGTGATGATGCAAACCCATTCATGGATGAATGCAAGATGAACTTTGATGCACAAATGAATGTATTTGAGTGTTTAAATGAGTAAACTTGGTTGCTTTTTCTCTCAAAATCTCTCTTTAAAAATATAGGGTTCTTGATGATTAAAGAGTCATGATCAGAACAAGAGAAAGTGAGATATTTATAGGCATGAAAAACAGAGCATGTGAAAAGACAAGTTTGCCCTTGAAACTCACCGATCGGCGGTTTCAATCGGCTTCAAGGCCACCGATTACGACCGTCGAATTGAGCCCGTGAAGAACAGAGCATCAACGGCGGTTTCATTCGGCGGTTTCGTGACAGCCGATCCAACCACCGAATCAAACCCGAGATATTAAATCGATCAGGTATGAACGGCGGTTTCGAACGATGGTCGTGACCACCGATCGTGACCGTAGAATTGCTCCATACACTTTTGGATGCAAACGGTGGTTTCATTCGGTGGCCAGGCCGCTGATCATAACCGCCGATCACCAACAGAGGTGAAAACCAAAGAGAAGCCAAGGGCATTCTCCGTGGGCGGTCTTCGCACAAAACCAAGCACATTCTAGTGCTTGCAAGGACGTTTCCGAACACTATCGGGAAACGAATTACTAAGCACATATACACACAAACAAGATATAACAATCAAAGTGCTAGTGTGTAAAGTGACATGTGAAGAGTATGCACACATGATCAAGTATGCTAAGTGTGTGTGTGCTAACTAAATCTCTTCAAAGAAAAACTAAGCACTAGAGATTATACCTTTGGCGTGCTTGTCTCTTGAGGTCTTGAAAGGGCCTTCGAGCTTGAAGTTCAATCACCTAAACTACCCTTACACAATCAACCCCAACATATGGTTTGTCCACGAAATAAGCCAATCAATATATGAGAATCCTTACACCTACAACATAGTACAGCCCCATGACAATCCAATGGTGATCACAGCTCAGATTGCCAATTGCCAGGTCCACCGCATCCTGATAGACACCGGAAGCAGCATAGATATCCTATTCAAAGAAATATTAGAGAAGTTTAACCTTAAGAACCCCTGCTACAATAGTTGTAGTTCACCCTTATATGGTTTTGCAGGAGACTCCGTGATGCCAGTAGAAGCGCATACCTTGCCGGTAATCATCGGAGAGGTCCCCCTTCAACGGAACATCATGACGGAGTTCATCATAGTAGATACCCCGTCCGCCTACAATGCAATCCTATGAAGACCTTTCTTGTTAGGAATAAGAGGAGTCATATCCATTTATCATAACGTCCTGAAGTTCCCTATTGGAACCGAAGTAGGAGAGGTCAGGGGAGATCAGCAAAGGGCCCGTACCTGTCAGGTAGTATCTGCCAACCCCACCACTTCAACCAAGCGTAACACCCGTGTCACCCGGGAGTTAAATCACAGGGCTCCAGAGCTGGACCATCATATCCTAGAAGAAAGGGAGATACCAGACTTGATCCCAGAGGAAACCGAAGAGGGAGAAAGTGGATGGACTGGGGGGCACCCCACGGAGAAATTAGAAGAAATCCATATCAGAAAGGGCGACCCAACTAAGTTAGTGAAGATAGGAGGTGCACTGGACAGCGGGGTCAGGAGAAGTTTGGTAGAACTTCTTGAAGAATACAACGACATTTTGCCTGGAACCACGACGAAATGCTGGGCATCCCCCTCAACCTAGCAGTTTACCGACTGGCAGTGGACGCTACCGTCAAGCCAGTCAAACAGAAACGGAGACATTTCAACACGGAGAAACTTTTGAAAGCCAAATTCATTAGAGAATCCCGCTACCCCGAATGGATCGCCAATGTGGTCATGGTAACCAAAGCCAATTGAAAGTGGCGCATGTGCGTGGATTATACTGACCTCAACCAAGCATGCCCGAAGGACAGCTTTCCCCTTCCAAAAATTGACTAGCTGATCGATTCTACTGCAGGAAACAAACTCCTAAGTTTCATGGATACTTTCTCGGGATACAACCAGATCATGATGCATCCCGCCGATCAGGACAAAACCAGCTTCATCACTGGACAAGGTCTCTACTGTTACAAGGTCATGCCTTTTGGCCTCAATAACGCAAGAGCCATATACCAACGCTTGGTGAACAAGTTATTCAAGCCGTTGATAGGGAAATCTATGGAGGTGTATATAGACGACATGATCACCAAATCACAAATGACCCATCAACATCCCGAAGATTTGCGCCAGACTTTCCAAGTAATCAGGGAAAATCAGATGAGGCTAAATCCAGCTAAATGCACCTTTGGGGTAGCAGCGGGGAAGTTCTTTGGTTTCATGGTGCATGAAAGAGGAATCGAAGCCAATCCCGAAAAGATCAAGGCCATCATAGTACTGGAATCTCCTAATACCATCCAACAAGCTCAAGGGTTGACTGGACGGATAGCCGCGTTAAACCGTTTCATATCGAGATCCACAGATAAATGCTTGCCTTTCTTTAAAATCATCAAGCAAGGAAAAAACATGAAGTGGGATCAAAAGAGTGAGCAGGCATTCCAGGCTTTGAAAGAATATCTAGCCAGTCCACCACTACTGGTGAAGCCCATCCCAGGAGAAGAGCTACAACTTTATCTAGTGGTATCAGAGACCGCAACAAGTGGAGCTTTGGTGAAGGAATGCGGTGATGGAATCCAAAGACCAATCTACTATGTAAGTCGGGCTTTGTCAAAATCTAAGAAGAATTACACTATCCTGGAGAAATTAGCCTTTGCATTGGTAACAGTAGCCAGAAAACTTCAGCCTTATTTTCAAGCTCACACCGTCGCAGTGGTAACGGACCAGCCCTTGAGACAGTTCATTCAACGACCGGATGTATTAGGCCGGTTAGTTCTTTGGGCCTTAGAGCTCACCCAGTATGACATAAGACACGAGGCTAGGACGACAATCAAGGCACAAGCTCTAGCCGACTTCGTAGCTGAATTCAGCATGATTTCCTACCCGGGTGCTCCTATAATTCCAAACATACATCCTATTTCCTACCCGGGTGCTCCTAGCTGACTTCGTAGCCAAATCTCCAGAATGGCTGACGGATGGCAAGACCTGGACCCTGTATACGGACGGTTCCTTAAATCAAGCCGGCTGCGGGGCTGGGATCATCCTGATTGATCCCGAAGGGATCGAATGCAGCCACTGTTTCAGGTTTGAGTTCAAAGTCACTAATAATGAGGCAGAATATGAAGCCCTGTTGGCAGGAATGAAGGTTGCTACAGAGCAAGGAGCTGAGTACCTCGTAGTAAGAAGTGACTCCCAGTTAGTAATCAACCAAGTATCCGGCACATATCAAGCAAGAGGTGACAACATAATAGCATACCTCCGAAAAGTCCAAGAAGCAGCTACAAAGTTCAAAGGTATGAGGATGGAACAGATCCCTCGAGAGAAAAATCACCGGGCATATGTCCTAGCTAAGATAGCAGCAACATGAGGACGAGCATTACCTAAAGGGATACCACTTCAGCTGATACCTCGGCCTAGCACAGCCCCAAGGCTAGAAGTGAGCCCGGTCACTCGCCTGCCTTGTTGGATGGATCCTAAGAGCCCGGATCAGGCGCGCAAACTCAAAAGGATTACAACCCGATACTGTCTGATAGAGAGACACTTCTATTGCAAAGGAAAATCAATCCCGTTGCTACGATGTTTGCACCCGGATGATGCCAAATGGGCATTGGACGAGGTACATGTAGGGGACTGCGGCAATCATGTTTCAGGAGAGAGGTTGGCGTATCAAGTTCTCAGAATGGGATAATACTGGCCCACTATCCATCAGGACGCCAAAGAATTTGTACAATCCTGTGGGCCATGCCAGAAAACCACGGATCTCCACCATCTACCCCTTGAAAAACTCACTTCGATCAGTACGCCTTATCCATTCGCTATCTGGGGGCTGGACCTAATCGGGCCACTTCCTACTGTGCCCGACCAGGCCAGGCCAGGCCAGGCCAGGCCAAGCACGCTATAATAGCCATTGACTACTTCACGCGGTGGGTAGAAGCAAAATCCTTGGTCCAGATAACTGAAGCCAATACCACGAGCTTCATCAAGGAATATATCGTTTGTAGATTCGGTACCACGATGGCTATAATCACCGATCTTGGTAAGCAGTTTGACAATACCAACTTCAGATTTTTCTGTGAAGAAAAAGGTATCGACTTGCGCCTGGCCTCAGTGGCTCACCCTTAGTCTAACGGATTAGTGGAGGCCACTAACAAGACTATCAAGAAGCTCCTCAAGAAAAAGCTCCAACAGAAGAAAGGGGGATCGGTTGATGAGCTTCCAAGCGTCTTTTGGGCGTATCAGACTACCAAAAGGACTGCCACTGGGGAAACTCCTTATTCTTTGGCTTTTGGAACAGAGGTCGTCTCGCCCATCGAACATAGATTAACATCTTTCAGGGTCTAGCATTTTGAGTTGGAAGAAAACGAAATGAAGTTGAGAGCCAGTTTAGACCTCCTTGAAGAGAAACAAGATAGAGCGGCTGAGTGGGTAGCTGCTTACCAGCACAAGGTAGCCCGATGCTTTAATAAGAAGGTGAAGACTCAAAACTTCAAAGAATGGGACTTAGTCCTCAGGAAAGTAACCCAGAATACTCGGAAGAGGTCAGACGGGGTATTAACCCCTAACTGGGAAGGTCCATACTTGAGAAAGGTAGTGGTACGCATGGGAGCATACACGTTAGAGGATATGGATGGTTGCCCGGTGGATCACACTTGGAATGTCGATCATCTCAAGAGATTTTACCCTTAGAGTTCTTTAAGGAAGAATGTATCTCGGAGGGTACACTTGTGATACGTGTACCCCATTTTTTGCTTTGTATTTGCCTTGAGAAATTCAATAAAATCAGTTTTTCTCCCACGATTTTCTCCTAAGTATGCCTAATAAAGTCTTCGCCATCCTTTTCGCCTCAAGACTAGAAAAAGCCATATGGCATTCCTACTGCCTTGGTCGGGGAATACCCCACTCCAGGAAGGATCTGGTGCTAGAAAGCGTAAAAGGTGCAGTCGCCTGCCAGACTTTATTTTACCAAGACCATGAGGGCCTACATGGACCCCCTGAAGCCTCGGAGAGGGAATTCCCCTCTCTAGGATAAATCAAGCGCCAATGTAAGTCTTAGTTGTCTACCAGAGCAGGTAGCCAAAGGAATCAAGATGATCCATCAGGATACATGACACCACACTCTGTTACATCGCCATATCTTAGCCAGAAAGACCTGATATTGGGGCAATCTTAGTTGCCAACCAAGGCTGACTAATAAAGCCCCAAGCCAGACTTCCTATCCCGAGGGACTGTTTGAAGTTACTCACCCAGATCAAGAACTTCAGGCTAAGATAAGTTCTCTACTTGTACAAAATTACTCGTCTGAAAAGCACAACAAATGAAGGACGAGGGGACCATCATCCAAGAACGATATTGTTGAGTATAGTTATGGGTTTTTGTATCATCAGTCAAACAATAGGGTGTCGCAAAACGATTAAGAAAGTAAAGTAGAAAAAGAAGGGAAGGAGTTTCAATTAATCAGTCGGGGTGCCCAATCCCCATGTCCGGGCTACAAAAAAAAAAAAAAAAAAAAAAAAAGACTAACTAACAATGTAGCTGGGAAACAACAAGAAAAGCAAGATTCCTCCTCCACCGTTTTTCTATGCTCAAACTCGCCTTCTTCGTCACCTATAGCGTCATGAACTTCTCTGGCTCCGGCCATAACTATTCCAGTAGAAGGATCCATCTCTTTAGTCGGAGGTGCGAAATCTCGTACAAAGTCATTCGGAGAAACCAGGGGACTCCGGGTACCCTTCTCAACAAATTCAGGAACGGGGCTACTTGAGGAAGGCCTCCCCGGTCCTGATCTTCAAATTGGGCAGCTCGAGCCATAATCAAGTCACGATCCCAGTTAAGAGTGGTCTGCAAATATAAGGGGGGAGGAAATGCCTTGGCAACCTCATATGAGGCGGTAAAATACTCGTCCCCGAAGGAAGAGTCCACCCTAGATTCCAAGGCACTCATAGAAGCCCGCAGGGTCCTTTGGTCATCCAGAAGGACGGCCATCTCCGCCTTAACGGTCTCTCTGTCATTTCGGCGGCGAGTTGATCTGACAACCTCCATGTCATAAGCATGAGTCACCCGTTTCAGTTCCATCAAGGCAGCCTTCCTGCCAGCATCAAACTCAGAGGTTTCCTGAACTAAGGAAGAAACGCTCTCCTCGGCCCGGGCTAGATCATTCCTAGCTTCCTCTAGTTTAGCCTGAAGAGCTAGGTTGGCCTCATTCAAGGCAATGACCTGCTGCCCCATGGCCAAGGTAAACTTGAAACCCTACAGAAAGAAACAAAGAAGATATGAAAATAGGAAAGAGAAGTTTACATACGTCGAGCTGAAGGAATCGAACGCATACTTCGGTAAGAAGAGATGCCCCATTTGATGATAAGATATCAGTCGAGAGAGAGGAAATGGACTGCAAACCTCCACTAGAGCAAGCAGCAATGAATTTAGAAACGACTTCCTCCTGATCATAATTTCGCGACCCCGACCCAGAGGGAAGATTGTGGGAAGAGATATCCCGAGCAGCATCCGCCTTCTTTCTCTCCGTTCTAACAGGAAGCTGGGCTGTAGCGGTGAAGGGAGGAGGAGGAGGAGCAACCATTATTGCAGGCGAGACAATGGCCGCATTGGGAGATTTTTTCGAAGTAGGAAGTGGAGAAACTTTGGTCTTAGCAGCCCGCGCCAGCATCTTACTTAAAGAGGGGCGCGCTGTGATTTTTACAGGAAGGGGAGCAGGAGAATATGGAGCTGACCCCGTAATTGCAGAAGGAGGAGTCGACACAAGTGGCTGAGATACGGAGGCAGTCCTGACACCGACAGAAAAAAGGGTAGGAGAACTGGCAGGAGGGAACTCCGGACGTATCGATCCTGATAGGAAAAAAGAAGGAAGGGGAGTAGCAGAAACTGTCAGAGGAACCATTAGTAAAAAATAAAAAAAGTAAAAAATAAAAAATAAAAAAAAAGGAAAGACGAGGGGCAAGGCATACTTGGTTGCGCGAGGGATATCCGCAGATACCGCTCCAGCCAGGCACCTTCAAAGGGATCACAAGTGGGATACTGCAGATTGGTATAGTTCCTATCTTGAATCTTTGAAAGAATCCGACTGGATTCTATATAAAGCTCACCCAGGTTCCACTTATCTTGTGGAGAAAAGCGGATAGGAACCGAGTGTTTAACCCCATCCAGATACACCAACTGGCCCCAATCACCCTCAACTACTACCCACTCGTCCTTCCAGGACGGTTGGAATTTTACATTCACCCCAGGAACAACGAATTGCAGCTTATTTTTAGGCCTCAAGTAGAATTGACCCCGAGGGACCATACACGTTATTTGAAAAATATAACGAAAGTCATCAAAGCTAGGTTCCTTCTCGACATCGTCTTTTTCACACTGCTCCCTCTAGAGTACCAGGAACCCGGTCAGGTTCTTCCAGAATCCGGGTGAAAGTTATAGCGGGGCCAGTCCTAAAGCGACAAGCAGCCTGTTAATAAAGGGGTGAAGAGGAAGCCGGACTCCACACTCGAAGGCGGCCACATGAATTAGCAGGCAACCTGTAGAGGGAGTGTACACATCACACCCCCGATGAAGGAGGGAAAGACGGATAGCATCCGGGATCCTGTAAACTCTCATGAGTCGGGCTAAAGTGTCAGATGTGTAGACCGAGTCCGGAATTATACGGTCTTCACCGAAAGGGAGGAGGGGCCCAACAAGAACTCCCAAAGAGTCCCCAGGAAGAATGTCGCCTGCTCCCTCCCCCTTTTTGTCATTGACATCAGCACCTTCACCTTCACCTTCGTCCCCTATCTGGACTGGATTATCAGGTTCATTGTGAAAACCCAATCCAATTCGGGGGTTCCTCACAGAGTGACGACGCTAGGACGAGATAGCATCTCCGGTGACTTCGCCATTACCTCGATTACGTTTCTTTCCCTTAACTGACTGAGAACTCACCGCTGAATCCGCCTTTTGGCTACCAGGAGGATACGAGGAGACAGAGCGAGAACCTGAGGAGACAGGCAAGGAAGACGGAGGAGCATCCTGAGTGGAGGCGGGAAGTTTTGAGGGAGATGTCATTGTAAAGAAGAAAAGATTCGAAAGAATGAGAAGATTTCGGTTCTTAGTTTTTGAAGGACAAGTGAAGCATAGCAAAAAAGAGGGGGAAAGAGGTTTATTTATAGGCAGAAGAGGGGCGGTTACCGAAACATAGAAGGAAACAGGGATTAATAGCTGAAGGCGTGCGTAAGAAAAAAACTCCGAAAAAGCCACGCCGGAAACGGCCAATTTGAATTTGTGAAGCAGTCACCATCTGACACGGGGATTGTCATTAAATACCACCGTTTTGAAAGAAGATTTCCCCCTTCGCTATGAAAACAAGCGGGCAAGACGGAAAATCCTTCGAACGGACTAGAGAATCCTGACTTGAACCCCAGCAAGATACCGGTGTTCAAGTCAGGGGGGACTTCTGTTAACCGTAAAAAATGGCAGGGACCAAAAAAGAATTTTCCACTGGTCCTAAGAAGAAAGCCGGGATGCAAAGTAGCAGTGGGAAAGATATCCGGGTACCCCGTCTGCTAGCTGATGGGCTAGAGTAAGAGTCTCTACCCACCCCGATCAGGTTCAAAATCTCTGGAACCAAGAAAGTACTAGGAAGCCATAAAGAGAAGGGCTCTAGAGACACAACCGTCACAAGATCGTGGCACCCAATTACCCCGAGTACCCCGATATCTATAAACGTCATTTTAAGAGGAGCGAGAGGGACGCGGGGTACCCGGAGTACCCCGACCAGCAAAACTCGTGACATACACATAGCAAGATAAACACCTGGATCCCAGTATACCGGCCTCGCTGAAGCAGGAGGTGAGCACCCCGAAGAGCAGACCACATGTAAAGGCAAACATTAAACGTCACCGTTCAAAATAAAAACTCAAGTTACAACGCGGCATTCATTCCCGCCATAAAGAATCCTATTTCGAATATGGGTCAACTTATTTGGAACCGAGAGAGAAGGAATCGCCTGATCTTTCGGGATCAATATCCCGACGAATTCGTTAAACTCCAAAGAAAGGCTCGTGCGTCACTGAAACCCTAGACCGAAGTTCTAGGAGTATTCAGCAAGAAAGCGGGCCTATATAATGATCATATGTTCACAGGAAAAAGGGGACGACCTCACTTTTTTTCTACTTATCGACAGGCACGAAAAGCTCCATCTCGATTGTCCACCAAGATGTTTCATTTTCTCCCCTACTGTAATCTCAATAGTTCAAGCATTGAGTTGTAAAATCTTATTACAGTCGTTATCCATATAATACATAAACAGTTTTATGCTTTCATACTCTCACCATATCAGGAAATTATCCCTCCTACTACTTGCACCTATTATTCTTAGTAGATTCATAAGATATCACGGGGTATCGGGATACTGCCCATCCCGCTAGTCTAGATCTATTCAGATCCGGGCCCTTCATATATCGTTAATTTGAAATGGCATCCCGGTGACAATTTTAGGTTAACAGGTACCTTGAAAGAGAATGAGCTCATTGGGTCATTTCAAGCTTGCAAATCGAAGAAACACTTCTCTTAAGAAAGGAAAAAGGGGGTTGCCTTACAGACTAATAAACATGAGAAGAAAAAGAAGAAAATAGTAGCAAATAAGAAGAGGAAAAATATAACGACTCCGATGAAGAAATGGCATTGATCTTCAAAAGGTTCAAAAAGTTTATGAGACGTGAAGACAAGGAAGTCTCATCAAGGAGGAAGGAATAGAACATAAAGATTTCTTCAAAGAAGCTTGAGCCGAGGCAAGAGAAGATAAAGCTTTAATGCTATGATTGTGGAGGTTATGGACACATCTCCATTAATTATGGAAACTCGAAGACAAGAGTCGAAAAGGCAAATCAAAACTTGACTCTTGTAGTGAAAGTGGTGAGAGCACTTCAGGTTCAGATAAATGTGAAAAAGGATTCCTAGTCTTTTCTGTTTCACACAACGACAAATCTAAAGCAGCCATAAGTCAATCATCACTTGAAGTCAACAACAATAGAGTTTGCATTTACCATGAGAGCACTAATGGTATAAGCTACAATGAAGAAAGTACAAGCTCTAAGGATCTAAGTGATGATAATATGAGTTATATACACTACTTTGAGTGTTTCCAAAGTTCTTTGAAGAGGAAGAAAGAAGAGATCAACAAGTTGAAGGAGGACAATCTTCAATTGAGGAATAAGGTGAATTCCTTCAATGAAGACAAAGAGAATGCCTTTTGGTATTCGTAAGAGTTAAGGAACACCATTTATGAACAAGCTCAAAAACTCATGGAGTGCTAAAAAAGAATAATTGACTTGAGCTTGGAAGTGCAAGTCAAGGATGAAGCTTTGAACCCTACAAAGAAGAAAGAGGTTGAGTTGAAGAAATGAAGAAATTTGTCTCGGGTTTGAAGGTGGGAGCCAAGCAAATCGATAACTTGCTAGCCTTTGGTAAGATCCATAGCGACAAAAGAGGTTTGGGTATGTTAGTGAGAAGACTACTTCATCCTCCAATAAGACCGTCTTTGTGAAAGTTGAAGCTTCCACATGGCCACCTCCACCTCAACACCTCTTATAGAATCTTCCAAGTGTAAGTCGCGCAGCAAATAAGAATTGAAATTAATCAATAAAATAATTAAGAATGATAGGTTTTAAAATTTTTCTATCGTCTTCTTGGTACCTTTTGTATATACACGAATATGATGAAGAGATTTGTTTTCATACCTTCGAAGAACACTCATTCGTTTTCTTTTCGATACTTCTTTACGATCCAATACCACTAAGCCTTCCTAACTATGTCCCGCGATCTAGAAACTGTGTGTGTGGGCACATCACGAATTCCGTGAGCAGTTGAATGGAGGCTTAAGAGAACCAAAAGACAATACCTTGCTTCCTCCTTGATGAATTCGGCCAACCCTAAATGAGAGAAAAAAATAATTCTTTTTTTCTTTTCCCTCTATAGTTGCCGCCCACCTTTGTTCTCTGTAGGGTTCCGAATTAGCTTCTTTTTCCTGACAAGTATATCTTATATACTAGGAACCTAGGGTTTAGTAATCTAAGTTAAAATAAGATTATAAATCCTTTTTAACTATTACTTTTTACTAGGGTTTAAACCTGTTAACCAAAAAATTCGCTCTGGGTGAGGAATTTCAATTAACACCCTTAAACTGCTACCTGGTAGGCTGCAGTAGGGTAGAGGTACCTCTGGGTACCATGGTTTTGTACGAGTGAAATATCTGGAGTAAGGTCCAATAGGTAGGGGAAAAAATCACCCCGCCCGTCGAGGTTTTATTGTGACACGTCATGCGAATAGGCTGATAAGAGAGCTTGGACCAGCGGGGTCGGAGTCTAACTTACATACATGCATAATAAAAGAGATGGAAGGGAGAATGACAATTCTTTTGATAGAAGGTGGACTGGCCTAGGGGGAAAAAACATAACGTATAATCATATGCTGAAAAACCCCTAAGTAGTATCCGGTGGAGAGAGATCCTTTATATATTTATCAATAAGCCGTGCTCCGGGGAGCTTACACAAGTAGGAGAATAATATAACATAAGTGCTCCAGAGAGCTTACAATAATAGGCGGGTGTAGGCCCTTTTCTGAAATCAGTGCAAAAGAAGAAGAAGCCGAAACCCCCATTTCAATAGAGAGCTTTGTCATATTTATAGGTTCTAATTCTTGTTACCCACTCCATCAATTTAGTTAATCAATCCACAATTATAGGAACACTGATTTGGCATTGATTGAGTTGAATATTCTCTCATTATAGGCATTGTGAATGACCATTAAAGAGTTGACTATCTTCATTAATGGCGTTGTGAATGAACATTAAAGAGTTGACTATCTTCATTAATATGGTTGATCATCTCCATTAATAGAGTTGACTATCTCCATTAATGGCATTGTTAATGGCCGGAGAGGTCAACCTTCCTTGTATTTGAATGCTGGCGCATACTGTCCTTCTTGTAGCATGGTTCTGGTCCTCCTTGGTAATCTGACAAATGGTGTACTAAGACCTCTCTTGTTGACGCCTTCTATGCTAGGTGGTTGGGAGGTGCTTGGAGGACCGGTCCGAGTACTGGGTACCAGGCGCGGGGTACGAGGTATCAGGCACAGGGTGTAGGGTACTAGGCGCGGGGTACAGGGTACCAGGTGCGGGGTACCGGGTATACAGGGTACCAGGTGCGGGGTACCGGGTACCAAGTGCGGTAGTGGGATCCTCAGGACCCTGGGTTCATTCTTTCAACAATCAAATGACCTTGGCATGGATGGAAAATTCTTCTTTGGACCCCTACCAAAAAAGGCGGTTAACAAAACCTTTGGCCTATTTAGAGTAAATAAAAATAATCACTTATTATTTTATTGCTCTTGTCAAGGTGTCAAGGTTAGAAACTGAAACCTCCATATGACAATTTAATAATTCTTAATTATTAATATGTCAATTAAATAATCATATTATTTAATAATATTTAATTCAACAATTAAATAATATATTAATTAAATAATCACATCATTTAATTAATTCTCAAAATATATTTAAGTTACTTTCATAGCACAATTAATTGAACCATCCAATTCTCCGTGAGTCTTTGTTACTGTTAACTGCCTTTTTTGGCAGGGGTCCAAAGAAGAATTTTCCATTAGCTTTGAGAAGAAAGCCGGGATGCAAAGTAGCAGCAAGAAAGATATCCGGGTACCACGTCTGCTAGCTGACGGGCTAGAGTAAGAGCCTCTACCCACCCCGGTCAGGTCCAAAATCTCTGGAACCAAGAAAGCACTAGGAAGCAGTAAAGAGAAGGGCTCTAGAGACACAACCGTCACAAGATTGTGGCACCTAATTACCCCGAGTACCCCGATACCCGAGTATCCTGGTACCCCGATACTTGGCACCCCGATATCTATAAACATCGTTTTAAGAGGAGCGAGAGGGACGCGTGGTACCCGGAGTACCCCGACCAGTAAAACTCGTGACATACACATAGAAAGATAAACACATGGATCCCAGTATACCAGCCCCGCTGAAGCAGGAGGCAAGCACCCCGAAGAGCAAACCACATGTAAAGGCAAACATTAAACGTCACCGTTCAAGATAAAAACTCAAGTTACAACGCGACATTCATTCCCGCCATAAAGAATCCTATTTCGAATAAGGGTCAACTTATTTGGAACCGAGAAAGAAGGAATCGCCTGATCTTTCGAGATCAATATCCCGACGAATTCGTTAGACTCCAAAGGAAGGCCCGTGCATCACTGAAACCCTAGACCGAAGTTATAGGAGTATTCAACAAGAAAGCGGGCCTATATAATGATCATATGTTCACAGGAAAAAGGGGAGGGGGATCTTCTTCTCCCAAAAAGACCTGCGGCTTCTTCCCCAACAAGGCTTCCTTTTTCTTCTTGTTTTATATTGATTAGAGAAAGTGCCTACGCCCGCCTATTATTATAAGCTCTCTGGAGCACTTATATTGTATAATTCTCCTACTTTTGTAAGCTCCTTGGAGCGCGCCTTATTGATAAATATATAAAGAATCTCTCTCCACCGGATACTACTTAGGGGTTTTTCAGCATATGATCATACGTGATGCTTTTTCCCCCTAGGCCAGTCCACCTTCTACCATATATTAGAATCCTTCTTATCTTACTACTATCACACACCATTCTTAGTAGATCCTCACTTAGTCGACTTGTAAGAAGCAGCAGGGTATCAAGCTGCTTGGTACCCCGCCAGCCTAGATCTATCCCGATCCGGGTCCTCCATAAATCGTTAATTGAAAATTCCACCCCGGTGACAATTTTTGGTTAACACTTTGGCGCCATCTGTGGGAAGTTCACTAGACCAACGTGGCTTCCTTGTCTTTACATGAGCGTATGTTTCTCTATCCCTTACATATTATCATGTTACATGTGATTTAATGCATTCCACTGCTATATTCACTACTTGTTTATACCATGATGCTATGATGCCATGATATTTTATTTCGCCCTACTAGTTCCTTTATTACTATTGTAATTATATAAAAAAGATTGCATGAAATCCTGCTATGATTGATTGATATTTTTGCCTAATATATGTTGTCACTTAAATATGTTGAACAAATGGAGTGCATCATGATGTAAATCCATAGGATCTAGTTTATTTATTGCCATGCAAGCTTAACCTTCTACTATTGAGGTGATTGATTCATTATTCATGGCGTATTATTCATGTGGTATACCTATTATCCATATTTGTATATACTGCATGTGCATCATGAATGGTGCTCACTTTGTCATTTGACGACTTTTGTTTGATGTGGAGCAAATATGATGTATGGGGCTCCTAGTGGAGCCAGTATCCGATGCTGCCCTAATGCAGCACGTCAGCTCATATACTTGTAGAGCTCCTCTACAGCCGCTCAACTATCGATTGATCTTCTATCTAGCAGATCCACCCCGATACTCTAAGAGCTCATATGTAGTAGAGTTGTACCTCTCCTGCTTCCTTACAGAAGATTTGCTCCGCTACCGGTAGATCTTTTATCCAACAGATCCGCTCTGGTATTCTTAGAGCTCCTATGCAGCAGAGCTGCACCCATCCTGCTTCCTCGCAGTGGATTTACTCCGGTACCGGTAGAGCACATACCCAGCAGATCTATAAGATTTGCACTTATATATATGGGTCCCCTCACATCGCCGTATCCACTCTTCAGAAGCTCCTAGGTAGCAGGTCAACACGTGCACCCGGGAAGCCAACTTAACTGTGTAATCGTGGGACCAGCACGACCAGTAGAAGACGAGAGGCTCCTCACTTTTTGTACCAGGCTGGACAATGCCTGAGTGAGCCACTGTGGTTCCGAATCTTTTCAGCGGGGTCTAAAGACTCATTTCAATTATTGGGAACTTCCATGATCCCAAGCATGCTTCTGGACCAGTACCGCGCCGGTGGCTCCTCTCATTTTATACCGGGCCCTACAACGCCCTAGTAAGCCACCGAAGTCCCAATCCGTTCGAGGAGAACCCAGAGGCTTTCCACATTTGCCAAGGCCTCCTACAAGCCTAAGCAAGCCTCTAAAGTAGCAGCACCACTGCCAGACCAGTGGCTCCTCACTTTTTGTACCGGGCCAGACAACGTGTAAGGATTCCTGTTTTGTTGATTGGCTTATTTCGTGGTCAAACCACATGTTGGGGTTTTGAATGTAAGGGTAGTCTAAGTGTTTAATGTTGAAGATCAAAGGCCCTTCCATGACCTCAAGATACAAGCACGCCAAAGGTATAATCTCTTGTGCTTGGTTTTCTCTGAAGAGATTTAGCAGCACACACATACTTAGCATTCTTGCTATGATTACATATTTGCTTATTTTTATGTGCATCTCTTCACATGTCACTTTACACACTAGCACTTTGGTTGATATATCTTGTTGTGTGTATATGTGCTTTATAATTCGTTTCCCGTCATTATTCGGAAACGTCCGCGCTTGCACTAATGAGTGCTTGGTTTTACACGAAGACCGCCCACGGAGAATACCATTGGCTTTTCCTTGGTTTTCACCATTATTGGTGATCGGCGGTTATTATCGGCGGCATGGCCGCCGAATGAAACTGCCGTTTCAGTCCAGTTTGGTTTGAAGCAATTATGCGGTCAAGATCGGCGGTCACGACTGCCGTTCGAAACCGCCGTTCATACCTAATCGATTTTAATCTCTCGGGTTTGATTCGGCGGTTGTATCGGCGGTCACGAAACCGCCAAATGAAACCGCCGTTGATACTCTGTTCTTCACGAGCTCAATTCGGCGGTCGTTATCGGCGGCCTGGCCGCCGATTGAAACCGCCGAACGGTGCGTTTCAGGGGCAAAATTGTCTTTTCACATGCCCAATTCTTGATGTCTATAAATATCTTATTTTCTCATTCTCTGATCAAGCTTCTTGAGTTATTAGAACCTTAAACTTTCAAGAGAGATTTTTGAGAAAAAATCAAATCAAGAACTCACCTTTAAACACTCAAATCAAATCCTTTTTGCATCAAATTTCATATTGCATCCTCTATGTCTACATAGAAAGCATCTATGATTGGATTGGCATCATCACAATATGTTTGGTAAGATTTTGATTAGTTTCATCTTATTTTAGTATTTTTACTATCAAGCATATTCTCTTTTAATTTACTTGTATGTTGTTGATCATATGATAAATACAAGAATAGAGAATTAATTGTGATGAATTAATTGAGTGTTGTTTTTGTGATAGCTAATTAGGTTTTTGCTTAATCTTGATTAGCTAAGCTATTTGACATGTCATTTAGCAATTGATATCTAGGGTTGATTAAATTGATTATATCATCATCCTAGATAAGCATCTAAGGTTACCTAGCCTTGTTTGTTATTTGAATATTCATACATATTCACATAGGTTGCATAATCTCTTCTTAGAGAATTAAGTCTTGAGGCTAAGGTTGCTTAGGCCTCAAGCAATTGGACTAGAGCCACTTTTAAAGGCCCGAGTGGTAGAAGTGGGGGGTTATTGACCGGAGTGTTAGACGAGGTCTACATAGGTTGTAAACTCCATTTCGATTAGTGGATTTCGAGGTCCGAGTGTGGCGCACTAAATAGCCCGTGGTTTTTCCCAGTGGTTGGGTTTCCACGTATATATCAAGTGTTATTTAAATTCCGCACTATATTACACTTGCTTGTATTTTTGACTAGTAGGGGCATTTTCGTAAAATTGACTTGCATGCGAAAATTGGGTAATAATAGTTAAAATCTATTCACCCCCCTCTAGCTTTATATAGAACACGCCTCTAATTTGTTTCACAACGCCCTAGTGAGCCACTGTGGTTCCGATTCTTTTCAGCATGGTCCAGAGCCTCATTTCAGTTGCTCGGGACTTCCATGATCCCAAGCTTACTTCTTGACCATTACCATACCGGTGGCTCCTCTCATTTTATACCGGGCCCTACAACGCCCTAGTAAGCCACTGAAGTCCCGATCCATTCGAGGAGAACCCAGAGGCTTTCCACATTTGCCAAGGCCTCCTACATGCCTAAGCAAACCTCTAAAGCAGCAGCACCGCTGCCAGACCAGTGGCTCTTCACTTTTTGTACCGGGCCAGACAACGCCCTAGTGAGCCACTGTAGTTCCGATTATTTTCAGCATGGTCCAGAGCCTCATTTCAGTTGCTGGGAACTTCCATGATCCCAAGCATGCTTCTGGACTAGTACCATACCGGTGGCTCCTCTCATTTTATACCGGGCCCTTCAACGCCCTAGTAAGCCATCGAAGTCCCGATCCGTTCGAGGAGAACCCAGAGGCTTTCCACATTTGCCAAGGCCTCCTACATGCCTAAGCAAGCCTCTAGAGTAGCAGCACCGCTGCCAGACCAGTGGCTCCTCACTTTTTGTACCGGGCCAGACAACGCCCTAGTGAGCCACTGTGGTTCCGATTATTTTCAGCATGGTCCATAGCCTCATTTCAGTTGCTGGGGACTTCCATGATCCCAAGCATGCTTCTGGACCAGTACCATGCCGGTGGCTCCTCTCATTTTATACCGGGCCCTTCAACGCCCTAGTAAGCCATCAAAGTCCCGATCCGTTCGAGGAGAACCCAGAGGCTTTCCACATTTGCCAAGGCCTCCTACATGCCTAAGCAAGCCTCTAGAGTAGCAGCACCACTGCCAGACCAGTGGCTCCTCACTTTTTGTACCGGGCCAGACAACGTGTAAGGATTCCTGTTTTGTTGATTGGCTTATTTCGTGGTCAAACCACATGTTGGGGTTTTGAATGTAAGGGTAGTCTAAGTGTTTAATGTTGAAGATCAAAGGCCCTTCCATGACCTCAAGATACAAGCACGCCAAAGGTATAATCTCTTGTGCTTGGTTTTCTCTGAAGAGATTTAGCAGCACACACATACTTAGCATTCTTGCTATGATTACATATTTGCTTATTTTTATGTGCATCTCTTCACATGTCACTTTACACACTAGCACTTTGGTTGATATATCTTGTTGTGTGTATATGTGCTTTATAATTCGTTTCCCGTCATTATTCGGAAACGTCCGCGCTTGCACTAATGAGTGCTTGGTTTTACACGAAGACCGCCCACGGAGAATACCGTTGGCTTTTCCTTGGTTTTCACCATTATTGGTGATCGGCGGTTATTATCGGCGGCATGGCCGCCGAATGAAACTGCCGTTTCAGTCCAGTTTGGTTTGAAGCAATTATGCGGTCAAGATCGGCGGTCACGACTGCCGTTCGAAACCGCCGTTCATACCTAATCGATTTTAATCTCTCGGGTTTGATTCGGCGGTTGTATCGGCGGTCACGAAACCGCCAAATGAAACCGCCGTTGATGCTCTGTTCTTCACGAGCTCAATTCGGCGGTCGTTATCGGCGGCCTGGCCGCCGATTGAAACCGCCGAACGGTGCGTTTCAGGGGCAAAATTGTCTTTTCACATGCCCAATTCTTGATGTCTATAAATATCTTATTTTCTCATTCTCTGATCAAGCTTCTTGAGTTATTAGAACCTTAAACTTTCAAGAGAGATTTTTGAGAAAAAATCAAATCAAGAACTCACCTTTAAACACTCAAATCAAATCCTTTTTGCATCAAATTTCATATTGCATCCTCTATGTCTACATAGAAAGCATCTATGATTGGATTGGCATCATCACAATATGTTTGGTAAGATTTTGATTAGTTTCATCTTATTTTAGTATTTTTACTATCAAGCATATTCTCTTTTAATTTACTTGTATGTTGTTGATCATATGATAAATACAAGAATAGAGAATTAATTGTGATGAATTAATTGAGTGTTGTTTTTGTGATAGCTAATTAGGTTTTTGCTTAATCTTGATTAGTTAAGCTATTTGACATGTCATTTAGCAATTGATATCTAGGGTTGATTAAATTGATTATATCATCATCCTAGATAAGCATCTAAGGTTACCTAGCCTTGTTTGTTATTTGAATATTCATACATATTCACATAGGTTGCATAATCTCTTCTTAGAGAATTAAGTCTTGAGGCTAAGGTTGCTTAGGCCTCAAGCAATTGGACTAGAGCCACTTTTAAAGGCCCGAGTGGTAGAAGTGGGGGGTTATTGACCGGAGTGTTAGACGAGGTCTACATAGGTTGTAAACTCCATTTCGATTAGTGGATTTCGAGGTCCGAGTGTGGCGCACTAAATAGCCCGTGGTTTTTCCCAGTGGTTGGGTTTCCACGTATATATCAAGTGTTATTTAAATTCCGCACTATATTACACTTGCTTGTATTTTTGACTAGTAGGGGCATTTTCGTAAAATTGACTTGCATGCGAAAATTGGGTAATAATAGTTAAAATCTATTCACCCCCCTCTAGCTTTATATAGAACACGCCTCTAATTTGTTTCACAACGCCCTAGTGAGCCACTGTGGTTCCGATTCTTTTCAGCATGGTCCAGAGCCTCATTTCAGTTGCTCGGGACTTCCATGATCCCAAGCTTACTTCTTGACCATTACCATACCGGTGGCTCCTCTCATTTTATACCGGGCCCTACAACGCCCTAGTAAGCCACTGAAGTCCCGATCCATTCGAGGAGAACCCAGAGGCTTTCCACATTTGCCAAGGCCTCCTACATGCCTAAGCAAACCTCTAAAGCAGCAGCACCGCTGCCAGACCAGTGGCTCTTCACTTTTTGTACCGGGCCAGACAACGCCCTAGTGAGCCACTGTAGTTCCGATTATTTTCAGCATGGTCCAGAGCCTCATTTCAGTTGCTGGGAACTTCCATGATCCCAAGCATGCTTCTGGACTAGTACCATACCGGTGGCTCCTCTCATTTTATACCGGGCCCTTCAACGCCCTAGTAAGCCATCGAAGTCCCGATCCGTTCGAGGAGAACCCAGAGGCTTTCCACATTTGCCAAGGCCTCCTACATGCCTAAGCAAGCCTCTAGAGTAGCAGCACCGCTGCCAGACCAGTGGCTCCTCACTTTTTGTACCGGGCCAGACAACGCCCTAGTGAGCCACTGTGGTTCCGATTATTTTCAGCATGGTCCATAGCCTCATTTCAGTTGCTGGGGACTTCCATGATCCCAAGCATGCTTCTGGACCAGTACCATGCCGGTGGCTCCTCTCATTTTATACCGGGCCCTTCAACGCCCTAGTAAGCCATCAAAGTCCCGATCCGTTCGAGGAGAACCCAGAGGCTTTCCACATTTGCCAAGGCCTCCTACATGCCTAAGCAAGCCTCTAGAGTAGCAGCACCACTGCCAGACCAGTGGCTCCTCACTTTTTGTACCGGGCCAGACAACGTGTAAGGATTCCTGTTTTGTTGATTGGCTTATTTCGTGGTCAAACCACATGTTGGGGTTTTGAATGTAAGGGTAGTCTAAGTGTTTAATGTTGAAGATCAAAGGCCCTTCCATGACCTCAAGATACAAGCACGCCAAAGGTATAATCTCTTGTGCTTGGTTTTCTCTGAAGAGATTTAGCAGCACACACATACTTAGCATTCTTGCTATGATTACATATTTGCTTATTTTTATGTGCATCTCTTCACATGTCACTTTACACACTAGCACTTTGGTTGATATATCTTGTTGTGTGTATATGTGCTTTATAATTCGTTTCCCGTCATTATTCGGAAACGTCCGCGCTTGCACTAATGAGTGCTTGGTTTTACACGAAGACCGCCCACGGAGAATACCGTTGGCTTTTCCTTGGTTTTCACCATTATTGGTGATCGGCGGTTATTATCGGCGGCATGGCCGCCGAATGAAACTGCCGTTTCAGTCCAGTTTGGTTTGAAGCAATTATGCGGTCAAGATCGGCGGTCACGACTGCCGTTCGAAACCGCCGTTCATACCTAATCGATTTTAATCTCTCGGGTTTGATTCGGCGGTTGTATCGGCGGTCACGAAACCGCCAAATGAAACCGCCGTTGATGCTCTGTTCTTCACGAGCTCAATTCGGCGGTCGTTATCGGCGGCCTGGCCGCCGATTGAAACCGCCGAACGGTGCGTTTCAGGGGCAAAATTGTCTTTTCACATGCCCAATTCTTGATGTCTATAAATATCTTATTTTCTCATTCTCTGATCAAGCTTCTTGAGTTATTAGAACCTTAAACTTTCAAGAGAGATTTTTGAGAAAAAATCAAATCAAGAACTCACCTTTAAACACTCAAATCAAATCCTTTTTGCATCAAATTTCATATTGCATCCTCTATGTCTACATAGAAAGCATCTATGATTGGATTGGCATCATCACAATATGTTTGGTAAGATTTTGATTAGTTTCATCTTATTTTAGTATTTTTACTATCAAGCATATTCTCTTTTAATTTACTTGTATGTTGTTGATCATATGATAAATACAAGAATAGAGAATTAATTGTGATGAATTAATTGAGTGTTGTTTTTGTGATAGCTAATTAGGTTTTTGCTTAATCTTGATTAGCTAAGCTATTTGACATGTCATTTAGCAATTGATATCTAGGGTTGATTAAATTGATTATATCATCATCCTAGATAAGCATCTAAGGTTACCTAGCCTTGTTTGTTATTTGAATATTCATACATATTCACATAGGTTGCATAATCTCTTCTTAGAGAATTAAGTCTTGAGGCTAAGGTTGCTTAGGCCTCAAGCAATTGGACTAGAGCCACTTTTAAAGGCCCGAGTGGTAGAAGTGGGGGGTTATTGACCGGAGTGTTAGACGAGGTCTACATAGGTTGTAAACTCCATTTCGATTAGTGGATTTCGAGGTCCGAGTGTGGCGCACTAAATAGCCCGTGGTTTTTCCCAGTGGTTGGGTTTCCACGTATATATCAAGTGTTATTTAAATTCCGCACTATATTACACTTGCTTGTATTTTTGACTAGTAGGGGCATTTTCGTAAAATTGACTTGCATGCGAAAATTGGGTAATAATAGTTAAAATCTATTCACCCCCCTCTAGCTTTATATAGAACACGCCTCTAATTTGTTTCACAACGCCCTAGTGAGCCACTGTGGTTCCGATTCTTTTCAGCATGGTCCAGAGCCTCATTTCAGTTGCTCGGGACTTCCATGATCCCAAGCTTACTTCTTGACCATTACCATACCGGTGGCTCCTCTCATTTTATACCGGGCCCTACAACGCCCTAGTAAGCCACTGAAGTCCCGATCCATTCGAGGAGAACCCAGAGGCTTTCCACATTTGCCAAGGCCTCCTACATGCCTAAGCAAACCTCTAAAGCAGCAGCACCGCTGCCAGACCAGTGGCTCTTCACTTTTTGTACCGGGCCAGACAACGCCCTAGTGAGCCACTGTAGTTCCGATTATTTTCAGCATGGTCCAGAGCCTCATTTCAGTTGCTGGGAACTTCCATGATCCCAAGCATGCTTCTGGACTAGTACCATACCGGTGGCTCCTCTCATTTTATACCGGGCCCTTCAACGCCCTAGTAAGCCATCGAAGTCCCGATCCGTTCGAGGAGAACCCAGAGGCTTTCCACATTTGCCAAGGCCTCCTACATGCCTAAGCAAGCCTCTAGAGTAGCAGCACCGCTGCCAGACCAGTGGCTCCTCACTTTTTGTACCGGGCCAGACAACGCCCTAGTGAGCCACTGTGGTTCCGATTATTTTCAGCATGGTCCATAGCCTCATTTCAGTTGCTGGGGACTTCCATGATCCCAAGCATGCTTCTGGACCAGTACCATGCCGGTGGCTCCTCTCATTTTATACCGGGCCCTTCAACGCCCTAGTAAGCCATCAAAGTCCCGATCCGTTCGAGGAGAACCCAGAGGCTTTCCACATTTGCCAAGGCCTCCTACATGCCTAAGCAAGCCTCTAGAGTAGCAGCACCGCTGCCAGACCAGTGGCTCCTCACTTTTTGTACCGGGCCAGACAACACCCTAGTGAGCCACTGTGGTTCCGATTATTTTCAGCATGGTCCAGAGCCTCATTTCAGTTGTTGGGGACTTCCATGATCCCAAGCATGCTTCTGGACCAGTACCATACCGGTGGCTCCTCTCATTTTATACCAGGCCCTTCAACGCCCTAGTAAGCCATCGAAGACTTGATCCGTTCGAGGAGAACCCGGAGGCTTCCAACATTTGCTGAGGCCTCCTACATGCCTAAGCAAGCCTCTGGAGTAGCAGCACCACCACTGCTAGACCAATGGCTCCTCACTTTTTGTACCGGGCCCCTCAACGCCCAAGTGAGCTTCCTAGGTTCCGGTTCATCCGAGTGGAGTCCAGAGCCTCATTCCAGCTACGGGGTACTTCTTGATGCCCTAGCGAGCCTCTGGACCAGTATCATGTAGGAGGCTCCTCACTTTTGTACCGGGGCC
The DNA here is from genome assembly GCA_008009225.1 of Acer yangbiense. NCBI lineage: Eukaryota > Viridiplantae > Streptophyta > Magnoliopsida > Sapindales > Sapindaceae > Acer > Acer yangbiense. Next base: position 16,704,795 of record CM017771.1, read on the forward strand.
TTCAACGCCCAAGTGATCCTCCTAGGTTCCGGTTCCAGTTCCGGTTCGTCCGACTGGAGTCTAGAGCCTCATTTCAGCTACTGGGTACTTCTTGATGCCCTAGCAAGCCTCTGGACCAGCATCATGTAGGAGGATCCTTACTTTTGTATCGGGCCCTTCAATGCCCAAGTGAGCCTCATAAGTTCCGGTTCGTCCGAGTGGAGTCTATAGCCTCATTTCAGTTGTAGGAGACTTCTAGGATCCCAAACATGCCTCTAGACCAGTACCATCAAAGGAGGACTAGCAATTCCTGATTTCTTGTACCGGGCCACTCAACACCCCAGTAAACAACCATGGTCCCGGTTCGTTCTAGAGGAATCTCGAGCCCTATTATGATTGTTGAAAACTTTCGACTACCACTAATAGGCCCCTAGACCGGCTGTTATACTTGGGGACAGAAAGCTCACCCTTCTCTCTCGTAATCCCCAAAGGAAGGACAGTGACCCCTACATTCAAATATCTAACCGAGTTACCAATCTATGATAAAAGGGCATGAAGACCGGGAGAGCTACATAGCACTCCTGATGCCCTAGACCGGGATAGCCCCTCCATGAGGATCTCCATTACTAAATCAATACCAGGATGGCTACCTAGCACTCCTGATGCCCTGGACCAAGTTAGCCCCTCCAGGAGGATCTCCATTACTGAATCAAGACCCGGAGGGCTACCTAGCACTCATGATGCCTTGGACCGGGATAACCCCTCTAGGAGGATCTCCATTACTGAATCAAGACCATGATGGTTACATAGCACTTCTGATGCCCTGGACTGGGTTAACCCCTCTAGGAGGATCTCCATAACTGATCGCCTCAAGACCAGGAAAAGCTATATGGCATTCCTGCTGCTTTGGTCGGGGAATACCTTCCTCCAGGAAGGATCTGGTGCACAAATGCTTAAATGGTATAGTTGCTAGCCAGGCTAAGGATGTGAAATCATCCTCCAAACCAGGACAGTCTATACGGCAATCCTGAAGCCTCGGTCGAAGAATACCCCCCTCCAGGACATATCACCTAAGGACCAGGATCACCCAATAGGACGCCTGGTGCCGAAGATTCACCAAACGGAAGACAAGAAGAGCCTATACGGGACTCCTAAAGCATCGAACGGGGAATACCCCTCTTCAGGACATATCGCCTAAGGACCAGAATCACCCAGTAAGATGCCTAGTGCCGAAGATTCACCAAACAGAAGACCAGAAAAGCCTATACGGCACTTCTGAAGCCTCAGATAGGGAATACCCCTCTCCAGGATAGATTGCCCAAGGATTAGGATCGCTTATCGGGATACCTGATGCCACAGATTCGCCATATAAAGAACTCGTGCTTAAGTGGCCTTAGTTGTCTACTAGGACCTTTTCGCCTAACGCACCAAGACTTCTAATGTTGGAATATATAGTACCCTGGTTCACCTAAGCCAAATGCGCTAGGAAAGATCTTCGCTTCAAGTGATGATTACTAGTAAGAAGTGATGAGCAAAATTATTCATGCATTTCGGATCCTGACTCCAACCCCAACTAGGTATCGGCGTTCAAGTCAGAAGGGACTTCTGTTAACCGTCTTTTTTGGCAGGGGTCCAAAGAAGAATTTTCCATTAGCTTTGAAAAGAAAGCCGGGATGTAAAGTAGCAGTGGGAAAGATATCCAGGTACCCCGTCTGTTAGCTGACGGGCTAGAGTAAGAGCCTCTACCCACCCCGGTCAGGTCCAAAATCTCTGGAACCAAGAAAGCACTAGGAAGCCGTAAAGAGAAGGGCTTTAGAGACACAACCATCACAAGATTGTGGCACCCAATTACCCCGAGTACCCCGATACCCGAGTATCCTGGTACCCCGATACTTGGCACCTCGATATCTGCAAACATCATTTTAAGAGGAGCGAGAGGGACGCGGGGTACCCGGAGTACCCCAACCAGCAAAACTCGTGACATACACATAGCAAGATAAACATCTGGATCCCAGTATACCGGCCCCGCTGAAGCAGGAGGCGAGCACCTCGAAAAGCAAACCACATGTAAAGGCAAACATTAAACGTCACCGTTCAAGATAAAAACTCAAGTTACAATGCGGCATTCATTCCCGCCATAAAGAATCCTATTTCGAATAGGGGTCAACTTATTTGGAACCGAGAAAGAAGGAATCGCCTGATCTTTCGGGATCAATATCCCGACGAATTCGTTAGACTCCAAGGGAAGGCCCGTGCATCACTGAAACCCTAGACCGAAGTTCTAGGAGTATTCATCAAGAAAGCGGGCCTATATAATGATCATATGTTCGCAGGAAAAAGGGGAGGGGGATCTTCTTCTCCCGAAAAGACCTGCGGCTTCTTCCCCAACAAGGCTTCCTTTTTCTTCTTGTTTTCTATTGATTAGAGAAAGGGCCTACGCCCGCCTATTATTGTAAGCTCTCTGGAGCACTTATATTGTATTATTCTCCTACTTTTGTAAGCTCCCCGGAGCGCGCCTTATTGATAAATATATAAAGGATCTCTCTCCACCGAATACTACCTAGGGGTTTTTCAGCATATGATCATACGTGATGCTTTTTCCCCCTAGGCCAGTCCACCTTCTACCATATATCAGAATCCTTCTTATCTTACTACTATCACACACCATTCTTAGTAGATCCTCACTTAGTCGACTTGTAAGAAGCAGCAGGGTATCGAGCTGCTTGGTACCCCGCCAGCCCAGATCTATCCCGATCCGGGTCCTCCATAAATCGTTAATTGAAAATTCTACACCGGTGATAATTTTTGGTTAACCGTTACTATATCATATAGGGCTAATAAGGGGGCCTAATGGACCCACAGTTTTGAGCTCTAATAATTCTTAGAAAAAATTAATTAAACTATTTAATTAATATTTCAAAATTATTAACCTTGGAGTTATTCCACTAAAAACCTAAGGTTGTACTCTTGTAACTGTAGATGTTTTACACAACCAACTTTATCAATGTCCATTGATATAGATATTACATATAACATGATCCTCCACAAGTAGTTCATAATTAGAGCTAGGTCATAAAGTCTGTTATACCTCTATAATTATATCTTTTCCTTTGAGTACCATTGATTCTCTTGAATGATTATATCCTCCATTCCTTTACGGAAGAAGGAGAGCGCTCTTAATCATTCAAGCCCCGAATCAAACCTTAAGGGAACTACTTATTTAATTCTTGCAAGAAGGAGTGGATTCCATTATTGTGCTCATACCTTCCCAGCCACAAGCTAAACTGTGATTCCAAGATACGGAGATATTGACCAAGATTGATATTTTGTTCTCACCCATGGTAAATCAAAAACCACGATCTAACATAAAGGAGTCAGTAAGACACTCAGGATTTAGATCACCCATTTATAGCCATCATTAGTCGATATATATAAATCTTTTCAACAAACGGATCTTAGTGACATATTCATATAGATTGTGGCCTAGTCCTATATGATCACATCATATAAGGTGCCTCTATTCTCATAACACCATATGAGTAGTCTAGGATAAGACCACTGTACAGTACGGAATAGACCGCAGCTGTAGATTAACCACAAATAAAGTACCCAACTTTATTTGCTTTCTATGGACTATTTAGATTACATGTCTCAAACTGAATACCTCTGTATATGACATTCATATACTCAGTTTGAGATTACATTTAGCAATCTTTGATGTTTGCAAATATAATATAAATGTATGAACTAATATATTTGAATGAAATAACTACTTTTATTATTGAATTTATAACATTTACATAATACAAGTTGTAGGACATAAATCCTAACACCAAGAAGGGTCAACTCCAAGGAAAATTGACCAGGCTCAGGCTTCAAAGATGCCTCAACCAAGGGTTCATCAACCAAAAAGGCAAACTTAAGTTCAAACTCAACCGCCTCAACCAACAGCTCAATCTCAAAATGATCTCAACCGAAAAAAGCTCAAAGAACATCTCAGCCGGTTCAACCATAAAAACAACCTCAAAGGATAGGTAAAGCTCCCAAGGCAATGGTATGAATTCTATCTGTGTACCTACATGTCAACATTGTAGTGTGATTGGTCATATTAGATCAAAATGCTTTAAAACATAAAGAAATGCAAACATGAAAGCATGATTGAGAAAAACAAAAACCGTGTTGCTAAGAAGCATGTTCCTAGGATACCTATAAACTTTAGTTTTGAGAAAGTCAAAATTGAGACTTATAGAGTCACACAAAAATGGGTTATGAAAAATGATAGGTCTTGCCTTGTTGATCACTCTAATGTGAAAACTAATGCCTCTATTATTTGGTATCTTGATAGTGGGTGTTTTAGGTATTTGACTAGAAACATGAATTTCTTTAAGAAACTTATTTTGAAATATAGTGGGTGTGTGTCACATTCAGTGACGGAACCAAAAAGAAAATGATAGGCTTATAAACCGTTGTTATTCCCGGCTTACCTAAACTCACCGATGTCTAATTTTAGATGGCTTGGAAGCCAATCTCATCAACATCACACACTTGTGTGAGAACTTTCATTCCGTTAGCTTTCATAAATATGGTTGTTCAATCATTGAACCATGTTGAAAGCCATCATTAGAGGAGATAAATCAATTAAAAGGCCTCATTGCATTGAGTTTAATTCACTTGCATCTAATTTGATTGAGCATGAGCATATTGACCTAAGGCACCAAAAATGCTAGTGACCCATGTGTTGTTCAAAGCTTGTATATAGACATTGTAGATATTTTGATGTTTTTCATTGTTTTAGTTTCTATTTATAAGTACAACTTTTATCATTGGTGTTTGTTTTAAGTACCATTATAATCCTAAGGTTTTCCATGTCACCATGGTCTAACAAGTCATTTGATTTATGTCTAGAACCTTTAGTTATGGGATTTCGTACCCATGTGACACTAATTCCAGTTGAATTGGTTTTAGTGATGCAGTTGGGCTGGTATTTTGTTGATAGGGAGAGCATATATGGAAGGTGTTTCCATGTGGGAACAACCTAATGTTTGGGGTTGTACAAGGGAGCAGAACTCGATGTTACTGTCCACTATGGAGATGAGGTACATAACCGGGAGGAGAACATGCACACAACTCATCTGGATGCAGCAAATGCTTGCAAATGATAGCTTGGATGAAGGTACTCCTATCTTATGTGATAATTTGAGTGCATGAACATTTCATGAAAAAATCTAGTTTACACTCTAGAACAAAGTGCATTGATTTTCATCATTATTTTGTTAGGGAACTAGTTGAGAATATGATCATAGATCTTAAGCATGTTGAAATTGCATATCAACTAGCTAACTTATTTATAACTCTTTTGGATACACATAGGTTTGAATCACTTAGTAGGTCTATTGGGTTTGTGATATACCATAATTTGGTTTGGATGAACCCATAAGGGGAGCTTAAGTAAATAGAGCGATCTTGCATGATTCTTGTATGCAGAAAGTTGACTAATTTTATGCTGTTCTATGATTGCTTGAGATGCATGGTGAATAATATTGAATAATGTTGAATAATATTTTTTATGATACCATGCACAGTTGCCTAGTATGTAAACGCATGTTTTCTATGTTTGCTCAAGTATACCTATCTATTTGAGGAATGTTCTTTTTGATAGTACATTTGATTGACCTTAAAATTTTTCTCCATGTACATGATTATTATGATATGCATTCTTATGCTATCTCTTGAAAAGGGCTACTAAAACATGGAGTGTAGCCGCCTAACATAGGAAAAGGCTATTTATGTGAAATCTAGTGTAACCCATCAAGAGAGTTACTTTTGCATGAAAAACAGAAATACCTTCATTCTAGCTAGGTTTATAAATGAGAAAAACGAAATCAATTGGAAAAATATTGTTGATGATGTGTTGTGGTGCATTGCAAAATTCGACCTCAAATTTTAATAAATAATGATGTGTCTTGCAATGAATAAAGTTGATATATATATTTGATGTAATTAGATCACTTTGCACACAAATGCTTAGATATATATCTTCTAATCATAACAAAAGGGTTTAAATTGGTTTGACTTCATTTGGAAATCCTTTTGATTATTGCTTTGATTGATTGTCATACATGAGCTTGATAGTGCTTGTATTATATGTCGAGCAACACTTCTACACACACACCTTTTTTGATTAAAATCTCCTTGATTCTCTCTCAATAACTTGGGCTGTGTTAGGATTTTGAGTCTAATTGGCATTATTCTATATCAAAACGATACTTCCTTTGTATTGTTTAGTTGTCTAGGATTCACGGTTTATCAAACTTTAAGGAAGTTGGACAACTTTTCAAGCAAAGTAAAGCCTTCAAGAGGAGAAAGCATTATTGTCTATGAAGGTATAACAAGACCTCTATTCTCTTGTAAGGCTTAAGCGCACACACACACATTACATACATTTGTGTCCCTACATCATAGCACTACATTGGTATAACACATTCACACACTTGTTGAAGTATGCACATGCATTGGACTTAAATTGACAAACATTGTAAAGTTGCATGTATTAGGATTATCTCTAGAAAATTGCATACATGTGTGATCTAGCGTTTATTTGTTTGTGTTTTATTAGTATCAGACTTAAACACGTTCTCATATTGTTCATCATTGAGTTTCGAATATTTCGGTTACTCATTCATTAATTTTTGAGTTCCGAGTTGGAAGCTACGAAACTTTCTGTGCATTCATTATCCTTGGTTTTTGTCCTTGTGTATCGAGTCGTGTTCCAAGCATTTTGTCAAAGTTTCATAGTCGTCCATGTGCGTGAGAGAGTTATGGTTCGTAATCCGAAAGCGGATTCAAATTTGGAGTTTGGTGTTGGAGAACAGTCGAAGAACGCAAGGGATGCAAGAAGGGGAGAAGCAAAGTGGAGAATGGCCACAAGGGCTCCTTCCCGTGGAGGCGCATTGCCACCATAGGAAGGACAGCCCCCTGCCCCTACGATGGCCACACGCCTCCATGGGGTGCCCACATGGCCGACCTTCCATTGGCTAACCGTGGCCCCCACTCCTCTACCTCACTTTCCCTCCCATTCTCTTTTAAATATTCCCTCTCTCTCATTTGTGTTTTTAAGAAAGAAAATGTGCAAAAATTTTCTATTAGATTCTCTCAACTCCCAAACACCATATCTCTCTCATCTCTTATCCGATTTGAGTGATTCAAGTAGGAGAATCTTTGCATTGAAGTCCTCTATCATCTCCAAGCAACCTTGAGGTCATTTGTTTAAGTTTTGTGTTGGTTCAACACTGATTTCGTGGATGCACTTCTAGATCAAGGTGATTGTCTTATCTTTTATGATTTGTCCTTAATGATTTGCAATTACCTTGGGCTTTCTTCATCTATATGTGCATGTTACTTGAACAAATGCTATTAAGAAGTAGAGCTTCAATTAAAAGCTAATTGTGCTTAATGGAAACTTGAATGTGAGTTAGGTTTTTCTTAAAACCTATGTTTTCACATGCTTGTGTGTTATATTGTGATTAGCTTATTATCTAGGACTATTTGAGCTTTGATTGAGAATATATAAATGTTTAATAGTTCCTAAATGTGCTATGAGTCTTTGATTGATAATATTTAGGAATAGCACAAGTTGTTATGTATTTAGAGCCTTGTAGGGTTCAATTGATTGATTTTGTGAATATGTGCTCTAATTAATTACGAGAGGATTTTATTGATTATATCTCACATCTTTAGTATTTTAGTTTTAGTTACTAAAGTCTTGAATATGTGCTTCATGAACATGCTTATTTCAAGCTTTAGTTGCATGAACATAATATAGGATAAAAAGTATGTTTGGTGTTTTGGCATGCTCTAGAATGTTGTTTATGTATGAGATCTAGACAATCTTGTTTGTGAACTTTGTTGCCTATGTCTAGATCTTCATGAAGTGTACTTAATCCATACATTTCATATGCTTATGCATCATTTTGTGTGGTGTCATATTGTGGATTATAACTAGAAAAACATACATTGTGTGCTCATTGATTATTCTAGTTTTCGATGGAATGTATTGATCATATATTCTATGTTGCATGTATTTATATCATTTGCATCACTTAGATCATTTGCCTTGCAAAAGGTGGAAGTCTCATGTTAGAGTGGATTCTTCAATTTGAGCAAGGAGTCTTAACTAGAGGCATGAGATGTGTCTTGGTTAGTTAAGCAAGAAGTCTTGGCTAGGGGTGTGAGGCTCCGGTTAGTCAAGTAAGAAAGACTTGTCTAGGAGTGTAAGGCTCTGGTTAGACAAGCAAGGAATTCTTGACTAGAAGTGTGAGGCTTCAGTTAGTCAAGTAAGGATACTTTCTAGAGGTATGCGATTTGTCTCGGTTAGAAATTGGAGGCAAGTCTTTTGCTAGTAAAAGGCCCGAGGGTAGAATATGAGGGATATTCAAGAGAGAGCGTATCATGTGATTTGATCACTTTTGAGGGTGTACTTCTATTTAACTAGTGAAATGTGGTGTTGCCGATGGTTGTGGATTCAACCCGTGGATTTTCCTCTTCGAAGGTTTTACCATGTTAAATAAATCATGTGTCAAATATCTCTATCCTTATCTCTTTGATATTTGTTTATGTGGATGTTTAAATCTTGTTTGGACTCTTATTGATTAGTATCTTTATAAGACAAGATCATTGTAAATATTATTCTTTTGACATGTACTTGATCATATAAGCAATATATATATATATATTTATATATATAAGAATTCAAGTACTTGTTGATTTGTGTTTTAGTATAATTCTCCTCATGGAAATCATAGACTATGTTTGATCATTTTAATAGAATATACTTTTCATAGTCTATATGTGCTTGTATATGCTTATTGAGATGTGATACAAGCTATCTAGAAGGACAAACTTATATTTGTTCAAAAGGATTGAAAAGAGGCTTAAAAACTTATTCACACCCCTCTCTAGGTTAGTTTTAGGCAATTTAACCATGATTGTATTTCCAGGCTACATAAAATTTGTTCATATGATTATGCATCTTGCCTTATAAGTAGCCTTATAAGGGAGCTCCTTTGCATATCTCATGACAAAAAAGAGGAGAAGTTTGAGAGATAGGGGAGTATATTTCTTTTATGCTTTGTGCAAAAAGGGGGGATAGATACATATTGAGGGGGAGTAACTCATTTAGGGGGAGCATTGCATATCTTTGCTTTGCATGAATATCTCACATGTGCTTGTTGTTTGGAAAAAGTTGTTTCTATTTATTTCTCACATGTATGCTTACAAGAGATTGATGACCGCTTTGCAAGATTAGATTCGATCTCTCTTTGTAATGTGAGGATGTGATACATATGATGTATTAAATAGCTTTTTCCTTATTTTTGTGAAATTTGGATTTTGTCACGAAATAGCCCAATGGGAGATTGTAGGTGCAATTATTTTGTGATTGACTTATTTTTGTGTCAAAACTATTTGGGTGCTTTTGTATGGGTAGTTTAGGTTCTTCTTGTAGTCAACAACATTGTGATTATGATCATGATTGAAAACAACTTTCTCGGCATCCAAAGGTATAATCTACTAGACTTGTTCTCTTAAAGAGATTAGGTGCACACAAACACAATTCATTCATATGTGTCCCTGCATCATTGAGCAACCTTATTAGCACACACAAACAATTTGCATATTTTTGTACCTACATTGTAGTGCATCCTTTATTTCACACACATACAACTTGATTACATATATGTGTCACTGCATTAGTTGTATTCACTACACATACACACACATGCATCATGATACCTTGGTATTCATGCGTGTCTCATTGTTTGAGTTCCGTGAACTCATTTACTTGTTCCACATTTGAATTCAGATTTACGGTATGCGTGTTTGTGTTATAATCCGTTTCCGTTTATTGATCGAAAACATCCGCACTTGCATGTTGGTATGCTTGTCTTTGCGTGAAAGTTAGACCACTGGAGAAGGCCTCTTTCTTATCGTCTTATTGGTCTATGTGTTTTTGTCTTGGTGGGTCACGAAAATTGGGTGTGAAAATCTCACCAATGATCTTCGCTGTCCATTTTCGTCATGATTGACTGTGACTTTTGGGTACGAAAATCTCACCAGTGATTTTTCCTGTCCAGCTTTTGTTATGATGGACCACAACTTTTGGTAGCGAAAATTTATTAGTAATTTTTCGCTGTCCATTTTCGTCATGATGGACCGCGACTTTTGATAGCGAAAAATTGACAGTGATTTTTTGTTGTCCATTTTCGTCATGATGGACCACGACTTTTGGGAGCCAAAATTCCTGTTTATCAAAACGATGTAGTTTCTACTAGGGCTTCTATATAAACACCCATATTCATCTTCTAGCTTGACTAAGGGCCTAAGATTACCATTTTTACCTCTCTCATCAACTCTTCAAGAAAAATCACTTCCAAGAATGAGAAGTTAGGGTTTCTAGAGAGAGAAAGCTCCAAGAAAGCATCTTTAACTCTCCATCCCTCACCCCGTGTGCATTTAATGTCTTCATCATTTATGGGTCTTCATTAATCATCTCCATTGTTTGGCAAGAACAAACTTCCCCTTCATTAATTGTTCTTTACTTGTAAAATTCACATTTATTGGCATATATTTTGAAGTTTGGAGATTGTTTGTGGGATAGTTAATAACTAGGTTATTGGGTAGATTTCTTTAACATCTAGTTAATCATTATATGTTCTCTAGCATATTTTGCATTGAGCATTTATATATGTTCATTTAGGCAATTTTAATAACTAGGATTGTTGGGTATTTTATATTCATATCTAGTTAAGTATTTTTTGTGTTTGTCTAGCATAAATTTGCATTGAGCATTCATTGATTATTCACTTAGACATTTTACTCTCTTTATTGAGTTCAAGTCTTGTAGCCACAACTGGTTGTTGACAAGCAAAGATAAAGTCTTGTGGCCAAGGTGTTGGTTGCATAAACAAGTGCCAAGTCACGCTATATAAGGCCCGAGAGGCAGATTAGGAGGTGCCCATTGTTGGGATTTATGCCCTAAAACTTGTAATTTGTAAATGTTATAAATTCAATAATAAAATAAATAGTTATTTCATTCAAATATATTAATTCATACGCGTATATTATATATGCAAACATCCAAGATTGCTAAATGTAATCTCAAACTGAGTATATGAATGTTATATACAGAGGAATTCAGTTTAAGACATGCAATCTAAATAGTCCGTAGAAAGCAAATAAAGCTGGATATTTATTTATGATTAATCTACATGCGCGGTCCATTCTATATTGTACGGTGGTCTTATCCTAGACTACTCATATGGTGTTATGAGAATATAGGCACCTTATATGATGTGATCATATAGGACTAGGCCACGATTTATATGATTCTATCACTAAGATCCATTAGTTGAAAAGATTCATATATATCGACTAATGATGGCTATATATGGGTGATATAAATCCTGAGTGTCTTACTTACTCCTTCAGGTTAGATTGTGGTTTTTGATTTAACATGGGTGAGATCAGAATAGCATTCTCGGTCAATATCTTTGTATCTTGGAATCACGGTTTGGCTTGTGGCTGGGAAGGTATGCACACAATAGTGGAATCCACTCCATCTTGTGAGAAGTAGATAAGTAGTTCCCTTAAGGGTTGATTCGGGGCTTGAACGATTAAGAGCGCTCTTCCGTAAAGGAATGAAGGATATAATCATTCAAGAGAATCAATGGTACTTAAAGGAAAAGATATAATTTGAGAGGTATAACAGACTTTATGACCTAACTCTAATTATGAACTACTTGTGGAGGATCATGTCATATGTAATAGCTATATCAATGGACACTAATAAATTGGTTGTGTAAAACATCTACAGTTACGAGAGTACAACTTTGAGTTTTTAGTGGAATAACTCCAAGGTTAATAATTGTGAAATATTAATTAAAGAGTTTAATTAATTTTTCTAAGTATTATTGGAGCTCAAAAATGTGGGTCTATTAGGTCCCCTTGCTAGCCCTATACGATTGATAGTAACAAGACTCACGGAGATTTGGATGGTCCAATTAATTGTGTTACGAAAGTAACTTAAATATATTTTGGGAATTAATTAAATGATGTGATTATTTAATTAATATATTATTTAATTGTTGAATTAAATATTATTAAATAATATGATTATTTAATTGCATATTAATAATTAAGAATTATTAATTGTCATATGGAGGTTTCGGTTTCTAACATTGACAAGAGCAATAAAATAGTAAGTGATTATTTTTATTTACTCTAAATAGGTCAAAGGTTCAAACCCTAGTGAAATAAATATTAAAAAAAGGATTTGGAATCCTATTTTAACTTGGATTACTAAACCCTAAGTTCCTAGTATATAAGATATACTTGTCAGGAAAAAGAACGGAACCCTAAGAAGAATCAAGTGGTGTGGCCACAAGAGAGGAAAAAGAAAAAGATTTTTTTTTCTCTCACTAGGGTTGGCCGAATTCAAGGAGGAAGCAAGGTGTTGTCTTCCAGTTCTTTTAAGCCTCCATTCAACTGCTCCCGGAATCTGTGATATGCCCACAGACACAGTTGCTAGATCGCGGGATATAGCTAGGAAGGCTTAGTGGTAAAGGATCGAAAAGAAAACGAAAGAGTGTTCTTCAAAGGTATGAAAACAAATCTCTTCCTCATATTCGTGTATATACCAAAGGTCCCAAGAAGATGATATAAAATTTTTGAAACCTATTGTTCTTATTTATATTGATTAATTTCAAACTTTACCGATGCGCGACTTACACTCATACCAAGAGTAGTGGATCGGGGGATATCATAAGGATTGAACCAAGAGTAGTGAGTGGGAAGTGACCATAGCCTGAGGTAGGCGAGCGTGAGAGTCCGTGTATCACTTGTAGGTGTAACGTACTTTTCATATAGTGAATTTTCGTGACTTAAGTGACTAGCGTGGCTAGTCCCGTGGGGTTTTACCAGTTGGAGGTTTCCCAAGTAAAAATCAAGTGTTCTTTAATTTTCCACGTTTCATATACTTGATTTTTATAGTGTTATTTGCCTTTAACATTGATTAATTGAAAAATCGGTAATTAATTGATTAATAACCTATTCACCCCATCTATGTTAATTGTATTCGCATTATATACATTTTCAATAGTTCTGACATTCCCAAGAATCTGACACAATATTCTTATGCACAACCAAACACAAGTCTACATGTTTCCCATGAATCACATTACTGTGTTTAACTTTCCCATAAATTAGAAAACTTTGATTACCTCATACCAAACGGCCCCTTAAGATAATGCTCTGCATTTAAAGATAATGAAAGTGAAATAAGTAATATAAATAAATCTCAACTATTGATTACACATGTCACTAGATCTATTTAGGTCGGGACAAAGATAAGCTCAGTAGAGGATTCAAATTCTGCATGGACCTCTACTACCATTAATGATCGACCGTTAAAATTAACTATTTAATCTCTTGACCATGTAAAAGGTACAAAATACCCCTAATTATTATCTTGTTTTGTTTATGTATTAATAATTTCTTTAAAAAAAATACCAATTAAACAAAGTGATTTGATCTCCTCCATCAGATGAGATCATGAAATGGAGAATATTTTATCTTTCAAATGATTTGATGTTAGAGATTAGATCTCTTACATCAAATCAGATGGAGGATAAATCTCCTCCATTCGATCTTATTTAGACAATAGGAGATATATATATATATATATGATTTCTTCCATTAAATCTGATAGAGGAGATCATGCATCCGTCTGATTAGACAAACGAGAAGGAATCACAACCTACGTTGAAGAAACGGAGAAAATCACGTCTTCCATCTCCTTTACGGGAGAGCGGTCGCTCCTTTACGAGGAAGAAGACGCTTTATTTTTCTTTTTATTTTTTATTTTAAATATTTTTTTTTCATATGATCTCCTCCATCCATCATCCAACCAATTATATCGGAAGATGAATGGAGGAGATCAAATAACCTTCACCCATTTTTTTATAAAAAAAATAAATATTAGGAAATAGTTAATGAATATTTTGGATAAAATGACTATTTTACCCCTAAGAAGTTAATTTCTAATAAAACGACACTAACGGTAGGAGGTGTTCATGCAATTATGAGCAAAGTTACGTTACATATGTGTGCAATTAAGTTACATGTTAAGGGTATTTGTGTAATTGTACCTTTTGAATATGTATGAGATGATGTTCTTCCAATGATTTATTCGCATTATCAACAATATCCCCACTTGTGCATTTCTTTTGAATATGTATGAGATTCATGTTTTCTCAATTCGATTCAAATTAAATTAGCAATTTTGAATATTTATTTGCTTGTGATATTGTACAAATAGTAACCGGATAATTTTTTAAAATATATATATATTACAAATAATAGAATTAATGCATTACTCAATATGATTCATAATGTCATAACGATTTTGAAATTTCATCTCGCGAATGCAATATATATTGATTGATTATGCACGCTGTCGCTGAAATTATTAAGAAGTTACATCATTAAACTTAAATTTTTGAGATAAATTATATTGTGTGATGTGTATTACTAGTATGTATATGTGTAAATTGTCAATTTTAGCCGCATAAATTTTTAAAATTTGTTTTTAATCAAATGTGTAAGTTTATTTATTATCAACCGGCTATAAAATTTTCTTCTCACTCATAGGCTCATAGCTAAAAAAAATTAGTAAAACATCCCTCTAACACAATATCATCTTGTTAATATGTGGCTTAAATTAGTGAGTAACCTTATTTGATATAGATTCATATTTTGTCTCTACCTATATTATAAACATGTGGTTATAGGATCTTTTAGAAAAGAATTCTCTTTTGATCCGTCATAGAGTTCTTTTAGGTGTAATAATGTTTTGGGTTTTGTGAGTGATTCTGAGACACTCTTTTGTTCTCCATTGATCATAGTGAATTTCTTTTCATCTCCTCCCGTGGACATAGCCTTTACGCTGAACCACGTAAATTTCCCTTGTTCCAATTTGCTTTTATTTTGCCTATTTATTTTGTGTCTTGACAATTTTCACAACAAATTGGTATCAGAACCCAAGGTTCTTGAATTAGCTAGCTCTTTGGAATCCATTATCGAGCGTTGGTTTGATTTGACTGTCGAATATTTTGGGTTGTGTTAGATTGACTGTCAAATCTTTTGGGTTATATATCTGTCAAAAAAAAAAAAAAAAACCTTTGCAATGGAGACAAAATTTGAGATTAAGGCCTTTGGCAAGCGAAGATGTGATCCTTGTTAACTCAACAAGGGTTGGCCAAAGCACTCGAAGGTAGGAAGAAATTGCTTGAGAAGATGCCAGACGAAGAAAAAGATGATATTATGGATAAAGCATTAAGTGCGATTTTATTGTCATTTTCTGATGTGGTGCTATATGAGGTTTCTGATGAGAAAAGTGCAAAATCATTATGGCTTAAGTTGGAAAGTTTATTTATGACGACCAAATCCCTTACAAACTCTATTTGAAGCAGCGACTTCATGATATTCGTTTGTCAGAGGGTAAGTCTATTCAAGACCAAGTGGATAAATTTAATAGAATTATTCTGGATTTGAAAAATATTGATGTGAAATATGATGATGAAGATTTAGCCTTGATTTTATTGTATTTGTTGCCTTCCTCATGTGAACATTTTGTTGATGCTATGATGTATGGAAGAAATACACTTAGTTTGGAGGATGTTAAATCATCTTTGAATTTGAAAGAATTAAAGAAAAAAGTGTCTAAAAATTTGAGTGAAAATCAAGCTAATTGTTTGATGGCTAGAGGCAGAGACAGGAAAAACCTTCCGATGGTAATAGAAATAAATTTAGATCTAAGTCTAGAAGTAGAAAAAGAAGTTGTAATTATTGCAAAAAAGAATGGCAATGGAAAATTTATTGTTTGAAACTCCAAGAAAAAAAAGGATACAATTAATAAATACTCTGATTCTAATGATGCTAATGTTGTGGAAGATTATTCTAGTGATACCAGTACTGTTTTATCAGTCACTTCTGGTTGTTTAGACAACACTTGAATTCTTGATTCAGGTTGTTCATACCATATGTGTCCCAACAGGGAGTGCTTTGCTATTTATCAGTCTATTGATGGTAGTGTTGTTTTAATGGGGAATAGTATGTCGTGCAAGGATGTTGGTATTGGCACAATTCGAATTAAGATATTTTATGGTATTATTAGAACTTTGTCTCATGTTTGACATGTACCAGATTTGAAGAAAAATCTTATCTCTTTGGTACAATTGATTCTCAAGGTTATAAGTATTCATCTAAACATGGAGTTTTGAGAGTTAGCAAGGGTGCTCTTATTGTGATAAAAGGAAAATTGTCTAATGGCTTTTATGTGCTTCAGGAAAGCACAGTTATTGGTGCTGCAGCTGCTTCATCTGCTTCAAATCAAAATTCAGATATTACTTGTTTGTGGCATATGCGTTTAGGGCATATGAGTGAGGCTAGCAGGACTATTTTGAATAAACTAGGTTTGTTAGATGGTCAAAAAACAAGCAAAATTGACTTTTGGGAGCATTGTGTTTATGGAAAACAATACAGAGTTAAGTTCACCACAACTACTCATAGGACAAATGGCACTTTGGATTACAACCATTCAGATATTTTGGGCCATGCTTCTGTTGAGTCAAAAGGTGGTTCCAGATATATTATGGCATTTATTGATGATTGTTCCAGGCGTGTTTGGGTGTATTTCTTTAAAAAGAAAAAAGTTGATGTTTTTCCTGTATTTAAGAAGTTGAAAGTTTTTGTTTAAAATCAAACAGGAAAAAAAATAAAACGCCTTAGAACTGATAACGGTTTGAAATTTGTAAGGGTCAAATTAATGAGTTTTACGAAAATGAAGGGATAGTGAGATACTGCACTATCATAAAAATGCCACAGCAAAATGGAATTGCATAACGTATGAATAGAACCATATTGGAGAAAGCACGTTGCTTGCTTTCTTTCAAATTCTGATTTGGAAAAAGATTTCTAAGCTGAAGCTATTAACTATGATTGCTATTTGGTGAATAGATCTTCATAAAATGCAATTGAATTGAAGACTCCTATTGAGGTATGGTTTGGTACTCATGCTAACTATTCTAATTTTAAAATATTTGGTTGTCTTGCATATGCTCATGTGAGTCTAGTGTGAAAGGTTATCGTTTGTGGTGTGTTGAACTCGAGTCCAAAAATTTTATAATTAGTAGAGATGTGAAATTTGATGAATCTGTCATACTGCATGAGAAAAAAGAGTTTGTAGTTGCAGATACAGATCATGCTGTCAGTATGTATATGGAGTTTGAAGTTGAAGATTTTGATAAAGTGCAAGATGACACTTTAGTTCAGCCAACTCAGGGTGATATGCATGACTCTGTTGGTAATACAGAAAAAAAAATACAGCAATGCAATATAGCCACAAGGAAGGAAGAAGACAAATTAGACTACCTCAACAGTATTGAAATTTTGGAACCCTCTACTTATCTAGAAGTTGTCAATGGTATTGAATCTTCTCAATGGGATATTACAATTAGTGAAGAAATTGAATCTCTTAACAAGAATCAGACTTGGGAATTGGTGAAACCGCTTAAGAGCCAGAAGATTATTGGCTGCAAATGGGTCATTAAGAAAAAAGAAGGGTTGAAGCTGCTAGGTTCAAAGCACGTTTAGTTGCAAATGGCTATAGTCAAACAGAGGTTGTAGACTTTAATGAAGTTTTTTCACCAGTTGTAAAACATAGCTCTATTCACATGCTGCTTGCCATGGTTGCAATGTTTGATATGGAATTAGAACAGCTTGATGTGAAAATGGATTTTCTTCATGGGAGTTTGAGGAGAAAAAAATTTATGCATCAACTATAGGGGTTTGTTGTTCAAGAAAAAGAAGATCATGTTTGTTTGTTGAAGAAATCATTATATGGTTTGAAGTAGTCTCCTCAGCAATGGTACAAGCTGTTTGATACTTTTATAATTGGTCATGATTACTCACGAAGTGATTATGACAGTTGTGTGTATCACGGGAAACTCCTAGATTGTTTTTATTTATTTATTTACTAATGTATGTTGATGACATGCTGATTGCTGCGGAAAATAAAATTAAGATTGATAAATTGAAATCTCAGCTTATAGGTGAATTTGAGGTGAAAGATTTGGGTGCTACAAAGAAAATTTTGGTATGGAAATTCACGGGGTCGCATGAAAATTATATAGAAAAAATTCTTAAACGCTTTGGTATGAAAGATTCTAAACATGTGACTACTCCACTAGCTGCACATTTTAAACTTTCATCAGCTTTGTTACTAAAGTCTAAGGATGAGGAGGAGAAAATGTCTCGAGTTCCTTATGCTAGCGTTGTTGGGAGTATGATATATGTTATGGTTTGCACTTGTTCTAATATTTCACATGTTGTTTGTGTGGTTAATAGATTTATGGGTTCTCCAAGAAAAATTCATTGGGAAGAAGTAAAATAGATTTTTCATTATTTGAAAGGTACTGTAGATTTGGGTTTGGTATTTGGAAAAAATAATACAACCAATATTACTATTTGTTATGTAGATTCTGATTATGCTGGTGATTTAGATACAAGACGATCTCTGGCAGGTCATGTCTTCACACATTTGGGTTGTGCCATTATGTAGAAGGCTACTTGCAGAGTATATGTGAAATATACAAACGAAGTTAAATTGTCTAAAGCATACCTAGAAGGGGGGGGGGGGGGTGTGAATAGGTTTTTACTCCTTTTTCAATCCCTTGAAACAAACACAAGTTTGTCCCTCAAGATAGCTTACATTACAACACATAAATCATACATACATGTATAGACAATAGAAGCATGTGTTCATTAAAGCATTGTCTATATATCAATAGGTTGCAAGAGGAAGAATAACATTAAAACTTAACAACAAGGAATACTTGTATTTTCAATAATGTTCAATGTGTTACAAGTATCAATCAAAATATAACTATACACAAGAGTATCAATATACGAAAAAATTATATATACAACTATGATCAATATGATGTGCTTACATCTCACACTTAACAAAATCTTGTTTACAAATACATCACAAGTGAATATTATGAAACAAGATTAAAACATACACATATACAAATATGAAAGATAGAGATAGAAAGAATTAACACAAGAGATTTTTTAACGTGATAAAACCTCCAAGGAGGAAATATCCACGGGTTAAACTACAACCATTGGGTACTATATATATTGGATGATAGATTAGAAATTCCTCAAAAGTGACCAACCTATGATCTACTTCCTATTGTAGTCTATGTCTACCCAATCCATATTGGTAGATTAGAAATTCCTCAAAAATGCGGAACCACTCTATATTAGAGTCTATGTCTACACAACATCGTTGGAAGATTAGAAATTTCTCAAGAGTGAATACACATCCCATGCACCACTCTCTATTGGAGTCTATGTCTATCCAAATGCCCAGGCCTACCAATGTCATAGCCAACTCCCTATCCAAGGCACTCA
Organism: Acer yangbiense; assembly: GCA_008009225.1. Classification (NCBI taxonomy): domain Eukaryota; kingdom Viridiplantae; phylum Streptophyta; class Magnoliopsida; order Sapindales; family Sapindaceae; genus Acer; species Acer yangbiense. The sequence continues at coordinate 16,724,307 of CM017771.1, forward strand.
TGCCTTTAGACAGCCTCCCATGTATAACTATCCGGACCTTCCCAATCCTAGCCATGCATAACTATCCGGACCGCCCGGGATTTCGAGACCAATCAGAGGTGGCCACGTTACCCAGCATGTGAGCTTCACGGGCTAGAGGGATGTTTGGCCCGTGAGTCTCACGCGCCCCTCACGGGACTCCCCTCAAATGGCCTTTGGCCATTGCATGTCTCCCTTGCGCTTCTCTCACGTTCTTCGGCCATATTCGAGCCTCCAAACTCCGAATTCGAATTCATCTTTGGATTATGAACCGTGACTCCCTCATGCACAAGAAAGACTATGAAACTTTGATAAAAGGTTGAGAATTCAACTCGATACACGATGACGAAGACAACATATCGTATGAGAACGTAAAGTAGTGTAGCTTCTTAGTTTGGACTCGAAACCTATTGAGTGAGTAACCGAAATTACCGGGACTCAATAAGGAATCATATGAGATCATGTTCAATTCAAAAAACAATAAAACAAAAATAAATAAACACAAAGTCACACAAGTATCCCATTTCCTAGAGATAGTCCTAGAACATGCAATTTCACAATGTTTATCAAATTAAATATAATGCATGTGCATACTTCAACAAGTGTGTGAATGTGTTATACCAGTGGTGTACAACTATGCAGGGACACATATGAATGTCATGTGTGTGTGTGCCTACGCCTTGTTAGAGGAATGAGATCAATTATACTTTTGATGAGCAATGTAGCTTGTTCCTCTTTGAAGACACCATCTTGCATGAAACGTTGCCAAGTCTTCCTTGAAGCTTGAATCATCATCAATATAAGACAACTAAACAATACAAGAGAAACATTGTTTTTATATGGAATTTATGCCAACACAAACCAAAATCCTAACAATATGACAACAGTTGAAGTAGTGAAAGAAGCTATTTGGCATAGAGGTTTGGTTTGTAATCTAGTTTTACAACAGGATTCTATAGTTGTATTTTGTGATAGTTAGAGTGTGATACATTTGACGAAAAATCTTATGTATCATGAGAGGACCAAACATATTGATGTCAGATATCACTTTATTCCGGAGATTGTATCTCAATGAGCAATTACAGTCAAGAAAATTTCTACAAAAGAAAATCCAGCTGATATTTTGACTAAGCCTATTCATGTGCTCAAGTTTAAGAACTGTTTGGACTTGATTTGTGTTTGCAGTTTGTGAGTTACCTTAAAGGGTTTGTTGGAGGAGATGGTGGACTAAAATTCTACTTGGTAGACCTTGGTATGAATTTAAGCCAAGGTGGAGAATTGTTAATATGTGGCTTAAATTAGTCAATAACCTTATTTAATATAGATTCTTATTTTGTCTCTATCCATATTATAAATATGTGGCTATAGGATCTTTTAGAAAAGAAGTCTCTTTTAAGTCGTTAAAGAGTTCTTTTTAGTGTAATAAGGTTTTGGGTTTTGTGAGTGATTCGGAGACACTCTTTTGTAATCTTCATTGATCATAGTGAATTTCTTTTCATCTCTGCCAGTGGACGTAGGCTTCACGCTGAACCACGTAAATTTCTATTGTTCCGCTTTGCTTTTATTTTGCCTATTTATTTTGTGTCTTGGCAATTTCCACAACACATCTTCTTCATTCTTTCAACCTCTCTTCATCATTCTCTCTATTTTGTTTCCCGTGTCTCACTAATATCTCACTCATTGTCAATAGATTTGTGCAAGATACAACTTTAAGTTGATATACATGTTGGAAAAGTGGTTTGGATACCCATTTTGAGACTTGATTTTGAGTGAGACCGATTTCATTTTAATGACAGGTCAAGGTGGTTTTGTGTTCTCCTCCATGAGGACATCGAAATGTTATATGCATATGCTCAAAATGATGCTCGAGTGAATGAGAAATTAAAGCTCAAAGTGCACCTGATAAGTTGGAAAAATTTTGAGTCCTAAATTGGTGGGAAACAAAGGCTTATTCAAGTATATATATGATCACATGTATAGTAGCTTGTAAGCATGTGTAGCATAGAGGCTCTCTTGTGCATACAAAGGTACAAATCATGGACTTGTGGATTCTAAGACTTGTGCATGAGCGTGTTTTGTAGACACAAATGTTGGGAATTTGAACCGATGATCATGGAAACGACTGTTAGGATTATGCTCAATAGCAAGAGTGTAATGTTGTAATTAACAATCTTTTTCATATTAATAAAGTGATTTCTGGTTTAACAAATCTTATAGCATTTATAGTGTAATATTATAATTGTCAAAGTAAATAATCATAAGGTCTAAAGTCTATGAGAAAAGAAGAATTGTTCGTACATCTGGATATGTATGAGGTAGACACAATTCTTTAGTTAGTCTTGAATAATGTTCACAACTTAAGTTAAAGGTTGGGCACCTTTATCTTGTTAAAGTTGTAGAATTCTTTTGCTAGCATTTGAGTGGGATCAAATGAGATATGATGAGTCTAAAATCATCGGAGTGTCTTCGAGTAAAAGAATCTAGTGCACTGGGTACATTGAACAGGATCACAATGAAAAGCTTTATCTAGAACCGTCAATAGATAATAGTCTTTTCATTATCAGGACAATCGGAGAGTCTATCTTAATCCTGAGATAAATGATGGACTTATGGTTGCAAGTGATATCATTTGACTTATCAATGAGTACGATTATATAGCATAGTCTATCCTCGATAGTTTGGTGATATTCATTTGTTAATCGATAGAGGACTTCATTTATAGATATGGACATCGTGGCTCCATTTATTAAATGGGAGTATAATATCATCATATGGATGTTTTGAGGTAATTGGATATTAAATCTCAACATTGAGTTTTCGATAGTGGCTATTGAAAACATGGCTTCTGGACAAGTCAAAATATTCAAGTTCAAAACGTGGTCATATGAGTAAATATGGTAACTTGGAGAGTTATAGGCGGTCTATGAACTCTTGGCGATTACTGATATTAATCACGAGGATACACTATCTCCAACATGATTGTGTAGGGTCTGAATGAGGAATATCTTCTTATTTTATCTTTATTTAAGAGTTCAATTTTAGCTCTTTAGTGGAATGAGTTAAAATTAATGGATCGGACCTAAGTGAATCATTTGTTGATTGTGATTAGGTTATATCTATTGAAGCTTAAATTTAGATAGCCCGCCAAGATCCCCAATCCACACGGACTTGCATGGATCACTTGATATATTCTACCGGACCAATTTATGGGTCCATCTAGAATTGTATTTAATATATTAAGAATATAATTTGCACATTATTTGTTTAATGGGCTGATCAATTATATTAATATATTAATGAAAGGCATGTGGGCTTGTTTCTTTTAGTAAGAATGGGTCTGGTTCACATGTGGGCTTTTTATTTAAAGTCCAATGGATTAAATAAAATAAGGAAATAATATTTGGCCATTTTATTCTATGTGGGGCGGCAAGGCTATGTATATAGTCAAAAATATTATTTTATTTTATTGTTTGATTAAATGAGAATTAATTAATTTATTAATTAATTATTTAATTAAGAAACAAAATCTTTTTCTGATTAGGAAATATGCTTACTAGAGTTATACTATATGTATACTAAAAGTAAAAGACTTGTTTGGTAAGAAAATAAATAATTAAGTTTATTTATTTAATCAAATGAGAAGTCTTTTTATAATAGTCAATAAAAGAATAAAAATACTTATGAGTTGGATTAGGGTTAGAAGTCTAAAGTTGATGTGAATTAGGGTGCAACACAAATCCTTTTTTGTAGAGGAATTGCGGCAACCCTAATTGAATCATAGGTGGATTTCGGCAACCCTAAAGAAAAGAGGAAGTGAAATTCGGCCACCCTATATAATACTATCTATAGGGTTCGGCCACCTCTAGGTTTTGACTGGATCAATTTCTTCTTCTTCTCAACTCATAGAAAAGTGTTTGATTATTCTACTAAGACATAAAAGAGGGAAGAGATTATTCTTTTGATGGTACACTAATTGCTTGTTCATCAATAAGCTTGTGTGTACAACATCGAATTAGGTTCACGCGAGTTTCGATCATTAGATTGAGAACTCAAAAGTGACTGGAATAATTTTTGTATTCTTTTGATTGTTTTAAGACTGACAAAGAAAAAGAAAAGTTTGTTTGTCCATTCTCAGGTTTGCAATTCAAAGAAAAGGGAGACCACGCTCCTAGGTGATTCACGTTCGTGCTAGGATTGAAGATCTTGCGGATTACCATCGACGTAAGTCAATTGGATCACGCAACAAAAGGTATTATACTTTTGTTACTTTATATATGGTTAATTAATTTAAAGGGTTAAGGTTCATAAAAAGAAAAAATTTTAAAACATACTAAAACTATTTTTAGTCTCGATTCCGCTGCGTGTACTACGGTATTTTTCCCTACAATTGGTATCAGAGCCTAGGTTGAACCCTTTTAATTAATTAACGTATATATACGTGAATCTATTTCTTTTTATTGTGGTTATGCATGTTTAGAAAGAGATGGCACTCTAAGTATTCGCATATATAATTACATGTGGATGTATGGATTTATATATGTTTTATATGTGGATTGTTATTGCTCAATTTTGGTCCTAGATTTTCAATGTAATTTTTGTTATGGAATTGTAACAAGAAGGGTGGTCTATCATCGCCATAATTCCTTCTTGGTAGTTGCTATTTTTTTTTTATTTGTATTAAATTTAATGTGCAGTTTTTTTTTATTGTATTAAATTTTAAGTGCAGTTTTTTTTTGTAAAAAAGTACTGCAGTGATTTAAAATAAAATAAAAAATAAAAAAACTGCAGTATTTTTATTGTTTAAATAAAGTTATAATACGTTCTAACATCGAAGATTCGAAGACGTGAAGAAAAAGGAAGCAACCGGAACCAAGAACGAGCACCGTGCGCACCCTAGGAGTGGATTGGGCTGCGCATGGCAAGCCCAAATCTTGGTGGGCTGCGCACAGCAGCCCCTTTGTGGGGTTGTGGAGTGTGTTCGCCCATCGGAGGAAGCCAAAGGATGAGCGTATGGTTGATGGCCACTTGAAGATCTTGTATTCCTAAACAATTGTAATTTACTTGCTTTTCTAGGATGGACCAAAATTGTTGCTATTTATTTTTTGCATAAATATTACAATATTTGTTATTGTATGATAACATGACATATAGAATAGGAGTGCCACTCATATATCTCTTTTGGTATGAACATGCATTGAATGATTTAGGTATCTAAATTGGCATCTAGATAACTTGGTAAATCATTCTATGGGATTTAATCACACGCCTTAAATAATTGAGTGGGAGAAGATGTTTTGTAACACCTATGGCCTCCAATGTTAGTTGAGCTTTATTATTTGTTGGTAATCCCCCCAAGGGGCGTCCATGAATGGAATTTAGCAATATACTTCCTTACAAGGATAGACTAGACAATTGACTCAAACGAGATCTACTCCCCAAGGAGGGATTTTCGTGAGAGAAAATTGAGGGTCGATATCTTGGTAACACACTCAATGTAATTTTATTGATATCCTCCCAAGAGTTCTTGTCAGTAAAATTGCAAGGCTAAAATTGAAAACGCTGGTTGTTATGTTAACAATTAGGTGGGACCTAGTCTAACTAGTAAATGGTGCGAACTCCCAAATGAGGTATAACATTTATGGGTGTTGGATCACCGTTGAATTTTTATGATTGAGTTGTTTATTTAATTCAAGATAAATATTTAAAAGTGCTTTATCATTATTATTTACTTATATATGTTTTGTTTTATTCAGAAATCATGACCCCATCACTTATGAACATCTTGAAAGATAACACTTTAACTGGAGATAATTATGTCACATGGAAAAGAAAAATTGGGTTGTTGCTGCAAAGTGAAAAACATAAGTTTGTTCTAACTACTCCTAAACCACCTGCTCCTACTAATGAATCTCAGATTCATATGGTTGGTAAAGTTGCTACTGTTGAGACCCGTCAAAAGGTTAAGGAACAACAAAAGAAAAAAAACAACTTGGGACTACCAAGAAAGAGACCAAGAAAGTAACCAAGATCAAAGGGAAGTGCTTCCTTTGTGGTGAAAAGGGACATTGGAAAAGAAATTGCCCAAAGTCCCAGAACAAGAAGGAACAAGGTAATATTAATTATCTTGAAACATGTTTTCTGGCAGATTCTACAAATTCTTAGATCATAGACTCTGGAGCCACAAATCATGTTTGTTATTCCTTACAGGGGTTCCAAGAAAGGAGAAAGTTGAATAAGAATGAAATCAACTTGCGTTTGGGCAACGGAACGTTAGTGTCTGCAAGTGCAGTGGGAGATATTAGAGTTAATCTAGATTCTTTTAGGCATTTAGATTTGATAGACGTTTATTATGTACCTCAATTCAAGAGAAATTTAATTTCAGTTTCTTGTTTGAATAAATTTGGATATTCGGTTACTTTTAATAAAGATTTTATTATTAGTAAGAATAACAAATTTATTTGCAAAGGTACATTGGAAAACGGCTTATTCTTTTTGCATAGAAATATCTCTCACTCGTTAGACACAGAAATAACGGAACCTAATCATAAAAGAATAAAATTATCAATAGATGAAACCTACCTATGGCATTTACGCCTAAGTCATATTAACCTTAATAGGATTAAAAGATTGGTATGTGACGGACCTTTAAGTGACTTAAAGGTTGATAATCTACCAACTTGTGAATCTTGTTTGGAAGGTAAAATGACCAAAAGGTCGTTCTTGGCCAAAGGCACAAGAGCCACTGAATGTTTAGGATTGATACACACTGATGTATGTGGACCTATGAGCATTCAAGCTAGAGGTGGATATGAGTACTTCATCACCTTCACAGATGATTACCCGAGATTTGGCTATGTGTATCTCATGCGACATAAGTCGGATGCTTTTGACATGTTCAAAGCATTCAAAGCTGAAGTAGAAAATCAGCTTGAGAAACACATAAAAATCTTGAGATCTGATCGTGGTGGAGAATATCTATCTGGTGAGTTTCAGCAATATCTTATTGATAATGGGATAGTTTCTCAGTTTTCTGCACCAGGTACACCTCAACAGAATGGGGTGGCAGAAAGGAGAAATAGAACTCTTTTGGATATGGTTAGGTCTATGTTGAGTTATTCAACACTTCCTGTTTCTTTTTGGGGATATGCTTTACAAACTGCTATATACATTCTAAACGATGTACCATCTAAGTCCGTTCCTAAAACACCGCATGAGTTGTGGACTGGGCGCAAGCCTAGTTTACAACACTTAAGGATATTTGGTTGTCCTGCGCATGTGTTAAAAGGAAAGACAGAAAAGATGGAGTCCCGTTAGGAAACGTTTATATTTGTAGGGTATCCAAAAGAAACTAAAGGATATTATTTCTATAGTCCTTCAGATCTTAAAGTATTTGTTTCGACAAATGCTAAATTTCTGGAAAATGACTATATGAATGATTTTGTGCCTAGAAGTAGAATTGTCCTGAATGAGATGTCAGGAGATACAATTCCACGAGAGGTTACACAACCTAACCCAATTGTAAGTTCCGATCCAACACAAAATCAACAACCTACCATTCCTCGTCGTAGTGGGAGGGTTAGAACACAACCCGAAAGATACATCGGTCTGGGAGAGTTAGTGGAGAATCTTCCGGACGACGATGATCCCTACACGTATAAGGAAGCAATGGAGGATGTTGATAGTCGCCATTGGCAAAAGGCAATGCAATCTGAGATTGAATCCATGTTCGATAACAAAGTCTGGTCCCTTGTAGACTTGCCTAAAGGGATAAAACCCATTGGGTGCAAGTGGGTATACAAGAGGAAAAGAGGTATGGATGGAAAGGTGGAAACCTTTAAAGCTAGATTGGTAGCTAAAAGGTATACACAGAAAGAAGGTATCGATTACGAGGAAACCTTCTCTCCTGTGGCCATGCTTAAATCCATTAGGATACTCTTGTCCATTGCAGCATCTTTAGATCTAGAGATTTGGCAAATGGACGTCAAGACAGCTTTCCTTAATGGAAGTCTTGACGAAAGCATCTACATGATGCAACTAGAAGGATTCATTGAAAAGGGCCAAATGCAAAAGGTATGCAAGTTGCAGAAATCCATATATGGATTAAAGCAAGCATCCAGATCCTGGAACATTAAGGTTCGATCTATCTGTGAAAGGTTTTGGATTTATTCAGAATCTTGACGAACCTTGTGTATACAAGAGGATTAAGGGCGACAAGTTGGTTTTCCTGATTCTTTATGTTGATGATATACTACTCATTGGAAACGATATAGGTGTATTGACATCAGTAAAAGAATGGTTAGCAAAATAATTTGATATGAAGGACTTAGGAGAAGCAAGTTTTATTCTAGGTATCCAAGTAATAAGGGATAGAAAGAATAAAACGATTGCATTATCCCAAGCTTCATACATAGACAAGATCTTGTCTAGGTTTTCCATAATCAAGCTTTCTAAGGAACAAGTTCCTAAGAATGAGCATGAAGAGCAATTCATGAGTAGAGTTCCATATGCCTCGGCAATTGGAAGTCTCATGTATGCAATGCTCTGCACTGGACCGGATATTTGTTTTGCTGTTGGCATAGTTAGCAGGTTTCAATCGAAACCTGGTCCTGATCACTGGATGGCAGTCAAGCATATTTTCAAGTATCTTAAGAGAACGAGAGATAATATGCTTGTATACTCTAGAGGGGATTTTTTGTTTTCCCGTTGGGTATACAGATTCTGATTTCCAATCAGATTCTGACTCCAGAAAATCCACATCAGGGGCTGTGTTTACTATTGGAGGAGGAGCAGTTATATGGAGGAGTATCAAGCAATCTTGTATTGCTGATTCCACCATGGAAGCTGAGTATGTTGCTGCATGCGAGGCTGCCAAAGAGGCTGTTTGGCTCCGCCAATTCTTGATTGACTTGGAAGTGGTTCCTAGTGTGAATAAGTATATTACTATCTACTGTGACAACAGTGGAGCAGTGGCTAATTCGAAAGAACCAAGAAGTCACAAGAGAGGAAAACACATTGAAAGAAAGTATCATCTTTTAAGGGAGATTGTTCAAAGAGGTGACGTGACGATTACCAAAATCACGTCAGCAGAAAATCTAGCAGATCCCTTCACAAAGGCTCTACCTCAGAAGAGTTTCGATGGGCATCTAGAGAACATGGGCATGAGAGATATGACACATTTGCTATAGCGCAAGTGGGAGATTGTTAGGATTATGCTCAATAGCAAGAGTGTAATGTTGTAATTAACAATCTTTTTCATATTAATAAAGTGATTTCTGGTTTAACAAATCTTATAGCATATATAGTTTAATATTATAATTGTCAAAGTAAATAATCATAAAGTCTAAAGACTATGAGAAAAGAAGAATTGTTCGTACATCTGGATATGTATGAGGTAGACACAATTCTTTAGTTAGTCTTGAATAATGTTCACAACTTAAGTTAAAGGTTGGGCACCTTTATCTTGTTAAAGTTGTAGAATTCTTTTGCTAGCATTTGAGTGGGATCAAATTAGATATGATGAGTCTAAAATCATCGGAGTGTCTTCGAGTAAAAGAATCTAGTGCACTGGGTGCATTGAATAGGATCACAATGAAAAGCTTTATCTAGAACCGTCAATAGATAATAGTCTTTTCATTATCAGGACAATCGGAGAGTCCATCTTAATCCTGAGATAAATGATGGACTTATGGTTACAAGTGATATCATTTGACTTATCAATGAGTACGATTATATAGCATAGTCTATCCTCGATAGTTTGGTGATATTCATTTGTTAATCGATATAGGACTTCATTTATAGATATGGACATCGTGGCTCCATTTATTAAATAAGAGTATAATATCATCATATGGATGTTTTGAGGTAATTGGATATTAAATCTCAACGTTGAGTTTTCGATAGTGGCTATTGAAAACATGGCTTCTAGACAAGTCAAAATATCCAAGTTCAAAACGTGGTCATATGAGTAAATATGGTAACTTGGAGAGTTATAGGCGGTTTATGAACTCTTGGCGATTACTGATATTAATCACGAGGATACACTATCTCCAACATGATTGTGTAGGGTCTGAATGAGGAATATCTTCTTATTCTATCTTTATTTAAGAGTTCAATTTTAGCTCTTTAGTGGAATGAGTTAAAATTAATGGATCGGACCTAAGTGAATCATTTGTTGATTGTGATTAAGTTATATCTATTGAAGCTTAAATTTAGATAGCCCGCCAAGATCCCCAATCCACACGGACTTGCATGGATCACTTGATATATTCTACCGGACCAATTTATGGGTCCATCTAGAATTGCATTTAATATATTAAGAATATAATTTGCACATTATTTGTTTAATGGGCTGATCAATTATATTAATATATTAATGAAAGGCATGTGGGCTTGTTTCTTTTAGTAAGAATGGGTCTGATTCACATGTGGGCTTTTTATTTAAAGTCCAATGGATTAAATAAAATAAGGAAATAATATTTGGCCATTTTATTCTATGTGGGGCGGCAAGGCTATGTATATAGTCAAAAATATTATTTTATTTTATTGTTTGATTAAATGAGAATTAATTAATTTATTAATTAATTATTTAATTAAGAAACAAAATCTTTTTCTGATTAGGAAATATGCTTCCTAGAGTTATACTATATGTATACTAAAAGTAAAAGACTTGTTTGGTAAGAAAATAAATAATTAAGTTTATTTATTTAATCAAATAAGAAGTCTTTTTATAATAGTCAATAAAAGAATAAAAATACTTATGAGTTGGATTAGGGTTAGAAGTCTAAAGTTGATGTGAATTAGGGTGCAACACAAATCCTTTTTTGTAGAGGAATTGCGGCAACCCTAATTGAATCATAGGTGGATTTCGGCAACCCTAAAGAAAAGAGGAAGTGAAATTCGGCCACCCTATATAATACTATCTATAGGGTTCGGCCACCTCTAGGTTTTGACTGGATCAATTTCTTCTTCTTCTCAACTCATAGAAAAGTGTTTGATTATTCTACTAAGACATAAAAGAGAGAAGAGATTATTCTTTTGATGGTACACTAATTGCTTGTTCATCAATAAGCTTATGTGTACAACATCGAATTAGGTTCACGCGAGTTTCGATCATTTGATTGAGAACTCAAAAGTGACCGGAATAATTTTTGTATTCTTTTGATTGTTTTAAGACTGACAAAGAAAAAGAAAAGTTTGTTTGTCCATTCTCAGGTTTGCAATTCAAAGAAAATGGAGACCACGCTCCTAGGTGATTCACGTTCGTGCTAGGATTGAAGATCTTGCGAATTACCATCGACGTAAGTCAATCGGATCACGCAACAAAAGGTATTATACTTTTGTTACTTTATATATGGTTAATTAATTTAAAGGGTTAAGGTTCATAAAAAGGAAAAATTTTAAAACATACTAAAACTATTTTTAGTCTCGCTTCCGCTGCGTGTACTACGGTATTTTTCCCTACAACGACATGCCTAAGATTTGCCCATAACTCATATCAATTAACATCTATAGCAGAAAAATAAGATGAGAGAAAATAAACAATCATACAACACAAGATATACATGGAAAACCCTAAATAGGGAAAATACCACGAGCCATTAGGACGATAGAGAAAGTTTCACTATATGATAAATTGTTACAACCATATACTCTAGGATTCTCTCTTACACCTCAACCCCAAACCACAGAGCCTTAACAAGTCCCCAAGCTCACAACTGAGCTTTACATCATGACTCTCAGCTCATAACCCTCACAAGATCCTAACCGAGAACCACCCCCCCCCCAACTCAAATATCCCCTAGGTCTCCTCTGAATATCACACATGGATCTCTAACTTGATTCACTGATATTCCCCAGATCCCTTCTAGGATATTCCCTAGGGTCTCCTCCGAATCTCACCACTCTCTAATGTTACATGTGTTCTTTTGCTCCACTGAAATAACCTACTTACAAGGTTCTATTTATACTAGTTACAAGGAGCTTAGACCAACAAGGAAATCCATCTCCTACACGTACAAGACTTACTTGTTTCACATAAATACTATTTCCTTTTATAACAAGTCTTCTTGCAAAGAGAAATCATTTTCCTTCAAGCACAAGAACTTCCAGAAACAAACTACTTTCTTTTCCGTTGAGGATTTCCCGTTCCACGCATTCTTATGATTGACTACGATTTGGGTCATGGTTGCGCACCCACTTCCTAAACCGTTACAAGTCACCTGAAATTACATCGCTCAAAAAACCGTGATCCATACATTGAAACAAAACCGAAACCGCTGTCAAGCCGTCACACCGCTATCCTCACAGCTATCAAACCCACAGCACAATGGACAACACTTTTCACTGGAATAGGACCGCTGTCCTTACCGCTGTACAATTGCATAGCGCAATGCACAACGCATTGGACCGTTGTGGGAACTGCTATCCATCCCACAGCGGTTGTCAACCATCTTCGTTTCTTCAGTTCTTCTTGGTCTTCTAACCTCCCTCAAACACCATATCTAACTTCCAAACGTTTCCCACGTCTCTAGGAAGTTACACATCAGTTGAGTCTCGTTTGATTCACATTTGGGTTTACTTGAGAATATGAACCAAAACCTAACAGCGAATGTCCCACCGATTTGAACCGTACGTGGGTGTGCACCCGTGTTAACGGTACATAGAAAAAATCTATCTGAAATTAGCTTCATCTTGTAGCATCCATAAAAAATGAGTATATGAATTTAACAAAATTTCTCTTGCATTTTTTTTTTAATAAAAAAATTTGGGGTTTATATTTCAATCCATAAAGGAGAAGTTGATACTTTTCATTTTCTTATAAATATGTTAATAGGAATTAATTCACTTTACAATTATAGTTCTATAAAATTCGCATTAATATATTAATCTTATGTGAACTCATTCAAAAGTGGTTAACCATCTCGAAGAAATCCATAACGTCCATCCGAAAAACGTGTCTCAACTACAGCCAACTCCCCAATTTTCCTATCGAAAAACCAATCCAACCCTACTTAATTTGTTCTAGAAATGCTAACCAAGTGACACACTTGGGCCATGGGTTATGAAAAAGGTTGACCCCCTTACGTTCCTTTAACATTTGAAATGAAAATCAAATAATTGTTTCAGGAAATAATAAAATTTGAAAATAGAAACAAATATTAAATTATCATTTCTTAAATCTTATTTTTACTTCAATAAAATTCTTAATTATAGAAAATCAATGGGAACAACAACATGCATGGCCATTGGCCGATCTATTAATTCAGTTTCTTTCAAATATTTGATTGGAAAAATAAAAATGTATAAATCCATAGATGGTCAATTGTGTACAGGATTCAAATTTTCTTTTGTGAGGCTGTAAGGCCAAACTCCTTGCATCATAAATATTAGGGTACGGATATTGACACCCATAAATATGATAAGCACACCCATATTTATAAGTACACCCATGTCTAAAATTTAAAATTAAAACATTACTATAAACACCCATTTTAATACCAATAGTACCCTTATTTAAATGAATATTTTCATTTTAATCCAATTTATTTATAAACCCTTTTAGGTTATTAAGACACCCAATGTCACTACCTTATTCAATGCCCACATATATACCATCACATCATGGCCGTTAAATTCTATATTCACAATTTATTTTTCATGTAAGTGTTCAAGGACATGTAGAGTTTGAATGTAAAGCCTAATGAGATTACATTGGTTCATCTGTTCATGTTCTTGTCACGTGCGCTAGAAGTAGAGATTTGGGTATTGGGAAATTGGTTCATAGTTTTGTTCACCAACTCGGTTATGATCCATTTGTGTCAAGTTGTAACCCCAATTTGGTTCTTGCTACTGCTATTTCAACATGTATGCGAAATGCGGAAACTTAAATACTGCTAGGGAATTGTTTGACAAAATGGCTAAGAGAAATTTAGTTGATGGAGCAATAGGATGTGTGTGGTGGTCGGCCAATGGCCAACCATTGCCCTTCACTCTTCATTCCTTCATAAGTGGATTTTGATAATGGGAGATTTTGATACTTGAAATATAATTAGGGTTTAATTAGGGTTTAATTATTTTTTATTTTTTATTTTAATAAAGTGATATAGTTAAAGATATGGGTGTAATTAATGGGTATACATAGTATTGTGGTTATTTTTAATTAAACTAATTTGTTCTTATTGGTAAATTCATATTAGAATATTTTTGTAATTAAATTTTTTATTAAAATACAGGTGTACTTATCATATTTATGGGTGTCAATATCGGCACCCTAAATATTAATACCCAGAACAAAACTGTAAAATAAAATTAATTATTTAGTGAGAAATTAAACAATTTTTATTTTCTCTTCAAAATATCTGAATATAAACAACTCTGAGTAGTCTACAATTGTACAATTCTTGAAGGATAATTTTAAATATGATCAAAATATATATGTAATTGAAAATGGAAGTAAAATCTCAGAGTTACAGAGGTGGTGTCTCAGGTGGGATATGATGTTTCTTCATGTTTGGAATTGGGGGAGGTGGTGGGCTTGGCTTCACTTTGCTACCCAATTTTCTTGGCTTCCAATCTGCAAAATAAAAACCCCATCATTATTTTAATTAATTACCATTTTCATCTAGAAATTTTCTAAAGATATATAGACTTCTCATGCTTTTAAACAAGTATTTTCGATCGTATGGTACAACGGCACTTTAATTAATTGCGTTTGCAGAAAACATTCTAAAAAACAATAGATTCTGGATTCTTAACAACCATGGTAAAGAAAATGAATAAGTTGATATAAATTAATTACAAAATATATTTACACTATGATATAAGTTCTCTATTGATCCAAATTTTTAATAATGTCTAATATTATTAATATTGATAGTTAATAAAAAATTAACAAAACATGACTATTATAGTAAACGCATCACAAGAAGATAATTTGATATTAACAGATGATCCAAATTTATAATTAACAGACCTGCAATAACGGGAGTGGAGTGCATACTCAACATGGAAGCCATTACAAGTAGAAGGAGAAGGAGAGATCGGAAGAGGGAAGTTGAACACATGATCATCTCATCAATTCATAATCTGAACCCAAATGTGATCAAGAAATTTATATGATTATCAAGTTATCAGCTGTGTATTAAAAGTCAACTTGAAAGAAATTTATAAGGGTACGAATATTGACACCCATAAATATGATAAGCACACCTATATTTATAAGTTCACCCATGTTTAAAATTTAAAATTAAAACATTACTAGAAACACCCATCTTAATGTCAATAGTACCCTTATTTAAATGAATGTTTTCATTTTAATACAATTTATTTATAAACCCTCCTAAGTTATTTACACACCCAACTACACAAAATTTTAAACATAAATTGACAGTTGTTTAATAGAATCTAAATAGTCTTGTGCTGTCAATTGTTTTTCCCTTTTGAAAGTTGTGAACTTACCTACATTACAAGTTTTGCAGGTTCAGGTTTTCCTGCTACCCCAGGATCGGGCTTCATTTTATGCAGCTTACCATGATATTTGTATACAGGTTGCTGTTGTTGTCTGCAGAGCAGGTTTGCAGGATTGTAATGTAGGCTGCTGAAGCATTGAGAGGAAGCTTGTGGGCTACATGCAAGAAAAGAACAATTGAGGAATCTGCTCATATCATAGGATCTAGTTTAGATTAAATATTGATGTTGTACGGAACCTAAGAAACTGCGTTTTGAGTTTTCAAGCTATTGAATTATAATGTTACTCTTTGGTTTGAAATTATGTTGTGAGCCTGTGGCAAAGGGGTATTTATATCCGTGACGATGCAGATGCAAGTTTAGCTAATTACCTTCTCTAATTTTAATATTTCGATTGATGTTCTCAAAAAAAAAAAAAAAAAAAAAGAATTAGGGTTTAATTAGGTTTTTTTTTTTTTTTTTTTTTTACTAAAGTGATGTAGTTGAAGATATGGGTGCAATTAATGGGTGTAAATAGTATTTTTTTTTTTTTTTTAATTAAACTAATTTGTCCTTATTGGTAAATTTCTATTGGCATATTTTTGTAATTAAAATTTTTATTAAAATATGTGTGTGCTTAACATTTTTATGGGTGTCAATATCGGCTCCCAATTTATAATTATTTTGTTAATGCTTTTTTAAATCCAAAAAGAAAACGGCTCTTTTTTTTTTTTTTTTGAACAAGAAACATACACATAAAAGAAAGCCAAATACAACAATTGGAGCCTAAACAGGCATATATAACTGGACTGCTTCCGTAACAAAAGGAGGAAAATCCTCCATCTAGAAAAGGTCCTCAGCGACCTTAAGCGCGTTCTTCGCGAGCCCATGAGCAAACGTGTTGGCCAACCTAGGGGCATGGCTAACAGAGATCACATTTAGGCTAGAAATAAGAGAAGATATCTCCTCTAAAATGGCTCCACTAACCAAATCTTGGTGGCTACCCTCTTTAATCCTTTTAACGACTACAGCAGCATCCAATTCAAGACAGCAAGGGCTTAAACCGCAATCCTTGCTGAAATTCAAACCTCTAAAGATAGCCATCGTTTCAGCCATATTAGCATCAAAGCAAGCAAACAAAACCTGAGAGCAAGAAGCCAACACAAAGCCACAATGATCCCTAATAACAACTCCGATACCTATACGACCACCCTCATTGTTAACAGCCGTGTCACAATTAATTTTATAACAATTTGGATCCAGCGGCCTCCACGTATTCCTAATCAGCTCAGGCAAAACAGGAAACAGAACAAATTCCTCCCCACAGCTGTTAAATTCATCCAAAAAACTTAAACACCAATGAACCACCTCAAGAAAATTCTGATTAGGCGACCCATGCACAACCAAATTCCTCAAAGACCACACTCTCCAGATAATTAAATAGAGAAGACCCATGTCTTTCATATTTAACAACGAATGGCATTCCAAAATAAAATCAAAAAAATTGGCATGATTGCATCTAACCTTAACCTCAGGTGGCAGCCAATCTTTGCGAGCAATCTTCAGGATACGGCAACCCCAGAGGGCATGGAAAGTCGTTTCACCTGGACCGTGGCAGAGCGGGCATCTATCTCTCACCGACATATTGTGACGCGTAAGATTGGACAAGGTTGGAATCCAGTCAAAGCAAGCCTTCCATATAAAAATCTTGATTTTCAACGGTAAGGCTAATTTCCACAAAGATTTCCACCAGCTCTCCAATCAAGAATTGTCTAAAGAGCATGCCATTTGCTCGAGAGATCTACCAACCCTATAACCACTCTTGACAGAATAAGCCCCACTGTCTTCATAATGCCAAATCACCTTATCAACAGCTCTAACACTTCCCAACGGGATTTGAAGGATAGCCCTGCTATCTTCTTCTACAAAGTGACTCTTAATTAACGGAACATCCAGCTGCCCGACGGAGACATCAGCTGGTCTACTGTTGCATTAACGCCAAGCACAGGGGAAGAAACTATTTTGAAAGAAGAAGGTTTGGGAACCCACTTAGCATTATAAATGCTGATATTCTGCCCACAGCCCACTCTCCATCTCAAACCACTGTCCAATAAATCCCGACCCCAACATAGGCTGTTCCAAACAAAAGAAGCCGAGTTCTTTTTCGTGGCCTCCAAAAAACTACTATCAGGGAAGTAGCAACCTTTAAGAACTCTAGCAGCCAAGGAATCATCCTTTTTTATAATCCTCCAACATTGTTTAGCTAGCAGTGCTCTGTTAAAAATTTCCAAATCGCGAAAACTTAAACCTCCTTCCTTTTTAGGCTTACAGAGACGAGACCACGTACACCAATGAACTTTCCTTTTCTCGTCACTACTTCCCCACCAAAAACGGGCGCATAGCCTCTGAATTTCATTCTTTTGAAGTTTGAAAAGACTCATTGCGTATGTTGGAGCAGACTGTAAGACAACCTTAATTAAAATTTCTTTACCCCCAACCGATAAAAATCTTTCTCCCCAACCTCTGATTTTACTCCAAACCCGATCTGCGATATTCGTAAAAAGCTTCCGTTTACTCTTACCGGAGAAGCATGGCAGCCCTAAATATTTGTCAAAACAGTTAACTTTAGTAACACCAATAATGCTTGCTAGCCTATCACCTTCAGCGCCTGTCAAAGAAGGACTAACACACACCGCTGATTTCCAAAAATTAACTTCTTGACCTGAAGCCTTGGCATAGACCTCCAAGATCCTCTTAACCGCCACACAATTAGCCTCATTGGCTTTCAAAAAAAGCAGACTATCGTCTACGAAAAAAAGATGCGATATAACAAGACTATTCTTACTGCACTTAAAACCTGACATATTCCCTTCATTTATCTCGTTCTCTATAAGGCCTGAGAACCCTTCAGCACAAATCAAAAAAAGGAAGGGTGACAGGGGATCTCCCTGTCTGAGACTCCTAATAGGTTTGAAATTTTCACATACCTCCCCATTTAGCAAGAAAGAGTAGGAAACCGTTGAAATGCATCTCCACACCAGTTGAACCCATTTTTCAAAGAAACCCAACTTGTGCATCATATTCTCAATAAACTTCCACTCCACCCGATCATAGGCTTTAGACATATCTAACTTAATAGCCATCGACCCAAGCTTCCTCTTCCGCCATTTTAACCTATGAATACACCTCAAAACCAACTATTGTGTTATCCGATAATATTCGTCCCGGTATGAACGCACATTGAGACTCCGCAATCACATCTCCAAGCACAAATCTCAACCTCTTAGTCATCACCTTTGCAATGATCTTATAAATTACATTGCAAAGGCTTATTGGTCTAAAGTCAACAGTATTCTTCGGCGATTGGCACTTAGGGATTAAAGAGATGATTGTGCTATTAATACTGTCCATCGAGTCACCATCATTCAAAATACCTAGGCAAGCTGAAGTAACACCAGGCCCAATTGTTCCCCAGAATTTCTGGAAAAAAAGAGTTGGTAATCCGTCTTTCCCGGGAGCTTTCATCGGACTCATGTCAAAAACTGCTTCTCTTACCTCCTCACCCACAAACACTGAATCCAGAAAACACACCTTTTGACTGTCAAGCTTAGAATGAGCACCATCCGTGACCTTATTAATATCTGCCTGCAAAGGGTTGCTGCTGGTAAAGATGTTCATGAAATACTTAGAGATGATAGATTCTATTTCAGTCTTCGACTCCACCCACACCCCATCTTCGTTATACAGACCACCAATTCTGTTTCTGGCTCTTCTAGCAGAGGCTTTCGAGTGAAAGAAACGAGTATTTCGGTCACCGTTTCATAGCTACTCAATCCTTGCCCGTTGACACCAATATCTTTCCTCAATATTCAGAACACTATCAAGTAAGAAAAGAAAACGGCTCTTGACTCTTGAGTCTTGTCCCACTAATGTTTACTTACCTAACCCCTTTAATAATTTATAATTCGCGTCTCATTGCTATCCAGAGTCATTGTGTTCCCATTCCCACTTCCCACCATTAAAAAAAACCTCATGAATTAATTAAATTTTAGCTTGTATTACTATTTTGGATTAATTGCACAAATTTGCCACCGTGTGGCCTCATTGACTTGACGAAGGTTAGATGCCGGCCTTCAAAAAAAAAAAATATTCCCTCTATTTTCATTAAATACAAGGGTATTTTTGACATTCCCCAAGGTAGACTTAGAAACCGTAACAGAACCCATAACAGATGTGAACTCCAAGGGGTGTGTACGTGAGTGTTGAAAAACGATATTCTATAATATGACTGCAATTATACTAAACCTCAGGAGTGTCAATGCAATTCTCCCTTTAAAATTTTAAGGGTGAAATTGTAAATTCAAAAATTAGATAAAATATTACTTAATTTTATGGATGAGTATTTTCAATCGACCCTGAAAATAAATGGAACCCCTATATTTGGTATCAAATCAGTACACTTGACGAAATCTTGTATCGTGAAATGTTGAACCCCATCCCTGTTTCAAGGCATGAAACCTCGGCCAAGTCAATCTATACCTTGAGTAGGTGCTCTATCGGTCTATCTGGTGTGTGTTCTCTTGATCCGCGATTAGCATATTAATTGTAATATAGAGTGGATAGATTAGCCAACCTTTAGGATCTATTATAGAATTCAAACACGACTTCATTACAATAGCCCTTGAATATGTTTTCCAAGGTCAGCCTAGAAAGATTTTTACATATGGATACGACACGATCCAACATGATATGAAACAACATGTTTTAAATTTCTATTAATATTGTTAAAACACATTTTTAATTGAGATGAGAAAAGTAGGGGTGGGAAAAAAGCCCAAAACTGTTGAACTGGACCAAATCAAACCAAACCATTTGGTTTGGTCCGGTTTTTTACTTTTAAAAAAACCGTATAGTCTGGTTCGGTCTATGATCCAAGATTCCAAGCTTATCAAACCCGAACATAGACCGAACCGAACCGTAAGTCGAATACTTTTAGCACACATTTTTATTCTATTACATATCACATCCAAAACTTTAAAACTAAAACATTAAAAGTGAAAAACCCTAATTTATTGTTTCATTTTTATTTTATTCAACCACCAATAGTCTATTATTTGGCTTTCATTTTATCACATTTTTTTTTTTACACTATCTATCCACCATCTGGAACATGTATTTTTTGAAGCTTTTTTGCTATTAGTAGGATTCTAGTCGCTGACTCGGAAGGATTCCAGTCGCTGACTTAGGAGTCATTTGTCCAATCCCTAAGCGCGTCCATCTCACAGCAGAGCTACGCCTCTGGAGGCACTTTCATTTTATTACTTTAATTTAATTGGCCTGAAAATATATTTGAATTTTAAATTTTATATTTAAATATATTTGATTTAGTTTATATTTTATATACGAATCAGTCAATAACTCATCATGCCATGTATTTCTTTTAAATGATAGACCATTTGATATAAATTTTAAATTGCAAAAAACATTAAAAAAGAAAATTTCAAATCAAGAACCGTTAGACTGAACCAGATCGAACCGAACCAATATAATTTGGTCTGGTCTGGTCTGGAAAAAAGATTGGTCCAAACTTGTTCCGTTTTTTACAAAACCAAAATTTTTGGTTTGGTTTGGTTCAAGTTAAAACCGCACCATTCCCAGCCCTAGAGAAAAGTCATACCATAACTTCAAATTAGATAATTTAAAATTTTAAGGGTAAAATAGTAATTTCATATTTTATATTTTTCAAAAAATAAAATTAGATAAAGAAAAGAGTGGTGCTATTGACACACCCCCTACTGATCTATTTATGCCCCACTTGTTTAAATTTTGATTTAATTAAGTAAAGTTAAATGTTTTTACTAATTTATTTTATTTATTTCCAAAACTACCCTTTTACTTATTGTTTCAAACTTAATAAACCCATCTTTAATATCTCTATCTCAAATCTCTTTATCTATGGTCTCGTCTTTCTCTCACCTCTCATGAACGATTTAATACAAAAGATAAATACAAAGAGAACAAGTATGATTAAACTGCATCATCTTTAACATAGCCTGTAATTAGATTTAGCATTCTATGTTATATTAATGCACAGCCAAGAACAAAAAAGAAGTCTCTAAGACAACAGAAATCAACAATACAACTTGTTAACTGATAATCCAGGTTACAAATTAAAAAAAAAAAACAAAAACAAAAAACAAAACAAAATAAAAACAAAAACAAAAAACAAAAACAGCTGGACAAAGCAACACTTTTTAAGTTGCTATGTTTACCAGAGCAAATATTTAAATAATGATCCATGAAACATAGAATGTCTCCATGTAGAAGCTAAGTATAAAGCATTACAACAAAGAGCTCAACAAAGACAACATGTTAACAAGTGTGGACTAACACATATATCAGCCATCAAAAAAGAGCTCAAGAATTTTATACAACTATACACTAAAAAATCATACAACAATTGAACTATTCTGACACGAAATACATATCTTGAATCAAATTATTTTACAAACAAAAGAAGAAATCAATCCCTATACACTATGAATCAAATTAAAGATGTTTCATTACATTAAATCATCACAATCAGATCAACATATCTGGCAAATCCACATCAAAATATATATATACTAAATTAAAAATAAAACTACATGATAAACCACAAACGGAATTTTAATCGAATACCCAAGAAGTTAACGATGTCGTCGACGAAGCGGGGGTTGGCAGCGGAGAGAACGAGGGCGGTCCTTGGACTCCTCTTCGTCGTCGTCAGGCTCGAAGGTGGTTAGGTAGACGCAGGCACACCGCTCCAGGGAGGCGAAGAAGGCGGAGATGACGGTGGTGCTGACCCAGGTAGCCACGTTGTTCAAGCCATCTCGGGAAATAATGTTGCTCGTATTGTTTTCATCCAATTTTTTGCGGGATCGGGAGAATTGCAAGATTTTGATTTTTGTTAAGGTTGGTTTTCCAGGGAAGACAAGGAAAGGGAGGGATCCAGACCCAAGAGAGAGGAAATTGAAATAGCAGCCTTAGAACCAATTTGGGGGTTCAGAGATTACTTTCTGAGAGAACGATTTTTAGGGATTTAGGCACTAGAGAATAGAGATCCACTTTAGAGAGGGAATTTATTTGGGATTTTGGGAATTAGCGGGAGTGTTTTGTATTCCCTCCGATAATTTATTTACTTTCCAATACGGACTTTGCCCATAGTAAATAACTCCAAGCACTCCGTAATACATATATTATTCTCAATGAACTCATTCTTGTTCGTAATAGTTAATTATTATCCATTACGGGCTTTTAAAGGCCCGTTGTAAATAATTTTACAAAACAAATTTTACTATGGGCTTTTAAAGGCTCGTAGTCAATAATGGTTTTCCATCACAGGCCTTCCAAGCCCGTAGTAAATGGCTGTAGTGGATGACTAGTTTTCTTGTAGTGCGTTATAGAAAAGGTAAGAAAGTCACAAGATAAAGAACAAACAAACAGCTCCAATAAAAGAGCAAAGAACAAAGCAACCCAAGACAAAACACATAGAGAGAAAAAAAAAAACAAAAAAAAACAAAAAAACAAAACGAAACAAAAGTAAATAGCAAATATTTGTTTTGAGTATCATCATTTCACTTTCATATTTCACTTTCATATTCTAAAAGAGTAATAAGATTAAATAATAATCAATATATCATCTATCTAATGCACCCCAAGTGTTTGATTTATTGTTTAAATAAAATCCAGTACAAGTATTTTTAGGGTTTAAGAGTTATGAAAAAAAAAATCAAGAAAAGAATTAAAAGAATTTTTTTTTTTTTTTAAGGAGTGTGGGGTTTTTTTAGATTTTCTTTATAGAATTTTTTTTTTCTTAAATTATATATCTCTTTTAGTAATTTTGATAAAGGAAAAAAAATAATACTAAATAATTAAAAAAATGAGGCATAAATAGATGGGTGTGCCAATAGGATCACTCTAAAGAAAAATAGTTTTCAACAAACGGGGTCCTGATTTGAGCTGTAAACGAAAGGTTTTTGCCCGTTCAAGTGTAGAAGCAGAGTACATAGGGTTCTTTGTCAGGCCTCAACTATAGAAGTGCTTTAATTAGTTGTGTTCATTGTTTGTAGAGCTAGACATATCTCTTTATAGCACTCCAATTCTTTGGTGTGACGATACAGGGACTGGTTCCATATCTCAAAACCGTGTATTTCACATTCGAGGTAAGGTTGCAAACGGTCAATTAGCAGTTCAATATGTTCCTATTGATTTGCGAAAAAAGTTATGCAGAAAGCTCACAGCTCAAGTCCACATATACATAGCTCAATCAGTTACTAACAATTACAGAAATTATCAAGTGCTACACATGTCATTAATTGTTAGCATCTTCAACACTGGAATCTCAGCTGTTAATCTCGTCAGCTGATCAACGGATCAAATCACAAAATAAGAGATGGTATACCTAACAGAATTGAAGAGTGGGTTGAAGATGCCTTGAGTCAGGGTAACTAACTTATGTTGATCACTTGGCATTGTGGTTGGCTCTCCGCATTTTAGAGAGAACAAGTTATTTTTGTAAAGAAATGAATTTGGAATTCCTAAGTGTATATAAACGTTTCTTATATTTAGTTATCAATTAATGAGAATTTTAGTCTTAGAGACTCCATTGTTGAGTTTGGAAATTCTCTCAAGCTTGAAGTCTCCTTCAAGTTTTTTCACAAATTAAACACTTGTTTGCCTTTTTCAAACACTTAAGTCCTTCTAGATTTACAAAAGGTAAATGTTAGTTTAAGTAAGTTAAAACAAAATGTGTAAATGTTAAAAATAAATAAATAAATAAATAAATAAAAATAAAAATAAAAATACCCATCAAATTTGTCCCTTTTTAAAAAATAATAATAATAAATTACGATAGTTATATAATAACTTTCTAATGCAGGATCCCGTACAATTTTTTCGTCCGGTTTCACTGATTCCAACTGGTTGGAATCAATGTAATTTTTTTTTCACTGATTCTTACCGGTTGGAATTAGTGAAACCACACGAATTTTTTGTACGAGATCATGCACTTAATAATTTCTAATAGTAATAAATGTGTTATACGTAAAAATAGAACGGTCACAACCACGTCAACAAAAGAGGATAACAACAAAATAGGACTCAAAGTCAGAGTCAACAAAAGGATGACAAGGACATTCAACAAATGACAAGAGGGAGAAACCAGTTATGAATGGTTTCTCCCCAAAAACATGGTGAGCAAGTTTACTAATCTGAGAGAAACCAAGGATAGTAAAATGACAGCGATAAGAAGACACGTGTCTACCTAGAAATGGCATGTCAGACCCTGCGCTTAGTCACATGCGCATGCAGACTTGATGTGTTATAGAGATGGCACAGAGATGAGCCCTAAAGAATAAGAAAAGACAAAAGAGACCAAAGCTGGCACCTCTCTGAGGTGTCGATCTTCGATTGGCCACATGGATAATGTACAATGTACTATGTCCCCTACACAGAGAGAAGGTGAAATACGCACCCCTCATCTGTTGAAAGGAACCAGGTGCGAACTACACTCATTCCTCCCCTATATCAGGAAAACGATGGCTACACCCAAAGCATGTACCAGAAGATATTGAAAACCCTAGAATCCTCTTATTGCCTATCCATAATCGTCTTTTTTGCCATTGGCTAGAGGAAGAGACAAAAATGGAAGACATAGTAAGGAAATAAAGAGGCACAACACATAATACGCCCTTAAGAGACGAGTATAACTCTTCATTTACATTTCCCACATATTACTATCTAGATCTGAGCTTAATACTCAGAGATCCAGCTAATAAAGCTATCTCTAATGATAAAGAAAAGCATCTACTACCTTTCAAGAATTTTAGGAAAAACTGTATTCTATGGTTCAGTTAGGAGAGAGAAGTTGTTGACCCCAGGTAATGGATCATCTTCCCTATTATTCCCATATGACAGTATTTCCTCGATTATAAATGTTCAAATACTTACTTGAGACATCGAAGGAGAAATCGAGCTAAATGCCCGATTTCCCTACCGACCTTTGTCTGTTTTGTGAGATATTCTCCAACATTCCTTCAAGAAAGGAAAACCACTACAAGCTAGTTCCCACCAAGAGGAATCCTCAATATTCTTTCCTCACAAGAGTGGCCTTGACAAGGACTATCAACCCAAGATTAGGTTTGACTATGTCCAACTGGTCGTTGAAAATCCCCTTCATCTTACGTGGCGAGAAGTTCTTTGACTTTTGACTGTTAATGAGATTTCACCGTCGACAAAATGAATTGATTTCTTATAGAGACTACTTATTACAATTCCCTACATTTAAAGAGCTCTTCATTGCAGTGTTCGTGACCAACTCAAAAGTTATCAAGATTTATCAAATCAAACTAGAAAAGTGTTAACGGTAAAATTTGGCCATCGCTCTAAAAAGGGTTTTCTCACCACCTAGAACCTCACGGACCCGCTCCTCTCTATAGGACCCAGCACTGGGTCCACTCCTAGGTCCGTACCCGGTATGGATCAGACCCCAACCAGAAGCAAGCCCGAACCACGAAGGGCTAAGGCTTGACTAAGAGAGGATCGAACCCGATCCAACCCCGTATGCGGAGCGGATCTAGGCTAGGGACTAGGGCTCAACTAGAAAGCGATGGCTGCCAGGAAAAGAAGAGAAACATGGTAACCTCACGATCCAAGAAGACCACCACGTATGCCCTAATAGTACTTCTAGAACCTGGAGCATGCCCTTGGGCTGATGGAAGCCCTAAAGAAGAGCCACCCCAAGAAAATGAGAAAGGAAACAAGAGGATGGTGGGTATTTGGGCAGTTAATGTACGAGCAGCAGACACCAAAAAGGAAAGAGGGGTTCCAACGGACGAGATTCATCTTAGGCTCCCATCGCCAATGGCTAGATCTAACTCCATCTAAGCCTTTACCAAGGTCAACTACCTCAAGCACCAAGGTAGCAACTGCAAGTCCCCAGCAAAATGCAAGCAGAAAGCTACTAAGCTAGGAAGGGAAAGCTTGGGGAACATTGCTTGACAGGTGCAACGCCATAAGCGTTGACGTTGTCCCCTGATGCGCGAGATACTGAAAGCAACATGTCATGCCAGCGAGGAGCGGAACCATCCAATCATAGGGGAATGTTGAACCACCAAAGCGCCATGAGGGGACCCCTAAAGTGCCTAATCAGTTGTGGTGCATAGGTGACGTATGACACCTACAGACCCACCTAAGGGGACGGTGAGGATCTGATAGGAGATCTCGCACCTAAGAGGAGGATCCCCCACCTACCCGCAAAGAGGACACCCTATAAATACCCATACTCAAGAAAAAGAAAGAGGTCGGCACCTTGAAGGAAAAAGAGCAATTAGAACCATAATCCTACTTGGACACTTCTCTACTAGTTTCTCCTAAAACTCGATCCATAAAGAGTCAAATTCTTGTAAGCCCTCTTGGGAAAGATGTATTGATCTTACTTGGCTACATGTTGTAAGCTCATCGGAGCCATATCTTTGCATAAATGAACATTTTTTACCAATTGTTGACATATACATGATTCTTCTACCTAAAGATCCAATCTTGACCCGATAGTATCGCTCCCACCAATGAATTGACCATGCTAGGATAGGTAGAAACAATGAGCCACGAAGGGTTCGGTACGTTGGTCAAACCAACCTGTCTCTCCAGGTCTATCTGACTTATCCTGATTATACCTCCCTTATTATCCGCGACACTAAACCAACCCCTCATAATGGGTCCAACCACTGTGGGGCACCTGTACCCCATGGTTGATTGTTGTCCAAAAAATCCTGACTGGTTTTCTAGATAACAAAAGATTTGAAGGTGCGTTTGGTAACGTTTTTCATTTGCTGTTTTTTAAAGATAAAAATGAAAATGAAAATGAAAATAAAAACAGTGTTTTTAGTTTCATTTTCGAAATCTAAAAATGCATCTGATAGCATATACGAAAACAGGATCTTGAAAATAAAAACAATAAAAACGCGTCTGGTAGGTTAACCGTCAAATATCAAAAATTGTCAATAATTCATCTCAAATATCATTAATTTTCTAATAAATAAAAATTAAACACAAAAAATTTAAAATATTTCAAAAGAAAAAAAAATGGGAACAAATTATTAATAAAAAAAAAAAAAAAAAAAAACAAAGTAGTCACCAATTTGCTCATGGAGGAGCATATCGGCAGCTCCAACGCCGGAGGAGGATCTCACCTCCTCCGACATTGGAGGAGCAGACCTCCATATTTGCTGTCATAGAGTAGTAGGAGAAAAAGATTAGGAAGATGAAGAGATGAAGAAGAAGAAAGAAAGCAATTAAGAAGAGGCAGATGAAGAAAGAAGAAAAGCAAACGAAGAACTGAAGAAGAAGAAGGCGATGAAAGGAGGAGAAACAAAAAGATGTCTAAAATTTGTTTAAAAAACAAAATGAAAAAACAAGTTTAAGTTGGGGCCTGTCCTGCAACCTGTTTTAAGTATCTACTACCAGATGCATTTTCGGATTCCAAAACAAAAACCAAAAACACTGTTTTTATTTTTATTTTTATTTTCAAAAAACAAAAAATGGTGGGTCTTGTAAGCGTTTTTCGTTGACTGTTTTTCGAAAAGAAAAATGAAAATGAAAACATTGTTTTTGGTTTCGGTTTCAGTTTCGAAATTTGAAAACACGTCTGGTAACATATATTGAAATATGTATTTTGTAAATGAAAACGGAAAAAACGCGTCTGGTAGGCTAAATGAAAACTATGAAAATTGAAATATCAATTTTTACATTTTGTTTAATATTATAACAATTATAAACAAACTGATTAAATAATTAACCAATAAAATTTGGTCTAATTTTATATTCTGATCTCAAATTAGGGTTTCAAACTCTTTAAATCTCTCCAAAATTTGTTTCTTTTTTTTTTTTAAATAAAAATCCGAATTTTATCTGTAGATTTCCGCCATAAAATCTGCCGTCGATTTTGTTCTAATTCAGATTTGAGAGTAGACAATGAAGCACGCGGCGGCAACCAACAAGAAGAAGAAGAAGTGGTCACGCGCCTTCGCCGCAAAGCAGCCAATCACTGCCGACGATCAGTCGGGTGACAAGCGAAGGGATGAGAAGGAGGAGGAGGAAGAGCATATCGGTGGTGAGGAAGAGCAGATCGATGGCGGTAAAGAAGAAGAAGATCAGATCGACGACGAAGGATATCAGCAGATCGACGGTAGCGAAGAAGAAGAAGACTAGAGGCGGCGAAGAAGAAGAAGAACAAATCAGCGGGAAGAGAAGACCAGAGGCGACGGAGAAGAAGAAGGAAGAAAGAAGACGAAGATGGGAAGAGAAGACTGTGAAGAACGTGACTCAAGAGAAAAAAGAATTTTTTTTTTTTAATTTTATTGTTAATTTTTTTGAAAAACAAAAACAAAAACAAAGAAAACATCTTTTTTTTGTTTTTCAAAATTTTCACTTTTAACACTGGTTTTGTTTTTCATTTTGTTTTTGTATTTTGAAAATAAAATGAAAAACGGTTAACGAACATAAATTCGAAATCATTTTTGGAAAACAAAAACGAAAACGGGCTAAAAAACGCCTGCAGGACAGGCCCTTACTTTCCTTATTTTTCAATTTTAACACTGATTTTATTTTCTATTTTGTTTTTATTTTTAAAAAACAAAATGAAAAACAATTAACTAATGCAAATTCAAAATCGTTTTTAAAAAACAAAAACGAAAACACCACTAAACTCTAAAATCTTGTACCAGATAGGCCCTTAGTCATTACGTGTTGAGTCATTAAATTCTCGACATATTTCTGCTTACGTAGTACGTACACTTGTGAAGATTGATACTCATTTTCATGAGTTGATGAAAAGACTGCTACTTCTCACATGATCTCTCATGGCGCGGTTGGAGATATTTTCTCTTTTATATTTTACTCGCTCATACTTCATGCACACACAGTCACACAGAGATACTCGCTCATATTAACCCTAGAAAAAAAGTATATTAATTAAAAACTTGCATTAGCTTTACTTACCTAGACATTCAAATAATTTAATAACTTAAAACTTTGTTTATCAAATACACCAGTTTTTCTAATTGTATTAAGCTCACAAAGAGTAAGAATGAGATTTGTTGATTGAGGCATGGACCTTTATATATGTGCATATGATATTCAGACACCAAAGCATAGAGAAAGTTTAGAGTGTATCAAATAGACCATATAGAATAAGTAAAATGAAAGAGAAATCAAAACTTTATGATAAAATTGACACCAAAGTACGATTATCATATGCAATAAAGTGAAAATAGTTCAAACCAACTACAATCTTTAATTTTATTGATCTCTTACTTCACACAGGTCAAAATATGATACAGACGATGCATCTGATGCACCCTAAACTTTCTTATTTAGTTCCAAGAAGTAGTCTTCATGTGAATCTGGATCAATCCTCTCCAACAAGTAAAAATGGCGGCTGTTATTCAACTGAGAAACATGTCTAGCAAAGCAATTCATCATTTCCACATAAGCATCTCTGAATTTCTTCATCAGTAATTCTGCTGGGACGATCAGATTGATCTTCCAAAACCTTTGATGATCAGTCTTCACGTTCTGCTTATCATCATCAGCTACCATGACCACATCCTTCAGTCTATGGTAATTGTACTGTTTTTGCCTCCGGTACTTCTTGATCATGCTTAGACAAAGTGGAGTTGTATCAGCTTCTTCTTCCATATATATTTTCAGAGACTACAAACTTAGATGAACAATTACAAAGGCGATGACTGTACTAATTAGTAGATAGGTTTTAGAAGGGAGAGTTACTTCAGAAAATAGAAATGATAGAGATTGTTGTAATCCATACGGGACAATAAGTAAAAGCAAAGATGTGTCATGACTCACGGGTACTGACAAGCTGGCCTTATATTGAACTATCAATTAATGAATGGATACTTTCAGGCTATATGTAGGTCGACCCACGTGGTTTTACTATTCAACAAAGACATCCTTTACCAATTAATATAAATATATATTTTTTTTTTTTCAAAAAATATATATATATATAAATATTTTTTAAAAAAGAAGTTCCTAATGAATTTTGAAATCGAATTAACATGTACATATAGTCTAATAACTTTATTGTTGTTAAAAAAAGAGGAAATAGAGAGAAATAGAACCAGATTGGATTGGTTTTGTGGTAATATCACCAACTTAATGAGTTTTGTAGAAATAGCACCAAAGTATGTGATCTGCCCAAATTGCCCATCACTTATTCTTTCTCTCTCTCTCTCTCTCTCTCTCTCTCTCTCTCTCTCTCTCTCTCTCTCTTCCTCTCTCCTTTGTTTTTTTTTTTTCAAAGAACTCCATTGATCCATCAATAGAGGTCGGACAGACCTCAAATGGAGGTCGAATGGAGAGTGAAAGACCTCCATTGGAGTCGAAATGACATCGACCTTCATTGGTGGTCGAGGAAGAAGAAGATTAAAAAAAAAAATCTGGAAATAAGTCTCGAATATTTGGAAATAAGTCTCGGGTATTTAGAAATAAGTCTCGAGTAGGTCACCTGAGACTTATTTCAAGCTATTTTCAGCTACCCGAGACTTATTTCAGATACTCGAGACTTATTTCAAAATACCCAATACTTATTTCCAGAATTTTTTTTTTTTTTTTTTTAGTCTTCTTCTTCATCGACCACCAATGGAGGTTGAGATCATTTTGACTCCAATAGAGATCTTTCGCCCTCCGTTTGAGGTCTGTCCGACCTCCATTGATGGATCAATGGAGGTTTTTGAAAAGAAAAAAAAAAAAGAGGAGAGAGGAAGAGAGATAAAGAGAGATTATGGACAATTTTGGCAGATCACTTTAATTTGTGCTATTTCTACAAAATTATTAAGTGAGTGACTTTTCCATAAATGACTTTGGAAAGAGTGCTAGAAATTTAAGGACTCTTAAAAAAATAACTTTATCGTTGATATATACACACACATATATATATTAACTTTTTGGTACTCGATTTTCTGTATGGAGTCCTCAATTACTATCGGTATTTATTGTATTGTTACCAATACTAATTGGATTACCATCGATAGCAATCAAGGATTTTGTGCGAGAAATCATGTACCTAAAAATTTTATAATATATATATATATATATATTTCTAGTTAATAATTATGATCTTTAAAAACTGTAATTTTATTCGAAAATAAAAGTTCTGATTAGAAAAAAAAGAAGTGGCCGGCTGTTTATAATTGAAAAGAAAGGTGAGTGGTAACAGAAAGGTTAATGGCATTAAAAAGAAGGCAATAACAGTGATAAATGAGCACCCAACAACTGGGGACTGGGGTAGATATATAATTGTGGATTAATAATTAATGAGTCAACAAATGTTAGACAGCTGTTGCGCTGTGGGTTAGTCTTTTCTCTTTTTGGTGAGTTATAAAGACGTGTCTCTACTACATAAATCATTATTATTACTTATCTAGTCTTCTATAAGAAGAGTGCTAAATTTACACTCTCAACCCATTCTCTGTTCAGTGTTAACATGTGGACAGTAATAAATGTTTTACATTAAAAATTTAACTTTAATAAATAGCATACTTTTTTATTTTATTTACGGTACCAACCAACAACTAATTTTCTAGATTACTCTTCTTTACTTAATATCAATTTTTTTATGAGTAATACTAGACGTCCCAAATTTCTTTCCCAAATCATGTCCCAAATAATGTGGCACGTGAGGTGTCAGCATCACATCAGTCACCACATAATCTCAAGATTTATAGGATGCTGACACCTCACCTGCCACATCATTTGGGATAGAATTTGGAAAAGAAATTTGGGACTTCTAGCATTACTCTTTTTTTATATAAACAAAAAGAGTAATGCCAAACATTCCAATTTTTTTTCCTAAATTCTGTCCCAAATGATGTGGCACGTGAGGTGTCAGCATCTTATAAATCATGAGATTATGTGATGACTGATGTGATGTTGACACCTCACGTGCCACATCATTTTAGACATAATTTGGAACATAATGTATGTGGTTTGTGTTGTTACTCAACAGCTTCACAATTGTTTTTTTCTACAGTTCCATCAGGTCTGAGTTAACTTTAACTCTTAACATTTACAAACAAAATTTGTTTTCTCATCATTGTTACAGCACTATACAGATAAAAAAAAAAAATTTATTAAATAATTTTATTGTATTGGATTAAACTTTAATCTTTAACTTCTTTTATTTGAATTTCTTTTTCAATACTTGTTTGTGTAGTTCTCACCATTTTCAAATATAAATTGTCTTCTCACCATTGTTACAACTGTATATAAGTAATTTTTTAATTGATTTTAATATTAAATAATTTTATTGTATTGGGTTAAATTTTTATATTTAATTTTTTTACTTAATTTTTTTTTCATAACTTGTATGTGCAGTAAACACCAATTCTCACCATTTTCAAACACAAGTTATTTTCTCACCATTTGCAATATATATATATTTTTTTAAATAATTCAATTGTATGGATTAAATTTTGGGTTAATTGCACAAACATGCCCTCTATTTATCTAATAAAGCAAATTTTCAAACAAATGCCCTATTCAAGCACAAACATCCCAATTGAAATGTGCACGGGGTATAGAAAGTCAATAGTGCCCTTGTGTAAAAAGGGAGAGGTTATTTTAGTGGGTAAATTTCACAAACA
This sequence comes from Acer yangbiense, assembly GCA_008009225.1. Taxonomy (NCBI): domain Eukaryota; kingdom Viridiplantae; phylum Streptophyta; class Magnoliopsida; order Sapindales; family Sapindaceae; genus Acer; species Acer yangbiense. The sequence goes on from CM017771.1 coordinate 16,757,471, forward strand.
ACCCTGAATTTAGGTGTAATTGTATAAATATTCATTTTTTTATAATAATTACATAAATATACCCTACCGTCATTTGACTTTTGTTAACTTTAACCTTTAACCACATTTGTATCCCAAAATGACTAAACTACTCTTGAAAACTTATTTATCTTTTCTTTTATTATTTAAAAATATTAAAAAATATTTACTTAAAAAATTTTAAAAAATCAGTACAATTTTTTTTTGTTGCTTTTATTTTCTTTCTCTTTCTATCATTTTTTTTTTTTTTTTACATTTTCCATGTCCCCAAACACCAAATTTTCAGATTTTAAAAACCAACTTTATCATCAAAACATTCAATTTCATACTCATCAACCCACAAATAATTGCATTTCATCAACACAATCAAAACCCACCAACAATTACATTTAATCATCAGAATCAAAACCCACAAAACTCACTAAACACAATCAAAACCCACTAAACATAGCCATTTTTCCAGTTTTGTGGGTTCTGATTGTGTTAAAAAAAAATGATAGAAAGAAAGCAACAAACAAATTGTACCGATTTTTTTTAATTTTTTAAGTAAATATTTTTTAATATATTTAAATAATAAAAGAAAAAATTAATAAGTTTTCAAGGATAGTTTAGTCATTTCGGGATACAAATGTGGTTAAAGGTTAAAGTTAACAAAAGTCAACTGACGATAGGGTATATTTATATAATTATTAGAAAAAAAAAATGAATATTTATACAATTACATATGAATTCAGGGTTGTTTGTGAAATTTATCCACCAAAATAACCTCTCCCTTTACCCAACGGCACTATTGACTTTCCATACCCCAAGCACATTCCAATTGGGATGTTTATGTTTGAATAGGGCATTTGTTTGAAAATTTACTTTATTAGACAAATAGAGGGTATGTTTGTGCAATTAACCCTTAAATTTTTATATTGAACTTCTTTTATTTGAATTTCTTTTCAAAACTTGTTTGTGTAGTTCTCACCATTTTCAAACATAATTTTTCTTCCTACTATTGTTACAACTATATCCAGGTAATTTTTTAATTCATTTTCATATTAAATAATTTGATTGCATTCGGTTAAATTTAATATTGATTTTTTTTTCTTAATTTGTTTTCATAACTTGTATATATAGTAAACTTCAATTCTCACCATTTTCAAACACAAGTTGTCTTCTCACCATTGTTATAGCTATATTCAGGTAATTTTTTAATAGTTATTTTTTATTAAATAATTTTATTGTATTGTATTAAAATTTTAAACTGAACTTCTTTATTTTGATATAAGTGAAATATAAAAATTTAATCCAATGCAATAAAATTATTTAATAAAAAACAGTAAAAAAAAATTACCTGGATAGAGTTGTAACAATGGTGAGAAAGCAATTTTTGTTTGTAAGTATTGAGTTAATGGAATTGTAGAAAAAAAAAAGTTGTTGAGTTGTTGAGTAAAAAAAAAATTATTAAAAATTTATATTAAATGAAGAAGGGCAATCTAGGAAATTGTTATTGGTTTTTATTGTAAATAAAATGAAAAGGTAGGCTATTTATAAAGGTTAGATTTTTAATGTAAAACATTTATTACTTTCCACATGTCAACACAGGAACATAGAGTGTGTTGAGAGGGTGGATTGAGAGAATGAATTTAGCACTCCTCTATCTATAAATACATAAAGGGGCAGGATCTATGACCCCATTTTTTTACACAACTTCTTGGTTATTGGATCTTGCTTCTTTAATGGATAGGATTTAATCTCTTTTATCTTTCCTTATTTAATGTAAAAATTGTCCCTCACCTATTTAATACTCTATCTCTCCAAAATATTATTATTTTATTAAATTCTCTCACCTTATTTAATTTTCTGTCTTTTATTTATTTTTCTTTTCTTTTCTTTTCTTTTTACACTTTTTTTTTCTTTACCTTAATCCAGAACATCATTGGTGTGATTTTCACTCTCACTTTTCGGTCTTTAAAATCATTTTATTCTATATTTTTTTTTTTTACTATTCTTATTTCTCAATTTACTTCATCTAAAACAAGAAATTTTATAAATGTAATCACTACTCATTTCCCTTCTCCTGCTTTATTTTCTTTCTTTTTATTTTTTATTTTTATTCTTTTCCTCTTTTATCATTTCTTATTTATTAGCTTATACATAGGGATGGCAATGGATTAGATTGGGTTTGGATACCCCAATATTCATCCCCGTATCCGTTTGAGATATATATATATCTCTATCCTTGCATCAATCCCCATTTCTAAGTGAGTGGACAGATTCAGATAATCCGCTAATTATAATAGAGATATCTATCCCCGCTCCGTTTATGTTTGTATCTGATGAAAAAACTTTAAATTTGTATAATTTACATGAGAAAAATATAAGTAACATATGTAATGGTACATTTTATCATATTTAAAGAGAAACAAATACATCCAATAAAGTTTAAATATAAAATTTAATAATAACTTATATAATTAGAATTAATAATTACATAATATATTTTTTATATTTTTAAAATATTAAAATCATAATATTTTTATATTGACAGAGCTTGTTTTTAATGTCTGAAGTCATAATATTTTTTTCACTCAAATCACATAAAAAATATATTTGATTTTATACATGATAATTTTTTTTCTATGTATCTTAAATATAAATGAAAGTCTAATTATAACATATATGTTCTATCTGTTAGGATTATGCTCAATAGCAAGAGTGTAATATTGTTTTTGACAATCTTTTCATATTAATAAAGTGATTTCTGTTTCAACAAATCTGATAGCATTTATAGTTTAATTATTATAATTGTCAAAAGTAAATAATCATAAGGTCAAAAGACTATGAGAAATAAAGAATTATTGGTACATCTTGATATGTATGAGGTAGTAACAATTCTTTAGATAGTCTTGAATAATGTTCACAACTTAAGATAAAGGTTGGGTGCCTTTACCTTGTTAAAGTTGTAGATTTTTTTTGCTAGCATTTGAGTGTGATCAAATGTGTTATGATGAGTCTAAAATTATCAAAGTGTCTTTGAGTAAAATAATCTAGTGCACTGGGTGCATTGAATAGGATCACAATGAAATACTTTATCTAGAAACCGTCAGTGGATAAAAGTTTTCATTATGAGGACAATCGAAGAGTCTATCTTAATCCTGAGATAAATGATGGACTTATGGTTACAAGTGTTATCATTTGAGCTATCAATGAGTACGATTATATAGTATAGTCTATCCTCGATAGTTTGGTGGTATTCATTTGCTAATCGATAGAGGACTTCATTTATAGATATGGACATCGTGGCTCCATTTATTAAATGAGAGTAAAATATCATCATATGGATATTTTGAGGTATTGGATATTAAATCTTAACGTTAAGTTTTCGATAGTGTCTATTGAAATATGGCTTCTGGACAAATCAAAATGTCCAAGTTCAAAATGTGGTCATATGAGTAAATATGGTAACTAGGAGAGCTATAGATGGTCTATGAGCTCTTGGCGATTACTGATATTTTTCACGAGGATACACTATCTCCAATAATATTGTCTATGGTATGAATGAGAAACATTTACTTATTCTATCTTTATTTAAGAGTGCAATTTTAGTTCTTTAGTGGAATGAACTAAAATTAATAGATCGAACCTAAGTGAATCATTTATTGAATGTGATTGGGTTATATCTATTGAAGCTTAAATTTAGATAACCCGTCAAGATCCCCAATCCACACGGACTTGCATGGATCACTTGATATATTCTACTGGAATAATTTATGGGTTCATCTAGAATTGTATTAAGGCATATGAGCTTCTTTCTTTTAGTAAGAATGAGTCTAGTTCACATGTGGACTTTTTATTAAGGTCCAATGGGTTTAATAAAATAGAAAAAACAATATATAGCCCATGTTTTGGATATGGTCAGCAAGGCTAAGTAATTGGCCTATTATATTGTTTTATTTTATTGTTTAATAAAATGGAAGTTAATTAATTATTTATTTATTTAATTAAAAGTCAAAATCTTTTTCTAACTAGGAAATAGGTATCTAAGTGTTATACTATTATTGGTAGTATAATAAGAATCAAAGACTTTATTTTGTAAGTAGACTTTACTATTTTACCCTTACATTATATTTTATATATTAAAAAGAAATGGACAATTTTGTAATTTTAAGTCAATTCAAAATGCCTTCACTCTTTCCCTCCATTTTCCTTCCATTTTTGGGAGGATTAAAATTTGTGGGTCTCACCCATAAATTTTTCCTCCCATTTTTCCCTTCTTTCTATTTTTCTCTGCATACCAAACACATATTTCCCCATTTTCTTCTCCCTTTTCCCTCTACCCTTTTCTTTCCTCTCCCTTTTCATCCCTACCAAACACACCCTTAGTGAAAAAATAAATATATAAATAATAGATATAGTTGCATATTAATGATAATGACAACGCACATATCACATCTTCTGTAAGGATTCCCGTTGTTTTTAATTGGCTTATTTCGTGATCAAACCATATGTGGGGATTCTTTGTAAGGGTAGTTTAGATGTTGTTGTTACTACTTAGGCCCTTTGAAGACCTCATTATTGACAAGCACCAAAGGTAATACTCTAAGTGCTTACTTGTCTTGAAGAGATAGTTGCACACACTCACAACTCATGCATATGTTTAATCTTTGTATGTTGTGTTTCTTTTTGTTGTGCATCAATGCCTATTTACATCTCTTCTTGCTTGTTATTATGATTGCATCTTGTGTTTATAACTGTAAGGATTCCCTTTTGTTGATTGGCTTATTTCGTGGTCAAACCACATGTTGGGGTTTGGTTGTAAGGGTAGTCTAGGTCATTAAGGTTGAAGATCAAAGACCCTTTCCAAGACCTACCTCAAAAGGACAAGCACCAAAGGTATATCTTGTGCTTACTTTGGCTTGAAGAGATATAGTTGCACACACACACAACATGCATAACTCTTATTCTTGAATGTTGTGTTTATAATTTGTGTGCATTATGCTTTATTGTTTATTCAATGTCTCTTCTTCCATTAAATTGATTGCATCTTGTTTTATGAAATGCCATGTCATGATAGGCATTAGGATGCATTCAATACCCACACTTGCACTTCATGTATGTTAGCTTTTAGTTTGGTGTAATTCGTTTCCCGAAGGATGTTCGGAAACGTCCGCGCGTGCACATTGATATGCTTTGTTTTGTGCGATGATCGCCGGTGGAGATGCCTTTGGCTTCTCCTTGGTTTCACCATTTTTGGTGAAACGGCGGTTACGTTCGGCGGCCTGGCCGTCGTTCGAAACCGCCGAATGAGACCTGATTGAAATATATCTCTCGGGTCCAAAACGGCGGTTGGGATCGGCGGTTTCTAAACCGCCGAACGAAGTCGCCGAAGTTCCCCTGTTCCACTCGGGAGCCATTCGGCGGTTCAATTCTGCGGCCTGGCCGTCGAATGAAACCTCCGATCGGTGTGTTTCAAGGGCAAAATTGTATTTTCACCTGCCCTGTTTTTGGTCTCTATAAATACATCCTTATCTCTGGTTCAGAATACAAGTCTTGCATCCCAAGAACCCTAGAGAGATATTTAGAGAGATATTTAGAGAGACTTGAGAGAAAAAGCTTAAAGATCACATCTTTAATTCTCTAAACCCATTCCCTCATGCACAAATCATCATCTAGGCATCATCTAGGTTCATCTAGCATATGCCAATGCATGGGTCTTCTTCAACACACATGGTATGATTTGTTGAACACTTTTATCTTACATAATTAGTGTTTCTACTTATCAATTTTATCTCATATTTTACTTATATGTGTTTAGATTAATTTCTACATATAAGATTGAGATTATGTGTTGATTGGGTTATTATTTGTTAGCTAGGCTTTAATGTTCATATGCCATCTAGCTAATTGATCTCATTTGTTGATTGAGATTATTTTTCATAGCTTATTTGATTAGGTCATTATTGCCTAAAAGCTATGCCATGAACATTCTTGTGTGATGTATTGATAACTAGGTTGATAGAATGTTTGTGGGTTTGATATGATAGCTTTGTATCTAGGATTGGTTATCCTTTACTTAGCTAGAGTTATATGCCATGTCATATAGCTATATGTGATATCTAGGATTGATTATATTGTCATCTTATAATCCTAGGTAAGCATTTAGAGTACCCTAGCTCTTATTGCATTAATTGAATATTCATACATATTCACATAGGGTTGTGCATCTCTTTTGAGAGATTGAAGTCTTGGTCTAGGGTTGCTATTACAGGCCCGCTGGGTAGTAGTGGTGGGTTACAGACCGGGATTGGCTGTAAACATCATTACAAGTAGTGACTTCGAGGATCAAGCAAATTGGACTAGAGCCGCTATAAAAGGCCCGCGTGGTAGATTAGAGGGTGCTCACGCCAAGAGTAGTGTATCAGGGGAAATCACTAGGGATTGAACCAAGAGTGGCGATTGGTAGTGTCCATAGCCTGAGGTTATCTAGGGTGAGAGTCCGAGAATCACTTGAGGGTGTAACCGTCTTTTCATATAGTGGATTTCGAGGTTCGAGTGTGGCGCACTTACCAGCCCGTGGTTTTTCCTTGTTGAGGGTTTCCACGTAAACATCAAGTGTCATTTATTATTTCCACATCTTATTACACTTGTATGTATTGTTGACTTGCTAGGGGTATTTTCGTAAAATTGACATGCACGCGAAAATTGGGTAATAATTAGATAAAATCTATTCACCCCCCCTCTAGCTTTATATATTAAACACACTTTGAGAACTTTCAATAACATCATAGCATTTAGGCTTTTACGATGCATCTTAGTTTACCTTTGTTCCCCTTGCATGATTGCTTGTGGGGTTCAAAGTTGTGGGCTGTGCACTGGTCCACCTGCGCCTGTCATCCAGCGCCGCTCACCGGCGCAAAACGCCCAGTGGCGTGCCGCTGGTCGTGCGCTGGTCCACACCAGCGCAGTCCACCAGCGCAGATCGTCCAGTTCTCTGTCGCCGGTCGTGCGCTGGTCTATACCAGCGCAAGGCCACCAGCGCTGATCGCCCAGTATGGCTCCGCTGGTCTGGCGCCTGTGTGAGCGCATGTCGTCCAGCGCCAAAGCAAAAATGTGCTTGTGCGCTGGTCCTGCGCCTGTCGTCCAGCGCAGGTCCACCAGAGCACAGAGCAATTTTCTGGCGCGTTTTCAAAACGACCTCACTTCACTTATGGCCTCTATATATATGCTAACTTGATTTTAGGTCATTTACAAGAGTTCTTATTCATGCTTCATACTTAGGATATTTTTCAAGAGAAGAAAAATACACAAAGAACTCATTTTTAATCACTCAAACACTTTTTCATGATCATCAATCATCATCTAGCATCATCTTAGATCATCTAGATGTCATCTTGCATGGAATCTTCATCATACTTTGCTTGGTAAGCTTTTCACTAATATCTTACATGTTTTGTGTTTCTCTTATCTAGCAATCTCAATTAATTACTTGTTTGTTATTTTGTATGCTTGGATACAATATTGAGATGAGTATGATGTATGTTTGAGAAGTTGTATTGTGTTAGCATATTAGGTTTTGTGCTTAATATTGATTAGCTAAACTAATTGACATGTCATTTAGTTTTGATATCTAGGATTGTTCTTAATTGCATATTAATCATCTTAGATAAGCATATAGGGTTTCCCTTGCTCTATGTTGCATTTTGGATATTCACATATATTCACTTAGGGTTGTATTCTCTTCTAGAGAAAGTAAGTCTTGTGTGTAGCAACCGGGATTAGGTTGCTTAGATCGCAAGCAAATAGGACTAGGTTCACTCATACCGGGATTAGGTAGGTGTGTGATTACTTCCAGGATTAGGTTGTAATCGTTTGCACATTTAGTGGATTCGAGGTTCGAGTGTGGCTTACTTACATAGCCCGTGGTTTTTCCCGTGAGGGTTTCCACGTAAAAACCAAGTGTTGTTTTAATTTCCGCACCATATTACACTTGCTTGTTAATATTATCTTGAGGGCATTTTCGTAATTTTGACTAACACGAAAAATTGGGTAAAAAGCGTAAAATCTATTCACCCCCCCTCTAGATAGCTTTATACACACCGTGCTATAATAAATTTCAATTGGTATCAGAGCTGGTTCCTAGACATACATAGGTGATCCTTGCTTATTTTGGTGTGTTTTGCATTTTGTGTGATTTTTGATCATTCATACATTTGCATTCATTTCATTCATTCATAAACACTATGAGTGGAAACGGTGGAAATGGTGGTGGCCACGAAGGAGCTTCTAGCACAAGGCCTCCACTTCTTACCGGATTGAACTATTCCCAATGGAAAGGGAAGATGGAATCCTACATATGCCAAATTCATGACCGTGCATGGATGGCGGTGGAAGACGGATATGATCTCCCTATGATGACTCCCGTGGGTGGAGGACAAGATGTTTTGAAGCCTAAGGCGCAATGGAACGCGCAAGAGTTTGAGGCTTCTAAGTGGAATAGGAAGGCTATGCATGCCATTATGTGTGCTATGGATGAGAATCAGTACAAGCTTATTCAGAATACTCAGATTGCCAAAGTGGCATGGGACATCCTTCAAGTTGCACATGAGGGAACCGAGGTGGTGAAGGAGTCCAAGCTTCAAGTCCTTCAAACTCAGTTTGAGCTACTTAGGATGGGAGAGGATGAATGCTTCAATGACTTCAAAATCAAATTGATGGACATTGTAAATCAAAGCCATCAACTCGGAGACCCGTATTCGGATAGGAGAGTCAAGCAAAAAATTATGAGATCTCTCCCCGATAGGTTTGAATCCAAGGTGACGGCCATAGAAGAAAATAGTGGCTACATGGATATAAAGCCAAGTGAGGTGATTGGGCGTCTCCTTGCATATGAGTCTAGGAAGGCTCCTAGCACCACTACTCCTCCTAAGAAGTCTAAAGGAATAGCTTTGAAAGCATCTAAGGATGCAAAGGAGGCAAAGCATGAATCGGATGAAGACCTTGCCTTATTTGTGAAAAGGTTCAACAAGGTTATGGGGTTTAAGAAGAAGAAGGGATTTGGGTCAAGAGGACAAGATTTGAAGAAAAAGAGTTCCTTCAAGAAGTTTGAGCCTTAGACAAGAGAGGACCGAAAGGAAAGGGGTCCGATGCTTTGAATGTGGTGAGATTGGTCACTTTGCCCCCGAATGCGCTAATCACAATGAAAAGAAGAAGAGCAAAGTGATGGCCGCCACTTGGAGTGGGAGTAGTGATGACTCCAATGAGGAAGATGAGTCTTCAAGTGAAGAAGAGTTCATGGCTAACCTCCTAGCTTTTGCCTCCTCACATAAGAGCAAAAGTGGTAGTGAGAAAGAGGAAATGAGTCAAGAGGAAAATGACTCAAGTGAAGTAGAAAGTGACTCCTCTTCTAGTTCCAAAAAGAAATTTGTGGAGCAAAAGGTGCTTGCTAAATACCATGCCGAGTTCAATGATTTAGCACTTAAAAGCACAAGAAAGATTGAGAGGTTGAGAGAAGAAAACCTTGAACTTTCAGCTCACAATGACCACTTAAGTGAACAAGTGGAAAGATTGAAGAGGAGAGAGGATAAGTTAATTGAGGAGTTAGACTTATCCAAGAGAAGTGAAGAAGGCTTGAAGAGGGAACTTGTAGAAGTTAAAGGGTCCTTGGCTAGGATAGATTCTAGCACCAAGAAGCTTGATCATTTACTTGGTGTTGGAAAGAGTCCAAGTGACAAGAGAGGTCTTGGGTATGATGATGGCAAGAAAATCTCAACCTCTAACAAGACCGTGTTTGTCAAGAGCTTGAAGAACGAAGAAACTTCATTTGTGCAACCTCCTAGGAAGAAGTTAGAAGTAGGACAATGTTCTAATGCTCAAGTGAAAATGGGGCCAAGAAGGAAATCTCAAGCTCAACCCCCTAGGGTCCCTCAAGCCAACACTCCTCCAAAATTGGCTCACAAAGGAAAGAGACCAATCATGCAACCTCAAGCTTGGAAGCAACCTAGACCGGTTCAACAACGAAGATGGATTGAACCCACTTATCCACAAAGACATGGACAAGCTCCCATACGTGCACAAAGGCAAGGTATGATTCCTTATTTCATCCCTATTTGTCACTTTTGTGGTTGTGATGGTCATATTAGACCAAATTGCTTTCAATATATTAAAATGTGTAAAAAACAAAGCATGATTGAAAAGAGAAAGAATAGAGCCAAGATGCATGTTTCTAGGAATGAAAATATTGATTTGCATGATCCTAGAAATAGTAGAGCACATGTACCAAAGACCACTAGGAAAGCTAAAATTGTTGCTAAGTGGATTAGAAAGAATGAAAATGTTTGCCATGTTGCATAAATAGCCTTGAAGGCAAATTCTTCTAATTTTTGGTACTTGGATAGTGGGTGCTCTAGGCACATGACGGGAAACAAGAGTTTCTTCGAGACTCTTGTTATGGAGGAAGGTGGAAATGTCACTTTTGGTGATGGATCCAAAAGAAATGTTAAAGGGAAAGGAACCATTTCCGTTCTCGGATTACCCTCCTTATCCAATGCTTTATTTGTTGATGGCTTGAAAGCCAATTTAATAAGCATTTCACATCTTAGTGATGAAGGATATTCCGTCTTGTTTTCTAAAGATTTTTGCTCAATCCTAAAACCCGATGGACAAACCTTGTTGAAGGGCATGAGATCTAGCGACAATTGTTATTGTCTTGAAGCTAGTATTGTATCTAATCATGTGTCCATGGATGAGCAAATTGAGTTGTGGCATGAAAGACTTGGCCACATGAACTTTAGGGATCTACGGACCCTTGGAAAGTTCGAGTGTGTACGTAGCCTCCCTAAGCTTGGGAAGAAAGCCAATGGTGTTTGTGGACCTTGCCAACAAGGAAAGCAAACTAAAAGCATGCACAAAAAGGGTAAGTATCTCACCACCAAGGAGCCTCTTGAGCTTCTCCATATGGACCTCATGGGTCCCATGCAAACCGAAAGTTTGGGTGGAAAGAGATACATTTTTGTTTGTGTTGATGATTTCTCTAGGTTCACATGGACATATTTTCTTAGAGAAAAATCCGAAACTTTTGATAAGTTTAAAATGCTTTGTAATAAACTTCAAAATGAAATGAACTCTAATATTAAAAGCATAAAACGGATTAGAAGTGACCATGGGAGGGAATTTGAGAATGCTACCTTTGAAACATTTTGTAATGGTTTAGGTATCTCCCATGAGTTTTCGGCTCCTAGGACACCTCAACAAAATGGAGTTGTTGAGAGGAAAAATAGGGTCCTTCAAGAGATGGCCCGTGTGATGTTGCTTAGCAACAATGTCCCTAGGAACCTATGGGCCGAAGCCATCAATACGGCTTGCTATATAGGAAATAGAGTCTTCCTAAGGCCCGGTACTAGAAACACCTCCTATGAGTTATGGAAAGGCAAGAGGCCAAATGTTAGCTACTTCCACACTTTTGGAAGCAAATGCTACATTTTGAATGACCGTGATCAACTTGGCAAATTCGATGCTAAGAGTGATGAGGGTATCTTTATTGGCTATGCCTTGAATAGTAGAGCCTATAGAGTTTTCAATTTAAAGGCTCTAAGTGTTATGGAATCATCCAATGTCGTATTTGATGATACTAGGCTCAAGTCTAATGATCATGAGGAGGAGGTTATTTTTAGTGATGGTTCTCCTTTGGAGAAGGTTGTGGTGTCTCCTAATGTTGGGACATCTAATGTCAACAATGATGACACACAACCTATTGCTAGAGTTCCTCTCTTGGACTCTAAAGAACCCGCTCCATGGGTTAGGAAACTCCATGATAAAGAAGATATCATTGGAGAGGTAAATGAGGGTGTTAGGACTAGACGTCAACTTGCTAATCTTATTAGCTATACTTGCTACACCTCTCAAATTGAACCCAAAAAGGTTGAAGAAGCCTTAAATGATGAATTTTGGGTTCTTGCCATGCAAGAAGAGCTAAACCAATTCGAAAGGAATAAGGTTTGGACTCTAGTTCCTAGGCCTAAGACCACTAATGTCATAGGCACTAAATGGATATTTAGGAACAAATCCGATGAGGATGGCAACATAGTGCGGAACAAGGCTAGACTTGTAGCACAAGGGTACTCTCAAATTGTGTACTCTCAAATTGAGGGTATCGACTTTGAGGAGACTTTTGCTCCTGTTGCCCGCTTAGAGTCCATTAGGCTTCTCTTGTCCATCTCTTGTGTGCACAAGTTCAAATTGCACCAAATGGACGTCAAGAGTGCCTTCCTCAATGACTTCTTGCAAGAGGAAGTGTTTGTTGAACAACCTAAGGGGTTTGTGGATGCACACCACCACAATCATGTTTATCGCCTCAAGAAGGCACTTTATGGGTTGAAACAAGCACCGAGGGCTTGGTATGAGCGCCTCACTCAATTTCTTGTTGACAACAACTACACAAGAGGTAGTGTTGACAAGACGCTATTCATCAAGAGAGACAATGATGAGCTTTTCATAGCTCAAATATATGTTGATGATATAGTTTTTGGCTCCACCAACAACACCAAAGTCCAACAATTTGTTGATGTCATGTCTCATGAATTTGAGATGAGTCTTGTTGGTGAGCTTAGTTACTTCCTAGGTTTGCAAATTAGGCAATTGGATGATGGGATTTTCATATCCCAAGCCAAATATACCAAAAACCTAGTGAAGAAGTTTGGTCTTGAAAAAGCCAAACATTGTGATACTCCTATGAGCACCACTTTGAAGCTAAGCAAGGATGCTAGCGGTAAAAGTGTGGACCAAACCTTATATCGTGGCATGATAGGGAGCTTGCTCTATTTGACCGCAAGTAGGCCCGATATATCATTTAGTGTAGGAGTTTGTGCTAGGTACCAATCCGATCCCAAGGAGTCCCATCTCTCTTCGGTTAAGAGAGTCATTCGATTTGTGAATGAGACTTCTAATTATGGGATTTGGTACTCATTTGACACTAATCCTAGTCTTGTAGGATATAGTGATGCGGATTGGGCAAGAAATTGTGATGATAGGAAGAGCACATCAGGCGGTTGCTTCTTTCTAGGCAACAACTTGGTGTCGTGGTTTTGCAAGAAGCAAAACTCGATTTCCTTGTCCACGGCGGAAACCGAGTACATAGCCGCGGGGAGTGGATGCACTCAACTTATGTGGATGAAGCAAATGTTAGTGGACTACGGATTCAACCAAGGTACTCTCACTCTCTTTTGTGATAACATGAGTGCCATTAATATTTCCAAGAATCCGGTCCAACATTCTAGAACTAAGCATATTGACATCCGACATCACTTCATTAGAGAGCTTGTTGAAAATAAATGCATAGTACTTGAACATGTAGGTACTAATGATCAACTTGCGGACCTATTTACTAAACCATTAGATGCTACTCGATTTAAAACTCTTAGTAGATCTATTGGGATATGTCTTGTGGAGTGATGTGATTTACTTGACCCCATATGGGGAACTCAAGCAAAGAGAGCTATTTTGCATTCTTGTATCTTGCAAAAAATTTGAAATATCTTATGCCTCTTCTTTTGATTGCTTGAGTAAGCTTGGTTGTACATATGTATATATGTTTTCAAATTCTATAAGTGTGAACCTTGCTTGTCTACAATCCATGTCATATTTATGTTCAAACATACATTTTTGGACTAGGAGATTTACATAGGAAGTATGATGTGAATGACCTATAGTTATCTCCATGACATGATGATTCTTTTATAACATGCTTATGTCAAATGAAAAAGCATGAAATTCATACAACATGCTCTCATGAAAAGCATGAATTGATGATTGTATATTCTTAAAATACAAAACTTGTGTGAAAGCTTATGAGACTCAAAATCTCAAAATGAATAAAGGATCTTGTATCCATTCAAAGGAATTTACATTCCAAATGTCTCTCTTTCTTTATTAGTTGAACATGGTTACTATCATACGGATATCTTATCCGGAAAAATCAAATAGGGTGCAAAGTCGCTCATGCCATGTTTCGCTTATAAAGTTGGATATAGTTGCTCTTAAATTGAAATCAATAATCTCTATATCCTTGCTTTTCCCATGACATTGGTGAAATTGGTTTGAATTCTTATTAGAAACCTTTGTCATTTGCTTTGCCAAATACCATTGTATTTTGGACTTGAATGTTATATGTCTTGTATGCAAAGCATGTTGGATTCACACATTTTCTCAAAATAAATCTCCTTGTTTCTCTCAAATTAATTGAAGTGCATAAAGTGACTTATATGTATATGCAAATCTTGCATGCTTCTATCTCTCGTTACTATGAGTGACCCGGTTGGGGACTACTCCTTTGCCTATATCATGACAAAAAGGGGGAGTATGATATGGTAAGGGGAGGTGCAAAATATAGAAGCTATTGTGCACTTTGGGGAGAACATACATTGAGGGGGAGTAACCCGTTGAGGGGGAGCATTGCATTTATCATACATTGCATACATTTGGTAATGTTGTGCCTAAATTCTAAAAATGCAAATGCTTGGTATTGTTCTCACATGATTAATCTCACACTTTTCTTGTATTGGAAATGTTAGAAACTCTTTTCAGGGATTGATTATTCTACAAGAGGATTGAAGACTTCAAGTTGCATTCTCTTATCTCTTTGTAATGTAGAATGTCATTGTATTCCCGTAGTTTCTATTTTTTTTGTGAGGAATCAATGTGAGTGATGGTTTTGCCACGAAATAGCCAAAGGGGGAGATTGTAAAGATTCCCGTTGTTTTTAATTGGCTTATTTTGTGATCAAACCATATGTGGGGATTCTTTGTAAGGGTAGTTTAGATGTTGTTGTTACTGCTTAGGCCCTTTGAAGACCTCATTATTGACAAGCACCAAAGGTAATACTCTAAGTGCTTACTTGTCTTGAAGAGATAGTTGCACACACTCACAACTCATGCATATGTTTAATCTTTGTATGTTGTGTTTCTTTTTGTTGTGCATCAATGCCTATTTACATCTCTTCTTGCTTGTTATTATGATTGCATCTTGTGTTTATAACATCATAGCATTTAGGCTTTTAGGATGCATCTTAGTTTACCTTTGTTCCCCTTGCATGATTGCTTATGGGGTTCAAAGTTGTGGGCTGTGCGCTGGTCCACCTGCGCCTGTCGTCCAGCGCCGCTCACCGGCGCAAAACGCCCAGTGGCGTGCCGCTGGTCGTGCGCTGGTCCACACCAACGCAGTCCACCAGCGCAGATCGTCCAGTTTTCTGTCGCTGGTCGTGCGCTGGTCTACACTAGCGCAAGTCCACCAGCGCTGATCGCCCAGTATGGCTCCGCTGGTCTGGCACCTGTGTGAGCGCATGTCTTCCAGCGCCAAAGCAAAAATGTGCGTGTGCGCTGGTCCTGCGTCTGTCGTCCAGCGCAGGTCCACCAGAGCACAGAGCAATTTTCTGGCGCGTTTTCAAAACGACCTCACTTCACTTATGGCCTCTATATATATATGCTAACTTGATTTTAGGTCATTTACAAGAGTTCTTATTCATGCTTCATACTTAGGATATTTTTCAAGAGAAGAAAAATACACAAAGAACTCATTTTTAATCACTCAAACACTTTTTCATGATCATCAATCATCATCTAGCATCATCTTAGATCATCTAGATGTCATCTTGCATGGAATCTTCATCATACTTTGCTTGGTAAGCTTTTCACTAATATCTTACATGTTTTGTGTTTCTCTTATCTAGCAATCTCAATTAATTACTTGTTTGTTATTTTGTATGCTTTGGATACAATATTGAGATGAGTATGATGTATGTTTGAGAAGTTATATTGTGCTAGCATATTAGGTTTTGTGCTTAATATTGATTAGCTAAACTAATTGACATGTCATTTAGTTTTGATATCTAGGATTGTTCTTAATTGCATATTAATCATCTTAGATAAGCATATAGGGTTTCCCTTGCTCTATGTTGCATTTTGGATATTCACTTATATTCACTTAGGGTTGTATTCTCTTCTAGAGAAAGTAAGTCTTGTGTGTAGCAACCGGGATTAGGTTGCTTAGATCGCAAGCAAATAGGACTAGGTTCACTCATACCGGGATTAGGTAGGTGTGTGATTACTTTCGGGATTAGGTTGTAATCGTTTGCACATTTAGTGGATTCGAGGTTCGAGTGTGGCTTACTTACATAGCCCGTGGTTTTTCCCGTGAGGGTTTCCACGTAAAAACCAAGTGTTGTTTTAATTTCCGCACCATATTACACTTGCTTGTTAATATTATCTTGAGGGCATTTTCGTAATTTTGACTAACACGAAAAATTGGGTAAAAAGCGTAAAATCTATTCACCCCCCCCCCCCCCCCCCCCCCCCCCCCCCCCCCCCTAGATAGCTTTATACACACCATGCTATAATAAGTTTCATCTTCATATCTAAGCATGGCAAAGACTCAAATAGACTTAGACTTAGAGTATGTTTGGTGTGACTTCCCTTCGGTCAAAAATAGTTTTTCAATATTAAAAGTTCTTATCGAGCTTGAGGCTTGGGCAAATGACTCTCAGGTCAGTGGCTCGAATCCTACCAATGGCGAAAGCTTTCAAAAAAAATACCTGGTTTCTGATTAATAGATATTATCAAAAAAAATATATCATATACTATATATAAAAGTGTGAAGTGGTCGACTGCAATTATAGCCTCCCTTTTTTTTTCTTTTAATTTCTTTGACTCTTTTTTTTTTTTTTTTTAATTTCTTTAAAAGTAAAATTACAAATACAACCCTTAAACTTTATATAATTACTTAATATCAAATGACAAATACATGCATTTGAGTTTGTAGAATTACTTAATAGAAATATCATAGGCAGTGTTAGATTGATGGTATTATTGTTTGTGATCTATCATGTAGTGAATACCATTAATGGAGTTTATAGAGACGTGAACTTTACTTCAACAATTAGCATCATCAATGAAATAATGTGGTAATGTATATGGTATCATATACTATATATAAAAGTGTGAAGTGGTCGGCTGCAATTATAGCCTCCCTTTGTTTTTTCTTTTAATTTCTTTGACTCTTTGTTTTTAAGAAAAAAATTTATTTAAAAGTAAAATTACAAATACAACCCTTAAACTTTATATAATTACTTAATATCAAATGACAAATACAAGCCTTCGAGTTTGTAGAATTACTTAATAAAAATATCATAGGCAGTGTTAGATTGATGGTATTGTTGTTGGTGATCTGTCATGCAGTGGATACCATTAATGGAGTTTGTAGAGACGTGAACTTTACTTCAACAATTAGCATCGCCAATGAAATGATGTGGTAATGTATATGGTAGGGATTTTCAATTCGGATGCTAATTGCTATAAGTGGTTGATAGAATAACTACAAATTAGTGAATATTATGAAGTTTTGAAGATGTGGATATCTGTTATTGAAGATTTGAGAGATCATTTCATCACAATTTATGTAATTTAGTCGAAGAGTACCTTTGGATGTAAAAAAATAATAATTTAGTTGTTGAATTTGAATTGTTAAGATGTTCAATAAAAGTTGTAGACAATTGTTAAATCATCGTGAGAAGGATCTCTTTTGAGGTAAGTGTAGATGAGCATCTTGTCAAACCCATGAGTTTAAGACTCCCTCAAAGTGTTATATCAATGTAATAACATTTACATGAACTAAAACTATGTGTTATATTAACATTTCTTATTTTTCAAGGATATGTATATTTGCAAATATGAAACTCAAATATTGATTTAAGCACATGCCTTACATGTGCTCCAAAACCTAGTATATATTAAAAGCTCTTTTGAGATTTTTTTTTTTTTTTTTTTTTTTTGTTATTTGACAAAACCGAAGAAACGATTTTTTTTTTTTTTTTAATATTAAAAAACTGATAAATTGTCAGAAGGTCAAAATTTGGATTTCTCCCAAGAAACTCTTTTTTGAGGTTTTTAAAAACAGATCAATTATTTTAATTATCACTTTATATCTGTTTTATTACAAATGCTTTGTCAATACTCTTTTTGTAAATTATTTTTTTATTTGAAATATTGAAGAAAATTTGTGTATATTTTTTATGCTATTTTATTTTTTAATTTCTTGTGCATTTATTTATTTTTAATTTGTTTAATATTTTAAAAGTTTAAAGACACATGTCACAATTCTGATGGTTTTCAATGTAACCGACAATAATAACCCTCTTTTTGTTAAGTTTGACTAATGACCTATGGAAAAACCTAAGTGATGATTATTATTATTTTTAAGTACTAAGTGATGTATTTTTGAAAATTTAGGTACCAGGCACTTTACAAATGCAAACATCAGTAAAAAAGTGCTAAATCAAAACCATATAGGGCTCGTTTGGTGCACCGCATTGTATTGTATTAGGAGTTTAAAATGTATTAGAATAATACAATACAATGTTTGGTTTGGGTTGTACTGTTCACTGTATTGTATTAGCTAATACATTTTAATTGGTCTAATACAATGGATATCGTATTAGCTAATATAGAGTAAAGAGGTTGTATTAGTTAATACAACATAATACAATCTAATAAAAAATATCACCAAACACAAGATTGTATAAGAATAATACAGTCCAATACAATACAATCTAATTCAATACAGTCCAATACAGTCCAATACAATCCAATACAACGTACCAAACGAGCCCATAGTGGCCAAATTGATATAATTGCACAAAACAAAGTCAACTATACATGCAAGACATATGAGCCAAGTTTACTGGGCAGATGCAAAACCATATAACTGGGCCAGAATGGGTTTGCTACTAACAAAGTAACAAGTTTGTACAAAACTTTGACAAGTGCTATTCTTCCCCCACCATTTCCCTCAAGACCCACCAATTCAAAATATCATCACATATATTAAATTTTCAGATTTCCCATTCATAAAATATTATTTATATTTTTAAACTATTACAAACTTAAAAGTTAAATCAGGGGTCAAGACTCGGAGAAAATCTTCAATGGAATAGTCTCATTGACATGGTAATGAGACCATCCAATAGAAGTGTAGCTTTTTAAAGTTTTAAAATATATTTTGATGTTTTCAATAAAAATACTACACTTTTATTGGACGGTCTCATCATCTATCAATGAGATCATCCTACAGAAGATTTTCTCCATGACTCGAACCCACCACCCACCATCTCATCGATGTGGGTATGTGCAGTTTACCATTAGTCAACCTCAATTTCATAAAAATGGATAATTTATTTTAAATTATAAAAAACATTATAATTAGGGTGTCCATGATCCTATCCAATTCAATTCAATTCGATCCATTGGGTTGATCTAATCCATTAGATTAGATTGGATCAGAGGAGGTAATTGATTTGGATTGGATCCTAAATTCTAAAATCCATTGAATTATCTCAGATCTTGGATTTCCATACAAAAATCCGTCAGATCCACCAAATCTGCCTAAAATGTTAGGTCTAAGAGGTCCGCCATCTTTTCCAACCTAGGATGGAGCAGCCACCTCCATCTTTTCAAGCTTGAGAGAATGTTGTTGAGTTCTCCCAGATTTTGTTTTTAGTATTTTTATTTAATTCTGTTTAGTTTGCTAAAATTTTAAAAAGTAAAATAGTTATAAAAATTATTAGATCTATTAATTAAAATATTTATGATTTAATTTAAGAATAATATTATAATTTTAAAAATATATAAATTTGGGATATATATATATAATTTTAGAGAGGTGTAACCGTGTAAATATCGTCACTCATTTTTATATTAGACAATTGATTTTATCTATCTACTTTCTAATGTGAGGCCTAACCCAAATTCAAATTAATCACTTTCTAATATTACATAAGGTTAACTTTTGTGAAAATGCTTTAATTTTTTTTTTATTTTACAACAAAAGTTAAAAAATACAACCAGTGAAAATCCTTAACTGGGTAGGCTATTAGGGATCACTTACGAATATTGTATTTAATTTATTTGTTTTGGTGACTAATTGGAGCTGATGTTTAATGTTTATAAACTTTTGAACTATATAAAGTTTACATTTAAAGTTATATTATGTATTTTTTTTTTTTTTTTATGTTAGTTTATTTGAATGAATTAGTATTGTCTGAACTAGTTATTTGATTTTATTAATTTTAAGAACATTATAACTTTTATATATTAAGAACGGCTTTATATTAACTCGATACATCGGATCATATCGGATCTGATCTAATCAGATCGGATCGGATTTAAATATTTTATAATTGAATCGGATCTAATTGTAATTTGATCGGATTGGATTGCAATTTCTTCAATTCAATTGGATCGGATCGGTTCTTAAATCATGGTAAAATCCGATCCACCGCACACCTCTAATTATAATCAACCTTGCAATAGATTGCTGACTACTTCAACACAAGATTAAGAGAAAAGAAAAAAAAATGAAGATATATATATTTTTTTTATCTTACAATGAACATTTATGTAAAACATTAACCCATTTTATGAAGAATTTACTTAAATCAAGATATGTAGTTCATTTGCTGTTCGGGGTTGAGTGCAATAGAGTCCTGGTGGAAGTTCTTTTGGCGTCTCCATCTTCCATCAAAGGTGAAGCTTTTTATCTGGAAAGCTTACAATAATTGGATTCCTACGCGGGTTAATTTGGTAAAGCATGGTATGAAAATTGATGTTCGTTGCCCCACCTGCTCTAAGCAAGCTGAGACAACCTTCCATGTGTTATGGTTATGTCCTGTGGTTCGAATTTTACATGGCCTGTGTGAGATTTCTGGTGAGATAAATTGGAAGGAGTCAGATAATTTCTTGGATTTTCTGTTTCATTGTAGTGTCAGTGTTAGTTGCGCTATTTTAAAGCTTGTGTGTGTTATGGTGGTGTGTTTGGCAGAGGAGAAATCAAGTGATTCATGGTAATTTTGTGCAACCTATGTATGAGATTTGGGAAGGGGCAACAGCTTTCTTGAGTGATTTCAGGGACGCCAACAAGGTGGAGTCTCAACATCAGCCTATTGCCAGGGAGGCGCACAGGTGGGTAAGTCCTCCTCCGGGAACCTTTAAAATTAATACTTGTTGATTATTATTACAATTAATAATAAATATATAATTAAATAAATTGTAGTATTCGGATTAATACCTTTCACCATTGGAAATCCGAATCATACGGCGGAAGCAGGGATCGTGAGCGGGTTGTATCACTGGTAGGAGAACGATCACAGATTCCGATCACAGATTCCGAAAAGTTCATTCAACTCACCGTGCAATTTGCTATCATCGGAAAAGACCTGCAAAAAATAGAAACTCTCTGATATAATACGTTCATAATGAGATATCAAATAAATAGCAAGCTCTGCTATTTATAGGGTTCAGACTCCTATCTGGATGAATAGTGATATTCAAATTTAAAATTACATTTAAATTTAATATCTTTTATCTTATTTATCCATTTATCTCATTTTATCTGATTGTTTGAATCCAACTGAATTATTAATATAATTCAAATTCAAACATCAGGTGGTTTAATCCATATCAGTAATTTTCAATTAATTAACTGATACAACCACTTGAGCGTATTTTTCCAACATCTCCCACTCGCACAAGTGGAACAATTCAAACTTTACAGAGTCATGTTTCTCAAACTTTTGGGTCTAATCACATATCGTTCATACAAGTAAATGCGCAGTGTGACCGATGAACAATTTTTCTAACTGTATTGGAGCATGCAATTTGATATCTCATATATCAACTTTATTGTTCATATGTGTCCCAGATTTAATTTTCATTCATTAGTCCAAGCATACTTAACCCCTCTGTATACAAAGCTATGCTTGACTATTTCAAATTTCTATGTACTCACAATTGTATTCTTGTCTATCATAGACAATACAATTGGTCGACCGGTGAATACAAAAATTTATGAATAAACATTAAATCTTCCTATCAAACACTTGTGTCTTAGTTTCAAAACAACTGCTATCATAGTCGTGTCTCATAGACCGAATAGTACCATAGCCATAGAAAAACACGCTAAAGAAGCTAACATTATTCTGTTACCTTGATACAAAGTCAATGGTCACAAGGACACCATTTGAGGTTTTATCAACCCTTAGAGAACTTACACAATGAGGAAGCAGGGATTTATTCACTCATTTTCCTTAATTGTCACATAGCACACGTTGTATGAAGCACGTGCTACAATGAATTTCATTCTTTACAGAGAATGCACATGTCTTAATCAATATTCACTGTACAGATCTTAGTTCAGTCGCTATCGAGCGCCTAACTTGAGTCCTTAAAAGCTCGCTTACTATAAGCGCCAATTAAGATCTCACATCTGGCTTAATCAGGTTTCATGATTATGGGGTATATCATGATCGGTTCTGAAATTATGAAAATTTAAAATGAACCTCATCTTGACCTAGTCAAGGCGACATACTCATATATATAAGCTCCATGAGAATAAAACATCCACTTTATTCTCTTCTATATATGTGTCTCATCTTAGCATGCTATCTTAGCATCTAAGGCGACCGCACGTGTAAGAATGCCGGTCTTAACCTGACGATATATTTTCATCACCTTATGTGTGTAATTATGCTAGCATAATGAGTAGTTTGCCGTACTTTTAAAGTGTGTCATAATTCTCTTGACAACATTTCAATGTTCTAATCTATGATTATATTGGTATCTACTCACCAATCTTACGGTGAAACTGATATTGGGCCTTGTACACATCATAATGTACATGAGACTCTGTATGGTACTAACATGAGGAACTTGTCATCAATTTCTTGATCTTATGGAGTTTCAGAGCACATATCGAGGCTAAGAGTTTGTGATATTACAATATGAGTATCTATGAGCTTATAATTGCTCATTTTAAATCACTTAAGAATCTTTCTAATATATAACTCTTGTGACAGAGGTAGAAATTTTCTTAAGTAATTTTAATCAACTTTCACTCCTAATATATAAGCGACTTTTCTCATATATCAAATTTCAATGAAATTTGAGAATAACTGTTTCATTATGGTTTAACAAACTTTTCATTATTTCTAGCCAAATCATATTGTCCACATATAAATATAATATCAAAAAGATTATCTTCAACCTTTTGATGTACATATGACTTTCTTCAGTCATCATGAATCTGTAAGACATTACAGCTCGATGAAATCAAAGATACCATTTCTAGAGGATTGTTTCAAACCATATATTAACCATTTAAGCAAGCATACTTATGCGCTTCTGGCTTTTTGAAACAAAAATTTACAGGCTGTTCCATGTAAATTTCTCTCTCTTGTTCTTTATTGAGAAATACAATCATTACATCCATTTGATGTAATTTCAGGTTTATATGTGCGACGAGTGCTAGAATAAGGCATATGGAAGAAAACTTTACTTCAAAAGAAAAAGTTTCTTCATTTGCGACTAATCGCGCCTTATACCTCTCAATAGTGTTATCCGCCTTATGTATGATATGTGGAACCCATTTGTTCACAATGGTCTAACGACTAGGCGGTAAGTCAATCAAGTCCCGGACATGATTACTTTTTCTAGATTCCATCTCTTCTTCCATTGCTTTCATTCATAATTTCTTAGTAGATGAAGTGATAGCCTAATTCAAAAACTCCTTGACTCATCACTATCAAGTGAAGCAATCATAAAATCCTCTATTTCAATCTCCGAAAGATGACATGAGATAACTTTACGATTATTTCGACGAGTTGGTAAATTATCATAGTGGCTGATTCAACAGCCGTTCCACTCCCACTAGGGATGGAGGATCCAAGTAAACCACTCCCACTAGGGATGGATGATCCAGTTAGATCTCAATTTACCTCCACTCGTGACTCGTGTATTAACACAGATCATCTAATCCATAAAATCAGATATCTATATCAATTGCATCTCTACTAGGAAAGCCATTCTCTAAAATAATGACATCATGTGATTCTAATTCAGTCACACTTCCATCTGATTGTACACCAGTGTTTATATGTCCTTTGGAATGCATAAAGTGTACAATAAAGATACACTTTCTCTTATTGCATCCATTTTCTCATTTCTATGAGATGGATTATAAACGTAATCTGTATACCCCCAGGGTCACAGATTAATCAGACCAGGTTATATGTCTGTCCAAAGCTCATAGGGTGTGGAAGTGTCTGATTTAGTGGAACAAGATTAAGTATATAGGCAGCAGTCAATTAGCATATCCTCTAGTAAGATACTAGAAGATTTACTTGCGCCATCATAGACCTAACCATTTTCAACAATGTTTTATTCCTTCTTTCCACCACACCATTTTGTTACAGAGTCCTAGGAATAATTAAATATCTTTTTACACCTTTCTTTGTTAAATAGTTCCTCGAACCATTCAGAAAGATATTTACGTCCTCGGTTTATTCTTAAGATTCAACTTTATCATCTAATTGATTCTCAACCAAACTCAAAACAATCTAAAGCAATTCGATGCTTTTGATTTATGGGAGATCAAATAGACACAACCGAGGCGTCTAAAGATATTAATGAATGTTACTAGATATGACGTTTCATGTCTAGGCTTTACATTCATTCAATCACAAATGTCATAATGAATTAATTTGCAAGAATTTTAGATCTAGTTCCTTTACTAAATGGTTTTCAAGTTGTTTTTCTATATAGATAATTTGCATGACTTTTAGACTAATAAGCTTAATTAGCCCTCTCTGGCCAATCTACTCATTCTATCTAGTCCAACATGACTTAGTCTATAAAATTACCTTAAGTAATAGTGTAAAATATACCTAGAGGGGGGTGAATAGGTATAGGCCCAATCTCTTCCAATATTAAAAAATATGCGGAATATAACAAAGAAAATGCACACTTGAAGAGATTCAACAAATGAATTGATTTAACTAATGCAAGAGTAAATCAATATACAAGATATGCAATCAATGTAAAATATGGAAGATAAAGAAAAGTAAAGCGAAACTTGACACAATAGCTTTTACGTGGTAAAACCTCAAAGAGGAAACATCCACGGGTTGATGCCACAACCACCGGCAAAGCAATCCACTATATGAAAAGGACTTACACACTCAAAGCTATCTACTCAAGATATCCGCTCTAAGCTATCACCTCCTAGTCTACCCTCAGGCTAGTGAACCACAACGCTTACTACCTATCCAAGGTGTGTCCTACACCTCTAGGTAGCAACATCCTATCCAAAGCTCTCAAGCTTCTAGGATGATTTCTTGCTTAGCTATTTGGAGTTTCCTACTCCTAGCTAAGTCTTCTTGCTTGATTATCTGGAACACTTTTCTAACCAAGACTTCTTTGCTCTTTTCACAAAGTTTCACTCACTTTGAAAGAGACTTCAACTTTTCACAAGGCAATGATCTAAGTGATGCAAATGATGCAAATCACAATCAAATAAAGCTAAATGATCAATCAAGATAAATGAACATGCTTAGTGATAAACTAGAATAATGCTTTCAACACACAATCACAAATCTATCTAGAAATCAAAGCATGTGAGACAATAAGAACAAGATATGAATATTCAATATATCACATGAAAATCTTAGTTCTTAGATTATGAAATTAGACCTAGAATATATCAATAGGT
Organism: Acer yangbiense; assembly: GCA_008009225.1. Lineage (NCBI taxonomy): Eukaryota > Viridiplantae > Streptophyta > Magnoliopsida > Sapindales > Sapindaceae > Acer > Acer yangbiense. Next base: position 16,783,058 of record CM017771.1, read on the forward strand.
ATATCACATATACTTTTTCTAGAATCAATTTCAAGATTAGTCAAGTTTAGCTAAGTATGTTCAATTGAAGTCACAAAGCTAAAAACTCAAACAAACGATCAATCATACAATCCTAGCATATGATCTAACATACTTCTCAGCACATTTCAACAATCAATTAGGAAGAATTAAAAAGATGATCAAAAGAAATGTAAGAAGAAGAAGTTTCACATACAACAATTGAACCTCGTACTGAAATCAGATCGCTGGGAAAATTGACGAAGTCAACTGGCTTTGAAAATGCTTGGAGTTTGTAGCTCTCGTCAAGACCAACATTTTTGGCTTTTGGATCAATTGATTTCGAGTTTGTATAAGAAAGTTATGATCGAAATAAGAAAATGAAAATCATGAAGAATTTTGCAGAATTTTCTTTTTGAAATTTTCTTCAAGTTATGTTTGGAGGGAAGGAAAATCATATTTAAAAGAGAGAGAGAGGGAAAAGAAATGAGCCAATAAAAAATGGCCACATCAGCCCCTGGGCTGTGTGGGGCGCATGTGGCACACTGGACTAGAGGGCTGCTCTAGCCGTGTGGTACCACGGCCTCCACACGTGGTGGCCAAGGCATGGCCTTTGGCCATGCTAGTCCCTCTCGCGTCCAGTTCATGATCTTCGACCGTATTTGGGCCTCCAAACTCCGATTTTGAATCCGTCTTCGGATTACGAATCATGACTCCCTCACACACAATGAAGACTACAAAACTTTGACAAAAGGTTAAGAATTCATCTCGGAAAATGATAACGAAGACAACTCAACGAATGAGAACGCAAAGTAGCATAGCTACATCGTTTGAACTCGAAACCATATGAATAAGTAACCGAAATGACCGAAACTCAATAAGGAATCATATGAGATCATGTTCAAGTCCAAAATACAAGAAACACAAACAAATAAACACAATATCACACAAGCATGCTATATCCAAGAGATAGTCATAAACCATGCAAATCTACAATGTTTGTCAATATGAGATTAATGCATGTGCATACTTAAATGAGTGTGAATGTGTTATACCATATGTTTGCACAATGATGCAGGGATACATATATATGAATTGTGTGTGTGTGTGTGTGCGCTTATGTCTTGCAAAAGGAAGAAGGATCTTGATACCTTAGCACCCAAGAATGAGCTTTCCCTTTTGAAGATGACATTTGCATGAAACGTTGCTTTTAACCTTTGAAGCTTCTTTTCTCCAAGAAACACCTAAGCAACTAATCAATACAAATAAAGAGAGTTTTGCAATGGAATCAAGCCAACAAAGATCTAGGATCTTACAATCTCCTCCTTTGGCTATTCCATGGTAAAACCTCATCCTCACTATACATTGTTCACTCCAATAAACTCAATATAGATAGCATTCTCTCATCCTCACATTACAAAGAGAACCCTAGACTAAAAGATCTTCAAGTCTTCTTGAGTCTTTAAGAATCCCTTATTTGAACTTCAAAGTACCTAAGAGAAAAGAAGCAAACCATAAGAGATCTTCTTCCAAAGAAGAATGGTGATATTTCATCACATAAACAAATAACAAGACTTCCTTTATCTCATACAAAAAAAAAAAAAAAAACCATTATCTCAAGTGAATGAATATTTTCATATTAAAGCTCTTCCTAAGTCTCTCAACCTTGTTAAGACAAGAATTCTTGTCTTCCCCTAAAAACAAGAATTCTCCCCCTTAAGACAAAGTCTCCATAAAAGCACAAAGAGGTACAAAACTCACACATTTGGAACATTTTTCTACACATGGTGTGAGGTATACATTTTTCTCCCCTATATCAAACATGGATTCCTCCATATCAAACATGGTGAGGTATACAATTTCTCCCCCTTTTTGTCAAGGAATAGACAAAGGACACAAGAGATAAAGAACGAGATATTAAGCAAACAAATCATATAGAAAGCGAAGTTGAATAAACTAAAGCTCCCCATTAACATATGCTCCACATATTATCACCAAGTAGATTTGCTCACAAGGGATTCACACATTCACACATTCAAGCAATAAGAGAAAATATTTCATCACTTTTCAAAGTCCAGGAGAGAATAATAGATTTTCATTAATCTCTCAAAAATATTCTTACATTTATAATGAATCAAGCACATAAGCAAAACGTGTGTGTGTGAATGCTTCTCACATATATAGAAGGAGTGATTGTGATATCAACATGCAAACCATTTCCACACTTATCCATCCAAAGCATTTCCAAAAATAGGTCAAACCGATATTCATCCGGGTTTTTTGCTTTAAAAGAATAGTTATCAACATTTGAGCGTGTGTGTGCATGAGGCTCGTTTTCCTGTTTCTATTTGACAACCCGAACTTTTCACAATTCTCAACTATACACCATTAAGCCTTTTATTTTTCATTTCTTTTAGGCTTAGAATCAAAGTTTTTTTTTTTTTTTTTTTTTTAATGATTCTATTCAACACTTCTTTGATTTTCCTAACAAAAACATACACACCTCATGGCGGCTTTCACTCATCACAATGGCGTATCCTTTTCCTACATTGGGCGGTTGCACAACCAATGTGTGTAGCCCTTTCCATGAGGGTGCTCATTGAATAATATGTAGTGCCGAAGCAAAATGGATACATACCAAAGGTCATCTATCATGTATTAAGCAATAGGCTTCTAGATGCATCCATAATCTACACATTTTCAACCACATATACTCAAAAACTAAAACATATAAGAGAGGCATTAGTGCACTTTTCAAAGATAAGATTTTCAAGCTCAAGTGCATGATCTAGAAACAATAAAAGATACTTGTTTAAGATCACTACTTCTCAAGTGAGTAGCTCTCAAAGATAATGATATTCACATAAAGTTTTGCTCATCAAGCCACTCACAATCACACAAAGACATCAATCAACACAAATCATGCCAATGGACATTCTAAGAGTTTTAAACCTCTCTTTGTCCAAGGGCTTGGTGAACAAGTCTATAAGTTAATTTTTAGTAGGCATATGCTCAAGAGTAACAATAGAATGTTCAACTAGGTCTCTAATGAAATGATGTCTAATGTCTATGTGCCTTTTGCGGGAGTGTTGAACTGGATTTTTAGAGATGTTAATGGCACTTAAGTTATCACAATAAAATGTCATTTTTCCTTGTTCTATCTCATAATCCTTAAGGATTTGTTTCATCCAAAGTAATTGTGTGCATGCACTTCCAGCCGTAATGTACTTGGCTTCGGAAGAAGAAAGGGAAACGGAATTTTGTTTCTTACTTGAGCAAGAAACTAAGTTATTCCCAACGCAAAAGCAACCGCCGGATGTACTTTTACGATCATCTATGTTTCCTGCCCAATCGACATCATAATAGCCTACTAGGATATCACTGGTGTCAAATGAATAAAATAGACCAAGACTATGAGTCCCTTTGACATATCTAATAATCCTCTTGACGGTTTTTAAATGAGATTCCTTAGGATTAGCTTGGAATCTTGCACACAAGCTAACACTAAAGCATATGGTCGGTCTACTAACCATTAGGTAAAGTAGACTACCAATCATACTTCTATAAAGGCTTTGGTCAACACTTTTCCTTTTTTCATCTTTGTCAAGTTTTAAAGTAGTACTCATAGGTGTTTCAAAATCTTTTCCATTTTCTAGGCCAAATCTCTTAACAAGATTTTTAGCATATTTAGATTGATTCAACATTATGCCCATGCTAGTTTGCTTTACTTGTATTCTTAAAAAATAATTCAACTCACCCACCATACTCATTTCAAATTCACTTGACATAACACTTACAAATTCATCAACCTTGGTTTTATTAGTAGACTCAAAAACAATGTCATCAACGTATATTTGAGCAACAAAAATATCATTATCATGATGTTTGATAAACAATGTTCTATCAATGCCACCTCTCCTATAATGGTTGTCAATAAGATATTGAGTCAACCTATCATACCAAGCTCTTGGAGCTTGCTTAAGGCCATATAGAGCTTTTTTCAACTTAAACACATGATTACGAGAGTGTGGGTCTACAAAACCCTTAGGTTGTTCAACATATACTTCTTCTTGAAGGTATCCATTTAGGAAAGCACTTTTGACATCCATTTGAAACAATTTAAATTTTTTAATGCATGCAATAGACAACAAAAGTCTAATTGACTCGAGACGAGCAATCGGTGCAAACGTCTCATCAAAGTCTACACCCTCAACTTGAGTGTAACCTTGAGCCACTAGTCTAGCTTTGTTCCTCACAATCTTGCCATTTTCATCGATCTTATTCCTATAAACCCATTTAGTGCCAATTACATTTATATCTTTAGGTCTAGGAACTAAGGACCACACTTCATTCCTTTCAAATTGATTAAGTTTATCTTGCATAGCCCCAACCCAATATTCATCAACAATTGCTTCATTAATATTTTTTGGTTCAATTTGAGAAGTATAGCAAGCATATGAAATTTGGTTAGCAATTTGATTTCTAGTTCTAACCCTTTCATTCAAATCACCTATGATGTCTTCTTGATAGTGTAAGTTTCTAAGTCTAGGTTGAGAAGGTTCAACAACTTGTTCATTTTGTTGATTATCATTTAAAGCATTTTCCAACCCTTGACTTACAACTTCAACATAACTATCATTTTTATCATCTTGACTAGAAACACTACTAGCCACATCAATAGGTGTTTTAGTGTCATTCAACATGTTTTCTTTAGGTTCATTGACACCATTTTCATCACACAAATTTAGCATGCTAAGGTCATTTATCTTCACATTGATAGACTCTGTAATAGTCTTAGTAGTCAAGTTAAAGACTCTATAAGCACGACTATTTATAGCATACCCAAGAAAGAGACCAACATCATTTTTAGCATCAAACTTTTTTAAGTGATCTCTATCATTCAAAATATAACACTTACTCTCCAAAGTGCGGAATTAACTTACATTGGGTTTCTTGCCCTTCCATAGCTCATAGGACGTTTGTTTTGTGCCGGGCCTCCTAAAAACACCATTAGACACATAACAAGTGGTATTGACTGCCTCGGCCCATAGGTTTCTAGGGACTTTCTTGCTATTGAGCATGATCCTAGCCATCTCTTACAAGACACGATTTTTCCTCTCAACAACACCATTTTGTTGAGGAGTTCTAGGTGCGGAGAACTCATGAGAAATCCCTAAACCATTACAAAACTCACTAAATTTAGCATTTTCAAATTCCGTCCCATGATCACTCCTAATACGATATATTTTCTTGATATCAAGACCTTTTTCATTTTGAACTTGATTACAAAACTTTTTGAAGTAATCAAAAGCCTCGGTCTTGTTTCTAAGAAAATAAACCCAAGTAAACCTAGAGTAATCATCAACGCATACAAAAATGTACTCTTTACCATTGATGCTCTCGGTTTGAATTGGCCCCATTAGGTCCATGTGCACAAGTTCTAAAGGTCTCTTGGCAGCAATATAAGTACTCTTTTTGTGAGGCATTTTGGTTTGTTTACCTAATTGACAAGGTTCACAAACAACCTCAAGTTTCTTACCAAGATTGGGAAGACCTCTAACAATGCCATGTTTTTCAAGCTTCTTTAAATCTTTAAAATTCATATGGCCCAAACGTTGATGCCACAAATTAAGCTTGTTGCACTCATGTGCCATGTTGCAAGTTATCTCAAGACAATAACAATTGTCTATAGACCTTTTGACTCTTATGACAACATTGCCCTTTTTATCAATTATAGTGCACACATCTTTGTTAAAACTAACTTCTTTAAAAATTTCACACAAGTGAGTAATGCTTATCAAGTTAGCTTGTAACCCATCAACATACAAAGTATTGCGAAGTTTGGGCAATCTGGGGATACAAATTGTTCCCTTGCCAAGAACTTGCTTTTTGGTACCGTCACCAAAAGTAACCCAACCTCCATCCTTTAACACAAGATTCTTAAAGAATTCTTTGTTCCCGGTCATGTTCCTAGAGCAACCGCTATCTAGGTACCAAGAATAGGAGGAGTTGGCATGTAAAGTATATTGTGCAACTAGACAATTAGGTGTCTTTTCTAACCCACACACTTTTCACAACATGCCTCTCACTTTTACCACTAACATGCTTTGACTCAATATTAGGCTTTTTAACATGCACCTTGACCTCATTGGTCACATTTTCAAAAATATCAAACAAAGCATTATCAACTTTCTTATGCATAGTAAAGTGAGGTACAACACAAGATTTAGCAAGCAAGTCATCAACCACATTCTTCACAACATGCTTTTTCAAAGTCTTCCTAGCTCTATTTCTATATCCATACATGGATAATTGCCTAGGTCTATTCAAAAACATATCATGAAAAGCATTATCAAGTTTGCATTTCCGAATATACTCAAAGCATCTAGGTCGAATATATCCTACCATATTACAATGATGACAAATAAGAATAAATTTGAGAAATTTACCATTTGCATTTGCTTCCAACTCCTTTGGACTTCTCACAATTTTTCCTTTTTGATGTGCAACCCTTGATGATCCACCTCTTACATTTGAGGTTGTTGCTCCTTGATGTTGATGTGTTGAGTTCTTCCATTGAACTTCCTTGTTGATGAAGAGGCACCTCTGGTAGCTTTCATAGCTTTACCTTGAGTGAGTGTACCTACATTTATTTCAACGCTTGCTTTGACAAAAGTAGATTTGTTAGTAGAAGGGGTTTCCTTCTCATTTATATAACCCAAACCTCTTTTATCACTAGGATGCTTTCCACTTTTAAAGAGGGTTTCAATCTTGTTAGAACTAGATGACATCTTGTTAGAACTAGATGACATCTTGTTAATCATCCTATTAGCCTCATCAAGTTTATCACTAAGCACCCTATTTTTAATGGCATATTTTTCTAAGATGTCATCACTTTTCCTAACATCTTCACGTGATTTATTTAGCCATTGTTCATACTTTTTCTCTTGAATTAAATGCTCACTAAGTTTGGCTTTAAGATTGTTTTCAAGCCTTTTATCATTAACAAGAGAATTATCCCTTTGCTCAATTTCATGCTTTAAGATGCTAAGTCTATCATTACTATCTTTTAGGTTCATTTCTAGACTTAGGATATTGTCTTTAAGGTCATTAAAAATTTTTGAGCAAAGTCCATGATTCTCTAGCTTCTTGTTGAGGGACACATTGACTTTAGATAAACGTTCATTTTCAAAAGTAACATCATTGATCTTTTTCTCATCTAAGTCAATATGTTCAACAAAAGAAGCCACATAGGAACACACTTCCTTAATCATGACTAACACAAATAAAACAAAAACACTATAAAGAAATGATCAATCTATATGCGTCTAGACACCCGCTCTGATACCAAATGAAATTCCCTTAAGTAATAGTGTAAAATATACCTAGAAGGGGGGTGAATAGGTATATGCCCAATTTCTTCCAATATTAAAAAATATACGGAATATAACAAAGAAAATGCACACTTGAAGAGATTCAACAAATGAATTGATTTAACTAATGCAAGAGTAAATCAATATACAAGATATGCAATCAATGTAAAATATGGAAGACAAAGAAAAGTAAAGCGAAACTTGACACAATAGTTTTTACGTGGTAAAACCTCAAAGAGGAAACATCCACGGGTTGATGCCACAACCACCGGCAAAGCAATCCACTATATGAAAAGGACTTACACACTCAAAGCTATCTACTCAAGATATTCGCTCTAAGCTATCACCTCCTAGTCTACCCTCAGGCTAGTGAACCACAACGCCTACTACCTATCCAAGGTGTGTCCTACACCTTTAGGTAGCAACATCCTATCCAAAGCTCTCAAGCTTTTAGGATGATTTCTTTGCATAGCTATCTGGAGTTTCCTACTCTTAGCTAAGTCTTCTTGCTTGATTATCCGGAACACTTTCCTAACCAAGATTTCTTTGCTCTTTCCACAAAGTTTCACTCACTTTGCAAGAGACTTCAACCTTTCACAAGGCAATGATCTAAGTGATGTAAATGATGCAAATCACAATCAAATAAAGCTAAATGATCAATCAAGATAAATGAACATGCTTAGTGATAAACTAGAATAATGCTTTCAACACACAATCACAAATCTATCTATAAATCAAAGCATGTGAGACAATAAGAACAAGATATGAATATTCAATATATCACATGAAAATCTTAGTTCTTAGATTATGAAATTAGACCTAGAATATATCAATAGGCATATCACATATACTTTTTCTAGAATCAATTTCAAGATTAGTCAAGTTTAGCTAAGTATGTTCAATTGAAATCACAAAGCTAAAAACTCAAACAAACAATCAATCATACAATCTAGCATATGATATTACATACTTCTCAACACATTTCAACAATCAGTTAGGAAGAATTAAAAAGATGATCAAAAGAAATGTAAGAAGAAGAAGTTTCACATACAACAATTGAACCTCGTACTGAAATCAGATCGCTGGGAAAATTGACGAAGTCAACTGGCTTTGAAAATGCTTGGAGTTTGTAGCTCTCGTCAAGACCAACATTTTTGGCTTTTGGATCAATCAATTTCGAGTTCGTATGAGAAAGTTATGATCAAAATAAGAAAATGAAAATCATGAAGAATTCTGCAGAATTTTCTTTTTGAAATTTTCTTCAAGTTATGTTTGGAGGGAAGGAAAATCATAATTAAAAGAGAAAGAGAGGGAAAAGAAACGAGCCAATAAAAAACAGCCACATCAGCCCCTGGGCCGTGTGGGGCACGTGTGGCACATGGGACCAAAGGGCTGCTCTGGCCGTGTGGCACACGGCCTCCACACGTGGTGGCCAAGGCATGGCCTTTGGCCATGCTAGTCCCTCTCGCGCACCACTCACGATCTTCGACCGTATTCAGGCCTCCGAACTCCGATTTTGAATCTATCTTTGGATTACAAATCGTAACTCTCTCACGCACAACGACGACTACAAAACTTTGACAAAATGTTGAGAATTCATCTCGGAAAATGATAACGAAGATAACTGAACGAATGAGAACGTAAAGTAGCCTAGCTACATCGTTTGAACTCGAACCCTAATGAATGAGTAACTGAAATGACCGAAACTCAATAAGGAATCATATGAGATCATGAACAAGTCCAAAATACAAGAAACACAAACAAATAAACACAATGTCACACAAGCATGCTATATCCAAGAGATAGTCATAAACCATGCAAATCTACAATGTTTGTCAATATGAGATTAATGCATGTGCATACTTAAATGAGTGTGAATGTGTTATACCAAATGTTTGCACAACGATGCAGGGACACACATATATGAACTGTGTGTATGTGCGTTTACATTGCAAAAGGAAGAAGGATCTTGATACCTTAGCATCCAAGAATGAGCTTTCCTTTTTGAAGACAACATTTGCATGAAACGTTGCTTTTAACCTTTGAAGCTTCTTTTCTCCAAGAAACACCTAAGCAACTAATCAATACAAATAAATAGAGTTTTTCAATGGAATCAAACCAACAAAGATCTAGGATCTTACAGTCTTGCATGCCAATATACCAGCATCATCATCATTATCATAAGATGGAATGATTGAAAAACAAACATAATTATAATTGACGTATAATATTATAAAACCATTCAACAACTTTCAAGTACCTTATGAATATAATTAGCTAAAATAGTATTCATATAATCATCATGATTATTAATGATAACCTGAATCAAGGATAACATCCGCAAAAACTAAATTAAGTTAGATCGCAAGTGTATATTAGAATAGTATGGGGTAAAAATTTAAGCTACCATGCAAACCCAGTTTGTAGGTACTTAATTTAAAAAATGTTACCACATATAGACATTGTTTCTATTAATCTAACTTTACTCTATATATGCTTCGTAGTTTCTTGCTAATGGTCTATTTTCACTTGTCTACAGTCCACAAAGGACAAGATTCAAAAAGAAAATACCTAGCTGGAAACTTAAGCATAACTTAAGAGATTCAAGAGTTTGGGTTTTACTCTTTTCGACTCAATGCATTCACGAGCGAAAATGACCTAGCTTGTCACAATTGTAACAAGTTATTTTAGTCTTGTCCTTCCTCAATTCGGAACCCACGTCCCTCTAGCATATTCCGATCTAAGATTTATTGTGGCTTATGACTAGATCCTCTTCTCTTTTCAGAAATATCTATTTCCACTAATTTGCTCAAAACTAAAAGTTTTGTGCAAGTTGGAATATGTCATATAAAATTGGCTTGAAGTCTAAGCCGCCGCAAAGCACTCATAATATGTCATATAAGATTGGCTAAAAGCCTAAGCCGTCTCTAAGCGCTTATAATATGTCATATAAAATTGACTAGAAGTCTAAGCTGCCTCTAAGCTCTTATAATATGTCATATACAATTAGCTGGAAGCCTAAGCTGCCTTTAAGCACTCATCTTCCACCAAAATAACGCATCAGTACACGTAAAATTTTTTATATGTTCCAACTATTAGAAGAGATCAGATCATTTAGTTCATGTATCTTGTTTTATATCCTTATTAGAGGCTGTCACTTATTGTGATTTTGGCGCTTCCTATAAGTGCTCAAAACTTATTACTGAACCTACCAAAATTTTGGTATTCAAAAAACTACCAAAATTGCCCTTAAAGTCAAACCCTTGAAGGAAAGCCACATAACTTAAACCCTTATGTACTTATCAAACACACATATGAAGTCACTATACAAGCTACTCAGCAACATAATGCGAGAAATTTAATTTCTAGCTTGATAAACCTTCACATCTTGTATGTCGAGCAAAAGTACTATGCCGAAGTTCAATCATGGTTCGTATCATAGTCTCAAGAGCCTCTTGTTCTTTAAAGATATATTGAATCTTATTGTGTCAAATCTCATAGATTACACAATTCAGTTTATCACTTCCAATTTGGCCACAATATTTTAGATATAAAAGCTATATCTTATATTAATCTATGCAGAGACATACAATCTACTATGCAAGCATATTAATTTCTAAAAATACACACATTTAATTTTACTGCAAACACAAACCGAAAATATGATAAAATAATTTAAGGAGCAGAATTGAAAAGTCGTCGAGGCTTCTAATCATCATTCGTTTCCAAAAATTTGATTATCATAAATTTAGTACTTTGCGTAAAATTCTAATTCTAACATTGTACTTAACAATTCAGAATTCTCATTGTTTGGTGATCATATAAATAACAGAAGAATACAATGCATAAGTCCCAAAAATATTTTAAGGATCAAACCGGTTTTTCCAAAAATATTTACTAAGAAATGGTTTTTAAAATATTTTCTAAAAAATAGGACTTTGCATGTTGTTCTTTCTTTTCTCTCATATTCATATGCATCACCAATTCACCACCAAGAAAAACTTTCTTAGTTTCATAACTCATCTAATTGCCACTTTCTCGAACTTTGGTCCCCTTTACATGCGCAATAATTCATGTGCCTAGCACTATGAATATTCGAATGCGAATGCTTAATGCAGTAGATTGCCTCATATTCGTGAGAATGCGGCGCTCCACTGCAATTTCAAGCTCACACACTATTTGACCAAAAGACATCACGGTACCCTATTCTAGGTTTTCCAACCTTATAGATCTAGTCAAACTTAACTCTTCAGGAAATTTGTTTAAAAGACTACCTACTGCATCTCTCCACATAAAAGCACAAGTCGAATTTGACTACAGCTATATGTCATTAATAAGATTCATAAAATCTTCTATATTAAGACATATGAGACGATGATGGATTAATCTTAAAATTGCTAAGTCACTTAGAAATATTAGCTTTAATGACCTTATACATTTACAAGCTACATGAAATCTTCATTCCCGATCGCATAATTGATTAGATGAAGAGTTCTAATTGAAGTCATTTAATTTAGCTCCCACTGAAGCTAAATTCCATTGAATTCCTAAAACATGATTTTAAAATATATATTTTCCATACTCAAAATAGCTGGAAGTATATTTTTCTTGTTTTTCAAATATATTTTCCAAACTCAAAATAGTTGGAAATATCTATATATATTTATTTATTTTTAAATAAAAGAAGTGATAATTAAAAAATAATAATTTTTATAAAAAAAAAACAATTATGGATCGGCTGCCGCAAAAGCGTCGATAGATGGTCATACTGTGGCTCGTGTAAATACCAAAACAAATGTTGTTTTTTCTGAAAAATAAAATAGCTTTACTTTTTCAAAAAATCACCTTATTTAATAAAAAAAGTGATTTTCAAAAAATGGTGGTCATTGGTGTAAACCACACAACTGACATGAACATGAAGGTATGCAATGGAAAATGCGTACCACAAGTCTCCAATACAGCGCGTGCGTATCACACGCCATGCAGGCTTTGTTAGATGTGTGTACCGTATGCGTCTGGCATGCACAGGTATTAGTCAAGGTGCTTCATGTCACACTCGCAACAGTGGAGCGTAGCACTCACACGCCATCTTCCGATCTATCACCGATGACGAGACCGCCACAGTCTGACTCGATTTTTCATGTTGAATTCAATGATTTCATCGGTTACTATGTTTGGGTTAGGAATGAACGACCATCGCTGCCCTAAAGCACTGGTGAACTTTTATTCATGTTCATCATCCAAAAACAAACCTAGAACCATTTCCATATTTCAATTTACGACCAAAAAAACTCAAAACAGTTTTTCTCACTCTACACTAATCGGAATTAAATGTATGACCTATCGTTGGAAAGTTCTTAGAAAACCCTTTCTAATGGTACCACGATCGCAGAAAATAAAAAACATTGGCAGAGAGTTTTTAACCGATTATAGTACGGGTTTTCACACAAAGATTTCAAAAAATAACTTTCATACATGCTTTTGAATCATTATAAAAAAAGTTCCAGAACATATAATTGCATATACATAAATGTAGTAATACATTCCAGAAAAAATCAATTCAAAAACACGTGCGTGTTATGCCAATTTTGTGTTCGTTCATGTATCAATAAAGAAAATAAACAAACAACCTATTATGGCATTATACCGGAATACAAACCCAATAAGGCTCTGATACCAATGTTGATTATTATTACGATTAATAATAAACATATAATCAAATAAATTGTAGTATTCGGATTAATACCTTTCACCGTTGGAAATCCGAATCATACGGCGGAAGCAGGGATCGTGAGTGGGTTGTATCACTGATCGGAGAACGATCACATATTCTGATCACGGATTTCGGAAAGTTCACTCAACTCACTGTGCAATTTGCTGTCATCGGAAAAGACCTCCTGCAAAAAATAGAAACTCTATGTATATATCACTCTCTGATATAATACGTTCATAATGAGATATCAAATAAATAGCAAGCTCTGCTATTTATAGAGTCCGGACTCCTATCTGGATGAATAGTGATATTCAAATTTAAATTACATTTAAATTTAATATCTTTTATCTTATTTATCTCTTTATCTCATTTTATCTGATTGTTTGAATCCAATTGAATTATTAATATAATTCAAATTCAAACATCAAGCGGTTTAATCCATATCAGTAATTTTCAATTAATTAAATGATACAACCACTTGAGCGTATTTTTCCAACAATACTGATGCAAGTCTTCGGTCAGGTGACAAGATTTCTGGTATTGGGGTGGTGGTTCGCGACAGTAATGGTCATGTTAGAGCTGTTTTGTGTCAGAGGTTGAATACACTATACCACCTTGAGGTGGCTGAGGCTCTGGCGATTCTTTGAGGCTTGAGGTTGGCGGCTGACAATGGGCTTGTGCCGGTTGTTCTGGAATCAAATGCCTTATCTGTGGTGAATGTGATTGTCTCTAAGTTTGCTCCGAATTCGGACGTTGGTGTGGTTGTGCAGGATATTCTTGATTTACTTCTTAATGTTAATGTTTTTTGGTTAGTTTTGTGCCTAGATTAGCTAATAAGGTGGGTCCTAGTTTAGCTAAGCTTGCTCTTGAGTATGTGGGCGAGTTTGTGTTGTTGGAAGACAGTCCAATTTCTGTGGAGAGTCTGGTTTTGGGTGATTGCCCAAGCGCTTTGTAGCTCTGATTTTCTGTTTAATGAATTCCTTTTCTCCAAAAAAAAAAAAAAGATATGTAGTTCATTTCAATGAAAACCATTTGATACAATCCAACAACGGGTATCGTCACTAAAAGATGTAAATGTTGTAAACTTTATAAAAATATTTAAAAAAGAGGCAGGAGAGGAAAAGAGTTTAAAAGAGGAAACTATAGGGTTCAAAAATTAAATAGCACTATTTGGGGCACCTTTTGTAAAAAAGTCACCATATTACTAATGTAAGTTTAAAAGGCACCTATTTAGGTGACCAAACAAAAATACCCTTATTTTTGTCAGTTTGTGTGTTTTCAAACGTGGAGAGAAAAAACTTGAGAGAGAGAGAACTCATCGGCGTAAGAAATCCGGGCATAAAATCGACGGTGAACTCACCAGCGGTAGTGCTACAGTACTCCTCTCAACGAGAAGCGTGTATTGACAGTGGTGAGTTGAACTTTCTCACGCATTTTGTTGTTAATTTTATGTGCGTTTGATGTTTGGTGTTTGGTTAGACATATCTATTAGGTTTGATTTGATTTGTGTTGTTCATTAGGTTTGTTTGATTAGGTTAGGGTTTAAAGTTCTGAAAAAAAATTGTTGAAGACGATGAATATCACATTCTCCAAGCCTTTTAAACCTTCATCCGAGCCTTTTAAGGAATGTGATTAGGGTTTCCGCAAATTTTCATCTCCGAGCCTTTTACCACTTTATCCGAGCCTTTTAAACCTTCATACGAGCTTTTTAAACCTTCATCCGAACCTTTTAAGGAATATGAATAGGTTTCTGTAATTTGAATCTCCGAGCCTTTTAAACCTTCATCCGAGCTTTTTACATCATTTTCCGAGCCTTTTTATTAAGTCTCCGAGACTTTTGAACATTACTCCGAGCTTTTTTTTAAACTTATCTGTTTGTGAATTTTAGTCTCCGAGCCTTTTAATATATTCTCCGAGCCTTTTCATAAGGTTCTCGAGAGTTTTGAACAGTAATTCGATGTTTTTATTTTAAAAGTAATCCGAGCCTTTTCATATAGTCTCCGTGACTTTTAATATTGTGTTCGAGACTTTTATTTCAGTGTCCGAGACTTTGCATACACTATCTGAGACTTTTCATACACTGTCTCTCCGAGCCTTTTCATGAAGTTATATATATTAATTATTTTTTTCTTATGTGAATATGCAGATGAGGAATCTGTTGAAAGATTTGCTGAAAACTCCAGCAGAATAAAGGTACCCAGGGAAAATAACTCGACATGACCATTTCGAACACCTTAGAGATATCGACAATGCACTTAACAGTGTACCTCAACATCTTGCGGTCGAAGAACGACGTCGGTACACTGAGTCATGTTTTGGACATTTCCTTCGGATGCAGCGCAACATGAAGTTTTCAGCTGGCATTGTCCATCGATTGCTTATTCACGAGTTACATCATGAAGGGTCGGAAGATGAGATGAGATTTCTGTTAGGAAAGCATTCGGTCTAGTTCTCGAAGGTTGAGTTCTGTTTGATCACCAGATTGAAGTTCGGAGAACTTCCTGACACGTCAACCTAAGATGTGGTAGAGAATGGCATACACCAGCGGTACTTTGAGGGTCGAGATGAGATCGAGTTTGGAGAGCTGAGAGCCGTTCTATGGTTTGGTGTTTTTGCTGAGCAGTACGATGCGGTTAAGCTATGCTTACTATATATGCTTAACTGGATATTAATGGGTTTGGACGAGAGAGAGAAAGTTCCATTATGACAGTTTCGCCTAATCGAGGACTTGGACGCTTTTGATGCGTTCCCGTGGGGTGCACACGTGTACAGGCGATGTATTTCTGGCTTCAAGCATGCGTTGGACGGTCGTCGGAAACGGTTCGAAAAAAGACAACGAGAAAAAGGCGTTGAAGTACACAAGGTGGAGACGTACAACATATACGGTCTTACGTATGCACTGTTGGTAAGAATTTAGAATTTAGAATTTGAATCCATACTTTAATTGTAATTTTTTTTTTCATATGATTGATGTATTGGATTATTATTGTACTTATCTATTACCTAGATATTTGCTTTTGAGGTTATTCCCGAGCTTGCCAACAACGACTGTGGGACCCGTAGGGAAATCGAGCTATCCCCTCGTATTCTAAAATGGGACTTGAGTCAACGACCGAGGGGGGATAAGCTGGATTCCATTTTCATTGAAAGGGTAAGTATCTGTTATGTTAACGTTAATAGTTAATAGTATGTATGCAATTACAAATGGTCTAACATTGATTTCAGATGTTTGCGAGGTTGAAATTGGTGTCGACACCAGCTGAGATGGCTGAACGGTACTTTGAGGGCATTTACGATGGAGGCAGTCTGTATGATGCCGATACCGATGCCGAACGCCATACGACTGCTAGACCCAGTGATACTGAGGGTCCGTATTCGAGACCTAGTGATACTGAGTATCCGCATTCAGGACCCAATGATACGGAGGGTTTTGACCTAGAGGGTGGCGGTGGGAGTCCCGTGAGGCATAGATGGGTTCGATTTGTGTTGCCCACACAGCCTCGACCTGGAGGTGACTCACGACTAGGCGTTGGAGGGCATCCAGAGGTACGTACAAATAGTTACACCGCATTATTTAATCTGAAAGCAGTTGGAAACTTTTAGTACTCACATCATTTTTTTTTTCATTTTAGGACCTTAGGTATACTGAACTGGTGGATGCGTTTCGAGAGTTACGGGAGGAGGTGCAAAGGACTGATAAAAAATGAGATGAACAGCATCAGGAGTTGCTGGATTTGATTCGGGGGCTTCAGGGTTCGACGTCGCAGTCACGTACTGAAGGTCGACGGTCCGATGACCCACCGTTCGATGACCAAGACCGGGACTTTAGTGACAGAGACTGGACCGATAGTCATCAGGATGAAGCAGACCTAGAGACCAGGCGTCAGCTGCACCCCATTACTCAGACAGTGTCTGATCAGCAGGGGCATGGTGTGACACCACGAGAGGAGGTTACTGGTGGTACTAGTGATACTGAGATAGCACATATGAAGATAGAACAGGTACCTCATCAGGTTTTACCAGACCATGTTGTTCATCCCCAGGACTTGGGACAGAGTGCCTCCATACCGTGCACCCCTTTAGTTGATCCTAGTGCAGCGCATCCCTCCATTCATTCCATGGGAACATAGTTCCTCAATCGCGGCGCACCAATCGGGTCTATCCCAGTGGAGCTCACCCCTGTAGGTGATCCAAGAGGACAAAGTTCCTCCATACAGCGCACCCGGGACGTTGTGACATGGGGACAGAGTTCCTCCATACAGCGTATCCCTGTAGGGGATCCACGGGGGCGGGGATCCACCATATAGAGCACCCCAGCAGAGGATCCACACGGACATAGTTCCTCCTCACATCGCACCCATTCGGTGGATCCCCGTGGTTTAGATCGGACTCTCCTACCCCTTCAGCGTCAGGATCGGGTTCGCAAGCGAGGTTGACAGCAGCAGAGCCCATACACTGACCCCTGTCAGCCGAAGAGGGCAAGGACTATGCCACAGCCACCACATGTATGGGCGCCCTACGAACTGATAGATCCTGATCACCTAGCGGCGTACCAAGCGTACAAGAGGAACCCGACTGGGGAATTGTAAGTATAATCGTAGATATTACAATCTCTGTTTTTATTTTGAAACAGCTAGTAAAACTGACTTGGTTATCTAACTTCTTCAACAATTATGCAGGCGTGATGTGGATCTACACGTGCCAGTCGATGTCCTTTGGTTCCACTGGTTTCAAACCAACTTCATGGAGTTGTTCATAACCGTAATATATGTATAAGTTGTTATAGAAATTGTACAATCCTAACAATTAAAAATGTTCAAACTTTCAACATATTGATGCGTACTTACATATTCTGCGGAAGCATCAGCGAGCATATCCCATTGTCTACGGTGCGAGGATCAACATACTGGATTCACAGTTTTATGTAAGTGTTTAAATTGTACGGTATTTGCTTATGCATTGATGTGTTTCATACATCTGTAACCTAACGTTTTTGTACAGTCATGGTTATATAACTGCTAGGACAGAAAGATGGGAAGTGGGTCTGAGAAACCCTGTAGAGGTTGGTCTTCACAGAAACAGAAGTGGTTCGAAGAAGACCTTACGGTGGTACGTGGGTTGCTCCCGCTAGGAAACAGACCATGGCACAATGTTGACTCCGTGAGTGTTTATTTTATATGTTTTCCATTAAAGTTCTGAAAACAAATGTCACACTGATAACACTTTGTTGAAACACCTGTAGGTTCTGATTCCGTGCAACCTTGGACGTACGCATTGGGCCCTGGCCAGCATCGACCTCACAGCAGGGAATATCTACCTTATGGACCCGTACAGACAGGAGGTTCCAGTTCGCCACAGGAAAATGCAGCTCGCGTGCTAACGGTATTTTTTACAATCGATGATGCATGCGGTGGACTTTCACGGTCACAAATAGAGGGGCGATATGACGTACGCATTAACTACTAGGGCATTCACTTTTTATTATGTGTCTGCAGACCGTGTGCCCCAACAGGAAACAGGGTATGACTGTTTCAAGATCTGATTTTATCCAAATTCATTTTCATAACATTCCATTCTAATGGTTGTCCATGTGGTGAATTGCAGGGGTAACTGTGGCACCCATACTTTGAGATTGATAGAGTATCTGGCGGCGAACATGGATACTTTTGACTGGTCGGAAAATGATATGACCACCATCCGGGAGAAGATGGCCGTGGAGGTTTTTTGCAACTCGAAGGACTGGTCTTCGAGATAGTGATTTAGTTTATGTACATAACATTTGAGTAATGAAATTAAATATTTTTTTTTCTTTTTAAGTGTTTGCAATTAACAAAGGATCTAGTATGGCATTAAACAAACAACTAAATTCAAATCAATTTCAGAAAAAAAAAAAAAAAAAATTTATTCAACATAAAACCATAACACAACTGTATCGAGCATGGTTCTCAAAGTCTGAACGATGTTGGAACACATTAGCAATCAAAAACTTTTCTGGTGGCAATTCATTTTCCGAGCCTTTTCCGAGCCTTTTTATACACATTTCATACATTGAAATCCATAAACAATACAAGAAATTCAATAAAGGATCCAGTATGACATTAGACGAACAACTACATTCAAATATATTTTCGAACATAAAATCAATCATATTAGTTCTATATAAAAGCATAAGAACCAAGGGTCTCATAAAACAACTGTATCGAGCATGGTTCCCAAAGTCTGAACAATGTTGGAAGACATCAAGTTGGAGACATGTTACTCAATCACAAGCTTTTCTGGTGGCAATTCGTTTTCCTCTTGTACTGCCTTGTTATGTTTGATCGTCTTCCTCTTGTACGGCTCCATTCATTTTACTGGCATGTCCTTCTGAGGGCATGTTTGTTTGTTGTGTCCTATTGTGTGACAGATGTTGCACTTGCGACGGTAATCATCGGGGACAATTGTGCTGGGACCTTCATTAACCATAGACGGATTCGAACACCGCCTGCTATTATGTCCTGGTTGTCCACATATTCTACACGACTGTGTGGTTGTCCTCTCCGAAGACGATGTGTGTCGACCCTCCATGGGGAGACCTGATTGTCTCTTCGTCTTTGGATTTAAAACCACCCGCGCTGCGATGTCGGATGGAACTACCCATGAAGAAAGATGGCCAACAGGTATAATAGGAACCGAGTATGCATCAATAAGTGTCTCCCTCTTATAGTAGTCCGCACACAGAGATGTGAAATCCAAGTTCCGCTCCCTGCAACAATGAAAATAGTGAGATTCACGTTTGGTTATAGAAAAGCATTAAATGTAACTTGTCATGTACCTTGTCGCTGCGAGTGTGTGTGAACAAGGTAAAAAGTCTATTTGGAATTTGTTGCATGTGCAAGTCTTCCGGGCTAAGTTAACCATCCACTGTTTTCCCTTGTGTTTGATGGAGAATATGTTCCAGTCAACTGCATTTATGGTCATATAACCGCACTTCTCGACACATTTCTGGATCACCCCATATGCTGCGTCAGTCAATCGATGACGCATGGACTGTGTAGCTGTATGACGATTGTGAAACAACTTATGTAGCATATTCCTAATGAACTCTACCAGTGTCATTAGTGGCAATTGCCGTGCGAATTTTAAGCATGAGTTTATGCACTCTGCAACATTTGTGGTCATCAAACTGTACCTTCTTTGGGGACAGTGAACGCGGGACCACTTGTGTGGACCGGCATCAATGGCATAATCGTATGCACCCTTGTGCAGCTTACGTAACTTCTCCATGTGGTGATCATACTAGATTTCATTGTACGACCTAGTAGCGTTATCCATTATGTCGGCAACATCCTTTCTATGGAATCGCTTTTTCATATTTTCACCAAAATGCCAACAACATATGGTATGGGTTGCATAAGGGAAGACTTTTGAAATCCCTGCTTCAATGCTTGCATGACGATCGAAAATGAAAACCAGATCATCTATATGACCAAGGGCACCCCTCAAGCATTCCAAAAACCACTCCCATGAATGGTTATTTTCTGAGTCACCGTACCCAAAAGCAATTGGATACACCTGTTCGTTTCCATCTTGTGCAGTTGCAACAAACATTGTACCTCCGAATCTTCCCTTCAAATGGGTACCATCAACTGCAATCACAGGACGCATACACCTCCGAAAACCTCTAATTGAGGACCATAACGACATGAAAAAGTAGAGGAATTTACCATCGTCTGTGCACTGTAAGTCAGTGATTGTGCCAGGATTTTGCTGTTCCAGAAAGTATGCAAAAGATGGCAGCAGTTGGAAAGTTTCTTCATGCTTTCCATAGCTCAATAACAATGCATATTGCAGGGCATGATGTGTCTTATTGTACATGATTTGGATGCCATATATTGTTTTCATATCGGCGATTATATCCTTGGGACGCATGAGACGACCATCATGTTGCTGAAGTCTAGGTGCAACGACTTCTCCTATTGTGACTACACTAACTTGTCGGTGCCGACGGTGAATCTCCTCCAAGGGACAACTGTGTTCGTTGACAAAACTTCTAACTTGAAAGTAAGTCCCTTCATCTCTCCTCACCGCTCTTAATTTCCACGTACAATCATCAATGATGCAGACCAGATGTAAAGTTGTCTTATTCGACCTTTTCACCTTCCATTCAAAGTTCTGCCGCATTGAAAAATGGCTAACTAGCCTTTTCAAATCCTTTTTACTCGAAAAAAATTAACCTTTATAAATCATGGTTCTAGGTTCTTGCGCTGCGAAGGTGCTGCTTGTACCAGTACCAAACGAGTATGCATCTGCTCCGGGAATAACCCATGTTGTCACATTATCAGAATCAGATGTTGTTACGTTATATCGGACCTCGGAAGTCCCAGCCATATCCGATGCAGTGCAACTAACTCCTTGTACACGTCTACCATGTGTTTGAATTTGTTCAAGCTCTTCATCCACATTTTGCAGATCATCAACCTGTTCATTATTTGCATCATTATCCACGTCATGGTTCGGGTAATTGTTCTGCTCATTGTAATGCCCATTGTAATGCTCATTGTACTGCTCAATTCGACAACCAAACACATCAACAATTTGAGGTTCAACTACATCTGCATGGTCGACCGTTACCGGTGGGACACCACACATGTTTCCCCTACCTTCGGTGGCACTCCTTTGGGTGAACCCTTGGTTGCTACCGCTAAAGGATCCAAACTGTTGGGTATTTTCAGGAGGAGGAATATCATTCCCTATCATATCTCTAGCTGTCCTCTCAGTTACACTGACATATACTTGAGGGATCACCCGATCTTCCCCCATCATAAACTGGACATCGTCGTCATTTCTTATAAATATGCGACATGTACTGTCAGGAACGATTGATATTGATGACAGATCAACAGTGAATTTGTTTTCATCATATTTCACAATGGTATGCACGATCGCCAACAATTCTTCGTAAGTCATATTCTTTGACACATACATTCCCCGGTTATCGGATCCAATAAACCTCTGACTTTCATCGGGAAACTGCTCCCATCGACCGTTGTAAGATATTACAATCCTAACCCGATTCATGATGCTGTCAAATTATTCATCACAAACCATTAATAAAAACACAGGACTAAAAAATATTTTCACATCTTACATTTACAAAGGCTCAGGTGAGGATATTGAAAAGGCTCGGAGAAGACTTCAAAAGTCTCGGAAAGTCT
The DNA here is from genome assembly GCA_008009225.1 of Acer yangbiense. Lineage (NCBI taxonomy): Eukaryota > Viridiplantae > Streptophyta > Magnoliopsida > Sapindales > Sapindaceae > Acer > Acer yangbiense. Next base: position 16,805,338 of record CM017771.1, read on the forward strand.
TCAAAAGGCTCGATACTTATTCATTTCAAAGGCAAGGAAAAGTCTCGGTGAAGGCAAGAAAAGACTCGGAAAAGTCTCGGTCAAGGCAATAAAAGTCTCAAAAATTTCTCTAAAAGGCTCGATACTTATTCATTTCAAAGGCAAGGAAAAGTCTCGGTCAAGGCAAGAAAAGACTCGGAAAAGTCTCGGTCAAGGCAACAAAAGTCTCAGAAAACTTTTTGAAAGGCTCGATACTTATTCATTTCAAAGGCAACGAAAAGTCTCGGTGAAGGCAAGAAAAGGCTCGGAAAAGGCTCGGTTAAGGCAATAAAAGTCTCGAAAATTTCTTTAAAAGGCTCAATACTTATTCATTTCAAAGGCAATAAAAAGTCTCGGTGAAGGCAAGAAAAGACTCGGAAAAGTCTCGGTCAAGGCAACAAAAGTCTCAGAAAACTTTTTGAAAGGCTCGATATTTATTCATTTCAAAGGCAACGAAAAGTCTCGGTGAAGGCAAGAAAAGGCTCGGAAAAGGCTCGGTCAAGGCAACAAAAGTCTCGAAATTTTTTCTAAAAGGCTTGATACTTATTCATTTCAAAGGCAATAAAAAGTCTCGGTGAAGGCAAGAAAATGCTCGGAAAAGTCTCGGTCAAGGCAACAAAAGTCTCGGAGATCCAACAAAAGATATAACAGTTTTCTTTATAAACAAATGAAAATGTGAACAAATTAACAGAAGTATTTGCCAGAAATATTACCTTGTTCTACTGAAGCACGTCCAAACGTTTTATAAGTTGAAGAAGAAAGCCGATCCAACCTTGAACTTTTATTTGTATAAACAGAGAGAGAGTCACTGAGTTTTCTTTACTGTGGAGAGCGAAAGCCTTGTTTTTTTTTTTGGAAGTGTGGAGAGAGAAAAGTATAAACAGAATAACATAAATAAAGAACTAAGAGCAATTTTGGTAGTTCACCATAATTGGTGCCTTTTAAACTTAACTTATTAAAGTACTGAGTCACCAAATCAATTAAAAAGGGTGACATTTCCCACCATTTCCATGAAAATATTTGACTCTTTAAAGATATTTTTTAACCGTTAATATCTCCTTATATCACATCTTCGGTGGTCTTATGTACCAAACAGCTAGTAAATTATATAAATAAATTGTGATAGTGAACAAATTCAGGTGCTCTGAATCTTATAAGAGCAAGAAATTAAGGATCAGTTTATTAAATTAAACTCAACACTAACAACGCAGATGACTTAATCCTTTGCTTATCAAAGTCTGGCTATATCGCCCACTGTTAATTAGCTTCCTCTGCATGTTTTTTTCTTTTTATTTTCTTTCTAATTTTTTTAATCTCTTTTTGTTAATCACTTGGTTATTGGTTTAATGACTTGATAAGCCAGCTATATTGGTTCTGGCATTTGTTAATTTATAGTTTTTCTCAGAACTTGAGCTGGATTTCTTGGTTGTTGATTCCTCTGTTGTCGATAAAAAAAAATACGAAATCATTCTTTCCACTAGATTGCATGAATCATTAATATAAGATCTGTTAAATATATATTTTTTAAATTGTAATGACTCTGAATCACATAACCCAACATGTGATTTTCCCCCACAAAAAATAAAAAATAAAAAATAAAAAATGTTGAGGTACAAAAGCAGACCACAATAATTTGAATATCCTTTTATTATAAAATAACAGTGTTTAAATAAGGAATAATTGATCCCCTCAATTTCTAAGATTAAATAGAGGTAGACTTGAGTTATTTAAAAATGCATAAGTATTGTCTGACAGGTTTCTATTGTAATACTTAAAAACAATATATATTTAAAAATGCATATATATTTTTTATTTTTTTAGAAAAAAATAGAACCTTTTCTTAAAATTATCTCAAAAGTCTATTGAAATTCTTTTAATTGTAACATAAATTAACCTACATAAAATAATTTACTAATGAATATGGAAATTATGTGACATAATCTATTAATCTAAATTTGTAATTACATATATTATTATTTTTTGAAATATTAAAATAATTCAGGGTTTGGGAAGAGGGGGAGACTAGAACCCACAACCTTGTGGTGTAAGTGTGAAAGACATACCACTGGACCAACCTTATCTTATCTATTTTAATTATTTAAATTTAAGGGAAGATTAACATTATTTTTTACTTTATAATCCATTAACGATTTATAAATTGCACAAACCCATATATATATATATATATATTATATCAATTACTAGTGTGTTTACTCTTTATTTAAGGAGTTTAGATCAAGATAGAAATTTTCACTTATCTCCATTACAAGTGATGTTTTGAAGATCAAAATAAGAGTTAAAAAGAAAAATCTAAGTGATTAGTTAAAGGTAACAAAGCTGAATTACAATGAAAATAACTAGACTGCATCAAATGCACTATATAATTAAATACCACCATATCCATATCAATAGATTTTCTATTATCAGTTTATCTTGACCATAAATATATCAGGACGAAGAATGTGAACCACTAGATTTACATACTTTGACTCAAAGTGTATGCACTTGTCAAAACTTCTCAATAATCTATGGTCCACATTCTTCGTCCTGATATATTTATTGTCAGGATAAACTGACAATAGAAAGATTGCCCATATTAATACCATCGCCCAACGTGACTTGGTGGGAAGCGTGCTTATTTAGTCAGACAATATCTCAAGTTTAAGTCTCTACTACCGTAGGTGGTATAACACTATATCAATCTATGGTGTAGTGCATTAAATCAATTAAAATTTTATTGATGTATCGAGAATAAGGCTACATGTCATCCATTGCAGGCCATCACTTGCTTAAAGGTTTTACCACATAAATATGGTATCAAGTTTTTATTTTTATTTTCTATTTCAAATTTACAACAGAAGTGAAAACTTATCTATTTCCTGACATACAATAAAATTAAAGTTGTGTGCAACGAAATTCAACCAAAACACAATTGCAATTCGAAAATTTAATATAATTTCCCTCTCACTCAATATGTTAAAATGAAAATTTGATATTTACCTTTCAACAAATAACAATATTTACACACGGTGCATCGGCCCTGAAAAACTGTAGCTGCTCTCTTGGGTTGCGTTTCGATCTTACTTACATCCTCCTCGTACATCCTCAGGAAGCAAAGTGCCATAACCAAACTTAAAAAAATGAAAGAAAATTGCTTAGTAATTAACAAGTAGCGTTGCAATGAAGTTCTCTTGTTTCTTGTAATTAAATTTATTTTATATACTAATGAAGCACTAATTTCGATGGGTTTACATGTGATATCATATCAATCAGTCCAATTGCAATAAGAATCCAGATGCTTGGCCGGTGCCTACGCGTTAAGGATTCTACTACTTCCAATACCATATACAGCAGCAGCAGCATTACCAAAACGGGTTAAAAAATTAAATGTCACTATTTGGGGCGGTTTTTTTGGTAACTGTCACCACTTTACTAATCTAAGTTTAAAAGGCACTTATTTGAGTGACCAGACAAAAATACCCTCATTTGTCTGTTTGTGCAATTTTGAAACGGTGAGAGAAAAAGTCACGGTTGAGCAGACCGGTGAGAGAAAAAGTAACGGGTGAGCAGAACCGACGGTCCAATAGCCCTAAAGTTGACGGAAAGTGGACGGTGAACCACCGGCGACGGCGCTACAGTAAACACAACAGAAATGGCATCAACGAGAAGTCACCGGCAATCTCAAAAGACACGGGTAAGTTCTTCTTTCTGATGCGTTTTTCATGTTGATAATTTCATGTGTTTTGATGTTTGATGCCATACTCATGATGTAGATTAGGTTGGATTTGTGATTGTGGTTGATTATGTTTGTACGATGAGGTTAGGTTAGGGTTTTAGTTTCAGAAAAGAGTTGTTTTGAGGACGATGAATTTCTGGGTTTCCGTGACTTTTGTATAGTGTGTCGTGACTTTTATATAATGTCCCGTGACTTTTGTATTGTATCCCGTGACTTTTGGCTTTTGATAAGTGTCACGTGATAGCAGTATAGTGTCCCGTGACTTTTGTACAGTGTCCCGTGACTTTTGTACAGTGTCCCGTGACTTTTGTATAGTGTCCCGTGACTTTTCATAAGTGTCCCGTGACTTTTAATGCATTTCCCGTGACTTTTGTATAGTGTCCCGTGACTTTTAATACACTTCCCATGAATTTTAATTCAGTGGTCCAATCTTGTTGTTGGAGCCTTTTCATGAACTTATATGCTTTTTTTCCTGTGAATATGCAGAAGAGGAATGACCCAAAGGATTTTTTGAAAACTCCAGAGGCAGATTGATTCAAGGGAAAAATTAATCGCCATGACCATTTCAATGACCTGGAATATGTTGACACCGCACTTAACAGTGTACCTAAAGATCTGAAGATCGAAGACCTACGTCGGTATACTGAGTCGTGTTTTGGTCATTTCCTTCAGATGCATCGTGAGATTCATTTTTCGGGTGGGATTGTCCATCGGTTACTTTTACGCGAGTTGCATCATGATGGGCTGGCTGATGAGATGAGATTTTTGTTAGGTAAGCATATTGTTCGGTTCTCGAAGGTTGAGTTCTGTCTAATCACCGGTTTGAAGTTTGGAGTCGATCCCGACACGACGAGGTATGAAGTGGTAGAGAATGGCATACAGGAGCGGTACTTTTGGGGTCAAGAAGAAGTCGAGATTGAAAAGTTGAGAGCGGTGCTGCGGATTGGTAGTTTTGAACAGCAGTACGATGCGGTGAAGCTTGCCTTATTGTTTATGTTGAACCGGATACTGATGGGGTTCGACGGGAGAGATAAAGTTCCAGTATGGCAATTTCGCCTAGTTGAGGACCTGGACGCTTTTGATGCATTCTCGTGGGGCACACACGTGTATAGGCGGTCTATTTATGGTTTCAAGCGAGCGTTTGATGGTCCACGATTGCGGTTGGCAGAAAAACGGCAAGAAGAGGGCGAGGACCTTGACGTACAGAACCTCGAGTTGACGTACAACATATACGGTCTACCACATGCACTATTGGTGAGAATTTCGAATTTGAATCCGTACTTTAATTATAGTTTATTTTATATGACTGTTGTATTTACGTCGTATCGTATTTTTCTATTACGCAGGTATTTGCCTTTGAGGTTATCCCGGAGCTTGGCAATACTAAATGTGGGATTCGCCGGGTAATCGAGCTACCCCCCCTAATTCTGAAATGGGAATTGAGTCAGCGACCTCGGGCGAAAAAGCTGGATGGTGTTTTTACAAAAAGGGTAAGTGCTGATGTTGTTAATGTTGATAGTTATTAGTATATATACAATGACAACTATTTAACTTCGATTTCAGATGTGCGCATGGCCTGAATTGGTCCCGACGGCTGTGGAGAGGGCTCAACGGTACTTCGAAGGCATAGACCTAGGAGCCAATCCGTATGATTCCGATGACCCTGATATACCTGGTCACCTCCCAGATCCGGAACGACATAGGACTGCAGGACTCAATGATATGGAGGGTTTGTTTTCCGGACCCAATGATACTGAGGCTATGTTTTCTAGACGCGATGGTATGGAGGGTTCAGAACTGGAGGGTGGCAATAGGCGTAGGCGGGTACGATTCACGTTTCCTAGACAGCCTAGACCTGGAGGTGATGTAGACCTAGAGGCTCGCACTGAGAGTCTCCGGACGCATAGCTTGGTACCATCCACATTGCCTAGACAGCCTCGACCTGGAGGTGATTCACGTGGAGGTGATCCAGAGGTACGTAAAAAAATTAAAACCCCATTATTTAATTTCACTCGACTGAACAGTTTAAGTTCTAACAGAGTTTGAAATCCTTTCAGGGTTGGGACCGTAAAATTGATGAAGTGATGGCTGAAGTTCGATCTGTACGAGATGATGTGATGGCTGCTATAAAAAAAGTGATGAGACACGAGATATGTAGCATGGAGAGTTGCTGGATATGATCCGGGCTCTACAGGGTACGACGCCGCAGTCCCGTATGGATGGTCCACCATTCGATGACCCACCATTCGATGACCCACCATTCAATGACCATCACGGAGACTTTAGTCCCGAAGGCAGGACAGGTACTGGTCAGGATAGGACAGAGCCAGGGAGCAGACATGGGCAGCCACCAACTACGGAGGGTCAGTCTATGGACACAGTATCCGATCAGCGGGGTCAAGGTGTGACAGAACGAAAGGAGGTACCCGGTGATACAGAGATAGCAGAGGCAGCGCAGGTACCACCTCCAGTTTTACCTGACAGCACTACCGGTATAGAGACAGCACTGGTTGCATGGGTGGCACCTGGTGGATCAGAGCTACCACTGGGACAGAGTCCGTCCTTACAGAGCACCCCACCTCCGGTCGTCGACCCCAGTGCAGTGCGACCCCTGAAGCGAACCCGGCGTAACCCTCCCATTCCTCAGAGCGATACATGGAGGGAGGGTGTATCCTCACACCGTAGCCATCCTTAGAGCGATACACGGAGGGAGAGTTCCTCCAGACAGCGCACCCCTCCTCAGAGAGATACACGGATGGAGAGTGTATCCAGACAGCGCACCCCTCCTCAGAGCGATACACGGAGGGAGAGTTCCAATTATTTTTGTTTCCATAATGTAATATATTATGTTTTAAATTTTGACAAATAAGACTATGTTAAAACACGTACAGGTTCTGATTCCTTGCAACCTTGGACGGGTGCATTGGGTACTGGCGAGCGTAGATCTCAAGGAGGGGAAGATCTACCTGTTAGACTCGTTTAGACAGCAGGTTCCATGGGAGCACAGGCTTAAACAGGTCGCATGCCTACGTTGGTTTATTCCGTCGATGTTGCATCAGATCCGGTTTCACGATAGCAGAACGGCGGATGATGAGACGTACAAATTGTCGAAGAGTGTCTTTCGGATGAGCATCCTGGACGAAAGACATGGGGTGCCCCAACAACAGCAGGGGTATGTTATTTTTAAGAGTTTATTCTATCCCATTAGGTTTTAATAAAATTACAGTCTAATGGTTATTTAATTGGTGATTTTGCAGCGGTAACTGTGGTGCCTATACTTTGAGATTGGCAGAGTACTTGCTAGCAAACATGAAGGAGTTCGACTGGACGGAAGATGATATGGGCACCATCAGGGAGAAGATGGATGTGGAGGTTTTTTGTAACTCGCTACACAACAGTGTTGTGTAGCTGATGTATATATGGGTTGTTCTCTGTTATACAGTTGATGTACATAACATATGTATTTTTTGTTTAAATCATTCGATTAAATTTATTCAATTCCAGCACGCACGATTTTGCATATTTAAGTGAATAAGTCATTTCACTCCAACACGATTTAAACAACACGATTAATTTTAAGAACTAAATACAAATCAATTTCGGAACACAAAATTAATCAGAATAGTTCTACATAAAAGCATTACGGTGTAGGTAAGACTGCAAATTGCAAGAAACTACACCATGTGGTTTTCATTTCTAAAATATTGACATATATCAAAGCATACACAAAGTTAAAAAGTACCATATATGAGTATATCAACTGGTATGGTGACTTGTGGAAATAAACAAACTACAGCAGCTAAAATCCAAAACACATGTCTAAAACATAAGTCCTAAGATGATTGCATCGTTCATCTTTTCGCCCTCTCTAGGTGAACCTTGTTGCACTCAGATAAACATCACTAACTCTGGCCTACTGTATATGTTATTATGCTCGTCGTCTAGTGTCGGATAAGCAGCCACGAGAGCATCTTCAGCGCCAATATATAGGGAGTTGTAAATCTTCCAGTACACTTCCCTAACCTTCTGAGCAAGATGGAAAAGCCCCTACAGACAGTAGTTTAGCACAACAGCAGCACCCAATGCAACTCTCATCCCTTCAATCGCTTCCATGACAACATTTATGACGTGGGGTCAAGTCTCCTCTTGTAAGGCTCCATTCATTCCACGGTAGAGTCCTTCTGAGGGCACGTTTGTTTGTTGTGTCCAGTTGAATGACAGATACTGCACTTGCGACGGTATTCTTCGGGAACAATTCTACTGGGACCTTCATTAACCATAGGCGGGTTGGAACACCTCATACTGTTATGTCATGCTTGTCCACATCTTCTACACGATTGTGTGGTTGTCCTCTCCGAAGACGAGACATGTCGACCCTCCATCGGGCGACTGGATTATCTCTTCGTCTTTGGATTTAAAACCACCCACGTTGCGATGTCGGATGGCACTACCCATGAAGAAGGATGACCAACAGGCATAATAGGAACCGAGTATGCATCAATAAGTGTCTCTCTCTTATAGTAGTCCGCACATAGAGATGTGAAATCCACGTTCCGCTCCCTGCAACAATGAAAACAGTTAGATTCACATTTGGGTAATATAAAGCGTTAACTGGACAGAGTCCTCATGTACCTTGCCGCTGCGAGTGCATGTGAACATGGTAAAAAGTCCATTTGGAATTTGTTGCATGTGCATGTCTTCCGGGCTAAGTCAACCGTCCACTGTTTTCCCTTGTGTCTGACAGAGAATATGTTTCAGTCAACTGGATTTACGGTCATATAACTGCACTTGTCGACACGTTTCAGTATCACAAGATGTGCTACGTCGGTTAATCGATGCCGCATGGACCGTGTATTTGCATGTTGATCGTGGAACCACTTTTGTAGCATATTCCGAATGAACTCTGCCAGTGTCATTAGTGGCAGTTGGCGTGCGAATCTTAGGCATGAGTTTATGCACTCTACAACATTTGTGGTCATCAACCTGTACCTTCTTTGGGGACAGTGAACGCGGGACCACTTGTGTGGACCGGCATCAATGACATAATCGTATGAACCCTTGTGCAGCTTACGTAACTCCTCCATGTGGCGATCATACTGGATTTACCTGTACGACCTAGCAGCATTATCCATTATGTCGGCAACATCCTTTCTGTGGAATCGCTTCTTCATATTTTCACCAAAATGCCAGCAACATATGGTATGGGTTGCATAAAGGAACACTTTAGAAATCCCTGCTTCAATGCTTGCATGACGATCGGAAATGAAAACTAGATCATCTATATGACCAAGGGCACCTCTCAAGCATTCCAAAAACCACTCCCATGAAAGGTTGTTTTCTGAGTCACCGTACCCAAAAGCAATTGGATACACCTGTTCGTTTCTATCTTGTGCAATTGCCACAAACATTGTACCACCGAATCTTCCCTTCAAATGGGTACCATCAACTGCAATCACAGAACGCATACACCTCTGAAAACCTCTAATTGAGGACCCTAACGACATGAAAAAGTATAGGAATTTACCATCGTCTGCGCACTGTAAGTCTGTGATTGTGCCAGGATTTTACTGTTCTAGAACGTATGCAAAAGATGGCAGCATTTGGAAACTTTCTTCATGCGTTCCATAGGTCAATGACAATGCATATTGCAGGGCATCATGTGCCTTACTGTACATGATTTGGATGCCATACATTATTTTCATATCGGCGATTACGTCCTTCGGACGCATGAGACGACCATCATGTTGTTGAAGTCTAGGTGCAATGAGTTCTCCGATTGTGATTGCACTGGCTTGTCTGTGGCGATGGTGAACCTCCTCCAAGGGACAATTGTGTTCATTGATAAAACTTCTGACTTGAAAGTAAGTCCCTTCATCTCTCCTCACCATTCTTAATTTCCACGAACAGTCATCAACGATGCAAACCAGATGTAAAGTTGTCTTATTGGACCTTTTCACCTTCCATTCCAAGTTCTGCCACATCGTAAAATCACCAACTAGCCTCTTCAAATCATTTTTACTCAGAAAAAATTGACCTTTATAAATCATGGTTGTCGGTTCTGGCGCTGCCAAGGTGTTGCTTCTACCAGTACCAAATGAGTATGAATCTGCTCCCGGAATAACCCAAGTTGTAGCATTAACAGAATCAGATGTTGTCACATTATAACGGACCTCGGACGTCCCTAGTATATCTGGTGCAGTGCCACTAACTCCTTGTACACGTCTACCACGTGTTTGCATTTGTGCAGGCTCTTCATCCATATTTTGTAGATCATCAACCTGTTCATTATTTGCCTCATTATCCACCTCATTGTTCGGCGCATTGTACTGCGCAATTCGACAACCAAACACATCACCAAATTGAGGTTCAACTGCATCTGCATGGTTGACTGCAACCTGTGGGACACCACACATGTTTCCCCCACCTTCGTTGCCACTCCTTTGGGTGAACATTTGGTTGCTACCGCTAAAGGATCCTAATTGTTGGGCATTTTCAGGAAGAGGAATATCATTCCCTACCATATCGCCAGCTGTCCGCTCAGTTAGACTGACACATACTTGAGGGATCACTCGATCTTCCCCTAGCGTAAACTGAACATCGTCGTCATTTCTTATAAATGTGCGACACGTACTGCCAGGAACGATTGATATTGATGACAAATCAACACTGTATTTGTTTACATCATAGTTCACAATAGTATGTACAATCGCCACTAATTCTTCGTAAGTCATATTCTTTGACACATACATTCCCTGATTATCGGATCTAACAAACCTCTGACTTCCGTCAGGTAACTGCTCCCATTGACCGTTGTAAGATATTACTATTCTAACCCGATTCATGAGACTGTCAAATTAATAATCACAAACCATTAATAAAAGAAAACACATCAAAAGTCACGGGTAAGGCAACAATAGTCACAGGTAAGGCATGAAAAGTCACGGGTAAGGCAACAAAAGTCACGGGTAAGGCATGAAAAGTCACGGGTAAGGCAACTGTAAGGATTCCCAATTATTGATTGGCTTATTTCGTGGACAAACCACATGTGGGGCTTGTTGTAAGGGTAGTTTAAGAATTGGTGAAAGTTCAATGGCCCTTTCAAGACCTCAAGAGAAGAAGCACCAAAGGTAAATTCTAGTGCTTATATGCTTTGAAGAGATCATAGTTGCACACACTCACAACTCATGCATATTTCTTATACTTATATGTTGTGTGTTTTCATATGTGTGCATTCATAATTGTTGAATATCTCTTCATGCATGTTTATTTAATTGCATCTTGCTCTATGATAATGCCATGACATGTTAGGCATTAGGATGCATTCAATTCTCACACTTGCACTTCATGTATGTTAGCTTAAAGTGTGGTATAATTCGTTTCCCAAAGATGGTTCGGAAACGTCCGCGCGTGCACGTTGGTGTGCTTGTCTTGCGCGAAGATTGCCTTCGGAGAATGCCCTTGGCTTCTCCTTAGGATTCACCGCTTTGCACACTTGCATATTGTGCACAAAGTGGAAGCAGGGCATTGTCGCTATTTGTTGGTGTCACCCTTTGGTGATGTCGCCATGGCGACAGAATGTTATACTTGAAAAAACCAATCAGGTATGAGGTCGCCACAAGGTCGCCCTGAGACAAATAGCGACCATGAAGCTTTACACTAGGTCGCCATGAGGTCGCCATTTGTATAAATGGCGACCTAGAAGAAAATCAGGCTTTTATTTTCAAAATGACCTCACTTCATTTTGACACCCTATATATATGTCACTTTGACTTTAGGTCAATCAAGAAAGTTCATATTCAGATTTCATACTTAGGATATTTTTCAAGAACAAAAAAAATTCCAAGAACTCGAAAAATTCCAAGAACTCATTTTTAATTACTCAAACACCATTTCATGATCATCAATCATCATCTTTGATCATCTAGATGTCTTTTTGCATGGATTCTTCATCACACTTTGCTTGGTAAGCTTTTCACTAATATCTTACATATTTTGTGTTTTTCTTAACAAGCAATCTCAATTTATCACTTGTATGTTATTTATATATATTTTGGATACAAGATTGAGATTAGTGTGTTGTATGTTTGAGAGTTGTATTGTGATAGTTAATTAGGTTTTTGACTTAATCTTGATTAGCTAAGCTATTTGACATGTCATTTAGCAATTGATATCTAGGGTTGTTTTAATTGATTACATCATCATCCTAGATAAGCATCTAAGGTTCCCTAGCCTTGTTTGTTATTTGAATATTCATACATATTCACATAGGTTGCATAATCTCTTCATAGAGAATTAAGTCTTGAGGCTAAGATTGCTTAGGCCTCAAGCAATTGGACTAAAGCCACTTTTAAAGGCCCGAGTGGTAGAAGTGGGGGGTTATTGACCGGAGTGTTAGACGAGGTCTACATAGGTTGTAAACTCCATTTCAATTAGTGGATTTCGAGGTCCGAATATGGTGCACTAAACAGCCCGTGGTTTTTCCCAGTGGTTGGGTTTCCACATATACATCAAGTGTTATTTAAATTCCGCACTATATTACACTTGCTTGTATTTTTGACTAGCAGGGGCATTTTCGTAAAATTGACTTGCATGCGAAAATTGGGTAATAATAGTTAAAATCTATTAACCCCCCCCCCCCCCCCATTCTAGATATATTTATCATACACACCGAACGTTATTGTATTACTTTCAGCAACAAAAGTCACGGGTAAGGCATGAAAAGTCATGGGTATTTTAACAAAAGTCACGGGTAAGGCATGAAATGTCACGAGTAAAGCATGAAAAGTCACGGGTAAGGAATCAAAAGTCACAGGTAAGGCAACAAAACTCATGGGTAAGGCACACATCAAACATGAAAAGGCTCAGGAACAGATCTATGGAAAACTCTCAGAGATCCAAAAATGGCTTATGGCTTAAAAAATACTCAAAAAATACTCGGAAAACATATGAAAAGGAACAAATGAAAATGTTAACAAATTAAAACAAGAAAGTTCAAGAAATTTTACCTTATTTTACTGAACCACGTCACTTCAGTTCTTTATAACTTGAGGAAGAAATTCCAGAGAGAGAGAGACAGAGAGAGAGAGAGAGAGAGAGAGAGAGCTACTGTCAGTTTTTTTTCTCGAGTGTGGAGGACAGAGAAAAGTATAAAGAAAGGGAATAACATAAATCATTTAAGTGAGGGCAATTTTGGTAGTTCACCATAATAGGTGCCTTTTAAACTTAACTTATTAAAGTACTGACAAAGTCACCAACTCACTTTAAAAATGTGACATTTCTCACCAATTCCACTTACGAAAATTCATAGTAATTGTAAATACTTTCATCAATATGATACGAATTTAACAGATTTGAAGGCGCTTATCAAATAATTAATTATATTTTATTAATTTATACAATAATGAGTCATAATATTGCTGTATTAGCATGACATGCTTATTAAATGATATTTAGTACTTAATTGTATAATGCAATTTGATTAACAAAAGGTTGTACTTAATTAATTATATGAGTAACATCATCTTACATGTCTACAGAGAAATATGGTAATATCTTAACAATGTTTGATCATTAAATAGGTTTTAATCAAATTGATCGTTATCATTGTAACTCAAGTCAAATATTGTGATTTACAAACGCCAATTATAAGCCGCATATCAATATTAAACTAAATGCGACAACAATTTTTTTTTTTTCTTTCTTTCTTTCTTTCGTTGTTGGCTCAACATGCAATTGCATAAAATAAGATAGATTAGAGATGAAAAATAGATCAGTTACTCTTTATTATAATTATTCTTGTCTAGTTTATGTATGCAAGTTGAGAGAAGATCCAAAAGCAAACGTATGTGGCTCTCCTCAACATGTAATGTAATTTCTAAAGCATGCAAAAATGAACACACACGTACGGGTATGTATAATTTAATTGAACAGCTTATAGTAAAAACACCCACACAAAGATCAAAATAATTGAATCTTATATGCATATCACTTATCAGATCCACCATCTATAATAATAAATTAAAAAAGAAATTGTTTGATTAATCAAACACTAGCCAATTAAGAGCCCAAGACAAGAGAAGATTGGACATAGATCTTCTCCTTACTTTTTTTTTTTTTTTTTTATGACCTTTTAAAAGTATGTGATTAGTTGTTAATAAAGTGATTATGGAAACCAATTACATCTTAATCACACATTCATGACAATGTTTATGTGTCATGAGATTATATAAGTTAAGGAAAAAGATGAGTTAAGGAAAGAATCGAAGATAAAATAAAATAATTTTTTTTTGTATAAAAGCATTATACACTTGTATTGACTTTCCACTAAAACTAAAAAAAAAAAAAACCCACGTACACACATGGATCCACCACCACCTCTCCCTCCTCTCCACACCACCATCACCACCACCGTGGCACCCATCACTGCCACCAGCATCCACCTCAACTACCCTGACTCCCAGGAGTCCTCTCCCCGTTCCCACAAGGTTGAGGGTTACGAAAACGACCCTCTACCACCTGTCCCAGGGGCCAAGCTCCGGCTAATGTGCAGCTACGGAGGCCACATCATCCCCCGCCCGCACGACAAGTCCCTATGCTACGTAGGTGGCGAGACCCGCCTCGTGGTGGTGGACCGCCATTCCTCCCTGTCCTCCTTCTCCACCCGGCTCTCTCACTCCCTCCTCAATGGCCGCTCCTTCTCGTTGAAGTACCAACTCCCAAACGAAGACCTAGACTCTCTTGTATCCCTCACCACCGATGAAGATCTTGAAAACATGATCGAAGAATACGATCGCTTGATATCTTCTTCAACTAGAATTCGCTTGTTTATCTTCTTTAACAAACCCGAGACCACAGCTTCAATGGGTTCTCTCCTCGACGATGCCAAGTCGGAAACGTGGTTTGTTGACGCTCTCAATGGCTCCGGGCTGCTCCCGAGAGGTCTCTCCGACACCACCATGGACTGTTTGCTCAATCTTGACAACGAAAACGACTTGGAAGTTCAAACTGATCACGATGGAAACCTAAACAGGAAACATGTGAATGTGATGATAAGAAATAATGTAGCATTGGCTCATGATGTTCAATACTCCATGCCGGACTCGCCTGTAGTGGAGACTACTTCTTCTTTCGGGTCGTCTTCTTCGTCTCCGACCATGTCGAACCTGCCTCCGATCCGGGTCCGGGTGGAGGAACACGGTAGGCAGATAATGGAGGAGCAGTTTGCGCAGATGAGTTTTGCTTCTGTAGTGAGAGTACAGGACGATCATGGAGGAGTTTATGGTCCGTCCGGTGGTCTGCCGCCTCCTGTTCCGGTGGGTTTGACAAGTGGTGGAGTTAGTCATGGCGATGATGAGAGATCGGATATTCATGGAGGAAGTGTTGGTGTTAACAGGTTGAGGAAACCTCCATTGCCGTTGCAGCCAGTGCAACATAAAGCTTCTTCGGCTTATAACTTTCCTTCTCCTGATTCTGTTGCCAGGTATTTCTTATTTGTTGTTTTTTTTTTTTTTTTTTTTTTTTTTTCCATTTTTATAATCCTCTATTTTTTATCTTCATATATATAGTTTTCTTCATTTTCCAATAAAAAATATATATAGTTTTCTTCTTAATTAATGTCTATATTAATATACGGATTTTGCAGCTATAATATTAATTTTATGCAACAATTGAATTTTAATTCAATAAAAATCAATTGTGTTTGTTTCTATTATATTGAATTTGTATGGTAGCATGAACTTTAGTTAGTTATATGTTATTAGGCATTTATTTTTAAATTGAATTTGTATTTAGCTACTGTAGATGAACTATATAATTGATGGGTAGTTATGTTAGAAAGGGTTAGTTTTTTTTGTTTTTTTTTTTCCAAATCTTTGAATTTTGTAAACCATTGAATTGAAATCCAATGACTATAAACTAACTCAGCAACTATACAGCACATGTATAGTAGTTGAACCCTTGTAATCACATTTGTAAAAGCGCTTTCTAAAAAGCAGTACTTTATAAGTGCTTTTTGTCAATTTATGATAATTTTGATGTTTTGTTGTTTGATAATTTGTTGAATATCAAACTTGATCAATTACAGTGACAGCAGCATAGCTTCTACAAATTCTGTTTCAAAGCAAATGTATTACCAAGGTCAAATTGCTGGTCCACCCAGAGAGAACAGAGCTCCAAGTCCTTTTCCAAGTAGCCCCAACACAAATACTGATAATCTTCCTCCAATCCCCGCCCCACAAATTCAAGACTCTACCTATAATAACATGCCCCCACAATTGGATCCCCAACACCAACAACAATATGTTCACTACATCCCCCACCAAGCCACAACCCCAGTGCCAATTTCATCCTACTATCACCCAATTTATCCCTCAACACAGCAGCAACTCCACCACCCAATTGACCAGCAGTACCCAGTTTATCATGTAATGCCTGTCACACAAACACAACCATACATGTCTATGCACTCCAACATAGCTGACACTAGTGTCGCCGCCTCTAGCCGCCTGCCACCCGCCTATAATAAAGACACGACACCAACCGTTTACAGTACAAACAGGACAGCTGCCGCCCCAGAAGTGATTGCAACTCCTCCTCCTCCTTCATTAGTCCAAATTCCTGCTGGTCAATTTCAGCAACAATATGTGGCAGCTGGAGCTGGTTACTCTCAAATGCAACATCCATCTCAGGCCAACTACGGTACTTATAATGAGTATGCTAATAATATTCCTGCTCATCATGACCAAGTGTACTATACTACTACTACTACTACTACTGCTCAACATCAAGCTCCTGCTCCTCGGCTTCCTCAGTATCAAACCATGACCCCTGCCGCTGTGGCCGCGTTTACTGATGCTTCAAAGCAACTGCCTGTAGACACCACCACGCAGCAGATCAGAACCTCACAACCAATATAATTTAAGGCCTTTCATTAGGCAAACTTTATTAGTCATTTTTGGTGCTGCTCTGATTTTTTTTTTATTTTTTTTTTCCTTATTTGATCTTTTCTTTTGTGTTGCTGACTTGATCAGAAAATAAAAATGATAGACTTCTTTTATTTATAGCTTATTCAATCCACATGTGTAAGTTGTTAGATGAACAATTATTTTAAGGAGTTTTTTTTTTTTTTTTCTTTTAAATGCAAATCAGTTTTGAGTCTTAAGAAACAATTTAAAACCCTCCACACCCACACCACGAATTTGTGGATTTGAGTTCTCTCCTCTATAAAAAAAATCCTAAATTTTTGTAATACTTAAAAATAACATATGAGTTAAAAGAATTATATCGAATAAAATTAATTTTTTAAATAAAGTATTATTATATTTTTGTCTTTTGCCTTTTATGGTATAGTGAAGTTGTCTTTTTATCATATCTCTCATGATAATATAACTTTGTTGCATGACTTATATATATGACAAGATTTTATTAGAGTCTGCGAGATACAGATAATTAGTCCTTACGGGCATCCTTTGTAGCCCAAAATGCATTATCTTCATCCTTTCACTGTGAACCAAGTAGACAATTTAAGGTACCAAGCTATGAATATAGTGGCAGTGAGGCTTGGAAGAGCTGAACCACCTCTGAGAAAAGAAGTTGCAGAGTATATGTTGGATGTGGATTCTCATATGTGGAGCATGAGAAGAAGAAGCAAAGCTAATTTCTTTCTAATTATATCGCTTCTTTCGGGCTTGTTTTCTGTAAGCCGATGGTTCAGTGATGTATGCAACTGGAGGAACCCAATCACATCAGTTTTGGTTCACATTCTGTTCCTGATATTGATTTGGTACCCTGAGTTGATTCTCCCAACTCTGTTTCTGTACATGTTCCTCATCGGATTGTGGAACTAAAGGTTCCGCCCAAGACACCCACCTACATGGACACCAAACTTTCATGGGCAGAAGCAGTGAACCCGGATGAGCTAGACGAAGAAATCAATACGTTTCCCACTTTGAAACCCCACGATATAGTTCAACTGAGGTACGACAGGCTGAGAAGTGTTGCAGGGAGGATCCAAACGGTGGTGGGAATCATTGAAAACAAAACAAGTTTCAGATACCCAATAACATAAAATGTTAAAAGTTTCTAACTTTCTCAATAAATCACGAAAACAAGCAAAATAATATAAATACATAAGCTGAAAAATCGTAATCGAAGATCGAAATGGAAAACAAAAAACGACAATGTTTCAGCAACTGCTTGCCAAATTAAGTCCACAAATTTCTTGGAAAACAAATGAACAATCATTACATTTGAGTCATTTCTGCAAAATCATTCCACAGCCAGACTCATAAAAAATTATCAAAGTTGACTCCTAAATATATACTGCAAGCACCTCAACACTCAAATCTTTCTTTCAATTAAGTACAATTTCACTTCTTTTTCTTCTTTTCATTCATGTCTACACTCATTGTGAAGTAAAAGCAAAAACAGCTTTGATGACATATTCTGATATTCACCAATAGCTAAAACAGCAATCGCAAATGATATGCATGGTGTTATTATAACAAGCTATCTGCTCTAGCAGGCAATCTCCTGAAGAAGTTTTGTGGTAAAGCAGGAATGTCAATGCGGAATCTCAGACGCCTCATCACAAAAACTCCAGAAAAAAGCAACAAATGCTTGGGAGGAATCATGAAAATCACAACAGCAGCCACCAGACAAAACATCAGGAACATAGAAGTGGCTCTTTGGTCCCTCCAACTCAGGAGAGACTGGATTCTCTCAAGCTGTGTTGCCAAGTCACCAATCAGCATCACAAGCCTCCCTCCTATGCTTCTCAATCTGTCGTATCTAGCCGTCAGGATTTGCCCATGTTTGGATGATGGGAAAGTGTCGAATTCTTCCTCAAAGTCATTAGGTTGCGCTGTGTCAGCTTGGGATAGTTTTATATCCATGTGTGGGGGATTTCTTGGCCTATTCCTGAAATTCATAATCCCGGTGCCGAAAATGGGGATTAACAAGACCGAGGGGATTATAATTTGTGGGTAAAAAATCACAAAAACGTATAGTATGAAAACCAAGATTGTTAATTTGGGATTCTTCCACTGTCTGATTTGATCAAACCGTACCCAAACTGCCAGAATTCCTTGTGAAAACCCCATGAGCCTTGAAACATTGGCTTTGCCTCTTCTCAAGCTCCACATTTGTGAACCCACATCAAGCAAGTACTCTACAACTTCTTGTCTTAACAAGGGCTCAGCACGACTCAGCCTAATGGAGAGCAATCGAGTAGACTGGTGTCGTAAACTGTCAATCTGATAAGGCGACAGCGGGTGAATGTAGTGCATTTTAGGCAGGAGAGGCTGTGTGTAAGTTTGAAGAAGATTGAAGAAAGATGAGCAAGTAAACCTCACAGCCAACTGAATTTCTCCCATTTTTTTCACCCCGGTTGGTTGTAAAGCTATAAGAGGATAGGAATGTGTGTAAATCCTATCGGTTTCGAGTGTCGATAACCGGATTCTTACCTTCCCAATCCTTGTATCTGTTCCTCCATTAGGGTGCAAATGACAATTATCAAACACTACTAGTGTAATGACCATACAAGGATCATAAACCTCCCATGTGTACTGCTCATTAAATTTCGGATCAAAACTGTCAACTGTTCTTGTTCTCACCCACTTATTCGCATATTTGGCCACACAATAAGCATCAGTAGTCCCTCTTCCATCTCTAGATTTCATTGGCAACAACCCTTTAGCACTCAAAATCCCCAGTTCAAGAACCCCAATTGTCCCTGGCCACAACTGCTTCATTGTTGCTCTCAAATCACTACTATAAGCAGTCGCTTCATCAAAAACATGATACCCACCATCCAATGAGAATCTCATACACAACCTGCTAGCAAATTTCACATTCTTCTTGTCTGCAACATCATCACTCATACTGGTATCAAGATTGTACCACTTTGCACCGACAGGTGAAGGCAGAAATCTCTTATCAGCTTTTGATAATGGCATCACTAATCTCCCTAAACACTCCTCTTTGTTAGGAGCAAGCTCATTCAACGGTCAAGATCAATGGATCATCAAAAGGCTCAGCTGCTACAAACATCAAGTCTTCATTCCAAGTTGGGTTCAAATTCTTGTTCTGTGAAATTCTAGTCTTCAAAATCACACTCCCAAGAACAGCCTTGACTCGAACTTCAGGGTTCTTGTTCTTTATTTTGGTCACCAAATCCTGAGCTTCAAAAACATTGACTCTAACATACCAAAGTTTAGGTGAAACATACACTTTTGAACGGCAATTCATGATACTTTCACCACTAACAGCTGCTGCATCAGAATGCCAAGCATCTGAAAAGGCCTCGTCCGCTTGAGACCCCCACCAAATAGCAAACATCAGCTCTCCTCTAGCTCTTGTGCCATTGCTAGCCTCCAATCTATACCACTGTGGTGCCAATGGACTATCTGGGGGCACACGTTTCGGGATATCAGGCATGTCAATTGTAATCTTACCAATAATCTGATCACCACCACCACCACCACCACCATTGACAACAACAATCTTGTCCTTCAAACAAATTTCCACAGAGGTGGCCTGGATTTGACCTTTCGCGAAAGCAAACACTTGGTTCCATTCAGGGTCTGGTTTCTTCTCAAAGTGAATGGTTGTCCCCTTGTAGTTTCCAATCTTGACTTCAACATAAGGATCACAAGCGTTAGTCACAGTGTTGCCTGGCAAATCTCTAGCTCTCACTATTCTTACATACAAAAACTCCATTTGTTCGACAAGATCGAAAGAGGATGTGAGTTGACCACTGCCGGAGACTCTACCTCCACCGATTTTCGGTGAGGTCTCCTTCAGTGAAAAGTCTTCTTTTTGTTCTGGTGGCACCATTGTCAAAGTCCTGAAAAATGGAACATAATAATTTAAAGTACATGTAATGTGACACTTGAAAACTTGTGTTTGGTTACAGAGAAAAAGTGAAAAGCATGATAAAGTGAATACTATATGATAAACATGACCAAAAACAAAAGTTTCTTAATCTATCTGCGTTCTGCAACAACTTGTGTTTTTTCCATTAATACATGACACAAAGCTGCCCTACAAACATCTGGAGATTTATGCCCTACAACTTGTATTTTTTTTTTCCATACCTTATGTTTATTATGTTCACCACCATATCACAAATATGAAAAATAATTAATTAAACAAAAATTATATGAAGGTTTTGTTGACTACCAAACATTAAAATAAATAAATAAATAAATAAAATAAAATAAAATAAAATTGTTCAGGCAGTACTTTGAACCATTGGCTTTTTATGATCACTCAAGAGCTAGTCACTAAGTGGGTTTATCTTGGTTAAAGTTTACAGGAACCGTATTATTAGCAACAAAGGTCATTCTATTGCTATCGCTTTTCATAAAATTATTCAAATAACAATGTATGGTAAAAACAAAATTATTCAAGTAAAAAAAAAGACTTTTGTTTGGTTACAGAGAAAAGTGAAAAGGATGATAAAGAGACTTTTTTTATCTTATTGTTTTGATGAAAAAAAAAAAAAAAACCCAATTCAAGTGAAGCTACGTTATAGTGAAATTCACATCTCCATTCCTCAAACTATTACCTTCTTTTCTTGTACTGAAAATCTTCTCAACTACCAAACACAAAAAAAAAAAAAAAAAAAAAAAAAAACATGGAGATCAAAGAATGAGGAAGGCTCTCTATACTTCTACACATACACCTAGACAAATTTTTGCAATGTCTTTCTCAATATTTGTATATAAACCAGTGTTTTAGTAAACGTTAGGCGCTAGTCGAGCGGTAAATCAGCACCTAGCCCCTAGGAGGTCGAATTTTTTTATTTTTTTTTTTTCCTTAACTTTAAAACCAATAATAAAACTCATGGTATAACCAAATTCAATCAAAACCATAACATCCTAGTCCAAATCTACAAAATCCAAATGAAATCCAATCACAAATTGTCAACTTCACAATCCAAATGAATACAATCCAACCGTAAAAAATTGATTTTTTTTTTGTAATTCATATAAAAAGATTATTTTCCTTTGAACAGAGAACAGTTGTGAAATTATTTTCTTGAACAAGTAAGTGATTTTCCTGAGAAAATTAGTATGTATCCAGAATTCATTTTCATCCCAAGACCCAAATACAGATTATCGTCATTTTTTGAAAAATAAAATAATAATAAATTCTCACACAAAATTGCTTCAATCAAAAGGAAAAAAGAAAAGAAGAAAAAACTCACATCCAGAAACCAAAATCAATCATTTAGTTATATTCTACTTCATATTATGGGCAACCAAACATAGAACAAGTTCTAATTCCACCAAATCTTAAACTAAAGCCAAATGAATTTCAATGCATACTGGTGTCATCAGTTTCAACATTTTAACAACAGAGCATACAAAACTGAAGAACGATTAAACATTACCCACAGCCCCACATCACAGTCGATCAAAACAAAAAAAAAATTAAAAAACAAAAACAAAGAGTTTAAGAAAGAAACAGAGCACAGTCGATGAACTTGTGACGACGCTTGCTTCTGAGTTCCGGCGGCGAGGAGAGGCGGTGGCCGGCGACGACGAGAGAGGCTATTGGTGTGGTCCGGTAAAAAATAAACAAAAAACTGCAAAAAATAAAAACAACGAGAACATCACACAAACACTAAAAAAAACAACTTAAAAAAAGAGTTGGTTACCTGAGAGAGAGAAAGAGAATGTGAAGCAGAGGAGTCTGGTAACAAGAAGCAGAGAACCCTAAAACTGAATTTTTGTAAGAAGTTTCAATTGTAAATAAACAAAAAGAAAAAGGAAATAATTAAAACAGGAAAAATAAGTTACATGTAAATGTGAAGAGCTAAGTTAGGAAATCTTTTTTAAAGAGGAAATAATGAAGGAGGAAGAAGAACAGAGAGGGAGATTAGGAGAGCATTCAAAACTTGGAGGAGTTACTCCCGCGTAGTGTAACTATTGTTTTTTTATTATTATTATTTACTCATTGTTATTAATTATTAATTATTATTATAATTTATGATTACAATTGTTATTGTTATTAACACCATTATTAGAATTAATATTACTGTATTAATATTGTTGATTTGGTTATTGTATTATCATTATTAACACCATTATTAGAATTATGTAGAGTTTTCTTATTTTTATAATTTTTAAAAGGAGTAATTGCACAAACGCTCCTGAGTTTAGACCTAATTACACACATATGGACTTTTTACCAAATATTACACAAACAACCCCTACCTTCAGTTGACTTCCATCCAAACTAACTGTTGACCATATTTTTAATATTAAAAATACAAAATACCCTTAGTTACTTATTTATACTTTATTTTGTTCCCCTTAAAATAAAATAAAATATATAAAAATGTAAATAAAAAACTTTTAATTATATTTTTTTTAAACAAATTTTAAAAGACAAAAATATATAAAACAAAAAAGTTGACTTAAAAAAAAGTTTAGAAAAAGGAATAAAGAAATTTTTTTAAGAAAAGAAATGGAGAACATATCTCAAATACGCCATTGTTGGGACTTGGATCCACAATCATGTAAAATAAAACTAGGTTTTAAGTTTTTAGCATTAAAATACAATCATTATTGATGATTGAATATTGAATATAATTGTGGAATCCCATTTATTGCCAAAAATCTTGTGACTTAAATGGAATCCTATTGATGATTGAAAATTGAATATAATTGTGGTTTGTTGGTTTATGAATCATCAATAATGATTATATTTTAATGTTAAACATAAAATCTAGTTTTGTTTTTCATGATTGTGGATCCAAGTTCCAGCAATGACGTATTTGAGATTGATATGTTCAACATTTCTTTTCTTAAAAATTTTCTTTTATTCTTTTTTCTAATTTTTTTAAATTCTAAATTTTTTGTTTTATATATTTTTGTCTTTTAAAATTTGTTTGAAAAAAATATAATTAAAAGTTTTTTATACCCATTTTTATATAATTTATTTTATTTGAAGGGGAACAAAATAAAGTAAAAATAAGTAACTAAGGGTATTTTGGACTTTTAATACTAAAAATCTTGTCAACAGCTAGTTTGGATGGAAGTCAACTGACGGCAGGGGATGTTTGTGTAATATTTGATAAGAAGTCCATATGTGTATAATTAGACCTAAACTCAGGGACGTTTGTGTAATTACTCATTTTTAAAAACGTATTAAAACAATTATGAAAATAGAGAAAAAAAATCAATGAAAAAGAGAGATAAAATTAAGAGAATGGTTTTTATTTTTTATTTTTTTTGAAGTATTACCAGAACTATTACAATATGACTGCAGGGGCCTACCAAGATCAAATAATACATGTGTGACCCGGATATCTACTCTCATAACGAGAGTCTCGGGAGATAACTATTCCCACAACCTGTAAAGAAAACTCCCACACATGCTTATAAAATGTGCATGGTGGGATTTGAACCCCTCACTACATATGTGGAAGAAAGGTGCACTACCAACTATGCTAAAGGGTGATGTGCAAAATTAAGAGAATGATATGATCAGGTAAGAATGAATATAAATGTAAGCTAATAAACATAAGTTGAGGCAGTTAAATCAGTGGCGGACCCAGAAAATTTTACGAGATAGGACACTTGCACGAAATAATAATTATTTAAAAAAATATTGAAAATTTAAGATCCTAATAAATTTTTTTTTTTTTTTTAATATAAAAAATATAGTATAATTAAGTTTAGATAAAATAAAACAAATAGAATACTTACTCAAGATGAACTAAATAATCTTACACTGAAAAAGAAATAAAAACAAGAAACACAACATTAAAAATAAATAATAACAAGAAAAACAATATAAACAATGGAAAATTATAATCTTTATTCTTAAAAAAAATAAATTACAATATAATTTTATAATAAGAAATTTTGTTTTGTATTTATAATGAATATATTTTAAATTTATACAAAAATAATTGATAAATAAATCTAACTAGATATATTTTTAAATTGTTTATATTCTAATTGTTGGTAAATTATTAATTTATTGATTCTAAATAAATTAAAACTATAAAATAAAGAAAAATATTGAGGATAAAATAAAATAAATTGTAATAATAGGTGGACTATTTTAATACAATTAATAAATTTGAGATTTTTAGGGATTGATCGGATGTGTTAGGACCATATCAAACTAAAACTATTAGAAATAAAAAAAAATTAAAATAATAATAGATAATTTAAAATTAAAAAAGATAAATTTAAAAAAATAAAGGCATTAAAAGAATGCAACAGCGCGCCTTGAACTTGTACCATCACCGAGCTTCAAAAAAACAGTACCAACTATTTTTTTTTTTTTTTTTTTTTGACAGCTCCAAAGAGCAACAATAGAGAAACCAACACCCCAAGAACAGGGGAAAAACAACAAGAAGAGAACAAACAGTGAAAGAACAAATACTCGGTGTGTATGATAAATATATCTAGAGGGGGGTGAATAGATTTTAACTAGTTTTACCCAATTTTTGCATACATGTCAATTTTACGAAAATGTCCCTACTAGTCAAAAATACAAAGAAGTGTAATATGGTGCGGAAATTAAATAACAATTGATGTATACATGGAAACTCAACCACTGGGAAAAACCACGGGCTGTATAGTGCGCCACACTCGAACCTCGAAATCCACTAATTGAAATGGAGTTTACAACCTATGTAGACCTCGTCTGACACTCCGGTCAATAACCCCCCACTTCTACCACGCGGGCCTTTAAAAGTGGCTCTAGTCCAATTGCTTGAGGCCTAAGCAATCTTAGCCCCAAGTCTTAATTCTCAATGAAGAGATTATGCAACCTATGTGAATATGTATAAATATTCAAATAACAAACAAGGCTAGGGAACCTTAGATGCTTATCTAGGATGATGATATAACAATTAAATCAATCATAGATATCAAGAGCTAAATGACATGTCAAATAGCTTAGCTAATCAAGATTAAACAAAAACCTAATTAGCTATCACAATACAACACTTAATCAATTCATCACAATCAATTCTCTATTATTGTATTTAGCATATGATCTAAAACATACAAGTAATTTAAAGAGATGACTTCATAGTAAAAATACTAAAATAAGATGAAGTTAATCAATATCTTACCAAGCAAGTTGTGATGATGCAAACCCATGCATGGATGCATTCTATATAGTCATAGAAGATGCAATATGAAATTTGATGCAAAAATGATTTGATTTGAGTGGTTAAAGGTGAGTTCTTGATTTGATTTTCTCTCAAATATCTCTCTTTGAAGTTTAGGGTTCTAAGGAGTAAAAGAATTTATTCAGATACTGAAAAAGTGAGATATTTATAGACATCAAGAACAAGGCATGTGAAAAGATAATTTTGCCCCTAAAACGCACCGATCGGCGGTTTTAATCGGCGGCCAAGCCGCCAATCACAACCGCCGAATTGAGCTTGTGAAGAACAGAGCATCAACAGCGGTTTCTTTCAGTGGTTTCGTAACCGCCGTTCAAACCGTAGAATCAAACCCGAGAGATTAAATCGATCAGGTATGAACGGCGGTTTCGAACGGCGGTCATGACCACCGATCTTAACCACAGAATTGCTTCAGACACTTCTGGAAACAAACGGTGGTTTCATTCGGCGGCCCAGCCAGGCCACTGATCATAACCGCCGATCACCAACAAAGGTGAAAACCAAGGAGAAGCCAAGGGCATTCTCCGTAGGCGATCTTCGCGTAAAATCAAGCACATTCTAGTGCATGCGCAGACGTTTCCGAATAATATCGGGACGAATTACTAGGCACATATACACACAACAAGATATATCAATCAAAGTGCTAATGTGTAAAGTGACATGTGAAGAGTATGCACACAAATGCAAGTATGCTAAGTGTATGTGTGCATTCTAAGTCTCTTCAAAGGAAACTAAACACTAGAAGTATACCTTTGGAGTGCTTGTCACTTGAGATCTTGGAAGGGCCTTCGAGCTTGAAGTTCAATCACCTAAACTACCCTTACACAATAAACCCCAATATGTGGTTTGTCCACGAAATAAACCAATCAAGATATGGGAATCCTTACAATCTCCCCCTTTGGCTATTTCGTGACAAAACCACCACTCACATTGATTCCTCACAACATAATATAAACTACAGGTCAACAATAATATTCTACATTACAAAGAGATATTAAAAAAAATCTTAAAGTCTTCAATCTCTTGTAGAACTATCAAACCTTCAAAATAAAGTTTCTAAACATTCTAACACAAGTAGATATGAGATTAATCAAGTGAGAATAAAAACAAGCATTTGCATTCTAGAAATTTAAGTACAATATCATGTAATGTATAATGAATTCAATGCTCCCCCTTAAAGGGTTACTCCCCCCTCAATGTATTGTCTCCCCAACATGCACAATTGCTACCATAATTTGCAACTCCCCTTACCACCATTCTACTCCCCCTTTTTGTCATGATATAGGCAAAGGAGTAGTCCCCAACCGGGTAACTTAGCAAAGAGATATAGTAGCATACTATATACTTGCATAATCATATAAGCCACTTTATGCATCTCAATTAATTAGAGAGAAACAAGGAGATTTATTTTGATAAAATGTGTGAATTAAAAATGATTTGTATACAAGACATGTAGCATTCAAGTCCAAAATATAATGGTATTTGGCAAAGCAAATGACAAAGGTTTCTAATAAGAATTCAAACCAATTTCACTATTGTCATTAGAGAAGCAAGGATATAGAGATTTCATTGAATTCAATTTAAGAGCAACTATATCCAACTTTATAAGCTAAACATGGCATGAGCGACTTTGCACCCTATTCAATTTTTCCGGATAGTATATCCGTATGATAGTAGTCATGTTCAACCAATAAAGAAAGAGAGACATTTGGAATTTAAATTCCTTTGAACAGATACAAGATCATTTATTCATTTTGAGTCTCATAAGCATTTTCACACAAGATTTGCATTTTAAGAAAATGCAATCATCAATTCATGCTTTTTCATGTGAGCATGTCATTTGAATTTCATGCTTTTTCATTTGACATTAGCATGTTATAAAATAATCATCATGTCATGGAGATAACTATAGGTCATCCATATCATACTTCCTATAAGAATCTCCTAGTCCAAAAATGCATGTTTGAACATAAATATGACATAGATTGTAAACAAGCATGGTTCACACTTATTGAATAGAAAACATATATACATATGTGCAACCAAGCTTACTTAAGCAATTAACAAAGAAGTATAAGATTTTTCAAATATTTGCATGCAACAAGTATGCAATAGCTCTCTTTGCTTGAGTTCCCCATATGGGGTCAATCACCATCCTTCATCAATGAAGGTTATGAGGTCCTATAGACCTCCCAAGTCCATTGGACTTGGTTGAACCTTTGTGAGACAAGTTTGTCTCATAACAAGCGGGTTTAACTTTCCTAATCCACATAGATATAACATTTTTCTTTCTAGTGGTTAGTGGTTCAAGAGTTCTATAAATAATAGGATCATGAACATGAATTTTTTCTTTCCTATTAACATGCATTCTAGCTCTTGTCATTCTCTTTTCAATCATGCTTTTGACTCTACATAATTTAATGAAATGAAAGCAATTTGGTCTAATGTTATCAATACCATAAAAGTGACATGTAGGGATGAATTTAGAAATCATACCATGTCCTTGTGCATGCATAGGAGCCTTCCCATGACTTTGTGGTTGATTGGGTTCAATCCTCCTTCCTTGTTGAACTGGTCTTGCTTGCTTCCTTGGTTCATTTTGCATGATTGGCCTCTTTCCATTTAGAGTCAATTGATGAGGAATGTTGACTTGAGAGACTCTAATGCGTTGAGCTTGAGGTTGTCTCCTTAGGGCTTCCTTCACTTGTGCACTTCTTGAACATTGTCATAGATCGATTTTCTTCCTAGGAGTGTGCACCGGCGAGGCTTCTATCTTGCCCAAACTCTTGACAAAGACGGTCTTGGTTGGAGTAGAGATCTCTTTGCTATCTTCATACCCAATACCTCTCTTGTCACAAGGGTTCTTTCCAATACCAAGTATGTGGTCAAGCTTCACCAAGTATGTGGTCAAGCTTCTTGGTGTTTGAAGTCATCCTTGTCAATGACTCTTTAGCTTCATCAAACTCCCTCTTCAACCCTTCTTCATTCCTCTTAGACATAGCTAGCTCATCCATTAACTTGTCTTCAATCATCTTGGATGTTTCCACTTGCTTACTTAAGTGGTCATTGTGTGTTGAAAGCTCTAGATTTTCATCCTCTAAAATCTTCAATTTTCTATTGTTCTTCTTCAATGAACTTTCACACTTGACTATAAAGTCATGAACATCCATTTTCTCTACATTTCCATTTGTAGAGTTAGAAGAGGAGTCATCTTCACTTGAGTTATCTTCTCCACTCTTCTTCTCACTTATGGAGTCATTTCCCTCATTAAGACCTTCACCTTGGTCTCTTGAGTTAATGAGAGCCATGTCCCAATGAGTAGCTACACATATCTCCTCTAGAGCTACGTTTTCATCTCTTTCTTCTATGGGATCACTAGTCAAGACATTCTTACCAACAACTTTATCTTCTACACAAGTGGCCCCAATTGCCATGTAGTCGATGGTAAGCTCATCATCACTTGATGACTTGTCTCCCTCTCCGGAGTCATCACTTTCACTCCAAGTGGTGGCCATCACTTTTGCCATCTTGTTCTTCAAATTCCCATAATCAGATGAGATGTGTCATATACCACCACACTCATAGCATTGGACCCATTTCTTTTCACTATGCTTTTGCCTAGGCTCAAAACTCTTGAATGGAGCCTTTTTCTTCAAGTCTTGGCCTTTTGATCCAAAGCCTTTCTTCTCGAACTTGACGAATTTCTTGAATCTTCTAAGCAACAATGTCGTGTCTTCGTCCGAGTCACCTTTTTCCTCCTTCTCAACCTTGGAAGCTTTCAAAGCAATCCCTTTTTGCTTTTTAGGAGGTGTAATACTAGGAGCTTTCCTAGACTCATAGGTGAGGAGTCTTCCAATTACCTCGCTCGGCTTCATGTCCTTATATCCGTAATTCTCTTCTAAAGCCATCACTTTTAATTCAAACCTAACGGGGAGAGACCTCATAATTTTCTGCTTAACTCTCATATCCGTATAAGGATCATCGAGTTGATGGCTTTGATTAACAATATCCATCAACTTGACTTCAAAGTCATTGAAGCATTCGTCCTCCTCCATCTTAAACAACTCGAATTGCGTTTGAAGGACTTGTAGCTTGGAATCCTTGACGACATCGGTTCCTTCGTGTGCAACCTCTAGAATATCCCATGCCTCTTTGGCTATCCTAGTGTTCTGAATCAGTTTGTACTGATTTTCATCCACTGCACATAGAAGAGCGTGCCATGCCTTCCTATTCCATTTTGAAGTCTCAAACTCTTCAGTGGACCACTGAGCCTTAGGCTTGAGTACTTCTTCTCCACCACCCGTGGGAGTCATCTTAGGAGGCGCATACCCATTTTCAATAGACATCCATGCCCTATCATGGATTTGGCACAAGTATGCTTCCATCTTACCTTTCCATGAGGCATAATTCACACTGGTGAGGAGAGGAGGTCGTGTGCTTAAAGCACCCTTATGGTTGCCACCGTATCCACTCATTGTATATAATGAATGAAGTGAAATGTATGCAAAATGTATGAATGAGCAAAAATCACACAAATGCAAAACACATCAAAAATGAGCTAGGATCACCTAAGTATATCTAGGAACCCGCACTGATACCAATTGAAAGAACAAATACTCGGTGTGTATGATAAATATATCTAGAGGGGGGTGAATAGATTTTAACTAGTTTTACCCAATTTTCGTATATATGTCAATTTTACGAAAATGCCCCTATTAGTCAAAAATACAAACAAATGTAATATGGTGCGGAAATTAAATAATACTTGATGTATACGTGGAAACCTAACCACTGGGAAAAACCACGGGCTGTATAGTACACCACACTCGAACCTCGAAATCCACTAATTAAAATGGAGTTTACAACCTATGTAGACCTCGTCTAACACTCCGGTCAATAACCCCCAACTTCTACCACGCGGGCCTTTAAAAGTGGCTCTAGTCCAATTGCTTGAGGCCTAAGCAATCTTAGCCCCAAGTCTTAATTCTCAATGAAGAGATTATGCAACCTATGTGAATATGTATAAATATTCAAATAACAAACAAGGCTAGGGAACCTTAGATGCTTATCTAGGATGATGATATAACAATTAAATCAATCATAGATATCAAGAGCTAAATGACATGTCAAATAGCTTAGCTAATCAAGATTAAACAAAAACCTAATTAGCTATCACAATACAACATTTAATCAATTCATCACAATCAATTCTCTATTATTGTATTTAGCATATGATCTAAAACATACAAGTAATTTAAAGAGATGACTTCATAGTAAAAATACTAAAATAAGATGAAGTTAATCAATATCTTACCAAGCAAGTTGTGATGATGCAAACCCATGCATGGATGCATTCTATATAGTCATAGAAGATGCAATATGAAATTTGATGCAAAAAGGATTTGATTTGAGTGGTTAAAGGTGAATTCTTGATTTGATTTTCTCTCAAATATCTCTCTTTGAAGTTTAGGGTTCTAAGGAGTAAAAGAATTTATTCAGATAATGAGAAAGTGAGATATTTATAGACATCAAGAACAAGGCATGTGAAAAAATAATTTTGCCCCTGAAACGCACCGATCGGCGGTTTCAATCTGCAGCGGCCAATCGGCGGTCAGGCCGCTGATCACAACCGCCGAATTGAGCTTGTGAAGAACAGAGCATCAACGGCGGTTTCATTCGACGGTTTCGTAAGCGCCGATCAAACAGCAAAATCAAACCCGAGAGATTAAATCGATCAGGTATGAATGGCAGTTTCGAACGGCGGTCATGACCACCGATCTTAACCGTAGAATTACTCCAGACACTTCTGGACACAAACGGCGGTTTCATTCGGCGGCCAGGCCACTGATCATAACCGTCGATCACCAACAGAGGTGAAAACCAAGGAGAAGCCAAGGGCATTCTCCATAGGCGGTCTTCACGCAAAATCAAGCACAGTCTAGTGCATACGCAGACGTTTCCGAATAATATCGAGACGAATTACTAGGCACATATACACACAACAAGATATATCAATCAAAGTGCTAGTGTGTAAAGTGACATGTGAAGAGTATGCACACAAATGCAAGTATGCTAAGTGTGTGTGTGCATTCTAAGTCTCTTCAAAGGAAACTAAACACTAGAAGTATACCTTTGGAGTGCTTGTCCCTTGAGGTCTTGGAAGGGCCTTCGAGCTTGAAGTTCAATCATCTAAACTACCCTTACACAATAAACCCCAACATGTGGTTTGTCCACGAAATAAGCCAATCAAGATATGAGAATCCTTACAAACAGCAACAGGGCAATCAGTGACTTTGCCTTCTCCAGATGAGATCAGTTCTCCGCGAAAGAGCCTGTCTGGCGAGCGCGATTGCATGCACGTTCGACCCTTTCTTACCAGCAAGGATAGATGAGTGACTCAACTCCTTCATGAAAACGAGGATGTCTTCCACAATGTTTCCACACTCGGAATTAGAGTGGCTTCGAAGATTAACCAGGTTCACCACGTTGACAGCATCGGACTCAACACAAAAAAGAAACATACCACAATGCTTACCAAATTGAAAACCTTTAAGAATGGCCACGACATTAGCAGACAGAAAATTCATACCAGACTCCAGAAAAAGCTGCATGAAGCTAAAACAGAGCCATCATGGTTTCTATTAATGATACCCAAGCCAGTTCTTCTATTCACAACATCTGAAACAGCTCTACAATTAATCTTGAACCAATTCAGATTAGGAGGGGTCCAATTGAAACCCGTGGAAATAGAAGAGCAAGAGGCCAAAGGATTCTTAACAACACTGCTATTATAGTCGAACAAAAAGGATTTACACCAATCAATAGAGCACAGAAAATCAGGTTTCTTGGAATTGAAGAGCTGAGAATTTCTAGCAAACCAAGCTCTTCAAAGAACAGTGCAAATCAAACCAAAGTCCTCTCCACTTAAATTCCTAAAGCTTTCATAAATAAAATCCATGAAATTAGTGAAGTTACCGTGAGAACCTGGATGAAGCTCCTCCTAATTCCTGCGGTTGTGGCGTAGCTTCTTGTAGTTCCAATGGGCATGCAGAGTGGACTCTTCCTCCAAATTACAACGCGGGCAAATCCCATCAATCTTTATACCCCGTCTTGCAAGGTTAGCTTTGGTAGGAATCCAATTGTGCCAAGCCTTCCAGATGAAAATCTTGACTTTAAGAGGAATACAGGTCTTCCAAAGGGACTTCCACCAGCATGAATAACCACTAGTATGAGAAGAGCTAGGCGAAGAAGCCAGATTTTGACTAGCCCTATAACCGCTAGAAACCGTGTAATTATCTGAGATATCATAGTGCCAAATCAAAGTATCTTTATAATCTCCAGAACTTACAGGAACATTCAGAATATCATCAGCATCATTTCTGTCGAAGAGGAGCTTGATATGATTAGTGTCCCAGCCTCCAGAGGGAGAAAGAATGTTGTCCACCGTTGCATTGATTCCTAAAACTGGTTGGGAAATGATTCTAAAATTAGGAGATCTCAGCAGCCATCTGTCTTTGTATATAAAGATAGTGGAGCCATTGCCTATTCTCCATCTGGTACCATTACTAAGGATTTGCCTACCCCAAGTGATACTCTTCCAAACAAAGGAGCTCGTGGCAGGAACACTAGCTTCCATGAAGGAAGAATATCTAAAATAACAACCCTTCAAGATTCTAGCAGTAAGCGAATTCGGATTTTTTAAGATCCTCCAACCTTGCTTAGCTAATAAAGCCCTGTTGAAGATATCAAGATTTCTGAAGCCCAACCCCTCAGCCTTCTTATCCATACACAATTTGCTCCATGTACACCAATGCATCTTGCACTTGACCAAGGTGCTCCCTCACTAAAACCTAGCACAAAACCTTTGAATTTCTGTAATGAGACCTCTAGGAAGCTTAAAGATTCCCATAGCGTAAGTCGGAAGCGATTGAATAACTGACTTAATGAGAATGTTTTTTCCCCCAACTGATATGAATTTCTCACCTCACCCTTTCAGTCTGTTCCAGACTTTATCAGCGATATCAGCGAAAACCAACCTCTTACTTCTACCTGTAAAGCAAGGCAGCCCCAAATACCTCTCGTGACAATCCACCAAATTAACACCAACTAAAGCCGCCAATCTTACACCCTCAAGATTAGAGATAGAAGGGTTGACACACATGGACGACTTATTAAAATTGATAACCTGACATGAGGCTTTCCCATACTTTTCGATTGCTTTCCGGATGGCTAAACAGTTCTTACTATTAGCTTTTGAAAAAGCCAGACTATCGTCTGCGAAGAAAAGGTGGGTGATTGCCGGATCTTTCATGCTGCACCTGAAGCCGTCCATGTTGCCTTTTTCCTGCGCAGATTTCAGCAAGTAAGAAAGCCCTTCTGCATATATAATGAAAAGGTAAATGGACATCGGATCACCTTGTCTGAGCCCTCTAGAAGGAGTGATATTTCCGTGAACCTCCCCATTGAGCATAAATGAATAACTGACAGACGAGATGCACCGAATGATCAAATTAACCCAGCCAACCAGAAATCCCAAACTAATCATCATACTACCAACAAAATCCCATTCAATTCTGTCGAAGGCTTTCGACATATCCAGCTTTAACGCCATTGAACCTTTTTTCCTTTTCCTCATTTTGATGTTATGGAGAAACTCAAATCCCACAATTGTATTATTAGAAATGAGTCGTCCGGGAATGAACGCACACTGCTCCTCCGAAATAATCCCAGAGAGCACATTTCTAAGCCGGTTACTAACAGCCTTTGCAATAATTTTGTAGGTAACATTGCAAAAGCTTATGGGTCTATAATCAGTAATCCTTTCAGGTGACTGTGTCTTCGGGATAAGGGAGATTATGGTATTATTGATATCTCTCGCTGAACCCTTCTCATTCAAAATCTTCAAACAACATTTCGTGACACAGTTGCTTATTTTTCCCAAAAACTTTTGATAGAATCCTACAGATAAGCCATCTGGCCCTGACGCCTTCAGAGGGTTCATATCAAACATAGCTTTATACACTTCAGCCTCAGTAAACTTGGCTTCCAAGTAGCTCACCATATTTTCAGAAAGTCTTGCCTTCACGTTCTTTGTAATTTTCTCCAGGTCCTGATTGCTAGGGAAGCTAGAGAAGTAGAGACCTGAGAAATAATTAGATATGGTAGTAACCAGCTCATCATTGGTATCTATCCAGGCGCCACTGTCATCCATCAATCCCACAATTCTGTTCCTAACTCTTCTGCCAGAGGCTTTAGCATGGAAGAAACGAGAATTGCGATCCCTTTTCGTCATCCAATCCACTTTGGCCCTTTGACACCAGTAATTTTCTTCTGTTGTTAGGGCATCATCTAGCTTATTTTCAATTCTCCTGATGGACTTCCAGTTGTTGGTGACATTCCCTTGGTTAGCATCTTTGAGAGCTTTACTATTATTTTTTATGTCCTGGCGCTGCTGACTACGCTTCTGGGCGTTCCAGGCATCAAGCTTCAACCCACTAGTGGAAATTCTTCCAATCATGTCCTGCAAGTTCCCAGAATTATCACAGTTATCCCAAACCGAGGAGATCAGATTCTTACATTCTTCTTCTTCAGCCCAGCAATTTTCGAAGTAGAACCGTCTCTTAGTTGGGTTATGTGAACGATTCTGGTGGGGTTTGTCTGAGAAGTCTAACAGCATTGGATGATGATCTGAACCCCAAAAGTCCAGGTGCTTAATAGAAAAAAAGGGAAAAATATTTTTTCAGTTTTTATTGCATAACCCTCTATCCAATCGTTCAAGGGTATGAGCCACTCCTTCACGTTTGTTACTCCACGTATACTTAGGTCCCCTGAAGCCCATATCTTCCAGATTGCAGTCATTGATATCCTCTCTAAACTCAGCCAAATCTCTCCACTTTTTTACAGTGCCACCTGACTTCTCATGATCCCACAAGATTTCGTTGAAGTCTCCCATACGTACCCAAGGAAGATTATTCATAGCTGAAAGTCTCTTGAGAAGAGTCTAAGAGTGCTTCCTCTGAGACTGAATAGGGTGACCATAAAACCCTGTAAACCTTCAACTCTGATTTAAACTGTGCCGGATTCTAACGTTTATATGATCCTGAGAGTAAGTTAAGAGATCCACTGTAGTATCGTCAGCCCAATACAAACAAAGAAACAGTACCAACTATGCTAACATGTTATATTGTCGTTGGTGTTGTTTAATATAAATATATATGACAAACAAAAGAATCAACTTTTTTTTTTTAATATAAAAATTGAGGTAGGGCACGGGCCCCACCTTGTCTAAAGGTGGATCCGCCCCTGAGTTAAATGGTACAATTTCACATTTAATTAAATGAAACAGTAATTTTGATTCGTATGTCCACCCTATCTTTTAAATTTGTAATAATTTTAAAAATAAAAAATTAAATTTAAATGCAAAATTATCATATTAATAAATAAAAAAGTATAATAACATCCAATTCGGAGATTCGAGCATTACATTTTTCAATTTGAGAAGACCTCTCCTATATGTTGCAGGGTAATTATATGTGCTAATAATACTGATTTCGATAATCACATGACATCGATTTGGTCGGAGTTTATAGTACCTCTTTATCTGTATTTGTGTCGAGGTTCGAATATCACGTTCTTCAATTTGAGTGTACCTCTCATGTATGTCGTTGGATAATTATATAAACTACACTAATAGTGTTTGATTTCAATAATCACATGATATCAAATTTGGTCGGAGTTTATAACACATGATCAGTTAAAGACCCTTCATAACTTCCTAACCATTTTTTTTTTTTTTTTTTTAAAGTATTACGTTATTACATAAATTTGGGATTTTTTTTTAGGGGAAGACTCGAACCCACAACCTCGTGAAGCAGGTGTGAAGAGTTTACCACCGGAACAATCTCATCTTATCAATTCCCGACCAATTTGACCATGTATAAGAGAAAAAAAAAAAAAACATTTACTATTATTGGTACCCGCGGGTGAGTAACAGCCAAAACCCCGGTCACCAGTGGATGAAGTGATAAAAGTCCCGCTTCTTCAGTTTCCACTTTCGCTCCCTGCAATTATTCAACAATCAAAAATGGCTTCAATCTCATCATCTCTCATAATCTCACCACAAAATCTCTTCTCAGCAAAAACCCACCTCACATTCCAATCTAAACAACCCACTCTCGTCACCTTGAAACAGACCGGCTCTTACAATCACCTCAAGCTGACCAACAGTGGCTGCTCCACCACAAGACTCTTCGCGGCGGTGGCCGAAGAAGCATCCGTCGACTCGTCTTCGGAGGCCGCCAGGAGGCTCTATATAGGGAACATCCCGAGAACAGTTGACAATGGTGAGCTTACAAAGATTGTCGAAGAACATGGAGTTGTGGAGAAAGCTGAGGTTTCTTTTCATTGATTTGATTTTTTTTTTTTTAAGTTTGGATTTTTTTTTCAAAGTTGCTTTGGTGGGTGATTTGTTGTGGTGCATTGATGTGAAATGATTATTGGGGTATTAGTGTGAATTGCCTCAATTTGTGAAAATTGGATTCATTTTTTTTTTAATTTCTTGTGGTTGTTTACTTGGACTTATTGGGATAATTTGTA
The DNA here is from genome assembly GCA_008009225.1 of Acer yangbiense. Lineage (NCBI taxonomy): Eukaryota > Viridiplantae > Streptophyta > Magnoliopsida > Sapindales > Sapindaceae > Acer > Acer yangbiense. Next base: position 16,842,846 of record CM017771.1, read on the forward strand.
ATTTTATAGGATTTATAGATTTATCTCAACAAAATTTGATTTTTTTTCTTCATAATGTGGTGAAATATGAGAGCTGGCTCTGGGTTAGAGGTGTTTGGATAATGAGAAAATTTTATTTTTTTTCATAAGTGGGAGTATTGCGAGCTTAATTGTTCAAAATTAGGTCATTTTTGCTTAGAGTTATGCTAATGTTTTAGAAAAACATGTTCTTTGTAATATAATGTGGAGAAGATCTACATTGTAGGCACAAGATATGAATTAAGTGCTTTAATGTCAATGCTGCTCGTTAATCCTATCGATTTAACGGTTAGAATGAAACAACGAGAAATCGGAAATCGTATATAGAGGAATTCAGTCAACAAATTTCTCTCAATTTGGTAACCAAGAAGTAAAATGGTTTTTCTCATTTTCTACATTCTCCTCATCTTCTCTCATGTAGAAGTAAAAGGAATTGTTATGCATCGTGTCTTTGTCTAACGCTTCAACATTGAGTGTATGGGAGCCTGTCGAAAGAGTGAATCTTGCGAACTCTTAATAGGGATACATGGCTGAGTAAGATAAGGCTGGATTAGTAAAGGGTGTCTCTACTCTCTTACTACATGTCTACATCGTTACATTTATAGGTATGTTCTGAGATCTGACATAACATCTTTCTCGTTTTTTCTTCGTAGGTGATGTATGATAAGTACAGTGGCAGAGTTGCCGATTTGCCTTTGTTACTATGAAAACTGTTGAGGATGCAAATGCAGTAATTGAAAAATTGAATGGCACCGTAAGCTTTTTATATATGTATTTTTAACAAAAATGCAAGATTGGTCAAAGTAAACATCATAGATAAACCTTTGACATCAGTGGATTTATCTCTCCTCCAAGCAGAGGACTCTCAATTCAGTGACAGCCCTCATAAAGTTTATGTGGGAAATCTTGCAAAGACAGTAACCTCGGAATCACTGGAGAGCTTCTTTTCCGATAAGGGAAATGTTGTTAGTGCAAAGGTTTCACGGGTTCCTGGGACCTCAAAATGAAGTGGATTTGGGTTTGTTACATTCTCATCAGAAGAGGAGGCGGAGCTGCCATCTCTTCATCCAACAATTCAGTAAGTAGAGTTTGCTACCCTTGCCTCTTCCTGGTTTGTATGTTTAAATACACAAAATTTTGCTCGAACTAATTAGACCCATATAATTCCACGAAAATGCATGTAGTCGGGATTTTTTTTTCTTTCTTCATGTTGTTAAATCACTACATATGCAATTTGTTGATATCTATAGGATCTCGGTTTCTTCCTTATTGAACCGATCATTTATCGATACTTACTGTTCATTACAGTTGCTGGAAGGTCAGAAAATCTGCGAAAACAAGGCATAGTAAGATTGGCAGCAGCATATATAGAGAGAGTTTGGGAGAGTAGTCTAGTTGTATCCATAGATATTCCATTGTATGTGAAATGTACAACACACTGAATTAGTAACGTTATTTTTTGTCCTGCTTGTAAAATCTTCTTGGTTGTTCACTTATTAGAGAAGAGAGATGCAAAAACTTGGGGCTATAAATTGTTGCCTGCCATGCTATTCAACTTTGTTTCTGGGATTGTTCATCAGTTCATGTATCATTGAATTAGCTTAACCATCCAAAACCTTATTAATAATGTGTGATTTGGATGTGATTAAATTGATCCAACAATTAAATACCTCCCAAAAATAGAGAAAAAATTACCCAAAATGCAAAAATCGACCGTCGAAAAAGGCATTAATGCTTCAATTTCACCGCTTTTGATTTTTTTTTTTAAGTATTTTTTGTGGGTTTTTAAAAAAATTTTTTTTTAACACTTCCTGTGTTGGTGTTTGGTGGGTTGTTTTTATTTTGTTTAATCAAAATTTGTTAATTTTAATTATGTATTATGTGTGTCCTTTTGATTTAATGTTCGAAACCTTATTTTTATTTTTATTTTTTTGTAAAATGTACTATGATTGGTTTTGATTTTTTAAAGTTTTGGTTATTTACTTATTTATAGTGTCCTTCTAAACATATGATGCATAAGTTTAATTTTTTTTTGTTCTCGGTGATTGAAAATTGATAGGAAGAAAGATTCTGTGAAGAAAAACACCTTTTTTTTTTTGGGTGATGTTTCTGATCAATTGTTGTTGATTTGTATGTTTCATATCGAATTATGTTCCCTGAAGTCCCAATTGCATTGAGAATGTCAGGGCTCCTTCTGTTAGGCGTGGTTCTTATATATTCGAAGAAAGTTGATTATCTTCGTCATGACTACAGAGTTGTCTTTATCAACTTGAGAAAAGCTTTCACAAACCTTCATCTTAATTTGCCTGAGCATGCCGCTCAGGCACCCATTCATTCTATCACATTGCCCGAAAGGTTTGACCTTGATGCCTTGGAATTGGATGATTACATGTATGATGATGGACATGATTATCATCTCAGGAGTCATGAGGATATAACGCTTACAGGTTATTTATTCGATTGATATTGGTTTGTATTATGTTTTTCTTGTAAATGTCAAGTGCCTAAGTTGCATATTTTTGATGTGTACAGATCAAATACCTACTGGAGGAGATGTTTATGTTGCTATACCTGTCGATGAAGTTCAACCAGGAGTCAGTCCTATGGAAGAAGAGTACGTGCCTAGTTGTTTTTGGAAATTCTATTGTGAATTATGTTAGATTGTTTTACCTCTTTGGTTGAGGAACTGGTTTAAGATATTTTGCTTCAATAATTACAGCACATTACCTCCATTTCAAGGCATCGGTCATAATGAGACAGAGGTAATTAATGAAACTGTGGATGCTCAAGATCCTGGTGCTAGTAGCCCGGAAGAAGTACCTGGTCCAAGTAATCAGACAGAAGTGCATAATGCAACGGTGGATTTTCAAGATCCCGTGCAAGCAATCAGAGTGAAGTACCTACTAATACTGTGGGCTCCCAAGATCCTGGTGCAAGTAATCAGACGGGAGAACAGACTGCAACTGTGGATTTCTCGGAACCCGGTCCGATCAATGAGACAGAAGTTCCTAATGTGGGGACAACTGATTATTCTTCTCCTCAAAATGTTCCAGATATTAAATATCCTGTCCATGATATTTGCCCTGGAAACATTCCTCCGCCGTTTCCGGAACATGTTGCAACTGAGCCAGTTGAATCTGTGGACCAGATTTTTTCAAATGAGAAGGAAATTCATAGTCCAATTGTAGATTCTGGAGAGCATTCCTTTGAATTTCAGCAACATTCAGAAGCACCACCTTCTGCTATTTCATATTAGGTTCCTGAGATGTCATTTGGTATGTTCTTGTTTCTTATCATTTGATATATTGGTCTGGGACAATCATGGCCCATCTTTGTTTTCCTTTTAATGAAAGATGCCTTATTACTTCATTTTGGTGTATCAGCATCACTTCAGTTTGCCACTCACTCGACTCCTCCTTTACTGCAGCAAAATCCAAGAAGGTGGAAGAGGAAGTTTTTTGATGAGTCCATAGTGTTGTCAAATGCGTATGACTCGATCATATAATTCATATTAATCTTTTACTTCTTATGGAACCACTTACTCATTTGAGGATGTGAACAGGGTAATAAAGAAGGGGCTTGAAGATGCTAGTGATTTCTCACGGAAGAGGAGAAGCATGCCTAACACTGCTTTGGGATTGTGGAAGTTCAACAATTTCTTACGAAAGGAGCAAGTTTTTCAAGAACCTTTATTAACTAGTGTGTTGGTCTTTCATTTTGTGGATTTTTTTATTGTTGCTTGATTTCCAGGTTAAGGAATTGACTTTGCAAGAATAATGGTGTCTGCCTATTCACAGGGTTGTCTGCAGATATCTGTAATATTTTTTATAAGGACTGCATCTCTTCAAAACCTCATTTGGTTGTCTTAGAGGATGCAATCACAGACCCTATGATTGTAGACGAGTCTGCTCCTGAAACTGAAGCTGTCCCAGGTGATAGGATTTTCCAACCTCCCAGTCACGCAAATGAAATTATTGCAGAATCTGCCAATGGCACAACTGAAAATGTTGCAGAAACTCCCAGTCATATAACTAAAGATATTGCAGAATCTCCCAGTCTCACTACTAAAAATATTGCAGAATCTTCCAGTCCTGCAACCGAAGTTATCCCTGCGCCTGCAGTTGTATTGCGTGTCTTATTTGAAAGTCTTTTAAGACATACTACTCATGCCGTGTATACATTTTTCAGAAACAAATGAATGACTATTTACAGCATTCAGTGCAAGTTGTAATAATGATACATAATTTCTCAAAGATGACGCGCATTTGACGAATGTCGTAAAAAAGAGATTATTTATGGCTTACCTGTTACGTGTCTTATTTGAAAGTTTTGTAAGACATACAACTCATGCATGTATACATTTTTCAGAAACAAGTGAATGACTATTTACTGCATTCAGTGTGCAAGTCGTAATAGTGACACATAATTTCTCAAAGACGGCATGCATTTGAGGAACGCCGTAAAAATGGATTATTTACGGCTTACCTATTGCGTGTCTTTCCCAAAATGATGCAATATATGGATCATTTTGTTCATCCAAAGTGGTTTTCTATCGTGATGAATTTTGTTTTTTCCTAATAAGTTCTTCATAAGGTTCAATAACTATTAGTCTTGAGAGGTTTTTTATTATTTTAAAAAAAGAACTGAACTGTCGAAACCGAAACCGAAACCGGAACCAAAACTGTTGGTTCCGAATCAAAAATCGAAACCGCCAGTTCCTAATCGAGAACCGGAACCACCGGTTCCGAATTGAGAACCGGAACCAAGGTCATATCTAATTCCGAATACGATTAACGATTGACCCTTTGATCTGACAATATATGATTTTAACAAAATAGTTTAATTAAATGTTATAATAAATGTTTTTTAGTATCAATTTGTTTATCATATAAAAATAAAATTTAAATTAGTGGAATCGATCTACAAATAAAATTTTGATTGAAAAATAATTAATAAAAATTTAATAACAAGTAGAGGTTATATATAAAAATTATGGCCTGAATTTGATAAGGCAACTGAACAAATTAGAGCTGGAAGCAATATTTGGGCATCATGATATACCTGAATTTGTGCATTCTCCATTGCCTGCAGTTGCAGAGTCTTCTTCTCCAGTAACTAAAACCACTGTTGGAACTGATGCATTGCCCACACCAGATATTGCACCATTTACTGGAACTCATGGTTCTGAGTTTGGAACACCAAAGACACCTTCAGAGGAACAACTAGACCAAGGGTACACTGGGCCGTCTGATATTCCTGAGTTGGCAAATTCCGTGGAAGCAGAAGTAAGTGCATGTCTGTTTATTAAAGCTTTTGTTTTGAGCACTTCGTAACTTATAGTTTATCATCTGTCTATTTTAACAAATATTAAATGCAATATGTTAATAATATTTAAAAGCCATTTGTTTAATCAGCTTACAATTTGAGGCACAGGCTGTTGGGTGGGTTACCTCGCAGTAAGCTAAATTAAACAATTTTGGAGCCTAATGTAAGAGGCTATCCAAAGTGTGCAGCATATACATATGCTTGCCTCACAAATTGAAGATAATATGTATTGTGTGTACATACTTATATTCTTAAATACTTCTAACATTTTACCGTCTTCATGTTAACTGTTTATGTTGATTTAATATGCACACATTTACTTAATTACCCTTCTGACTCCATGAACTTTCATGCTGTAGGATCTTAATTTTCTGGAAGCGGATAACAGTACACCACCAGGTAAGCTGAATTGCTTCAAATATCTATTTTCATTTGGTTGATTTGGTGAACTTCAGACTTTGCTTCTTGGTTTCTGACTTTCTTCAATGGCATCGAAGTATATGGAACTACAATTTCATATTCCTGTTTTCTATATGGTCTATAGTTAACACGTTTGTTTATAGCAGGATCCCATGCAAGGGCTAGTGGAAGTCAAGGAGTTGATTCATTGTCTGTGAGATCCAGGTAATGCCATTTCATTTGTTTTGTAAATATGTGAAGCTTGCCTACTGGCTTATGAACTTTTTATGTTCTGTTAGTTTATTGTATATTACTGTTGTGCAGGGCTGTGGCTCAGTTTCTGAAAAGACAGTCTTAGGATCCACCTGGTTGTCTTAGTATGAAAAATACCTTAGCAGCAAAAACAAGGGAGTTATGTGCTCGAATTTTTTTTAAGACATTGGTAGGTTTCTTCACTGCTATGTTTGACATATTGAATAATAAATATTGTCATTTAATTTTATACACTGTTTTCTGTAACAGGAAATGTTTTAAGTTTTTAGCATGTCTTTATGAGTTATCTGTTCTTGTGAATTGTATAGTATTAAGTATGTTCATGAATTGTCAATTTAGCATGTCTTTACGTGTTAACACCAGGCTAATGAATGTGATGTTCATGGTCAATTACAAGTTTTGAAGAGTCGTGGATTCATTGATGTGCAACAAGAACAGCCTTATGGTGATATTACTTTAAGTTTGACTCGTAAACTTTCAAAAGCTGATATATGAGGCTATACATCAGTTATCACGTGTGCTTGGTGGGCCTTAATTTGTATAGAGGTGAGAATCTACCTGTCACCATTGACCACAACCTTTTTAACAAGCTATCTTTTCATTTGCATTTGGCAATGAGATTCTTCAGTGTTTATATATCTGTCTGACCTGCTTTCAAAGACAGTTACTTCAGTGATTATGTTATTGCTAGAGTTGGCTTAGTATGAAGTATGAACTTCTCCAATCACATTATGGATCAGAGGGAGTAGTGAAAATTTAATATACATATCGACATAAATTTGATTACTCATCAAAGGCAACCTCTCAATTTGATGCCTCTTTTATGTTTGTACGTACATGCATGCTCATTCATGTGTTTTGTGGGGTAAAATTTGAGATCCTGTTGATTCCTCGGACTAAACATTGTTTTATGTGCAGTTTTGGTACTCAAAGTAAAGAGGATATATAGAAGGGCTTTGTCAGTAGCAGCATTTTATACTTGTAGAAGCGATGCTAGTTTAATATACAAACTAGGTGGTTCTATATTATTGTAATGATCCAACTCTTCTCTTAGTAGATAAATTTACTAACTTAAGGTTATAAAAGTATTTGTGTTTTCATTTTGTTTATGATTGTGTTTGTTTTGGATGTAAATTGTCCTCACTTTCATCCTAGAAGATCCACTTAGGCAAACAATTGACAATCCAAGCCAACAAAATGTCAGCTTCTTCAATGGGGTTTCTTGGCTTTGCTTTGTTTTGCAATTATGTAGAGACCATAATTAGATACTTTATTTCATTTGCTTACTAAAGACTTTTTGATCAATACAGACTTCCCATCCATCTAACATATTGGAAATTATAGAAAGTTAGAGACTTAATCGGTGGAAAGAAGGCCACTGATTTTGTGTTCATGGTGGGCTTTATGGTCTTCAAGGTGAGTAGGCGACATATGTATAAGTTAGAATTAAGATCACCAGACAACATCTATCAAACGTTGCATGTATTTTTTTCGTCGGTTGGTGTAAACGGTGAATCTTCGATCAATCAATTTATTAAATCGTGTGTGTATATAACATGGAGAGCGATCGACTCATTGTTGGGAGATATCTTCTGATGTTGGATACGGCAGAACAACGTCACAATACTGGCATAGTGGTTTTCCAACATTAACATCTGTATCATCGTCCCGACGTTCCTCTCTTCATGCTATTGGTTGGTTTTCAATCTTCCTGTAACATTGTTTTCCTCAGCGTTTAGTTGAGTTTTGTCATCCTCTATGCTCCATGACTTTGTTTTTCTTTTATCTGCAATAAACATGATTTTTTTAGTCTCATTATATGCTACTACATAGTGGTTGATATATATAATAAATTAATAACTTCAAATTTCGACTTTATTTGGGAATTCAACATCTATCCAATGGTGGAAAAAGTAAATGAATTAATGATTAATGACAACCCTTGGATTGAGTAAAGTAACTCCGAGAAGCTTTTTGCCCAGAAGAAGCTTCACTTGGTTCTTGATTTGAACGACACTCTTCTTCACACAAAAGCCTTCAAGAAGCTGACACCCGACGAGTTGTATTTGAAGGAACATGCGGATTCGGATACATCAAACGGGAGCCTCTTCGTTCTTGATGATTGTTACTTGGTGAAGTTGAGGCCTTTCATCCGGACTTTCTTGAAAGAAACAAACTCCATGTTTGAGATTTACACTTGTTCCATGGGAGCCCGACACTACGTGAAGAAGGTCACTGAGTTTCTTGACCCGAAAGGCAACTACTTCGACACTAAGCTTATTTCACAAGAAGATTTCAATTTGGTTCTTGGACAGGAGTGTGGCACAGTTATTGTTGATGACACCAACAGTGTGTGGAGTGATCACTTAGACAATTTGATCACGGTTGAAAAATATAACTATTTTACCGATCATAATCGGAATCGTAAATCGTATGCGGAGATGAAGACAGATGAGAGTGAAAGTGAAGGGGAGCTGCTCAATGTTCTTGGAATTTAGAGAAGAATCCATAGATTGTTCTTTGACAGCTCGCTCGATGTCAAAGATGATAGGTGTTTGTCTTTTTTAAATGTTTTTCTCTTACAATGCAATATCGATTTGTTGTAATGTTTTGAATATATGTTTAAAATTAGTGGATTGGTAGTAATATAAAGTTTTTGTTTTGTAAAACGTTCAATATTATCAAATGTATTGTATTCAATATTATTGATATATCAACAAATTCAAACAACTTCCATATATAATTAATTATGGAAGTCAGTGGTGATTAAATTCATCTAAAACCTTAGAGTAATTCTAAAATACTTTTATATTTTCACTCTTCAAATGTCTATTTACTTACCTAGTTGTCAATTTGAAGAGTGAAAAAAGGAATAAAAGCCCTTAGAACGAGGTATAATGTTTATTAATAAAAATGATTTAATATGTATAATATATTACTGTAAAAAAAATGTATAATATATTAATATTTATTATAAAAAAATGTATAAAAAATTCTCTATTTTAAAGAAACCCAAACACAACCTAATCAATTTTACATTTGTAATAAGTAATCCAAAATGAAAAAAACAAACATATCATAGTATTTTAATTTGTAAGATTTATCTATATATCTAATAAATTAAGGTCTTATAAGACTTTAGATGAAAAAAAAAAAAAAAAAAAAAATCCTTTACTTGAGACATTTATGTCCTAGATCAAATATGCTCTCATACCATATCAGCAGCGGCTAAAAGTCCACTCCTGGATTCGAAATTAAATTGAACTGTAATTTATGATTAATATGTTATTAGAGCACATGTTATTATTTTATTTTATTTTACTTAAGAAAATTAATTAAGGATTAATGCCCACCCCTAGGGAGTTGGTAGACCACATGTTATTATTTTATTTTACTTAAAAGAATTAATTATAACCTTCAAATCACAAATGAATCTTATCACACGAAATAAAAATAAATAATAATAAAAAAATGGCATCCAAATTCAAAAACACTATAACATTTACAATGATCATACATAGATTTTAAACATACTTTGAGGAGTTTGAGCCCCCTCTCTGTCTCTCTTCACTCAACAGTCCCACTCGTTTATTTTTTCCTTCTCAAACCTGAAACTCTGCCTTTTGAACTTTCAACACTCAAATTTAAGCTTAAAAAGGGAAAAAGAAAAAATGTCTTTACAAATCTGACTGAAAATTGAAAAAAGCTTCTCTCTTCATGATCTCTAATGTCTTCCATCATCTATCTCCCTTCCCAACCCATAAATTTACCATTCTACCCTTCTCTTTTCTCTTCTCCATCAAATCCCAAACTCTCCATCAATTTCCACTTCCCGGTCTCGAAACTCACCTGCTACTGTGTCTCCACTGAACAGACAAGTGTCCATAACAGCGATGACACCCACTTCAACGACACCCTTCGCGTCGCGTTCGCGGCGGGCGGCACTGGCGGACACATCTATCCGGCGGTGGCCATCGCTGACGAGCTCAAAATCACCAGACCCACCTCGAAAATCCTCTTCATTGGATCACCAAACAGCATGGAGTCCACTGCTATCCTTTCTGCTGGATTCGATTTCGTCTCTGTTCCCGAAACAGTTCGCTTGTTTCGCCCCTTCTTTTCGCCGAGAAACCTCCTCCTTCCCTTCCACTTGATCAAGTCTCTGATCAAATGCCAGACTGTACTTCGAAGTTTCGACGCCGATGTCGTCGTTGGAACAGGTGGGTACGTCTCGTTTCCGGTTTGTTTAGCTGCTGCTTTGAGAGGGATCAAAGTTGTGATCCAAGAACAGAACTCGGTTCCTGGTATCGCGAACTGGGTTCTGTCTTTTTTTGCACACAAGGTGTTTGTTGCGTTTAATTCAACGGTTGAGTGTTTCCCAAGAAAGGACAAGTGCGTGGTTTGTGGGAACCCTGTGAGATTGTCTTTGAGGACTTTCGTGTCGAAGGCAGTGGCCAGGTTGAGCTTTTTTCCGAGGCCAGGGAAGAAGGCGGAGGAGGAAGAGGAAGAGGAGGAGGAGGAGGCGAAGTTGGTGTTGGTTTTGGGAGGCTCATTGGGTGCTAATGCTATAAATATTGCAATGTTGAATTTGTATCATCAGATGCTGATGGAGAACAAGAAGCTGTTTATTATTTGGCAGACTGGGGTTGAGGCCTTTGATGAGATGGAGAGTCTTGTTAGAAACCATCCGCGTTTGCTTTTGTCCAAGTAAGTTACTGTTTTTTTCGACATCAAATGAATCAAATTGGGTCCAGTTTGCTTTCTCATCATGTTATTTATTGATTGTGTTTGTTGGTTACTCAATCATGTTCATATGCTATGTTTGCTTGTAATTGACAATGACTATGAAATAATTGAAGGTTCTTGCATTCTATGGATTTGGCATATTCAGCTGCAGACCTCATTGTTTCAAGAGCTGGTGCAATGACTTGTTATGAGATCTTGGCTACAGGGAAACCTGCTATTCTGGTAATTTGGGAAACTAACTTATGGTTTTCTTTCTGTTAACAGTAATTAGCTTAGTTTGATCATATTTTGAACTCTAATTCGCTTACTGTGATCATTTCTAAACAGAGATATCAACCTATCTTGAAAGATAAAAATAACAAAAATAAGAATCTGACTACCAATTAGATTTATATAGCTAATCATGATTGGAGGATAAAGACAAATATAAATACTAAAGTAGAAAAAAATATTTCTTCATGTTAATCTCTGCCATAGGGATTGCAAACATACATTGTTACCATAATGGCAAAGTAAATTAACAAAAAGATATCCTTTTTAGTTGAAAATATGTGTGTGTGTGGTTGTGTGTATAGTGAGAAGTAATTAAATCTAAACCCTCTTTGATTATGTGCAAATGGGAAACTTAATAAGTTAGCAGTAATGCCGGTCCTATGAGTCATTGATGTTGATAACAAAATGTCCTATATTACATTTTCTTTTTTATTTTAAGTTGCCACTTATTCACTTCTAGTTTAGTAGTGTCATGTCTTCTTTTGTTTTTGTAATGTCACTTGATGTTTGTAACTAAATGATGAGATTAAGTTAATTCATCATTATCTCTTGTCCATGTTGTCCATCATTGGTATGGTTGAATTGGTTGAAAAAGATAATGTTTCTCTTGTTCACTTTGTTAGATACCATCACCGAATGTTGCGGAAGGACATCAATTCAAAAATGCTTCCCTCCTGGCAGATGTAGCGGGTACAAGAGTTATTACTGAAGATGAACTTGATTCAACTACTCTTGAGACTGCTATTTATGAGATACTAGGTACATCTGTTATGTTGCTTACTATGGTTCTTATTGTCGTGTATTGATTTGTTATACCGTGCTTCAGTCCCATATATTGGATTATTCGAAATAATTTTCAGAATGTGTAAATTATTAGAAATATTGAATGATAGAGGTGCATTAGGATATTTTACATGCAAGAAAAATGAAAGGTCTGGGTCCCTGTTATATGATATTATAGTTTGATTGAATTGGTAATGGTGTTCCTTGTGACAGAGGAAGCACACCATAGTTTTCTTTTTTTTGAAAACAGCACTCCGTGGTTTTCAAGATAACAGATAGTATGTTGCATTGTCATTTATTTGATTGGTTCTTAGTATAATTCCTCCACATTTAGGAAAGTGATAACTGTACAAGCATATTTTCTATCAATTATATTTAAATGCAATTTACCTATGAATTCATTCGACTAACCGAAGCTGAAGAATTCTTCAACATCAGTGTGAATCTGGCATTGATTTATAAGATCATTTGAAGACAATCTGTAAAGACTTGCTAAACAGAAGTCTTTAGCTCTGTAGTTGTTGGATAATTTGATGCGTTGTATGACCTTGCCGTCACTTTGCAATAAGAATTGAAGCAAAATAGTAGAGAAAGTGGTGAAGTTGCTGCAGTTGAAAAATTGGCTCCCTCTGCCACTGAAGCCCTTGCTATGCAAATCTAATGCATGTGCAATTCGTTTGCTTAAATTTGATTTTGATAGGAAACAGAAGAGATTTATTGACACATGCTTTTCATTTGCTTAAATAGTAGCCGGTTTTAGATTTACTGATCTCTCAAATTTTTATCTCACTCCCACGCTCCATGAAACCGATTCTTATTTTATTTGTTTCTGTTTACTTGAGTCACTTTTTTCTTATCTCAATTCTCCTTTACCCTTTTCTCTATTTGATCCAAACAATCTCTTTCTCCTCCTTCAAAAATGGCATGCCAAAATTATATGCTTGAATTTATAAACTTGATCCTTCCATTAATCATAAGACCCTCCTACCAATAGATGCTGGCTTAGAATTTCAATCTGAGGCTTAGAGTTTCAAATTAACCACATATTCAGTTTAAGAGCGCCTATATGTTCCTATATCGCGTAGTCTTTTTGACTTTTACTTTCTATTTTGCTTAAATTTTAATTTCACAGTTATTTTGTGAGTGGCTGTTCTTCCTGCAAGTAATACATTTTTTGCAAATTTCTCCAGAAATTTATACATAAGGGCCTTCGTCCTTACATATTATGTATTGATGGTGCTGTATGTTACTGAGTGAAACTTTTATGGAACCGATGCATATAAAATTTGTGTATTGTCATCATTACTTGTATTTTTCTGTGTTCTGTACTCTTTTTTTTTTCTCTACTGTTTTAGACAATAATTAGTGTTCTTTTTCTTCTTTCTCGAGATCTATCTGTGATGATTGTGGCATTCTATTAAACGGAGGCATAATATATCCCAAGCTTAAATTGACTTTTAAATTTTCAATGCAACAGGGAATGAGGGTCTAATGGCAGATATGAGTGAGAGGGCTCTGAAAGCTGCAAATCCCGGAGCCTCTGCAGAGATCGCACAACACATTCTGTCTCTAGTCGAATCATCATTTAAGAAACAGCAACGAAATTGAGTTAGATGTATGAAACTTTCTCTGCTCGACAGCGGGTAAACAGCTATTTATTGTTCTTCCTGTGGGCTATGTTCATTGTACGCGTTTTTCTTAAGAGCTCAGATCAACAGATTTTGGGGGCATTCTGTTGTGTAAATTCAGTTCATAAAGGCAAGATTATAGAGTTTTGTCTCTTTTACACTTTAGCTTTACAAGTAGTTGTAAAACTGATAAAAGCAGTTTTGATAGTAAAGAGTTTTGAGGGCAGGGAAATACGATTGGATACAGTTGTGGACATTGGAATTGATTTTCCTTTATCTATGGAAAATAAGTGAGATTAATTACATTTGGTGTTTGTATTCATCTAATGGGTGTACACTTGCTTCAGAGCATCATAGGGAGTTTTCTCCTCGATGTTGTGGTAGTAAATATCTAAACTGCATATATACTGATTGATTTCCATAAATGTTTGACTCATTTGGTGTTAAAAGATATTGTATACTTTAAAAAAAAATAAATAAAAAAATAAAAAAATTACAATTATGATTTCAATAATGGGGGTTTGCAAATTTAGTTTATCCCAACATTCACTTTGAGGAAATAGCCCGTTGGGAAAAAAAGTGCATATCTAGCATATCCTGATATTCACTTTATAGGAAATAGCCTTTCTAGGACAATAATGCCCTCTATAATTAAACCGTGCAAAATGACTAAATTACCCTCTTATAATGTGTAAGGACGAAACTGCCCTTCTCTTCTTCTCCTTCAGTTCACTGAAAAAAACTAAAAGTTTTAGAAGTTGGGTCATCTTCTCCATCGTTCTCCTGTGGACCGGAATCCACTCCATAGTCCCATTTCAAATCCTATCGTCCTCACTGTCGACTGGAATCTACTGCTGTTCAAATCCCATCTCCGTTGGAATCTTGCTACCGACCGTAATCTCCATGGCGACCGGAATTGAGTCAGTGCTGACACCTCGCCCACACCTCCTTCAATCGAGCTTCACTGTCAAGTTTGAAATCGAGCTTTTTTTAGTCAATGTAAGTCCCGTAATCACACTTAAGTTTCCAATATCATTGAATCTGTCGGTCTTTTATTGTTGTTTAAGTTTGAGACGTTTTTTATAGAATGAGGGATTGATGGTTTTGGATTTCTTGCCCATGAATTTGGGTTTGTGTATGTAGTATTGTTGGGTTTAGTTAAGGTGTTTGATGAAATGCCACATCAAGCTTTTAAGAGGGGCAGTATTGTTGTAGTTAAGGTATATGTAGTATTGTTGGGTGTAAACACATCGTCCTCACTATCACATGAATAACCGGAAGAAATGCACTCTGGTGAACAGCGTTGTATGGTTTGGTAGGGAAAGGTTTAGGGAATTTGTATTTGATTTTGTGAGGATTGATGCTGTATGTATATTTGTTTGTGTTGATCGCTGTTGAACCAAAACAGGTTTAGGATTTTGCTATTGTTGTTGGTTGATGGTGTATGTATATTTGTTTTTGTTGGTTGGTTGAACCAAAACATGTGCTGTTATTGATTCCTTTTGGTTTTGTTATTGTCTTGGCTGGTGTTATTGATTTTGAAAAACATAAGATGAGGTAAGCCCGGGAGGAATGTTGTAACAGCGTTGTATGGTTTGGTGGGGAAAGGTATAGGGAATTTGTATTTGATTTTGTGAGGATTGATGCTGTATGTATATTTGTTTGTGTTGATCGCTGTTGAACCAAAACAGGTTTAGGATTTTGCTATTGTTGTTGGTTGATGGTGTATGTATATTTGTTTTTGTTGGTTGGTTGAACCAAAACAGGTGCTGTTATTGATTCCTTTTGGTTTTGTTATTGTCTTGGCTGGTGTTATTGATTTTGAAAAACATAAGATGAGGTAAGCCCGGGAGGAATGTTGTAGTCCTGGGAACCATTCCTAGGCCTAAAAGAATTGTTCCTAGGCACTGACCTGAATTGAATGACAGTAATTGATATACTTTTTTGATTGGATTTTTTTTTTCAAGGTCTAAGGATACCATGTCTTGGGTGTTGGTTCAGTGCAGTGAGCATTGGAAGGGTAACGTGTTTACCCGTCCTATTTCGTTTTCAGTACGTCTAACAAAAAAATACAGGGGAGCGTATGATGAATTGGTGGAAACGATATACCAGCGGACAGGGGTCTGTAGAGACCAAATTAAGTTCAAGCTAACTTCGCATGTGGAAATGGGGGTTGATAAAGTTTCATTGTCTGTTATGAGTGACAACGATGTAGAGTTTGTGATTATTAATAAGGAAAAAGGTTGGGCCACAATTGATGTTGAATTTGTCAACAAACATGAATTTCGACCTCCCCCAAATCCAATCCAATCAGAATGTACGGTCTCGCCTGTTAAACCCACCGATATTCCACGGTCTCCGGGGGGTACTCCAAACTATAAATCAGTTAGTGGCAGCAATAATCCGCTTACATCCCAGGCTACACCCGGATTTACGTCAGCAGGCAATGACCAAGCAACGCCAGCATCTACTACCAAGCATGCAGTTGTGGATAGTTCTGAAAGCATAGATACTTTTGGAAGGTCTGATAGTTCTAAAACCAGTGATACAGAAGATGAGAGTGGTGGGGATGATGATGCTGGGCTAGCGGCAACAGTTCTTGTAACAGAAGAACGAGGGGTAAGTAGAACACCCAACAGTTCTTCACCGTCCCTAAACACACGGTGGACAATATCAGGTTCAGAGCTTTACTCAATACCAGCCGTTCAAGTAGTGGATGTGTTTCAAAATCCAGGTGACCAAGGTCCATTATACAAAGGACAGATGTTCAAGGACAAGCCTACATTGAAGCAAGCTGTAGGGTCGTATGCATTTGCAAAGAGGTTTGAGCATAGGATTTCACGATCTTCTAATACACGATTCATTGCCGAATGTACACAGAGAAGTTGTGGATGGGTTCTTCGGGCATGGTTGTCGAATAGGGGGACTTATTGGCATGTTAAGACATTCGTTAATGAGCACACATGTGAGAGAAATGACAACTACAACGTTGAATTTAAACGTGTAAGTGCTGCCGTGATAGGGGATTTGTATGCAAGTAAATATCGCGATCCCGGGCGCATCATCTGTCCTAAAGATATAGTTTTTGAGATGAAGGAGCAGCATGGCATACACCTCTCGTACAACAAAGCCTACAGGTCGAAGGAGCACGCTTTGAGTCAGGTATTCGGCGATCCGTGGGAATCCTTTTAGAGGTTGCCGTCTTATTTTTATGTATTGGAACAAGCAAACCCCGGGACTGTGACAAAGATCAAGATCGACTCGAAAAACCAGTTGAAATATGGATTCATGGCAATTGGAGCCTCTATTGAGGGGTTCAATTTTGTTATTAGGCCGGTTATCTGCATCGATGCTACCCACTTGAAGGCTAGGACTAGGGGTGTTATGTTAGTTGCGGTGTGCAAAGACGGAAACGAGATGATATACCTTTTGGCATTTGGGTTTGCAAACTCTGAATGCACAAAGTCGTGGACTTGGTTTTTGAAGAAACTCCATAAAGTGATCAAAAATCCGGACCGTGTGATGTTAATTTCGGATCGACACAATGGTATATTTAATGCAATGGAAGCCATATTCCCAGATGCAACACATGGCGTTTGTGCATACCATTTGGCACAAAATCTTAAAAGATTTTGTAAGCAGAGGAATGATCTGATTTGGCTTTACTACAGTGCTACGTATGCATACCGTATCGAGGATTTTGACCGTGCAATGGGTGAGTTGAAAGAAACCTGCCCTAAGGTTTACAATGAGCTCCTGGGCGTTGGGGTAGAGAAGTTTTCACATGTACATAGCCCTAACAAGAGGTACTTTTTGATGACCACCAACATTGCTGAGTCAATGAATTCTTGTCTATTTGGGGCTCGAAAATTGCCTATCACAGCAATGGCAAAATTTATCAGAGATTTGTTGCAAAGGTGGTTCTATGATTGTCGGACAAATGCACTTGAAATGTCTACATACTTGACAGCGTTTGCAGACGAACACATCAAACAGAGGACAGAAACAGCGGATCGGTCTGCGATTCACCCCATTCACTACATGAAATTTAAGGTAGACGACAAATGGATTCCTAGAACAGTCGACCTTGACGAACATTCTTACTCATGCCGTCAATGAGATTTAGATGAGTTGCCGTGTTCTCATGTAATGGCGGTTGCTAGGTATGCTTGCCGATCTTTTAAACTCTGTACATTTATCTGTTGTGGTTTATTTTACAAACTTGGGGTAATCTGGTTTGTTGGTGTGTTATGGCCTCACAAAGGTATGTCAATCAATGCACTGGCTTCTGACCTATACACAATAGGATTTCTTAAACATGCTTATGAAATTGGTGTCAACCCTGTTCCGGATCCCGAGATTTGGGATGTTCCCGATGCAATCCGAAACCGTATTGTATTGCCATGGAAGAAAAAGATTCTGCCAGGAAGACCAAAGAAGTTGAGGATACCGTCAGCTGGGGAGAAAAGAAAGTTACATTCTTGTTCAAACAGTGGAAAAAAAGGACACAATAAAACAAGTTGTCCAGAACCATCATCTAGCACATGCAAACCACCCAAAAAACCTCAATCATGTAGCATTTGTAAGAAAGAGGGACACAACAGACTGACGTGCCCAGACAAGCCACCTGAACTTACCTTGCTTGACACGGACGAAGAGAATGCCGTTGGACCAACCTGCTGAACCTACCTTTATTGATTTATGGTGTATGTACATTTGTTTGTGTTAAACACTGCTGAACCAACCTTAATAGGTTTATGTATCATTTGTGAAACTATGGATATGTATATCGGAGGAATAACAATACTTGAAATACACCAACACCAGACAGTTGTCTGGTTTAATACAAACCAAAAAAGAAATGAGATGCATTCAGCGTGTAATCATTTGTTCTTATATTCTCTAAAAATAACAATAGTAGCATGTAATCATTTTGCAATTTCAGCTTGTAAACATGCAGTCACCGTGTAAAAATGTTTATATTTCAGCGTGTAAATATTTCCATCGTGTGACCCAATCTAATTTGTTTCTAGGCCTATAAAATCTTTTCTAGGCTCAGGTGTTTTTCGTTGCCACATCATCAGTATTGGGGCTGATACTAGGGTCAGGAAGTTTAAATTCACACTGTTGATAAAAAATCAACAGTGTAAAAGATTTCACGATGCAAACAAACCATTCTTACACGATATATTTAATATGTCGTGTAAGGTTTATTACTTTTCATCGTGTAATCTTTTAGACTGTTGATTTTTTATTAACAGTGTGAATGATAACACGATGAAAAGTAATCAATATTACAAGATATAATAAATGAATCGTGTAATAATGCTTACTTTTGATCGTGTAATCATTCACACTGTTGATCTAAAATCAACATTCTAAAAGATTACACGATGAAAAGTAATCAATATTACACGATATAATAAATGAATCGTGTAAGAATGCTTACTTATCATCGTGTAATCATTCACACTGTTGATCCAAAATCAACATTCTAAAAGATTACACGATGAAAAGTAATCAATATTACACGATATAATAAATGAATCGTGTAAGAATGCTTACTTTTGATCGTGTAATCATTCACACTGTTGATCCAAAATCAAAATTCTAAAAGATTACACAATGAAAAGTAATCAATATTACACGATATAATAAATGAATCGTTTAAGAATGCTTACTTTTGATCGTGTAATCATTCACACTGTTGATCCAAAATCAACATTCTAAAAGATTACACGATGAAAAGTAATAAACCTTACACGAAATATTAAATATATCGTGTAATTGTGGTTACTTTTCATCATGTAAGATATTTAAAGTGTACCATTTAGTGTGTAATGATCTTCATTCAAACACGTTTCAAGATATATCCAAAAAACATCAAAATTGTATTATCCATAAAAAAAAAATTACAATGCTACTCAATTTCCATAGAGTTGGCAAAGATATCCCTAGCAGCTTGTTTTCTAAAGGCTGGGATGTCCTGCTGGACAAAATCGAAGTTGGGTTCTTTCCCTATCATTACATACTCTATTCCCTTTAGCATGAAAGCACCACAACTGCTATTGTCCACTTGACATGGGAATTGACAGGGGGCCAATCTCACAGCCTTCATACAAGTCATACCTTGTTTCTTGCGTTTACTATCGTCTTAGTAACCAGACTTTTTGCAAATGAGTGGGAATAACCGACATAGAGGCAATACCTGCTCTTGTCTATACTTTGGATTGTTCGGCAGTAGATGTGCGTTTGAGTCATAAATTGTAATATTCCAATTGTGGAGATGAACTACAGAAAATACCCAATGGCTGCCTCCCACGAAGCAAGGGACTATAACCTGTTACAAATAAAGTTGTTTCAGCATATTGAAGTGAGTATGTATTCAATTGAGTAAGTCAACTATCTTACGTCATCAACACTAGCCCATGCCATCCCCCAGGCTGGTTTGTTACCGATAGCGTATTCTATTAAGTCTAATGGGACATTAAATTTTCCCGGGTAGAACACTTTCGTCAATGGTGCGTGGAAATCTGGTTGAAATTGACGCCAAATAAGTGTAAGTTCATTCTGCAACGAAGTAACAAAACGGGTCAGTGGGGGCTTTAAATATAGTAGAAAACTGTATTAAGTGGAATGAATCCTACAATGAAGTCTACTTACAAAGAAAGCGCAATCAACTACAGCTACTTTGCGTTTAAATTGCTTTTTCTCCATTGGGTCATTTTTCCGCTTACAAAGCAGGTTTATGTACGCATCCACATGCTCAATGCCCAACCATTTCGTGGGATCTTCTAACTCTCTGAAAAATGATTGTGAAACAGAAGCTTCGATGCCGATGTAACGACTGCATTAAAAAACATGTGAGTACGATTAGTGGCATTGTACAAAATGTTAAATGACATGCTACACAAAGAACTTTTAAAAACACTTACAACAACAGGTTCGGATCATTCACAAAGGCGTTATATTTCCTGTTTACTTCCATCTCCTTCATTGGTCTGGAGGGATCTGTGTATAGACTTCTTAACCACTTTGACACCCATCGCTTCCTAGCAATTTCTGTCGGGTCACTTGGTGGAAGACCAGCTCTGGGATTCCCTCGATTGGAAGTGGATTCATCGGGCAGTCCAGATTCAGAGACATCGGGTTCGTGTTGAGTTCTTTTAGATGGTGGGGGAGGGGTATGTACGTCATGTGAGGGTGGTAGAGGGGTATGTATGTCATCCGTCTCGGTGTGGGTAGGGGCTGTCTCGGTGTGGGCGGGGGATGTTGCGGCTGTCTCGTTTTGGGTGGGGTCTGTTGGGGCTTCGGGGGGTCTCCCGGTGTGGGCGGGGATTGCGGGGGCTTTCTCGGTGTGGGTGAGGGATACAAGGGGTGTCTCGGTGTCCGTGGGGTCTGCGGGGGCTGTCTTGGGGTCTACATAGGCTGTCTGGGGCGCTGTCTCGGGGTGAGTAAGGGCTGCGGGGGTTGTCTTGGGGTTTGTGGGGGCTTCTGGGGGTATCTTGGTGTAGGTGGGGTCTGCGAGGGATGTAGTGGGTGTCTCGGTTTGGGCGGGGGATGTGGGGGTGACTCGGTTTGGGTGGGGGGGATCAGAGACATGTATTAGTGTAGGTGAGGGATACGAGGGGTGTCTCGGTGTGGGTGGGGTCTGTGGGGGCTGTCTCGGTGTGTGTAGGGTCTGCGGGGGCTGTGTTAGGGTCTGTGGGGGCTTCTGGGGGTGTCTTGGTGTGGGTGGGGTCTGCGGGGGATGTAGTGGGTGTCTCGGTTTGGGCGGGGGATGTGGGGGGTGACTCGGTTTGGTCGGGGGATCCGAGACATGTCTTAGTGTGGGTGAGTGATACG
This sequence comes from Acer yangbiense, assembly GCA_008009225.1. Taxonomy (NCBI): domain Eukaryota; kingdom Viridiplantae; phylum Streptophyta; class Magnoliopsida; order Sapindales; family Sapindaceae; genus Acer; species Acer yangbiense. The sequence goes on from CM017771.1 coordinate 16,864,136, forward strand.
AGGGTGTCTCGTGTGTGTGGGGTCTGTGGGGGCTTCTGGGGTGTGTCTTAGTGGGTGGGGTCTGCGGGGGCTGTCTCGGTGTGGGTGGATCCCTCAGTGTGGGCTGCATCCAAACCTTGAGTGGCTGCCTCGAAAGGATCTGAAGGTGAATATGGGTTTGATACCTGTTCTGCATGATTCTTCCACGTGAACGTCCCTGTGAAAAGGAAAATGTTTATTCAAAATGAGTTGATAATATAACCAAATTTATAATACTACAAAATGATGTAGTGGAGTTATACATACCGGAATACCTACAAGAGCAAACAATTCGGTCCGAAGAGTTTCAAACTCGGACCGCATCGCGCTTTGGACCTCCTCACGTACGATGATGCGCATTTGGTCAAGTAGTTGCTTCGGAATTGCAGTAGAGGTCGATCCCTAAACAATATTAATTGTCATGAAAATGATCGTTATTTAAAGAGAATAACATAATGAAAATAATCACCTCTGATCTCTTTGATTGCTGTCTACGATCAACTGGTGGAGGTGGAGGTGGAGGTTGAGGTTGACGCTGACGAGTAGGAGATGAAGTCCTGTGGTTATCGTCAGACGACAGCAATCCGGTCTGTGTCCCTCCTGAGGATGGATGACGGAGAGGCGAGTGTGTCTCGTCAAGAGGTGGGGGTGACAGATCAGGTCTGTCACAGACATGCCGAGTGGTGCGCATATGTGGTGATGCATTAAAAAAGTTCCGTCGTCTTTTAATTGGATCATCAGGACCATGGTACTCTATCGTTTATTCTTATGGAGTTGTTTCGATGACGGCTCCGCTCTGTCCTCTTTGCCGACGAAACCCTTCAACGGTACAAATTGAGGTCCTTTGGATATGTCATCGTCAATGCCCCTCCAGTAGTCCTCTTTTTCCTCCCTTCGAGTAGGCCAGAGCTCGGCTAATCCAGTGAGCTGTAAAATATTACCCTTTCAATTAGTAACAAAATAGCATACAAATTCAAAACAATCTACCAATTCTACATTTACCGTTCCGTCAGCCTCTTTCTCCAACCATGTTTGAGACATAGTTGATCCCCGTTTGATAAATTCCAATTTTTAAAACGGGGCATCCGTTGATTAGCGAAACCTGTTGCCCAATTTTCTCCGCATCGAAGGGATGGCCTCCATTGCCAGAACTACCAAGGAAAAAAAACTAGTTATTAGATGAATAAGATGATATTTTAAAAAACTATAAGAATAGTTCGACATATTGTCAACTTTGCACGATAACTGAACTCCCCAAACAAAACTGTATAGGTTGTATCTTCTTGTAGGACCCAACGGCTCCGGAACTTAAAACCAGTTCGGATGTAGTGCAATGTCATCTTGAAACGGAATGACCCATGGGACGAATTAAATGCCTCTATGTCCTAAACCAACGTCACTAGCCAGTAGTAACTTGTCTCCTGTAATCCTCGCCGAAGAGATGTTGTCACGCAAACAACACAAGTGCCATCTTCAAAGCATCACCCTCTCTCTTAAAACTCCGTCTTAAGAACCTGGACAGCACATCTTCCAATAATAACCCTCCATGTCCACCAAAATATCGGATGTGTATCCCATCCGACACTGGTACGTAATCTCTCAAAAAGATATCCGGCAAAACACAAACCTCAATCCATGCACAAACAAAACTCTCTCTTTCCTAGTCTAACCTTGTTCTTACCCAAAGCAAACCAACATCTCATCCTCACTGGCACATGGGAACCGAATTTGGCGGAGCAATAGGTTATGTAGTACTGCGCTTGAAATAAAGCCTGCATGTGTCCTGGTAGATCCAAGTAATGCCCGAAACATCCTCTCTTGAAACGTGCCAACTCACATTTTCTTCCAACACCCTCCTGATGTCAGCGATAAATTGTTAGTTTGCAATGCATGTTATGGTATGTCATACGCCCCGTATTCCTGGTATACAAATATGATCTAGGTCTTCGTTCTCTGATGAATGTTCAATACTGTACTATGTTTCAGTTCTTTCGTTGCGCTTAGATCAACTGGTGGAGGTGGGGTGGAGGTTGAGGTTGACGCGCGGACGAGGGTAGGAGATGGATTAGTCCTGTGGTTATCGTCAACGACAGCACCGGTGCTGGTCACCTCCGAGGAGGATGACGGAGAGGCGAGTGTTGTCTCGTCAAGAGGTGGGGGTGACAGATCAGGTCTGTCACAGAAATGGGAGTGTGTGCGCAATGTGTGATGCATTAAAAAGTTCCGCGTCTTTTTAATTGGCTACAGGACCATGGTACCTACGTTTATTCTTATGGAGTGTTTCGATGACGGCTCCGCTCTGTCCTCTTTGCCGACGAAACCCTTCAACGGTACAAACTGAGGTCCTTTGGATATGTCATCGTCAATGCCCCTCCAGTAGTCTCTGTTTCTCCCTTCGAGTAGGCCAGAGCTCGGCTAATCCAGTGAGCTGTAAAATATTACCCTTTCAAGTAGTAACAAAATAGCATACAAATTCAAAACAATACCAATTCTACATTTACCGTTCCGTCAGCCTCTTTCTCAAACCATGTTTGAGACATAGTTGATCCCCGTTTGATAAATTCCCAATTTTTAAAACGGGGGCATCCGTGATTAGCGAACCTGTTGCCCAATTTTCTCCGCATCGAAGGGATGGCCTCCATTGCCCAGAACTACCAAGGAAAAAAACTAGTTTATTAGATGAATAAGATGATATTTTAAAAAACTATAAGAATAGTTCGACATATTGTCAACTTTGCACGATACCTGAACTCCCCAAACAAAACTGTATAGGTTGTATCTTCTTGTAGGACCCAACGGCTCCGGAACCTTAAAACCAGTTCGGATGTAGTGCAATGTCATCTTGAATACGTAATGACCCCATGGGAACGAATTAAATGCCTCTATGTCCTCAACCAACGTCACTAGCCAGTACGTAACTTGTCTCCTGTAATCCTCGCCGAAGAGAATGTTGTTCGCAAACAACACAAGTGCCATCTTCAAAGCATCACCCTCTCTCTTAAAACTCCGTCTTAAGAACCTGGACAGCACATCTTCCAATAATAAACCTCCCTGTCCACCAAAATATCGGATGTGTATCCCATCCGACACTGGTACGTAATCTCTCAAAAAGATATCCGGCAAAACACCAAACCTCAATCCACTGCACAAACAAAACTCTCTCTTTCCTAGTCTAACCTTGTTCTTACCCAAAGCAAACCACATCTCATCCTCACTGGCACATGGGAACCGAATTTGGCGGAGCAATAGGTTATGTATGTACTGCGCTTGAAATAAAGCCTGCATGTGTCCTGGTAGATCCAAGTAATGCCCGAAACATCCTCTCTTGAAACGTGCCAACTCACATTCTTCTTCCAACACCCTCCTGATGTCAGCGATAAATTTTAGTTTGCAATGCACTGTTATGGTTATGTCATACGCCCACGTATTCCTCTGGTATACCAAATACTGATCTAGGTCTTCGTTCTCTGATGCATGTTCAATATGTACTATGTTTTCAGTCTGTTGTATATGCTCGTCGTTCTGTGTTACGTAGCTCACCACTGCTAGGTTGTCAGTCTCTGCTACATTCTCTGCTACGTTCACATTCTGTGGTTGGTTCTCAGCTTCTGGTACATTCACATTCTCTGTTACGTTTTGGTTTTGTTCAAGGTCTTCATTCTCTGCCATTGCCTGGTTCGTTCTCACTCTTTTGTATGTTCTCATTATTTGCTTACAAACTGAAAATATTTCCAGGATTATTACAAACTTCGTTACACGATGACACACATACAAAGTAAATAAAAATGAAACCATTAATCTTTACATGCTGTAGTATAAAATTCTTTACAAGATGAGCTATACAAGTTTTTAACCGCTCAATTGCAACGTCATTTTAGCGTGTAACCATTCTGGATAATTTCCAACATAACATCAAACCCAGATTCCTTACACGCTGTATAAACAACGTAGTTACACGATGATTTAAAAGGGTTTACACGCTATGTCTAAAGTAATTTTATCGTGTAACCATTCTCGATAATACAAAGTTCAATAAATGAAATCCAGATTCCTTACACACTGTATAACAAACTTCTTTACACGATAATTTGTACAAGGGTTTACACGCTCAAATGTAAAGTAGCGTGTAACCATTCGGGGTAATACTAATTCAATAAATCAAAGGGAATCCAGATTCCTTACACGCTGTATAACAAACTTCGTTACACGATAATTTGTACAAGGGTTTACACGCTCAAATGTAAAGTAGCGTGTAACCATTCTGGGTAATACAAATTTAATAAATCAAAGGGAATCCAGTTTCCTTACACGCTGTATAAAAAACATAGTTACACGATGATATAAAAGGGTTTACACGCTAATTCTAATGTAATTTTAACGTGTAAGCATTCTGGGTAATTTACAAGTTTTTCATTCGAACCCAGAATCCTTACACGCAGAATAACAATCCTCTTTACATGAATACTTGTACTAGGGTTTACACGCTCAATCTTAAATTCATTTTATCGTGTAACCATTCTGGGTAATTTGAATGTCTAAATAAGAAATCAATCATAAAAAACACAGTATTGTTCACAACAAATAAATTAAATAAAACCCAAAGTTCAACAATCTGTAATCCAAAGTTGGTACCTACAGTTTGTTGATGAACAGTTCTTCGGCCAATTTGTTGATGAACAGTTCGTCCGCGATGAAAACCACTTTCTGAAAACCATTTTCCCACTCAACAATACAACTTCCTGAAAACCTCTTTCTCAAACGTCCTTTTCGAGGTTTAAAGGCCAAAAACGTTTTTAATTTCATTTGAGTTTTATGTATTTTATTGTTTTCAAATTTCAAAATTAGCCAAATAGCCATAAATAAGTGCCACGTTGGAATTGCAGTAAGGGTATACTAGTCCAAGAAACTTTCTCTTAGATAAAAAAAGGGGTTAATTGCACTAACTTACATTGAAGTTTATCAATATCACAGCTATATTGTACTTTTCCTTTAATTAACAAGAACATACCCTTTCATCGGTTTGACCGGGGTTAGATTTAACGGAGACCTAACTGTGGCAAGGGCATGAATGCCTTTTTCCATTAAAAGAAAATAAAAAATATAAGTTATTTATTATAAAACTAAGAAATATTAAAAATCTTCATTACCCATCACATCATCATCAAACATCTTCATTTTCATTGTTATCACCAATCCATCATCTTAGACAATCAAACTCAACCCTTTCATCAATTTTCGTCTTCAGTCCAATTCCAGAAAGAAAGAAAAAAACATAAATCATTTATATATATATATAATTCATAAAGCATATCCACTCCATATTCAATCAAATTCCAGAAATCTCCATCTTTTAAAATAGGCAATAGATTCCTTCCAAAAAAAACAAGGCAATCAAATTCAACCTCCCCTCTCCCTTTTCTACAAATACACATCACTCCCCATCTCCACAACACTCTGCCTTCAATGCCCACGGATATCTCCATCCCACAACACAAAACCAAAAATAAAACCAATTTTGTTTTTCTGTTAGAAAGAATCTTTTAATTTTTTATACATAAAAAAAACACAGATGAAGTGAGCACTCCGACCATCTGATATAGATTCAATCAGAAAAAAAAAATTAAAACTATTAAAAAACAGATGGAGCCTCCATCAAACGCCAGTGGGCTCCGTCGAAGATGTAGCGGTGCTCCATCTGAGATGGAATCGAGCTCCATCCTCTCCATCTCAGACGAAGTTGCGCACCATCACCGGCAGATGAAGCGGCCTCCATTTGACGCCGGCAAGCCTCCCCGCTTAACAACAGAGGGATACCACAACTACCACCACCAAATCCCTCGTCGTTTTTGTTTCTTACGCCAGTGACAAGCTCCATCGGTCTCCTCCCTCACCCAAATCAGAAGCCAATTTTTTTTTTGGAGAGTGCACCATCAGATGTGGGGCACTGAGTCTTTTTCACTAAATAATAAAATATTTACTGAGGGCATTTTAGTCTTTTTAAAGTCAACTGTTAAATGTAATGTTTGACATTTAATAGCAAGGGTTGTTTGTGTGATTAAAGGCATTTGTTGAATATATTGCTACAAAGGCAAAACACATGGTATGTTTGTGCAATTAACCCTAAAAAAAGTTAACTTATTGAGATGTGACAGTTGCACAAAAGCCCATTAGTAAATGTGACTTTTCACTTTCCCTGTTAGGTATGTTCATCTCGTTCCACTTGTACTTAGGCTTAGGAGATTTTTTTCCCTGGCCCGTAAATAAGTCGTTGCTTTTCATTTTCAGAAAGAGCTGAACAATAAACTAGTGGCTTTCCCTAGTGTACCGACCGTTCAGTTTACAATAACAAAATAATAAATGTTCATTTAAGATAAGTTTAATGGTTCAATTAAGATTTAAGGCATAATGGTTCATTTAAAATGTCAAGGTATTGGAAAGGTTACAATGGTTCATTCTTCAATGAAATTAATGTAAGAGGTGACTCTTCAGTTTTCACTGATATGGGTCATATTCTTCCACTATAAATATGTCAATTGCTGAGTTATATTTTAGTCAGAAATGTCTTGAAGCTTACAAGTGGAAATGGAAGCAAACGGCATGAGCCTTCACAGGATGAATGCCATTTCAGAAGTGATGCGTGAAAGGATTGCAAAGGCTGAGGAGACCATCACCATGGAGGGTGAAAATGCAAAACGGCTACGTGATGATTATACTCTTCTGATGGGGAAATTTCATAATCCGGAAGCTGAAATCATCAACTTAAACGTTGAGATTGAAGCAAGGGACAACGAACTCAATGGCCTCTACCAATTTGTTGAAAAAATGCAAAAGAAGTTGATGGACTTCAACATTCCACCATCACCCTGAATTCAATGTTTTTTTTTTTAATGTTTTTTCACATGCTGTACCCCCCGTCTATATAAATGGAAGTTATTGGTTCGTTTTCACATGCTTTACAAATTTCACATACCGTCATTATATTCCTTCATTACTTATACCAGTATAACAGAACAAATAAAATGCTCCTTCATTACTCATACCAGCAAAACATAACAAAACAAACAAGATCTTTCAAACAATCTTGCATACTAAAACTCCCAAAATAAACACGAATACAAATAAAAAATATGATAATATATAATATATAATATATAAATATATATTATTATTATATATATGATATATATTATTATAATATATATAGATATATATAAATACATATTATATATATAATATAATATATAATATATATAATATTATATTCTACATTATTATGATATATATTATATATATAATATTATGAAATATAGTAATATATATAAATACATATTATATAACATATATATATATATATATATACATATAATGGGGCAGGATCCATGGCCCCATCTTTTTACACAATTTTTGACACAATTTCTTGGCCATTGGATATTGCTTCTTTCAATGGAAGAGATTTATTCTATATAAATATATTTAATATTATATTCTATATTATTAAGATATATATATATATATATATATTATAGGAATTCTTCTTAGGCCTTACAGATCTTACCCGTTGATTAAATTATGGGGGCCCCGTAAAAATCTCAACAATCGGCACCGTCCTACGATGAAGGGGTATTAATGGAAGTATGTACGTGGAGTTTCGAGATAATCAAACGGTCGAACAAGTACGTCCATACCCATTACACTAGATATACCATATACCAAACAACCCTTTCAAATATTAACCCCTAAGTGCCTAAGAGTTTTTTCACAACCTTATAAGTTGTTCTAGTTGCTTGAATCGATCTCCCGTAATAGATTTACACTTTCGAAATCGAGTCTGATGGGTGCACACCGCCTTTTTAAAACATTCCGACCAATCGGAATAAATAAATTAAATATTAAAAAAATTTATTTAAATCGAAATTCAATCCACAATGGGCCTAGGAGTTGTTCTTAGGCTTACAGTACCTATTCCAAGGCCTTTAATATCCTAGGCTTAGTTCCTTCTTGTCATCACAAATACTGATGACGTGGCGAAGGAAAAACATGGTTACACGCTGAAAAGTAATCATCGTTACACGCTAATATTAATGCATCGTGTACGGATGATTACTTTACATCGTGTAATCGTTGACATAGTTTCATCTGGATATTTGAACATGCAAATGGTCCATGTTTACACGCTGAAAAGTAATCATGTTTACACGCTAATATTAATGTATCGTGTAAGGATGATTACTTTACATCTTGTAATCTTTGACATAGTTTCATCTGGATATTTGAACATGCAAATGGTCCATGATTACACGCGGAAAAGTAATCATGTTTACACGCTAATATTAATGTATCGTGTAAGGATGATTACTTTACATCTTGTAATCTTTGACATAGTTTCATCTGGATATTTGAACATTCAACTGGTCCATGATTACACGCTGAAAAGTAATCATGTTTACACGCTAATGTTAATGTATTGTGTAAGAATGATTACTTTACATCGTTCAATCTTTGACATAATTTCATCTGGATATGGTTTAACATGCAACTGGTCAATGATTACACGCTGAACAGTATATAGTATTACAGATGACCCATTGAAATAATCGAAGGACACTTAGAAATAAAACAAAGGACTTTTAAACTTTCTAGGTACATTGACACAGGACTTTAATCTCCCAAGATTCATAAATAAAGTTCAACTTTCCATGGTTCATGACTCTTGGAATATGCAAAGTTGATTTATCTTTCCAACAAGTGAAAATATATTGTTTTTTAAGTGAGGGTGGGACCTTCCAAGAGATTCTTATATACACTGGGCTGTGGTGGTGGTTGTAGGCAAAGTGGTTTTTTTCAGAAATGAAAAAGTTCATGCTCTGAACTTTTTCCTTTTTTTTTTCTTTTCTTTTAATAGATCTATTTTCATGTAGTTGGTAGGTCTCTTTGATAGTTTCAAATTTCCAGACTTCAAATTCTACTACTAAGCATTCTCATTCTTCCGTTGTCAAACACAGACAAGGCAGGAAATTCTAAGGAATTACTTGATAGATTTGGCAATACAAAATCTGGTGTTGGACATGTTGAATTTGTGCTTGTTAACACAAATTCCAACAAGTCTTGTTGCACACGATCTAAATAAGAAAAAAATTATCCACTTCCTTCGTCATGGTATCAGGGTTAGATGGATCGATTCTGTTCAGAATTGTCACAAACTCATTCTGAAAATGCAATCATCTGAGTTCATTCATCGGCAAACTTCAATCACTGTCCAAGCTTATGTTCTCCCGAGTTTATCATCTTCGCGTTACACTCGTAGTGTTAGTGTTGGAATGTGTGATGTTTTGTGTATTTATGTGTAAGAGGATTATGTCTGTGTATGAAAGCTGAGCAGTCCTAGTTGCTTCTCCCGCTCCTCCAATTCTTTTTCCTTAGCTTCCAGACGAGACAAAACCTTGTCAATCTCTAAAAATGTGTATCACAGCACATTTTTGCTTTTCCTTCCCTCAGTTCCCTCATGATATCAGTTTGTGAATATCAAACAGAGATAGGAAACCAAACACACAAATACAGAAATCATAGCTTCAATGCTTTGATATCTACCTCATCACCTGTAAATTTTCTCTTCATTGCAGCAATGAATGGTTTCCTGTCAACTGGACACCAACATCACTACAATTGGTCATGGGATGAGGTATGTTTCAACATTATTATGTAGAATTTCCTGCCTTGTCTATGATGATTTTAAAAGGATAAAATATATTGTTCAAATGTAACTTGCAATCTTGTAAATGTGAGATTGGTTGCAGGAGAGAAATCTCTGGCCAACTAATGTCTGACGGCGTTAATAATTTCCTTTTTTATATGTGGAAACAGGAGAGAAATCTCTGGCCAACTAACGAAGAACTCATCGGCAGTAGTCGACTTGACCCTGATTGTTCTGTCCGATTAAACGGAAGTTCTTGATACGTCTTCGGTAGAGAGGTTTAAGCGCCGGGGTGATGCTCTCTCGTGGCATTAGTTTTGTTTACGACCAGTATCCTTACTGAATATGTACAAATTTTTTAAAGGTTATTGGATTAGAAGAGCTTCACACCTGCACCCCACGAGACATGAGGCGGAACAAGATTATTAGGCGGACATTGACGTTGATCTATCCAAATGTCCCCAGTTTGTCCCCAGTCCGAACGGTGTGCCCGACTACCATCTCCACCTACCGAAACAGATACACATGCGGGGTCACACCTACTGGATTTCCAAGAGCAATTCCCATTTGATGTTGCTTGCTGTGATGGAAGTTCCTTCCATGTTAGAAATATGAATTTATTTGTAAAAAAAAATAATAATATTATGAAATGTAAATATACATAAAATGTATTAAACCTACTTTAATATAAAGAATGAAATGTGATTCATGTGAATCGATGTATCAGCCACGCAACAATTCCAAAGACTACATTTAATGTAGCGTGTAAGCATAGTTACTTTTCATCGTGTAATTGTAATATTAATGCTTGAACATGCAATTTGGTCAATGGCTACACGATTTAAAGTAACCATGATTACACGATACATTTAATACATCGTGTACTCCTGATAACAAATTGACGTATATTCATTCAGACTGTGACCATGTTATGTATAATCAGAGTGTTCCCAGTTATCATGTAAATATAAAACTGTAAAATAGCTATGCCTGATAAACGACCATTTTAATGATTCAACATGCAAATTGGTCAATGGTTACATGATTTAAAGTAACCATGATTACACGATACATTTAATATATCGTGTACTTATGGTAACAAATTGGCGTGTATTCCCATTTTAATGATTTACACGATTTAAAGTAACCATGATTACACGATACATTTAATATATCGTGTACTAATGATAACAAATTGGCGTGTATTCATTCAGACTGTGACCATGTTGCGTATAATCAGAGTGTTCCCAGTTATCATGTAAAAACTAACCGTTATTACACGCTACATATGAAGAATAGTGTAATTTCATATGTTTACAGCGTGTAAACCATTCACACCGTTGCTTGTTGAAGGATTGAACATGCAATAGAGTCAAAGATTATACAATGGCTCGTTCTACTCTTGGCAGGTATTGCCAGTCTGGATGTAGATTCTGCAGAGATTCGCCTGGGAAACTTTTTTCTTTGGATAGGTGTTTCACTGTTTGATCGAGGGGACAAGAGGGAGCAAGTCTGGATATGATATAGATTCTACAGAGATTCGCAAGGATTTTTATTTGGATAAGTGAAAGGTTGTTTGACTTGTTTCATTGATGGGACATCATTACAAGTGATATATTTAAAATTATTTTTTAAAGGGAGAGGGTCGGACTTATTGATTGTTGCAGGTAATTCGGTGGCCGTCTACAGCCACTCAATAAATGTTTTTATTTTTTTTCTTGTGTTGTTTTCACTCGAGGTTAAATCAACTTTGCATATTCCAAGATTCATGAACCTTGGAAATTTAAACTTTATTTATGAATCTTGGGAGATTAAAGTACTGTGTCAATGTACATAGAAAGTTTAAAAGTCCTTTGTTTAATTTCTAAGTGTCCTTTGATTATTTCAATGTGTCAAAAAGATGTAAAGCAATATATATAGCAAACAACATATTATATTGTGTGTAATTTTCAAGGCATGAAGTTGAATGACAAAAAAGAATGAGTCTTCAAAATACAAATATTTTCTTCTCTGTTTTGTTCTTTAGTTATGTAACAAAAAAGAAATGTGTTTGTATATTGTGCGTTTGAATGAAACAGCATTACCACTTATTGGTCGATGATTACACGATGAAAAGTAACCATGGTTACACGATATATCACTTTTTATCGTGTAAGAATGCTTACTTTTAATCGTGTAATATTTGATACTGTTGTTTTGGATCAACAGTGTGAAAGATAACACGATGCAAAGTAAGCATTATTACACGATTCATTTATTATATCATTTAAGGTTTATTACTTTTCATCGTGTAATCGTTGACATTATTGATCCAAAATAAACATTGTGAAATATTACACGATTAAAAGTAAGCATCCTTACACGATGAAAAGTAATCATGGTTAATTTCATCGTGTAACCTTTGACACTGTTGATTTTGGATCAACGAACATGCAACACGATATGATTACACGTTGGGTCATGCAACTATTGCCAGATATTGCCAGTCTGGATCTAGATTGTACAGAGATACGCATGTGAAGGTTTTTTCATTTTCGATACGTGTTTCACTGTTTGATTGATGGGACAACAGGGAGCAAGTCTGGATCAAGTGAAAATATATGCTTAAAATATATTGTTTCTGACTTTGTGGTACTTGTTATAGCCTGTAGGCAAAGCAGTTGTTCTCTGAGAAATATATTTTTTATTTATTTATTATAATCTATTTTCTTGTACTTGTTAGTTCTCTTTGAAAATCAAATATCCAGACTTCAAATTCGACTAAGCATTCTCAGGCTCCATCCGATGGCGTCTTGATAATAATCATCGTGTAATTGCATTATTAATGATTCAACATGCAACTAGTCTATGATTACACGCTGAAAAGTAATCATGTTTACACGCTACAATTAATGTATTGTGTAAGGATGATAACTTTCCATCGTGTATTCTTTGTCATTGTATCTGAATCAAATTTTCAGCGTGTAATTATTGACATTGTTGCATGTTGAATCAAGTTTTCATCGGGTAATGATTGAAAATGCAACAGTATGAATGATTACACGCTAACCATGCTTAGACGATACATTTAATGTAAGCATGATTACTTTTCATCGTGTAATTGCATTATGAATGATTGAACAGTCCTGTGGTCAATGATTACACGATACATTGAATGTATCGTGTAACCATGTTTAGAAAATGGCGTGTATTCATTCAAAATGTGACCATTTTACGTGCGATCAGAGTGTTCCCAGTTATCATGTAAATATATACCTGTTAGCTATGCCTGATAAACAACAACATCATATACCAAATTTACATCAATATGTAAAGTGGAAATTATGTTTCTGATAATAGCACTTTTGGAAATTACAATGTCTAGAAACCACAGAGAAATAAATTTACAACACTTATGGAATGATAGTAGGAATAGAGTGCTATGTGCTGCTTGTCTGACCTTGTGGGCAACTGGGCATTCACATTATTGCTTGTTGAATGATTGAACATGCAACAGTATGAATGGTTACACAATGGAAACTAATCATTATTACATGCTACATACGAAGGATCGTGTAATGATGTTTAGTTTTTTAGCATGTAACCATTCACATTTTAGTCTTTTTGAATGAATGAACATGCAACAAAGTTAAAGATATTATACAATGGCTCGTTCTACTATTGGCAGATATTGCCAGTCTAGATGTAGATTGTGCAGAGATTCGAATGGAAAACTATTTTTTTGGATAAGTGTTTCACTGTTTGATTGAGGGGACATGAGGGACGAAGACTGGATATGATGTAGATTCTACAGAGATTCGCATGTGGAACTTTTTTATTTAGATAAGTAAAAGGTGGTTTCATTGATGGGACACGATTAGAAGTGATATATTAAAAAAAAATTTCTTAAAAATTATTTTCTTCGGTGCCGGTTGTTTTTTTTTTTTCCTGTATTATTTTCACTTGTTGGAAAGTTAAATCAACTTTCCATATACCAAGATTCATGAACCGTGGTGGGAAGTTGAACTTTATTTATGAATCTTGGGAGATTAAAGTACTGTGTCAATGTACCTAGAAAGTTTAAAAGTCATTTGTTTTATTTCTAAGTGTCCTTTGATTATTTCAATGTGTCAAAAAGATGTAAAGCAATATATATAGATAGCAAGCAAACAACATATCCTATTATCCTTGTATCGTGTGTAATTTTCAAGGTATGAAGTTGAATGACAAAAAAGAATGAGCCTTTAAAATACAAATATTTTCTTCTCTGTTTTGTTCTTAGTTATGTAACAAAATATCGATATCAATCCAACTCTTCAGTTTTGTGATATTGTTAACAGTTTCCCTTTTTTCGGTGGTTACCAGAAGAGAAATCTCTGGTTTATAACGAAGAACTCATCCGCACTAGTACACTTGACCCTGATTGTTCTGTCCAATTATACTGAGGTGGTGGCCATGACACCGTAGATGTCATTATGGGAGAGATCAGCCTTTCCCATGGAAGCACTGAGAAGATGATTATATGGCTGGAAATATAAACAAACACTCTCACTCAACCATGGAATCATATTTTTATCAATATATTGGTCAACCAGAGTGAGAGTTGAGGGCACAAACAGCCTTCAAACATAGTTCATCATCATCTCCAAGTGCAAGAATGACGTCTAATTCATACTCCCAATTTTTATCAACTTGCTGCCGTTCATAATCTTGTCATGCTGAATTGCCATCATCTTGTTTATATTCTGTAAAACTAATAGGTTTACATACGGAAATGTATAGATTTTACGTACTTTGATGTAATGGAAGCACTGAGAAGATGATATTATGTCCCTACTGTTGGTATATACATGAAAAGTTTTTGGATTGAATCATTCCTTCCATGTAGAAATATTGATTACTTATGACATACTTTGCTTTGCTTCCAAAAGTTTTGGATTACTTTGCTATTATGTCATCAGTATTGGGTCTGATAAAAACGGAACTAAGCCCATGAAGTTCTAATTCACACTGTTGATCAAAAATCAACAGTGTCAAAGATTTCACGATGCAAACAAAGCATACTTACAAGATATATTTAATATATCTTGTAAGCTTTATTGGTTTTCATCGTGTAATCATTCACACTGTTGAATTGTGATCAACAGTGTGAATGATAACACGATGAAAAGTAATCAATATTACACGCTATTATTAATGTATCGTGTAATCATGTTTTCAAAGTGACATGAAATCATTCATGCTCTGACCATTTTACTTGTAATCATGGTTACTTTTCATCGTGTAGTTGCCTATATATATTTCAAGTGTGCCTCTCATTGTGTGAATTGTGTTATTCACCAACCGTTCTGGGTAATACAAAGTTCAATAAATCAAATCCAGAATCCTTACATGCTGTATAACAATATTCTGTACACGAAGATTTGTACAAGGGTGTACACGCTCAAATGTAAAGTAGCGTGTAACCATTCTGGGTAATTTACAAGTTCCATAATCGAACCCAGAATCCTTACACGCTGAATAACAATCTTCTTTACATGAATACTTGTAATAGGTTTTACACGCTCAATCTTAAACTCATTTTAGCGTGTGAACATTCTGGGTAATTTGAATGTCAAAATAAGAAATCAATCATCAAACAAATAAATTAAATAAAAAGGTGACATTCTTGTAAACCCATCTTCAAAAGGTGCCTTTTTTGTCCTCGGGCATTGAACCTTTAATTGGTCAATGATTACACGCTGATAAGTAATCATGGTTACACGCTACAGTTAATGTATCGTGTAAGGAAGATTATTTTCCATCGTGTATTCGTTGTCATAGTTTCATCCCTGACCCCAGTTACACGCTACAGTTAATGTATCGTGTAAGGAAGATTATTTTCCATCGTGTATTCGTTGTCATAGTTTCATCCCTGACCCCAGTTTTCAGCGTGTAATTATAGACATTGTTGCATGTTGAATCAAATTAACAATGAGTTTATATATATATATATGTATATATATGCATCTAATGTGAATGAGTCTCTCATTATAGTCAAGATCATTTTCAATATTGATTTCAGAGTTATTGGATAAATAGGATCAAGTAACAAAAATGGTGACCAGAACCATTGTTGATGACTACAAGTCGACTAAGCCTGGGAAGAAATCTCCTAGGCCTAGAAGAGTGTTTCCCAGGCCTAACAGAATTTTTCACATAACAAAATACATCATAAACATTCCCATTTGAAGTGCACATAACATTCTAAGCCTAAATACATGATTCCCAAGATGTACAAGTCTATGGGGAATTACGGATTTGACCATTGGTGAAAAGGTCAATTGCAATGGCCTTACGAATGTTTTTGATATTCTTTTGTCCAAAAATTGATTTCCATGGAGTTGGTACTCCAGCCATAATCAACTCAGCATACTTCATCAAAAAGGCACCACAACTGCTTCTGTTAAATGATGGGATATGTCAAACACAAGTATATTAAGGAAAGTAAATAAAGTAAATAAAAGTTTATAAATATGTCAAACATACCCATCATCTTGTTGTGGAATGAGATCACTGTGCAAGCTTTCAGCTGTGAACGGGGTGGCATGAGGATCGATCTTCGTTCGTTGGTAGTAACCGGCATGCTTCAACACAGATGGCAATAGGTAAAGCAGGCCACGAATGTCCTTTAGCCGATTACTAAGTCCGCTCTTCCGTTCATTCAATGAGTCAAATAATTTAACTTTTCCTTCCTTGAGAAGTACATGGCATAACACCCAATGCCCGTGAATGTGGCACGGAATGAGCACCTGTATATACAATAGATAAAATTTATTTAAGGAAATAGATTATGACAACGCAACGTCATTTCTAACAACTTACTGAATCCAGTTGCCACCAAGGTTGAGGGTATAGAAGTTCATGGCCTGTAATATGTCTAAGGACGTCTGAACTGGGTTGGTAATCTAAATGAACAAATTCGGGGTACTCTTCCCAGACATTGACTGCTTTAGGAGAAGCATCGCTAGACTTCTTGACCCTTTTTTTGCGATCTTTTTTCTGTTGAGGAGAAGTAGTTTCTTTCGGGTTACTTCTTTCCTGGTCATCCTTCAGAGACTTTGCTTTCTCCCTCAAGCTATCTAGCGATTTCATTTCAGTTTCCTACTTTATGTTTATGCTTGTCTGTCATCAAAAAATACATTCATTGAGATAGTTCTTAGACTTCAAAAATACATGCATTATAACACATTTTCATATAGCATATCATATAACTAGGGTGAAACTTACGAAAAAAGATGTGTTGACAAATCCAATATTTTGCATGTAGCTAAGCTCACTGCTCTATCGCCTCCTCCATAGGATATCAAAGTAACTTTGGATGTGCTGCGTAAATGCAGTGATGTACGTTAAGGTGAATAAGTAACATAAAGCCTTAATAACCAAGAATAAATAGGTAGTTAATTATGTTACCATATCTGATATCCACTTGTCGACGTTGACCAGCTCTTGAAAAAGTTGACGTGTCATGGGAATGATTTGATCGGTATAAAAACTATTAAAATATGAATAAATTACATTAGGACAGATAATAAAAAATGAATACATTGAAAATCATGGCAATATAACAGAGTATAGGAATGGAAAAATACTTAACTTGGTCGTCGTTCTTCAGGAAAGACGTGAACTCAACTAAGTCTACATCTTGCTCATTTGACTTTGATTTCTTTGTCTTATTGGGCATCGGATCTGTGTAGAGGCTTTCGAGATACCTTAACCGCTTTCGAGCCCTTTGTTTGTCGAGGTCTCTGTATTCAACATGCGGGTCAGCCTCAGTAAGTGCTACCACACTACTGGGGAGGGTTTGGCCAATAAAACACACGGACGGGGATGTATGTTCTTCCAAGTCAAGGATAGATTTTTCCCCTGAGTTCTACATAAAATTAAATATGTAGTCGGTAAAGTACAAACCATTGATATACTCATATACATGACAAGAAAGTATTATATAATTTGTTCCCATGCCTGGAAGAATTATTCCCAGGCCTAACAAATTGTTCCCAGGCCGAACAGAATTGTTCCCAGGCCTGTAAATTTGTTCCCAGCCCTGAAAAATTGTTTCCAGGCCTTGAAGCATTGTTCCTAAGCCTAACAAATTATTCCCAGGCCGAACAGAATTGTTCCCAGCCCTGAAAAATTATTCCCAGGCCTCGACCATATACATAACATAAACACTATATGTTATAGATAGTATACATCACAAAATCATACCTTGACCGTCCCATCACCCTCGATTGCAATAGATCCAACAACCTTAACACCCTGAACAACAGCCTCATCTCCCTCACCACCCTTACCAAGCTTAACACCCTCACCAAGAGAATCTTGCTCACCAGCCATACGAACAAAAGCAACATCTTGCAGCTCACCCACTTCTTCAACATCCTCCTCAATAGTAGCCTTACCATCAACATCCTCCTGAATAGCAGCCTTATCACCAGCAGCCTTACCACCAACATCCTCCTCAACAACAGCATCATCATCTTGCTCAGCACCCTTGAAAACATCAACAACAATAAATTAGTGGAATTTATTAAGGACTAAACTATTATATATAAATAATAATATAATTTTCAACAACTTTATATCTAACCTTCATCTCCTTCCTAATCTTTTCAAATTCATTTCTACAGAAGGAAATGATACGTTTCTCGCTGTCAAGCATGGCGGCATATAGTTCTGGGATTGTGGAAGACATCTAAATTTTGCAATATTTAATACAATGCATACAAGAATAACATACTAAAAGTCTAAAACAAAATAGTATAGATGCAATCATACCTTCGAATTTCCATCGGAGAACAGACGCTTCTTAGAAGGGGGGGAATATTCGTTACAAAATGTGCTTATATTTCTTCCCACAGAGCCTCCTATCTCTTTCAGAACAGAAGCGCATATCCCATCACTGTCATTGCCTGTCTGATAATCATCAACTCCATCATCATAACCAAGATCTTCTTTCTGTTCACTTGGATGTATTGGCTGTATTGACAGAGCCAATTTCTCCCTCTTCTTCTCAGGTAGTGGCTCACAAACGTATTTCAGGTTCAATGACTTGAAGTACTTTGTACCCTTTTCATAAGTTTCAACTTCCCAAGGAAATAAAGCCATCTGCATATTAGGAACAAACAATTGTTAGCGAATTTCTACATATAATTAACTAAAAACAAAGGTATGTCATTAAGTACACACCGATGAATTGAATTTTGATTCAATATCTGAAATTGTTGCACTAAATTGCCATCTAGTGAACCGTGGATACCCCAAACCAATTCGCTTTCCAACGTGATCATCAAAACGAATTATCATCTCCATGGCCTATACCTATACAATTTAAACTAACTACTATGAATCAATGTTTTTCAATCCAACAAAGTATGAAACGAGAAACACTAAAAAAAATTTGATAACATGCAAAATTATTCTAAAACTTACCTGGAGTACTAGAGGGAACCCGGACAAATTGTATGTATAATATTTTGATTTCTTTTCCTTCTCTTCCTTACCTGGCGGCTTCACTTTCTCTTTCCCTTTCCCTTTTCACTTCTTCTTCTTCTACTAACTTCTTCTTCCTCTTCTTGTTCTTTTTCTTCTTATCTTCTTCTTCTTCTTCTTCTAAGTCTTCTTCTTCTTTTTCTTCTAAGTCTTCTTCTTCTAAGTCTTTTGTATTCTTATTCTACTGCAGCTTCCCATTCTTACCTCTCTTCTTTGCTTCACCTCTCAATTGGGATAGCCGTTTGTGAAGTACAGCCTTAAAAAAATATAGTGTAAACCTGAATATGTAAGAACCCCATGGAAAATTTTTGAATTCTTCTTCGTTTTCAACTAATGAAAACAGCCACCCCGATATGGCTGTGGTCCGTCCATCATTTGTGCCAAAGAATTGGCTCACCATATATATATTCAACATCTTATATGCATCTTCACTCTGTTCGGACGTCATTTTCCTCAAAGTGGCATACAATAGCTCCGCAGTCGGCCTTATTCCTTTGAAAATTCTTCTAAGCATCGAATCCTCTTCTACTTCATTGTTATTAGCAAAACCTTCGGGCAGCTGTCCCATATTCAAACCGCTGCATACACAAAATTCTTCTTGGCCGAAACGGGCTTTCGACTTCCCCAACCCAAACCACATCTCATCTTCTCTTTGTCCTTTGGGGTGAATGATCTCTCGTTTCAAAATATTATGGATAAGCTGCCCGTAAATTTTCAACGGCTCTTTCAAATCCAAATATTTACCGAATGGGCCCTGCTTGAATTTTTCCACCAACCCAAATTTCTGTAGGACGAACTTCAATCGTGTAATCATGTACATTTTACTTCCACTGTTTACTCTGACGGGAACCCAATTCTCATGGTCTGGGAACCGCCACAACTCTGGAATCAAATTTTTCCGCATCTAAACAATGAAAAAAAAAAAGAAAACATCAGTCCCAGGCTTATGAAAATATGTCCTAGGCTCAAAATTATGCATGTATCATCAGTCTCAGGCTCAACATCAGTACTAGGCTTATGAAAATCATTCAAATAATACACATTCAACATCAGTCTTAGGCTGAAAATAATACATACATGCATCATCCATCCATCACCCCTAGGCTTATGAAAATCACTCATAGGCTCAACATATACATTCACCATTAAACCTAGGCTCTCTCTGTGCAAGATAAGTCATTTTCAGTCCCAGGCTTATGAAAATATGTTCTAGGCTCAAAATTATGCATGTATCATCAGTCCCAGGCTCAACATCAGTACTAGGCTTATGAAAATCATTCAAATAATACACTTTCAACATCGTGTAATCGGCTCAAAATAATACATGCATCATCCATCCATCGGCTCTAGGCTTATGACAGTCATTCATAGGCTCAACATATGCATTTACCATTACATGCAACGGTCATTTACTCTACAAACGTATTTCTTTCTTCCCTCCCTCTCTCCCACTATAAATTTCCAGTGTAGTGTTCACAGCACAAATTACCATAAAAACACACAACCTCCAAATACTACACATACAACAAGTGAAAAACACAAATTACCATCCCAAGACACAAACAAGAACAAACTACAATAAAAACACAAATTTGAACAAATTAGTACCTTGGAAATTGGTTTGCGTTTCGTCTAGGGTTTGGATGCTTCGTTCAATACCGATGGCGACGGCGACGGCGACAGCGACGAGGATAACGAAGACCAAGAGAACGACGACAAGGACAACGACAACCTCGTGCTTCTCCTTGCTCTCTCTATTTCTGGTTTGTTGTTGTTTGGGTTTGCAATTTCACACAGAGCAGAATTTCATCGTTTGGGCTTGTGTGTCACTGTATCTCTGCGTCACGGCAACGGCAACGGCAACGTGGTTTCTGTTTGGGTTTACGCGTAATCACACAGACGAGAGTTTGAATTTGTTTTCAATTGTGCTGTAAACCGTTAGTTTTGTGGGAATTCAGAGGCCAATTTAGTCATTTTGTGGGGAATGCCATGGGGAGGGTAATTTAGTAAATGTGATCAATTTTTATTTGTTACAACATTTAAGGAGGGTATTTAGGTAAATAGCCTTAACAGGTTTATGTATATTGATTTTGAAAACAGGTGTTTATTTGTTGTTTTACTGCCTTATATTTGTATATACTGTTACTAGCTGGTGTTATTGATTTTGAGCCTGGGAACAATTCTGTTAGGCCTGGGAAATTCTCTTAAGCGTGGGAACCATACTTAGGCCTAACAGAATTGTACCTAGGCCTATAAAATATTTCCTAGGCTCAGGGGTTTTTCATCGCCACGTCATCAATATTGACACGAGTGAAGAAGGAACTAAGCCTAGGACGTTCAAGGCCTAGGAATCAGTACTTTAAGTCTAGGAACAACTCCTAGGTCTATGGTAGATTTAATTTCGATTTAAATATATTTTTAAATTATTTTTTTTCTGATTGCACGGGATATTTTTAAAAAGCGGTGTGCACACATCGGACTCGAGTTGGGAACTATAAAGCTAATATGGGAGATCGAGTCAAGCAACGACAACAACTTACAAGTTTGTGAAAGAACTCTTAAGCATTTAGGGGTTCATAATTGAAAGGGTTGTTTGCTATATCTAGTGTAATGGGTAACGACGTGTTTTTTCGACCGTTCGATGATCTCGAAACTTTACGTAAAGATTTCCATTGATACCCCTTCATCATTGGACGGTGTCGATCGTTGAAATTATTACGGGACCCCCATAATTTTGTCTACGGACTAAAACTGTAAGGCCTGGGAACTATACCTAAGCCCAAAATAATTGTTCCTAGGCCTGTAAAATCTTTACACGCTGAAATGTCAACATCTTTACAAGATGGAAATCTTTACACGCTGAAATATAAACATCTTTACACGATGGATGCATATTGTCATAGGCCTAGGATTCGGTACTTTAAGCCTAGGAATCGGTATTTTAAGCCTAGGAATAACTCCTAGACCCATGGTAGATTTAATTACGAATTAAATAAATATTTTATAAATATTTTAAATTTTTTTCCGATTGCACGGGATGTTTTTAAAAAGTGGTGTGCACCCATCGGACTCAAGTTAGGAACTGTAAAGCTAATACGGGAGATCGAGTCAAGCAATAAGAACAACTTACAAGTTTATGATAAAACTCTTAGGCATTTAGGGGTTTATAATTGAAAGGGTTGTTTGCTATATCTAGTGTAATGGGTAGCGACGTACTTTTTCGACCGTTCGATGATCTCGAAACTTTACGTATAGATTTCCATTGATACCCCTTCATCATTGGACGGTGCCGATCGTTGAGATTATTGCGAGACCCCCATAATTTCGTCTACGGAGTAAAACAGTAAGGCCTGGGAACTATACCTAAGCCCAAAATAATTGTTCTTAGGCCTGTAAAATCTTTACACGCTGAAATGTCAACATCTTTACAAGATGGAAATCTTTACACGCTGAAATATAAACATCTTTACATGATGGATGCATGTTGTCATAGGCCTAGGATTCGGTACTTTAAGCCTAGGAATCGGTATTTTAAGCCTAGGAATAACTCCTAGACCCATGGTAGATTTAATTTCGAATTAAATAAATATTTTTTAAATTTTTTAAATTTTTTTCCGATTGCACGGGATGTTTTTAAAAAGCGATGTGCACCCATCAGACTCAAGTTAGGAGTTGTAAAGCTAATACGGGAGATCGAGTCAAGCAATGAGAACAACTTACAAGTTTGTGATAGAACTCTTAGGCATTTAGGGGTTTATAATTGAAAGGGTTGTTTGCTATATCTAGTGTAATGGGTAGTGACGTACTTTTTCGACCGTTCGATGATCTCGAAACTTTATGTAAAGATTTCCATTGATTCCCCTTCATCATTGGACGGTGTTGATCGTTGAGATTATTGCGGGACCCCCATAATTTTGTCTACGGAGTAAAACTGTAAGGCCTGGGAACTATACCTAAGCCCAAAATAATTGTTCCTAAGCCTGTAATATCTTTACACACTGAAATGTCAATATCTTTACAAAATGGAAATCTTTACACGCTGAAATATAAACATCTTTACACGATGGATGCATGTTGTCATAGACCTAGGATTCAGTACTTTAAGCCTAGGAATCGGTATTTTAAGCCTAGGAAAAACTCCTAGACCCATGGTAGATTTAATTTCGAATTAAATAAATATTTTATAAATATTTTTTATTTTTTTCCGATTGCACGGGATGTTTTTGAAAAGCGGTGTACACCTATCAGACTCAAGTTATTCCTATCCTAGGCTCATGGCATCCATTCCCAGGCTTATATCAATCAATCATAGGCTCAAAAGCATACACGCATTAATTCCCAGATGATAATTCATTGGCTCATGTCATCCATTCCCAAGCTTATAACAATCATTAATTGGCTCAAAAGCATACATGCAGATAATAACATTAATTCCCAGGCTCATGGAATCCATTACTAGGCTTATAACAATCATTCATAGGCTCAAATCATACATGCATCTACAAGCATTAATTCCCATGCTTATGGAATCTGTTACCAAGCTCAAAAGCATATATGCTATACAAACATTAATTCTCAAGTATTAAGTCAAAGCTAGCAACTTGTCATAAACTATAACTGAATGTGAGACTGAACTGAAAGTAAAAATTTAAGTAGTCCAAACAGAGGAGTTTACTCATTTAGCAAATCAATATTTTGTGAATTGTGACTTAAAGTAGAAGTGTAAAACACATCCCAATTTGTTACTCTCTCTTCCTTTCCATGTGTTGACAACTAATAAAGTGGTCAGAAACAAAAAGCACCACCCAATTTAGATAATAAGCTAACTTTGCAGAAACATTTGTCTTTCCAACTCCTTGTAGACCAGCCAATAGTATTCAAGAAGAGCTCTCTTGATGTCTCTCATGGGTTCCATGATGTTCTCCTTGGTCAAAACCTCTGAATCACAAATAATCCACATATAAAAATAACTTCTTTAGTCAACATTTTTTGTAATAGAAGAAAATAAAGCTCAAGAAAGTACAAGAGAATCCAAATTTCAAAAAAATAAAACATAAATGTACAGAGGCATGAGTAATATGTGTAAATGGATTTCTGCAAACCTCTTATCTTGTGCAGCAAAAATATGCAACAAATAATTTTTAAAGCATTTTTACACCAGTTCACATATAGACTTGCCTATTGTTGGCACAGTGACACAATAGATTAAAATGCACCAAAGAACATATAAGCAGACAAACTTGAAACAATAAATATGAATTAAAAAAGCTGATTTTAAATGAAGAAATCAAAATCGCCATTCAATTGGGAACCAATTCAATCTTGTCCTGCAATCCCTGCTCCACATAAATCGGACAAAAGAAAACGAGAAGTGTAAGTCTTTCGTTCAAGTTTCATCAAGAAAATTCTCTAATTGCAAATTCAACCTACTTCAGCTGTGTTACGTATAGACAATGAAAATCACTGTATTCTGCAACCAATTTGTGAAAAATCGATTTAGGGTTCTAGTGAATTTGAAATGTTACAGATTAGCATCCTTTCTTTCTCTTCACTTTCTCAGTAACCAAACACAAAAACAATAATCTAATAAAAACACCTATAAGAAACCAACCTCACAGTTCCTGGTAATCCACACACGTTGTGCATATGGACATCAGTAGGATATATACAACCTTCAAACACATAAAAAAAACAAAGTTGAGAATCTAAACAAAACACAACATGATTGCAAGAAATTTAATCAAGTGAAGTATTGAAATCAAATTTGACAGTACCTTGTCATTCCATCAAAAACTGGAGGTGGTTCTGAAGTAGAATCAAGAGCTGGTGGAAAAACCCCTTGAGCAATTCTGTAGAAAAAAACAGAGCCAATTAAACAAGTAAAAACCAAAACAAAAATACAAACAAACCCAATTTCATTTTCCTATTTTTATTATAAAAAAAAATAATAAAAAAAATAAAAAAAGAAGACAGAAGTCACTTACTTATTAGATGCCATAGTTGTTGCTGCTGACAAACGACTGGCTCTGGGTTTCTTGATTAGAATTACACGAGAGAAAGTGTGATTTTGGAAGCAAAAGTTGGGGTTTTAAGGTTGAAGTGAAGGAGAAAATATGTTGGTTGCTGGGAATCTTATAGTTTTCTTGGAGGAGAGAGAAGGAGAAAAGGTGAGAGAAAAATCTGAGAGTGAAGACGCCAGTGGTGACGAACCAGTACCAGTAACACAATAGCTTACTTTCAAAGTGGCCATTCCTGAAGAGGTAGAGCAAAGCAGCGGTGGCGCACGTGAGCAGGAGGAAGTTGACTGCCAGCGGAGGATGAGAGTCAAAGAAAGAACACCCAGTCGCTTTAGAGAGAAAAACGACGAAATCAAGAACAGGAGAGGAGGTCGACGTGAGCAGAGGACGTGCGTCAAAGGAAGAACGGGAGACGAGTGGTGAAGGACGAGTCACCGGAGACGAGCGGCGATGAGAGTGGTTTGGGTGTAAAAGTAGTAGGCAGTAGATGAATTGAATTGGAAAATTAGGGTTTCAGACAGTGGCGGACCCAGGAATTTTAACCAGGTAGGGCACTTGAATATATATAAAAAAAATACAAAAAAAAAATAAAATCATATTAAAATGAGTTTTTTTTTTTTTTTTTTAACAAAAAGGAGTTTTTTTTAGATAAAATAAGACAAATAAAACACTTACTCATTTGAATTAAATAATCTTACATTCAAAAAGAAATAAAAACAAGAAAAAATGTTAAAAAATAAATAATAACAAGAAAAAAAAAACATAAATAATGAAAAAAATTAAAAGAATAAATTACAATCTAATTTTATAATAAGAATTTTTTATTTTTTTATTTTTGCATTTATAATGAATTCAATTTAAATTTATACAAAAATATTTATTAATAAATATTACTAGACATGTTTTTAAATTTTTTATTCTTCAAATTATTGGTAAATTATTGATTTATTGATTCTAAATAAATTAAAACTAAGGAAAAAAGAAGATAAATCATAATAATAGATTGACTATTTTAATCCAATAAAGTAAAATTTGAGATTTTATGGTTTATTGATTGGACGTGTTAGGTATGTTAAACTAAAATTATTAGAAAAAATAAAAATCCATAATAATAATATATAATTTAATATAAAATAAGAAAATAAATTGTTTTGTTTTAGAAGAAATGAAAATTTGAGAAAAGAATTGGAAAAGATAGTAAAATAAATAAGAAGTAAAAAATTATAAGATAAAATTGAATTAAAAGGAATGCATTTGCTTGAGATGAGACTTGAACCAAGAACTTTAAGGGGTAGAAACAAGAACCACTACCAACTGTGCTAATGGAAATATGATGTAACTCATATTAATGGATATTTATATATAAAGTATATACAAAGTTATTTTTTTTTTTTTTTAAATGAGGTAGGGCACAGGCCCCACCTGGTCTCCACGTGGGTCCGCCCCTGGTTCAGATGAAGTGAATTTTGTGGGAAATATATTTGAAGGGTAATTTAGTAAACTTGAACAAGTTTTATTGAATAAAACATTTAAGGAGGGTATTTAGGGAATTTCCAGGTGAGGGGTTCTTAAGGGCATTGTGGTAAATAGGGTTGTCCAATGGGCTAGATATGCAATTTTTTTTCCAATGGGCTATTTCTTAGAAAGTGAATGTTAGAAAAGGCTATTTTTACTAATTTCCACTTTCAATAATTGGAGTGAGTTTTTATATGTTATAATTATAAAATAACGTTAAAATTATAAAAATTAAAATAAAATAAAAACTAAACTCGAAAGGTATAATTTTTTTTTTAAATAGGTATTGTATTGTATTTTTCATGCACATGATTTTTGGGCAAAAAGATGTTGGACAAAATAAATTTGATTTTGAGACGCAAATGATTGAAATGAAGATATTTCCGATAACGCAAAGATATTATGACAATAACGGTTTAAATCCTTAAATACCACGTGTTGAGTTCCCGGTCACTATCAGTCTACAAAGATAAATATCCACCGTCCGATATTTTTCCTATATGGATATATTACCAAAATTAATGGGGCCCTCGGCCCCGTCGAAGAAAAAAAAGTCGCGCTTCAACCGTTGATTCCAATACGTTGCATTTAATCGTTGAGAAAACCGAAAAAAAAAAAAAAAACCGAAACACCAAACGGGTTAACGGGAAATAAAAAATTGTCTTCTTCCAGTTTCCAATACCTTGATACCGAAGCAGAAAATGGTTGTCGTTCTTCAATCGGATCTCCGTTACGGCGCCGTTCTTCGTAGTAATCGTGCACTGTCGGACTCGAGATCCGTTCTCTGGCGTCCGGCGCGGATCCGGGTCGGCCCGTCGACAGCAATGAACGGAAAAGGTTACGCTGAGAAGAAGAAGTCGAACATCTGTACGGCCGATGAGCTCCACTACGTCGCCGTTTCGAATTCAGATTGGCATCTCGCTCTCTGGCGCTACCTGCCTTCTTCCAAGGTACATACTATATACATTTTAATTCCTTTGTTTCGTAGTTTTGGCATGAACGATTAAGAGATATTTCTGTATAATTTCTAATGCAATATATATATATATATATATATATATATATATATATATATATATGTTACGAGAGCAATTTAATTTTATGTACAAATTTGTGGCAGGGTCCGAAAAGGAATCACCCTCTGTTGCTGTTGTCAGGGGTTGGGACAAATGCTGTTGGATATGATCTTTCTCCTCAGGTTATTTGATTTCTAATTTTAACACTGTCTTATTCAATTCACCTTTCACATTATATGTAAATCCAATGGAACAGTAATATATCTCTTGGTTTCCAAAGATTGCTTTGGAAGTAGCTCACCATATTACACTTTCTCATGTTAATGTTTTTTTTTTTTTTTTGCTTCAAATTTCTGTACACCTTAATTTAATTATTTTTTTATTTTCATGAATTTGGTTTGCCACTCAAATATAGATGAATACATATTCGGGTTGTGTTTGTATATGTGTTAGACAGAAATGGAAGTCTTGTGGCAACGAAAATTAATTAGCCTCGTTTTCTTACTTTTATCATATGCTCTAATGTACTCCTGTAGTCCTGGAGTAGCAAGTTATTTTATTCTCTTTTAGATATACCCTTGTGCGTGGTGGAGGAAGGATGTGGATGTGGTTGTCCAGTCTATAGTTTCTTTGATTCATCTTATTATAAATATGTTTCTATTTTGAAGTGTAATTTCAAGTAGTATCACCTGTTTCCTATTTAAGCCAATTGACTATGGATGTAACCGTTTTCAGTCGTCTTTTGCACGCTTTATGTCTATCCATGGATTTGATACATGGATTCTTGAAGTTCGAGGTGCTGGGCTGAGCATGCCTGGGCTGGAGTCCGGAGAAGTTAAGCAGCCTCTTAATGGTATGTATCAGAGGATTTATACTGCAGCTTAACTGAGGAACAAATCAACAAATGAAGTTTTTTTCTTCAGGATCATAGTCCACCATTGACTGTGCTGTTAGTGCAGATTCTAAGATAAGATCCGTAAAAGTGAAAAGCACAGAGATGGTTTCTAAATATGAGGAATCACAATCAGAGTCAAAATTATTGGAAGGTGTTTCTCGTTTATCTGAAAGGCTTTCAGGCTTTCTAATTGAAGGTGAGTCTGCTAACTTAATGGATACTACATTATTCCATTTATGTGAAACTTAAATGATGAGAAGAAACTTTTAGGTTGGCTAAGTAGGGAAAATCCTCTCCCATAGCTTAACCAAATCAGTGATTTGACTCAAAAGCCTGTAAATATTATTGCTTCAGGTCAACGGTCAGTTAAACCGCAGTTTTTTGACTTGCAAGAGAGGCTTTCTACATCCCTTGAAGATTTCCGAAATGAACTTGACCTTCTCGTGAAGAATGATTGGGACTTTGATCACTGCCTGGAAGAGGATGTGCCTGCTGTGGTGAGGTGACATTTCTTTGATGTATTTGCCTTAACACGTGACAAGTTATATATTTTACTCTCCATATTTCATCTTCATTGTATTCTCAACTTCTTACTATATCACTGGTTGTATATAATCATATAACAAATTTTCATTCTTTATCATCTTAGATGGAGTACATAAGAACTCAAAGCAAAACAAAGGATGACAAGTTACTTGCTATTGGTCACTCCATGGGGGGTATCTTGCTATATGCTATGCTATCAAGATATGGTAAGATTTCATGTCAAACTTGTTGTTTTCTTTATTTTTTGACATTTGTGACTTTCACTTCTGCATGCTATTGAAGTAAAGTTTTCAGAGACCATATACCTTTTTGATATTTTCATGCAGTTGATACAACTTCTAGCTTGATTTTCAAAGTTTGTATTGTCTCATTGTCTGTGTAGTTTATAGTTTCTTTCTTCTGATATTGTTGTGTAGTTGGTACAACATTTTAGATTTAAATTAAGTTTACCTTGTGAGCATAGTTTCTCTTTTAAAACTATATTGAAACCATTGCCTAAGAACCAACGATTGTTTTGGCTTTGACTAACGAACCAAGCTTCACGTTAAATTTTTTTTCTGGATTTTTAAGAAAATCCGTATGAATTAATGCAATAACCTGTGTGAAACCTTAGGTCTCAAGCTTGATTGCTTAATAAGTAGTTATGAAGTTTTGCAGTTGCAGTAAGGTGATACTGGAGATATGTATTTGATGGATGCTTTACAATCAGATTTTATCGAATGTTATTTGCATAAATTATGATTAACTAAGTTTTTAATTAGTATTATTGTTTTAATTTTCGATCAGTAAAAGAGGACAGAAAAGACTATTGTTTATTGTCGGGTATATATCCACATCTGACTGTAATTCCTTGCCAAGTAGAAGAAACAAGTGATATTTTAGGTGTATAACTCATTTTCATTGTCTTGAACCTGTCTCTAAACACCTTCTGAGATTGTTTTTCTTTTTCTTCCTGTATAGTGGGATTTCCTGCTTAATTCTTCTCTCTCTGTTTTCCTTTGAACATTTGGTTCTTACTTCAATTCTGTTAGTATGAGCTTGTAACTGACAATGAAAAAAGTGATTTCCCATAATTAATTGACATGAAATTGGCCTATGAATATCTTTAAAATATTTTCATATTAGTATCAATAGTATGTAATGAAATTTGGTTGTAATAAATTTTATAATGTATTGTCTTGTAGATCATCTTTTATAATTAAGCAGGTCGACCCAATCTCGATTACTTTTTGAAAATTACCATATTTGAAATCAAGCACTTTTTAGTCAAATTCAAATCCTTTAATTTCGTGTTGAATTGGAATTGTATTTGTGAATCATATATTTGTTACGGCCGTGAATCAAGTATATGTTTTCTGCTATGTAGCAAGGTATTTCAGTTATGCCTGAAGTTCTAAAATTCTATTAATAAATCTATGTTATCCTTGATTTAGCTTTAATGTGAAACGAGGCATAATTACACAAGCACTTGGTTTCATGGCGATATACTGGTCCTTTTTTTTTTTTTGAAAGAAGATATGTTGGTCCCTGAACAATGGTTAATCTTGTTTTCTAAATTAGGTTCTGAAGGAAAGGATCCTGGATTGGCAGCAGTCACTACTTTGGCATCATCACTGGACTACACTTCTTCAAAATCGTCACTCAAATTGCTCTTACCTCTGGCAAGTGTTGTGAAAAACTAATTGGTTCTAATGCCCTTGTTATGTTTTACTCTTACTTCAACCATCATATGCCAGTAAATAAAGAGAATTTCAGTGGGATGGGCATAGTGTGCCTGTCCCAATCACATGACACAATGTGGTGTGACCAACCATTCACTTACATGGCGTGACATGATTAGGACAGATGCACTATGCCCACACCATACAAGTGTTTTTTCTCCAATAAAATATGGAAAAGCTGATGTAATGTCATTGCATTGTACAGGCAGACCCTATACAAGCTCTAAAGGTTCCAGTTATCCCAATTGGGGCATTGATTGCTGCAATTCATCCTTTTGCTACCCGTCCACCATATGTCTTGTCTTGGTTAAATCCACTGATTTCTGCAGAGGACATGATGCATCCGGAGTTATTTGACAAGCTTTGTCTGAACAATTTTTGTGAGTGCAAACAGACTCTTTAGATTCTTAACAATACCCAGGCATAGAGGGAGAATTCTCCTTTTAGACATCTTTGCAACTTATATGTTGGAGAATTATGTGGATGACATTATGATCTATTTGCAGGCAGTGTACCCTCTAAGCTTCTCCTTCAGTTAGCAACAGTTTTCCAAGAGGGTGGATTATGTGACAGGAGTGGCACTTTCTTTTACAAGCATCACCTAGGCAAAAGCAAAGTACCTGTGTTAGCACTAGCCGGAGACCAAGATCTAATTTGTCCACCTGAAGCTGTATATGGTATGGTATTAAACATATGATCTACACATACCCATGAATGGCTACTGTTTACTAACTGTATCTCTTTTTTTTTTTTTTTTTCTTTTGATTATGATGATATCGATGGAGCAGAAACAGTGAAGCTCATTCCGGAGCATTTGGTCAGATACAAAGTTCTCGGAGAACCCGGTGGTCCACATTATGCTCACTATGATTTAGTAGGAGGCCGATTGGTATGCTCTAATTTTATGCTTTACTTGCCTTTTTTTTTTTAGTTGGGTTCATTATTATTTACATCATGACTAATAGTAATACAACACATTATACCGGTACATTTTGAGCCTTGATGGGTAAAAGTATATCTGTGTATAATTGAATTTCTGGCTAATAGTAATATGTTTTCTTTCCTTCTCTCTTTTTTGTTTTTCATAATGCAGGCAGTAGATCAAGTATATCCGTGTATAATTGAATTTCTGGCTCGTCATGATATGTGTTGATTTTTCTCTCCGCAGTTTCTGTTATCAAATCTTATACTTGATTACTCGGCTTATTTTTTTTTTCCATGAAGTAATACAGCTGAAAGGATGATTTTCCAGAGGAAGCTTCAAAATCCTTATTGGTATAATGTGGCGAATATCAGGCTGTATATATACACCTTACACGTGTAAATGTGGTTAATACGGAATACGTTGTCAACAAATTCTTCACATATATACGAAATATGTACGTGCATGTACTTGGTGAGCTTGATTTGTAATTCTAATTGAATATTGTCATCTCAATGTTAAACATACAAAAATTCGTGGGAGATTTTTGGAGGAAACATTAGGACCCTCAAGGAGACTAATTGTTTTGCTTTTCGTTATAGTCTTGTCTAGCTTGTTAATTTTCTGCAGGGTTGTTAGGAATGGTAACGAAGTTATTACCATAAAATCATGATATAAGCTTTCCAGTCTTATACTAACAAATCAGTAGGTAGATCAGATCAGCGCATTTGTGTATTATAAAAGATAGGGTTAATTGCACTAACTTACCCTTAATTTAGTGGATATAGCAAGATTTTAAAAAGATACCTAATATTAACACAAACTCCCCTTTCCACCAAGTCAATCCGTTATCTTTAACGGTTGACTAACCTTGACCTTTAGAAAGCCAAATATACCATTGCCACATCATCCCAAACATAAAATATTTTTTAATTAAAATTGAAAAAAATAAATAATAAAAAGATAATCTATCAACCGTCGACGGAAACATCCCCAGTTTATGGAGGAGCCTCCTCTACGAATTGTAGGAAGTTGATCTCCTCAGATAGAAGGAGATCATCAAAGATCTCTTGTTTTTGTCGGCGATGGAGCTCCACTGCCGGTAGATTATCTTATTTAATTTTTTTTAATTTTGATTTTTTAATTTTTAATTAAAAAATATTTTATGTTTGGGATGATGTGGTAAGGGTATATTTGGCTTTCTAAAGGTCAAGGTTAGTCAACCGTTAAAGATAACAGATTGACTTGGTGGAAATGGGAGTTTGTGTTAATATTAGGTATCTTTTTAAAATCTTTCTATATTTACTAAATTAAGGGTAAGTTAGTGCAATTAACCCTAAAAGATAATAAGCAAACTAACCCATATAATCATTCTCATTGCCACTCAACACCATCCCTTGTTGTGGATTGAGAAGTATAATTGTGATGCCTTGATGTTATCCTTAGATATTTTGTGTTTTGATTTTGGTTTCCAGAGTTTCCAGATTGTAATATTGAAATTGAGAGATAGAAAGAGAGATAGATAAGATGGAGAGAATTGAAGAATTGTAAAGGAAGAATGATTGTTCTCATTCGTTGAATAACCATGTTTGTTAGAAACAGGCATTATAAAGGAAAATGCAACTGTCAAGTGGCCTAGGAGATAATTTCCTACAATTTGCTCACTGAACTTTCTTCTAGAAAAACAAGAAATTGCTTGTAATTGAAATTGAATGAAATTGCTAATTGCAAATGTGGCCCAATTGGCCAAATGTTGCGACTGGTCCAACGAGCCCATTGAAGTCCTCTAAACGCACCGTTTAGAGTAGGGTTATGAGAAATCCCTATAAAAGCATCGCTACTTTATTTGTCCTTAGTTGTCATAATTCCCCCAAATTCCCAAAATCAATTCCAATTTCATTAAATTTAAAAATAAAAAATAATAATAATAAAAAAACTAATCTTCATTCTCCTGACATCCCCCTTCCTTTAAAGACATGCTTGTCCTCAAAGGACCAAGGCTTCTGGAAATTTCGACCTGATTAGATATGCATCCTTCCATGTCGCATCCTTTAGCGTCGAGTTCGACAATTGTACCAGCACTTGGGCAATGGTCTAATTACGGCGTTTCACCATCTTGAGAGCCAAAATCGCCTTCAGAAACACAAGAAACTAACCGCGGGTCCTGATCTAGGTAGAGTTACGCTTGGCTGAACTGTAGTTCTAACCTTCTTCTTGAGCTGTGAAACATGGAAGACTGGGTGGATTTGGGAGTCATCAGGTAGCTGGAGTTTATAAGTGACAACTCCGATTCGTGCGAGCACTTAGAATGGCCCAAAAAACGTGAAGTAAGCTTCAAATTTCGATAAAGGGCTACGGTGGCTTGTCTATACGGCTGCAACCTAAGGTACACCCAATCACCCATAGCGAACTCCCTTTCTGACATACTCTTATCTGCATAAAATTTCATTCTAGCTTAAGCTTGGTTTAGAGCTTCTTTGAGTACCGACTGAATTATATTTCTTTCGCAAATAAAGTCTCTAACTTCTAGTGAATTTATTTCCAGTGATGTGAATATGAAAATAGGGGGTTTGTACCTATAAAGGGCCTCAAATAGGGTTATAGTAAAATAGGAGTGGTAGTTAAAGTTATACCACCACTCAGTTATAGCTAACTAGTTAGCCCACTTCCCTGGCCTAGCCCCCATCACGCATCTCAAGTATTTTTCTAGGCACTGGTTTAACCGTTTGCTCTGTCTGTTGGTCTGTGGATGATAAGCAGTACTTAGACATAGCTTAGTGACCACCAAATTGAATAGGTTTTGCCAGAATGCACTAGTGAAGATTCGGTCTCGATCACTTGTAATTGAGGCAGGAATTCCTTGTAACTTGTGTATATTGTCGAAAAATACCTTGGCAACTTGCTTACCTTGTCCTATTCTGATATGTTTTCTAAATGAAAAGTGTGCATTTGCATGTCTATTTTCTTGTGCCAAAAGTTGAGAAAGCGTTATTAAGTATTTTTGAAAATATGCACTAAAGAGCGGACATAAGTCGATTTCAAAAGTCACTAGTTTTTGGAATTTTATCCTCTATGTTGAGATGGTCTTTCGCATTGTGTTTTTTGTGTTTTGTGTCATGTTAGGTATGCACCGTTACGTCTGACTCTTTTGTTTCCAACATTAGGGACAATATTGAGTTTTGGTTTGAGGGTGCGGTCATCCTTTGACCATTTTTGCATGATTGTTTTGTATGTGCTTATTTTTTTGTGATTTTTTTCAAATTTCTACATGATTGTGTGTTTGGTGAGTCAAGTTTTGTCCGTTCTCCTACTTCGAGTCAATTTTTGGAGCATTAGCTTGCTTAATGAGATGCTTTTGGGTTGTGCTTTTTAAGGCAATTGTTGCATGTGTTGAATCCCTGAGTCTAGGCAAAGGTTGTGCTAGTTAAAGCTACACCACATTGCTTGCAGGCACCCTACCAGACTCGAAAGTGTCTTAGTAATTGGGTATCGCGCTTAAGATGTCTAAATCTTTGAGACTACTCGTGTGAGGCCAGAGCCTATATAACGTCCTTATGAGTGAATTTTTATTATCTCATCTTAAACACTCTTCTTGTAGATAAATAAGCATAAATAAAAAGGACCCCACTCCATACTTTGGACATTAAAGAACGTCATTTTAAGAGCATCACCGTAGTTTCGCATTTGTTTGTTTGCTTAACTCGTGCCTATAGAGATTATGCAGGCTATGTATGTTAAATCACTACAAATGACCCAAACACGTCCCGTGCCTTGTGTGTGTGCTTAAATGTCCTATCTATGTTGACCTACAAACTAAGCCCTATCACAATATCCACCTATATCATATACATCACCACATATTACATAAACACTAGACCACCCCCTTGCTACGATTATGGCTTATTATCCTATCAAAAAAATAAAGCTCAAAGAAAAATCAAAATTGTTAAAATAGCGTGTACTCAGGCTAGATGCATAAATTGTGCAAAGAATAAGGCTAAAAAATATATGAAAAATTAAAAAGTGCTTAAAGAAAAAGAATAGCATGAAAAGCCTTATAATCCTTAAAAGTGCAAAAGTTGCCAAAATGTAAAGCAACTTAAAAATTCGCACAAATTGATCAATTGAATGATTCGTGCCTAGACACTATTATTGTAAAGAGCATGCCAAATAGAAGTTAAGCATATTCAGTAGCTTGCCCATAATTCCGTACCCACCTAGCCTCTCCACCACAAATTCACCATAACCTCACTTGAACTTTAAAGAAGTCCTAATTGATCTATAGGAGGAGTTGTAGCTTATTGATGAGGGTATCAAATGGTGCTCTGCTCTTGTTCTTAATGTTCAAATCCGTTCTTGTGGTTCAATTGCAATCAAACTTTAGCGGTTTTTCAAAAATTGTCATATGCGTGTAAAATTAGAAAATTTCTTGTGCATAATCTCCAACCGCATATGTTTGTTGAGTGAGCCTAGGTTCTGAGTGGTAAAATGAGAGAGATCTTGAAAGGTATAGAGTCGAGGTGAAATGTTATCATAAGACTCTTATGTTCGATGCTTTTTGAAACTATGTTCACTAAGAAGTATGGAATTGCAATCTCTCTTGCTGTTGCATCTTAGCTTGCATTTCCCAAGCTTTATCTTAGGGGTCTTAGCATGTATGTGCCTAAATTCGGTTCACCCCTTATTGCATCTCTGTCTATAGTTGGCTCAGCAAGAAAAACGTTTGTGGGTGTCATACTATAAACCCTCACGAGACTTCATTCATCCACTAGGGATCGCCTAGGGGTTTAAAAGGCTTATGTCACGTGCCAAGTGCCATTGTATCACCCATGAAAGCGGTGTTTTATTTTATTTATTTTATTTTCTTTTCGTTTGTTTTTGTTTTTGTTTTGCTCGAGAACGAGCAAAAAATAGGTTTGGGGGTATTTGATTGAATGATTTACATACCTATTTGAGGTCCCCATTTCCTAGATTTTGTACTCGTTTTCGAGCGTGTTTTTGTATATAATGCATTTTGTGAGCATTGTGTAGGTTATATGCCCTAAAATAAGGTATTGAGCATAATTGAAAAGTTTCGAAGGTTAAAGGGCTGAAATTGGAAATCTTTGTGCATAACATTCAACTTTTGGGGGCCATATCTCCCTTTTTCGAATGAACTACATTTTGCGTAACCTATTTCTGGAAAGCTCCATGAGTCTACATTTCAACGCTTTTTACAGATCTTGATTCCAATTTCTCTAGAGGTAGTTATGGCCATTTTCGTAACGGTGCGCGAAACTGACAAAAAGAGCGAGCTAAAGGTGAGCTCACCAAGCTCGCCCTAAGCTCGCTAACCTCTCGGGTTCAGAAGCGACCCTAGAAGACGAGCTCACCAAGATCGCCCTAAGGTCGCCCTCTGCCCAGAAATTTTGTAAATATCAAGGAAATTACTCCCTTGCCCTTGACCTAATAGGCTCCTCTATATATTCATATGTTTTCTCTCTGAAAATGAATCAATCTTTGACCCAAAAAGATTCACCAAGACTCCACATTTCCTAAATTCCCACACAATCCAAGAGACACTTGACATAAATCCATGATCTTTTCTTGTTCTTGGGAGAAATGAAATTGAAGGAGCTTGAAAAAGGAGAGGAGCAAAGGAAGAAGAGAAGATCTACATAGTTTTCTCTATACTCTATTCTCTTCCATTTTCTATAGTTAGCCATGTATTCATTTGATATTATATATTGTATGGCTACCCTTTGCAATATGATGAGCTAAATATTCAATGCTAGGATGTGATGAAACTTCACCCATGACTATTTATTTATATCGACCTTTGTTTATCTCTTTTATGCAATTGTAGTTTGTATGGATATTTTAGTATGTTTAATGCTTTCAATAGGTTAATTGTCTATTGAATGATTCTCGATTATGTGTTATAAACCGATCGGAGACATGCATATATCGTGCTCGACAAAATATCCTCTATGCATGTCTAGAAAAGTATACTTACTTAGGCTAGCGTATAGGGTTCGTTTAGTGCACCAATGTCCTTAGTAAACTCATTCATATATTCTGAGTAATCGGGAGATAGGCTCGGGTATGGATTTGGGTGTAACCTATTCTACTCGACTGAGATTTTAGGTTAATGTTAGGGTGCATGAATCTATGAATCGCATGAGCATATTTAGGGTGAACAATTGAGTCTATAGAGAAAGTTAGGAGTGGGTGGAGTGTAGTCAATATCCTAGCATTCATTTCTATCATATTTATACTTGAGTTTATTTATTGTCATTTCTTTATTGCTTTAGTTTAATTCCTTGTTATTAGTTTATGTTAAATTCACTTAATATGAAAACCAACCTTTTCACTTGTTTGAATAAGCATTTAGATTGATCAACTTCGATTATCAGTCACTAGATCCCTGTGGAAACGAACTCTATTTTATCATTATACTACTCTCCGACCTCGTCCTATTGCGAGCGTCACTAAAGAGTGTAGTCAATTTTTTGACGCTCGCAATAGGACAAGGTCGGAGAGTAGTATAATGATAAAGTAGAGTTCGTTCCCACAGAGATCGAGTGACTGATAATCGAAGTTGATCAGTCTAAATGCTTATTCAAACAAGTGAAAAGGTTGGTTTTCATATTAAGTGAATTTAACATAAACTAATAACAAGGAATTAAACTAAAGCAATAAAGAAATGACAAGAAATAAACTCAAGTGTAAATATGATAGAAATGAATGCTAGGATATTGACTACACTCCACCCACTCCTAACTTTCTCTCTAGACTCAATTGTTCACCCTAAATATGCTCATGCGATTCATAGATTCATGCACCCTAACATTAATCTAAAATCTCGATCGAGTAGAATAAGCTACACCCAAATCCATACCTGAGCCTATCTCCCGATTACTCAAAATATATGAATGAGTTTACTAAGGACATTGGTGCACTAAACGAACCCTATACGCTAGCCTAAGTAAGTATACTTTTCTAGACATGCATAGAGGACATTTTGTCGAGCACGATATATGCGTGTCTTCGATCGGTTCATAACACATAATCGAGAATCATGCAATAGACGATTAACCTATTGAAAGCATTAAACATACTAAAATATCCATACAAACTACAATTGCATAAAAGAGATAAACAAAGGTCAATATAAATAAATAGTCATGGGTGAAGTTTCATCACATCCTAGCATTGAATATTTAGCTCATCATATTGCGAAGGGTAGCCATACAATATATAATATCAAATGAATACATGGCTAACTATAGAAAATGGAAGAGAATAGAGTATAGAGAAAACTATGTAGATCTTCTCTTCTTCCTTTGCTCCTCTCCTTTTTCAAGCTCCTTCAATTTCTTTTCTCCCAAGAACAAGAAAAGATCATAGATTTATGTCAAGTGTCTCTTGGATTGTGTGGGAATTTAGGAAAGGTGGAGTCTTGGTGAATCTTTTTGGGTCGGAGATTGATTCATTTTCATAGAGAAAACATATGAATATATAGGGGAGCCTATTAGGTCAAAGGCAAGGGAGTAATTTCCTTGATATTTACAAAATTTCTAGGCAGAGGGCGAGCTTTGTGAGCTTGCCTTCTGGGGTCGCTTCTGAACCCGAGAGGTTAGCGAGCTTGGGGCGAGCTTGGTGAGCTCGCCTTAAGCTCGCTCTTTTTGTCAACTTCATGCACTGTTACGAATATGGCAATAACTTCCTCTAGAGAAATTGGAATCGAGATCTGTAAAAAGCATTGAAAAGCAGACTCATGGAGCTTTCCAGAAATATGTTACATGAGATGTAGTTCAATCTAAAAAGGGAGATATGGCTCCTGAAAGTTGAATGTTTTGCACGAAGATTTCCAATTTCAGCCCTTTAACCTCTGAAACTCTTCAATTATGCTCAATACCTTATTTTAGGGCATATAACCTACACAATGCTCACAAAATGCATTATATACAAAAACACGCTCGAAAACGAGTACAAAATCTAGGAAATGGGGACCTCAAATAGGTATGTAAATTATTCAATCAGTAGGGGTGGGTTAGTGTGAGGAAATTGACATATTTAGTGTAATGGTCTATAACTACTATGATAGTGTCTTTGCCTTGTGAAGGTGGCAGACTTTCAATGAAATCCATTGTTATTTCTTGCCAATGAATAGTGGGTATAAAGGAGTCTAAGGCTTTTCACATGCTCCACTTTGCATTATTAGCAGACTGAGCATTTAGTCACCCAAGCTACCACATCTATGTTCATAGCCTCCAAATAAAAGTAGTGTTGTATGCGTTTGATAGTCCATTTAATTCCTGAATGTTCCCCCATAGCTGAACAATGGGCCTCTTTAATGAGCCTTTCCCTTAAAGAACCATTGCTTCCCACGTAAATCTTCCCTTGTTTCCTTATAATTCCATTTTTTAGTGTGAAATCTAGGCTAACAGTGGAGTTAACTATCGATGCAGACATCTCCTACATTGCCAATGGGTCGTGTATGTAACTATCTTGTATTTCTAGCACACCTACCTAGGCTGATTAGTAGTGATAGCTATTAGAGCTCCTTCCTCAGTGCACATGGCTCTTGATAGACCATCAGCTACAATATTTACCTTCCTTTTCTTATAGGATATCTCGTAGTCAAACCATAGTAGCTTAGTCAACCATTTTTGTTGCATCAATGTTGACATTTTCTGTTCTAAGAAGTATTTCAAGCTCCTATGATTGGTTTTGATCGTGAACTTGTGTCCATAGAGGTAGGGTTTCCGTTTCTGTATGGCATAAACAATTGCCAGTAGTTCTTTTTCATATGTAGATTGGTCTAATTTCCTAGGTGGGAGGGCTTTGCTTATGTAAGCTAATGGCCCCCCTTTCTGCATTAGTATAGCTCCAATCCCTACATTGCAAGTGTCTGTCTCAACTATGAATGGCTGAGTAAAATTTGGTAATGTCAACGCATGGGTGGTTGTCATAGCCCTCTTTAAGGCCTCAAAGGCCGCTTGGGCTGCCTCTCCCCAATGGAAGTTGTTCTTTTTTAGCAGTTCAGTTAGGGACTTGCTAATAATTCCATAGCCTCGAACAAACTTGCGACAATAACCTATTAGATTGAGAAACCCCCTCAAAGTCTTAATTGTAGTGGAGGTAGGCTACTCTATCATGCCTTTAATCTTCCTTTAATCTGCAGAAACTCTCTTAGATGAAATTATATAACCTAAATACTCCAGTTCTGCTTTCCCAAACTCGCACTTACTTCTTTTTACATATAGTTGGTGTTGCTTAAGGATGGAGAGAGCTATCTTTAGATGCTCGATATGCTCCTCCATATTTTTGCTGTAGACTAGGATATCATAGAAGAAAATCAACATCATCTTGTGTAAGTAAAGCTGGAATACTTCATTCATCAAACTTTGAAATGTAGTTGGAGTGTTAGTTAAGCCAAAGGGCATGACTCAAAATTTGTAGTAGCCCTGGTGGGTTCTAAAGGCAGTTTTGTGCTTATCTACCTCAGCCACCCTAATTTGGTGATATTCGGCTCGTGGGTCCAACTTAGAGAACATCCCAGCTCCTTGTAGTTCATCTAATAGCTCACTCTTCAATCCACTTACAGCACAAGCCAATAAAAACTCATCACTTAGCCTAAGGTTCTTAGCTAATAGCCTAGGTTGTAGTTCTTCTAACCTGTTCTGAAAGCCAATTACAAAGGATATTTGCTTGAGTCTTTGAAACCCCTTCACCACTCTTCCTGACCTAAGCCTAGAAACCTCACCAAAAGTGACTCAATGAACTCATCCTAGACTATATCCCCCCTTAATGCATAGAAATACTGAAACCGGGCTTCAGTTTTTTTTTTTTTTTTTTTTTTCAAAATGTATAGAGGCCACTAACACCTTATTTTCTAGGGCAACAAGGTGAAGAAGGAAAAACTTCTCACATTTTCTGATCCAAGCCTTTGGATCTGTTCCATCAAACTTAGGGAAATTTAATTTTGGAAGTTTAAATTGTGTTTCTGTGGTTACCTTTATTGTAAGTTAATGATTGTCATGTTACCTTTAATTTCCAATTGATCCACTCGATCTAGCTAGAGCAGAGCCAAGGATGCCCTTTCCACTACTTTCCTCTAAGTCTGCTCGATTGAATTTAGTGGAGAGTAGCTCATGAATTTTGGTTAGTTGGTCTGCCATTTTTGATTCACTACAAGAAAAAGTGTATTTTGTAACTAACTTCTTAGTCGTGCAATTTACTCTTTTAGTTAGCAAATACTTTTTGCAACTACTTTTTTTAGTCGCAAAGTTAGTAGCGCTAGGCAAATTGTAGAAGGTTTTTACGACCATCAATAAGTAGTTACAAAAAACCTTTCACTACTAAATATTTTGTTGTAGAATGTGGTAATTTTAGTTGTTTAAGATCATTGAGAATCAAAACAAATAGTTACTAATAGTATTTTACAACAAAATATTTTGTCGTAGAAACATACATTTCGCAACCAGATAAATTTAATAGTCTTTTGTATCTAAACATAATTAGTAGCGAAAGATATATACTGTAACCAAATATTTTGGTTGCCAAATAGAATGATTTTGTGACTAATGGTTTTAGTTGCAAAAAACATGGCAATTGAATTTAATATATTTAGCATCCAATACATATTTGGTTACCAATTGAATCTTTCTGTGACTAATTTATATTTGAATCTATGACTAATATGTATATATATACATAGAGGAAATAGGTCTTTTTAATCAAAAATTATGGAGACTTATTGTTTTTGTCCACAATTATCATTTTTATTGTTTTTGTCAACAAAGTGACTGTGAAGACAAAATTACCCCTAATTTTTTTTTACTTTGCCTCTTCTCTCTCATTTTCTCTCTCATTTTCTGCAGACACTTTCTCTCTCTCCTTTCTCTCTCTCGTTTTCTCTCACTGTCTCTCCTTCTTCTCTCTTTCTCTCCTCCTCTCCTCCTCTCTCCTCCGTCTTCTCTCTTTCTCTCCTCTATTCTCCATCATTTCTTCTATCCTTCTTCTTCCCTTTCTCTCTTTCTCTCCTTCTTCTTCTTCTCTTTTTCTCCTCTTTTCAGATTTCGTTTTTTTTTTTTTTTTTTCACATAAAATTTTCAGTTTTTAGGTTGGTTGTTGTGTTTAAGAATGGTGGAAGTTGTGATTGGGTTTGAGTTTTGTTTAAAAAAAAAAAATTCAGATTTTTATGAAAAAAAAATTCAGATTTGATTTTAAATATTTTTTTCAGATCTCGTTTTTTTTTTTTTTCCGATTTCATTTTGTTTTAATTTTTTTGTGTGGTTGTGTTTAAGTTTGGGTTGTGGTTGTGGTTGTGGTTGTGTTTAATTTTCAGATTTTATTTAAAAAAAAAAATTTCAGATCTCGTTTTTTTTTTTATTATTATTATTATTTTTTTTTTAAGTTTGAGTGTTTTTTTTAAAAGATTTCAGATATTGTTTTGTTCAAAAAAATGTCTAGAATTTTCATTTTTAAAAATTTCTAGAATTTCTAGAATTTCTAGTTGAATTTGTTTTTTCAGACTTTAAATTTGTGTACTGGTGTGTTTAATTGGATGTTACTAGTGTGTTTAATGGGTTAATACTGGCGTGTTTAAATTAAATACACTAGGGCAAAATGAATTAAACACACCAGGGCAAAACGAATTAAACACATCAGACCACCAATTAAACACACCAGGCAAAAACAATTAAACACACCAGGGTAAAACGAATTAAACACACCAGACAAAACTCATTAAACACATCAAGGCAAAAACGAATTAAACACACCAGGCCACCAATTAAACATACTAGGCAAAAACAATTAAACACACTAGGGCAAAACGAATTAAACACACCAGACCACCAATTAAACACACCAAGCAAAACTCATTAAACACACCAAGCAAAATGAATTAAACACACCAGAGTAAAAATTAAACACAGGGACTGTTTAATTGGTGGTCTGGTGTGTTTAATTCGTTTTGC
This sequence comes from Acer yangbiense, assembly GCA_008009225.1. Lineage (NCBI taxonomy): Eukaryota > Viridiplantae > Streptophyta > Magnoliopsida > Sapindales > Sapindaceae > Acer > Acer yangbiense. The sequence continues at coordinate 16,907,959 of CM017771.1, forward strand.
CACGGTGTGTTTAATTGTTTTTGTCTGGTGTGTTTAATTGGTGGTCTGGTATGTTTAATTCGTTTTGCCCTGGTGTGTTTAATTGGTTTTAAAGAAATCGTTTGCACAAAAAAATCTCCAATCGCTTGACCTTTGAGTAATCATGAATAATTGATCATAACTTTCAAAATACCGTCCGGAATTTTACGTTTTTTATACCGTTGGATTCGTATCGAAAAATTGAAGAATCTAGAGTAGACGAAAAAAATTATTTCCTTGCCAAAAGATACAGTTTTAAGGAAAACGTTTGCACAAAAAAATCTCCAATCGCTTGACCTTTGAGCACTTATGAATAATTGATCATAACTTTCAAAATACCGCCCGGAATTTACGTTCTTTATACCGTTGAATTCGTATCGAAAAATCGAAGAATCCAACACGAATTAAACACACCAAGGCAATCTTGTTTTTTTTTTTCTTGGTGTGTTTAATCGGTGGCATGGTGTGTTTAATTATCCTGGTATGTTTAATTGATTACAACTGGTGTGTTTAATTGGTTCACACCTGGTGTGTTTAATTGGGTTGCCCTGGTGTGTTTAATCGGTGGTCTAGTGTGTTTAATCATTTTTGCCTTGGTGTGTTTAATTCATTATTGCCGTAGTGTGTTTAATTGGGTTACCCTGGTGTGTTTAATCGGTGGTCTAGTGTGTTTAATCATTTTTGCCTTGGTGTGTTTAATTCATTATTGACGTGGTGTGTTTAATTCATTTTTTCTGGTGTGTTTAATTCGTTTTGTCTAGTGTGTTTAATTCGTTTTACCTTGGTGTATTTAATTGATTACAACTGGTGTGTTTAATTGCCTGGTGTGTTTAATTGGGTTGGCCTGGTGCGTTTAATCGGTGGTCTGGTGTGTTTAATCGTTTTTGCCTTGGTGTGTTTAATTCGTATTGCCGTGGTGTGTTTAATTCATTTTGCCTGGTGTGTTTAATTCGTTTTGCCTGGTGTGTTTAATTGTTTTTGCCCTGGTGTGTTTAATTCATTTTGTTTGGTGTGTTTAATTTGTGGTCTGGTGTATTTAAACAAAATGAAATCTGAAAATTTTGTTTGAAAAAGATCAAATTGAAAAAAATCTGAATTTTTTTCAACAAAACCCAAACTCAAACACAACTCTCTCATTCATAAAAACAACCACAACCCAAACTGAAATCCAAACCTTTTTTAAATCTGGAAATTTTTCAAACAAAAAAAACTGAAGATTTTTAAACAAATCTGAAAATTTTTGTTTTAAAAAACTGAAATTTTTTTAAAAATCTAAAAAATCTTAATTTTTTCAAAATAAAATTTAAAAACTTAAAAATCTGAAATTTAAAAAAATAATCTGGAAAAAACGTGAAAGAGAAAGAGAAGAAGAAGGAGGAGGGAAGATCAGACGACCGACCGATCGTTGGTTGTCTGATCTGAAAATTTTTGTTTTTAAAAAATCTGAAATTTTTTTTAAAATCTGGAAAAAAAAAAGAGAGATTAGAAGAAGAAGAGGGTGTGAAAGAAGAAGGAAAGAGGAGGAGAGAGAGAGAAGAAGGAGAGAAAAAAGGAGGTGTGAAAGAGAAGAGAGGAGAGAGAAGAAGAAGATGAACGTGTGAGAGAAGGAGAGAGAGATAGAGAAAGAAAAAAAAAGATTCTGTGGAAAGGAGAGAGAAGAAAAAGAAAAAAAAAAGAATTTTTTTTATGAACAAGGGCAATCTTGTCCAAAAAGTGGATATGTTGACAAAAACAATACAAATGATAATTGTGTATAAAAACAATAAGTCCCCATAATTTTTTACTAGTTTTAAAGTTCTCCCTATATATATATATTTTTTGACAAAATACTTTATTTGAAAATACATTCAGTGTCCGACATGTATTGTATCAAATTGTTCCAATTAGATTTCAAAATTGGAATAATTTAGTACATTGGATATAAATAAACAAATGATATAAGATGCATTATATGTAAATAAAAAATTCAATAGCCAAAAATTCAAAAAACTCAAAGTGCAATTGTCACATAAAAATTATATAGTAATGAGCTTTTACTTGTCCAAATCTCTTGAATGCCTAAATAAAATGACTAATAATATAGTACCTAAGATTAAGGAGAATCGTCATTCATATTGACCAAACCAACATCAGAATGTGTAAACTTGGACATGAGTTCCATGATTTTTGCATTTTGCGTCTCCATTCTTGTATTTTGTGCTTGCAACTCTTGTATGAGCCTCTCTTGGTGTTCAACCTTTTCCTTTAGCTCAACATCTTTCGGGGAATAAAAATTAGATGAAGAAGTTTTCTGTGGCATAGTTATTCCTAGGCCTTTCAAATAACCTGATTTGTTTCCAAGAACATTGATACAAATTTCTGCTTTAGAAATTGGTTCAGATCCAATTTCAGAATCTTCATTCTCTAAGTAATTCATCATTGCCTCCTACAAATTTTTATCAACATGCAAATAAAATATTGAACAATCAAGAAAATCAAAAGGTGTATAGATGATTAAATCACAAGATATCCACATAACAATAAATTAGTTTTTGTACCAACTCTTCCAATCAAATTATTAATCATACACCATGACAACATATGCAAACCATTAATATATTCTTAACACTAACATTTTATACTCACTCGAAATAACAAAATGGTAGCATATTATAAAGGCCACAAAGGGCAAGAAGGAGCAAAACAAACAAAACTGAAATAGAGTCTAGGCTCACCAACCACCCAGGCAGCAACAAACAGCCAAAGAAAAATAGGGCAAAAGCCAATCAAAAACTAAGAAAAGCCATAGGACCTGGAAACAAAACAATAACCAGCCGCAGCTATCCAAACACTAGACAACCACCACCAGCCTAAAAGCTACAACAGACACCTAGGAAAACAACGAAAATAGAATAGAGTAGCCAGAAAAAAGAAGCAGCCATCGAAACAACAACAGCAAGACAAAGACAATGGCTTAACTACAGGGTAAGAGAGAAAACACACAAACAGAGGCCGCCAGACATCAGGTGTCGCCCCATTCCACAAACAAAATTGTTGATAATTGTCAATATAAAAATCTAACATAGTCTAAGATATGCAAATTAACCAATGATAATTGATGTAAGTTAAATATTAAAATCACTCGGTCAATGCTAGCACAAACTACTGCCAAACTTCAATTCATAGAAATAAAAGCCTCAAAATTATTTAAATAACTTACATAAAAAGCTTTAGCTTCTAGTTTGACCCATCCTTTCGCTTCACTCCAATGTAACCTTTTAAATAAAGCAATTTTTCCAGGAACATTCCCTTCTTCAAATTCCTAATATATTGTTAACAGTATAAATAACAACATGCATGCAAACAAAAAATTTGTCGACTGTATGCGTCATATGTGTCGACACCTTGATCTCATAACTCCTTCAATTCATCTATTAAAGGTCGTAAATAGACATCAATATCCTTTCCAGGTGCTTGTGGACCAGGAATAAGCAATGACATCATGAGAAATGGTGTTTTCATGCATTTCCAATGTGGCAAATTATATGGCACTAGTATCACTGGCCACAGGCTATATGCATTGCTCATAGTGCCAAATGGATTGAAATCATCGGTGGATAGACCCAATTGTACATTACGTGGATCTTGCGCAAATTGAGGATATTGCGTATCAAACTGCTTCCACGAGTTCGAGTCAGCTGGATGTCTTAAAACACCTTCTTGTTCAGCCTGTTTTTCCTTATGCCACCTCATATCAGTAGATGTATACCTTGACATGAACAACCTTTGTAGTCTTGACTTTAACGGAAAATATCGCAATATCTTATGTGGTATATTTTTACCCTTCCCATCATCAATTTCATACCTAGACTCATTACAAACTGGACATTTGTCAGCTCTTGCATGCTCTTTCCAAAATAAAGCGCAATCATGTTTACATGCATGAATAGATTCAGAGCCTAAACCCAAATCGCGCAACATTTTCTTAGCATTATAATGGGACATTGGAATATTCAATCCTTCAGGGAGAACATCTTTGAAAAACTGAAGCAACATACCAAATGATTTTTTACTCCAGTGATTAAGCACCTTGATGTGTATCAACTTCACAATAAAACTCAGAATTGAAAACTTTGTGCAACCTGCATAAAGTTCTTGTGTGGCTGCACTAAATAAGTCATCAAATTTGTCACCTTCAACATCTGAAAAATCATTGTTACTATCATTTCTTTCATTTGTCGACTCTCCTACACCCACGTCGACATTCATATCCATTGGGCCTATTGCATCATTCAATATTCCTACATAATCATCTACATCGTCATCTTCATCTACATCGTGGCTTAAATCATTTCTCTCCTCATAATTGTGATTGATTTGTTCTCCATGAAATATCCATGTACCGTAGCTGCGTGAGAACCCATATTCCCTTAAATGTGCTTTAATGGTTGATATATTATGTGATCTTGTGTTTAGACAATCTCTACAAGGACATAACGTTTTATTGTCATGATCTAAATGATTTCTTGCCACATCAATGAATGACTGAATACAATCTCTGTATTCGTTAGACAATCTATTACGTGACCAAATCCAATTCCTATCCATCTTGAAGCACCTATATAAACATTTGTAAAAACAATTTACTAGTTTGATAATCTCAAATTCAATTTGGATGCTTAAGTAAAAGTTAGGATTCCAAACATAATTTCTTATGCGTGAAATTAGCATCTTTACTTATTAAGAGTGTATTTTGCTGCATGAAATTCCTATCCATCTTTACTTATTGTAATAACTTACTCTAAATATATCATATTGCATCACAAAATGATAGCATGTTTACTTGATATCCAATTGTAATTTTGTTTCAGTTTTTTATATGAAGATTTAATTTATTTATTTTTTTTAATGCAAGGCCACAACCCATAATTGTGTTTGAGTTTTCATTAATTGCTAAGTCTTGGTAATCGCATTAGTAAATAGATATAGAAATTGCAATTTTACATCTTATTTCCTATCCATTTAATTGATTGTTGTATGGCCATTTAATATTTGGTCTTCCTAGATTGAACTAACAAAAGATTTGTTCAATGTATTGTACAAGGTCCAATCTCTATTTTTAGACTGCAAACTAACAAAAAAATTGGATCATTGTATTATACAAGGTATAATCTCTATTTCTAGATTGCAAACTAACAAAATATTTGGGTCAGGGTACTATATTAGGTCTAATATCTAAATCTAGAATTCTAGATTGCAATCATTTCTGTCACTATAAGTATTTTCTTACTATTTATTTATTTGTTTGTGTTAGTATAAGTTGTAACAGTAACTTGTATTGTCATCTGATATGAATATATCAATAGTATATACAGATCATAAACATTACAAATAAATGTAGACTTCAACTTTTAATTATCAATCTATTCAATCTATAAATTCAGAAAATGACATAATTAAAGCAATTAATGGATGAATTGGAAACAATGTACAATATGATACTATTAAACATTAATATCATGGAACAAACCTCAACTCAGCAAATCACAGCAAATAGGAATAGCTCTCGATCACCAAAGAAGACCACACCGCCCACACCGCCCACACCTCCATAACAAATAACAGTAAAAAAAAATTAGATCATTATTAAAAATATAAATTCATTTTTAATTGCAAAATTAAGTTACAAGTTTGCAAATGTCAACAAATAGTATCACATACTCAAGTATTCAAGTATAATTCTATCTCAGGTGACACAGTTTTTTTTTTACTGTATCAATTTTATATAGGCAAAAGCCAAAGGAAAGCTTAAGCAAGCACAACAAACAGGGCAAAGACACCCATACAAGCACACAAAGCCACCTGAAACAAAAAGAACACCAGGCCTCGGAGAGCATAAACCAAACAACAACAACAACAATAGACTGCCAACAAGCACAAATGAACAAAGCCAAAGCAAATCTGGCTCTGGTGACACAATTGATACATAAAAAACCACAACCCTTCCCTTTGTTACGTGTAATATCCAGGAAAGCAAAGTTATTGGATCCTGTTTAAGAAACAATCAAATTGAAATTGAAAATTTTAGTGAAAGACCTAATTGAAGAATTAACAAAACATAGTATATCATTCAATCATTCTATCAAAGAATCCATTAAAATCCTTAAATTAAACCCAAATTGCAGCAAAGTTGCTGGTAAAGAAACCACCAAATTCAAACTGAAAATTAAAGAAATTAATTTTTTTATTAAAAGACATAATTGAAGAATTAACAAAACAGAGTATAGCATATCATTCAATCAAATAGGCCATTGCAATCCTTAGAACCCAAATTGAATAGACTATCAACAGTAAGAATTCAACTGGAAATCCTTATAACCCAAATTTAAAACAAATCATTGTATAATTCTATCAAAGATATAGAAAACTTACCCAATCCGTGAAGGCTAAAATCGAAGAACTTTGAATCCAAATCCAGCAGCGTTTGTTGATTGTAACGATGTGAGCAAAAAAGTCGATTTAGGATTTAGGGTTAAAGATTATATGGCAGTGAAGGAAACAATAGCGGGAAAACACTAAGAGCATCCCACTCAGTGTACATGATATGTAAAGCGAAAACATTTCCTTCTTTGAGATGGAAACTGATTTGGATTAGGAAGCAAAAACTTTTTTTTTTCCTTATTCAATTGATACTATGAAGAAACGCATGACATGTGCTGTGTGCTTTTCTTTTTTGTTTTATTATTATTTTTTTAAATTACTTTTCTTGACTTGTGATGTATGCTTTTCGTTTATTTTTGATTTTATTATTATTTTTTTAGATTATTTTTTATTTTTTTAGATTACTTTTCTTTTCAGTTTTAGAACTATAGAATAATATATATATATTTGCCAACTATATCAATAATACAAAAATAGTTATAGATTCATTGAATTATGGTCATGTTAAGCCCTTTTTTTCTTTTTTTTTTTATTATTATTATTATTATTATTTTTTTTTAAAGGACTGTGAGACTTTTTTTCCTATTAGGCAACTAAAGATACTAGACACAAAAGTATTAATTCTCCGACTAAAATTATAGTTGCTAACTCAATATATTTGGTCTTAAAAAGTATTCGTTTGGAGGGAAAGATTGGCACTAAAATGTTTTTTCACCTTTGGCAACTAAAAATATTAGTAGTGGAAAAAGTTATTTCCCAACTAACATTATAGTCACGAATATTTAAAAAAAATAGTAAAATTATTTATCGACTAAATATATTAGACACAAAAAGACTTATTGTGCGACTAACGTAATAGTTGTTAATGCATTATATTTGGTCTTGAAAGGTATATTTTGCTGGGAAAAAATGGCGCTAAATTTTACTTACCTCTTTAACGACAACAATTAATAGTCACAGAAAGAATCATTGTATTGATCACTCATTCGCAACCAAATTGAACATAGTTGTAGAAACATATTTTCCTTAACTAAAGTTTTAGTTACAAATCACAAAAATTTGGTCTCAGAATGAATTGGATCTATGATTTGTCTTTGTTGCAACTATCATGTTACAATGGTTGCAGAAAGTAACATTATGTGTAAGGATTCTTATTCTTTGATTGGCTTATTTCGTGGACAAACCACGTGTTAGGGTTTATTGTGTAAGGGTAGTTTAGGTGATTGAACTTTAAGCTCGAAGACCCTTTCAAGACCTCAAGGGATAAGCACGCCAAAGGTATAATCTCTAGTGCTTGGTTTTCTTTGAAGAGATTTAGATTGCACACACACACTTAGCTTTCTTGCATTTGTGTGCATACTCTTCACATGTCACATTTCACACTTGCACTTTGATGTTGTATCTTGTTATATGTATTTGTGTCTTGTAATTCGTTTCCCGATAGTATTCGGAAACGTCCGCGTATGCACTAGAATGTGCTTGGTTTTACGCAAAGACCGCCTACGGAGAATGCCCTTGGCTTCTCCTTGGTTTTCACATTTGTTGGTGATCGGCGGTTATGATCGGTGGCCTGGCCGCCGAATGAAACCGCCGTTTGCTTCCAGAAGTGTCTGGAGCAATTCTACGGTTACCATCGGTGGCCACGACCACCGTTCGAACCGCCGTTCATACCGGATCGATTTAATCTCTCGGGTTGATTCGGTGGTTACGAAACCATCGAATGAAACCACCATTGTTCCCCTATTCTTCTCGGGTTCAATTCGACGGTTATAATCGGCGGCCTGGCCACCGATTGAAACCGCCGATCGGTGCGTTTCAAGGGCAAACTTGTCTTTTCACATGCCCTGTTCTTGATGTCTATAAATATCACACTTTCTCATTTTATGAATTATGTTCTTTAACTCTAAGAACCATAAACTTCAAAGAGAGACATTTGAGAGAAAATCAAATCAACAACACATTTTTAACACTCAAAAACCGTTCTCATATGCATCAAATTATCATCTAAGCATTTTCTAGCATAGTTAGGATGCTTGCTTGCATGAGTTTTGGTCAACACACTTTCTTTGGTAAGTTCTTCACTATTATCATATATAATTAGTGTTTTATTTATCATTGACATCTCTTATATTATTTGTATGCTCTTAGAATATATTCTAGATACAAAATAGAGATTGTTGTGTTGACATGATTGAGTGTTGTATTTTGATAGCTATCTAGGTTTTCATAATCTATGTTTAGCTAAGCTATTTGACATGTCATCTAGCTTTTAATATCTAGGATTGAATTTATTGCAAAATCATTATCCTAGATAAGCATATAGAGTAACCTAGCTCTAAATTGCATTTTGGATATTTTATATATTCACTTAGGTTGTATTATCTCTTCTTAGAGAATTAAGTCTTGTGTTGCTATCGGGATTAGGTAGCTTAAATCACAAGCAATTGGACTAGGTCCACTCATACCGGGATTAGGTAGTTGTGATGATTATTGATCGGGATTAGATCATTAAACCGGGATTAGGTTGTAATCATTTCAATTAGTGGATTCGAGGTTCGTGTGTGGCACACATAACAGCCCGTGGTTTTTCCCGTGAGGGTTTCCACGTAAATATCAAATGTTATTTACATTCCACACCTTATTACACTTGTTATATTATTGTGACTAGTTAGGGGTATTTTCATAAAATTGACATACATGCGAAAATTTGGTAATAACGATTAAAATCTATTCACCCCCCTCTAGATTAATATTAGATCACACCATTGATTTGTTTCAATTAGTATCAGAACGGGTTCCTAGATATACTCAGGTGATCCTAGCTCATTTTTGGTGTGTTTTGCATTGTGTGTGTTTTTTGATTTATTCATACATTTTGCATTCATCTCATTTGCATTCATCCAAACACTATGAGTGATTTCGGGATGAGCAAAGATGGAGCATCGAGTGTGAGGCCACCGTTGCTCACCGGCGATAATTACCTCTTATGGAAGGGGAAGATGGAAGCATACTTATGCCAAATCCATGATAGGGCGTGGATGGCGGTTGAAGATGGATATGCTCCACCTATGATGACTCATACGGATGGAGGAGAAGAGATTCTCAAGCCTAAGGCACAGTGGAGTCCTCAAGAATTTATTGACTCCATGTGGAACAACAAGGCCATACATGCCATCCGATGTGTAGTGAGTGAAAATCAGTACAAACTGATTCAAATTACTAGGATTGCTAAATAGGCATGGGACATCCTAGAAGTTGCACATGAAGGCACCGAGGTTGTCAAGGACTCAAAGCTTCAAGTCCTTCAAACTCGGTTTGAGACCATTAGGATGGAAGAGCACGAGCAATTCAATGACTTCCAAGTGAGACTAATGGATATTATGAACCAAAGTCACCAACTAGGTGATCCTTACTCGGATAGAAGAATAAAGTAAAAGATCATGCGATCACTTCCCGAGAGGTTTGAACCCAAAGTGACGGCTTTAGAAGAAAATGACTCCTACAAGGATATAAAGCCGAGTGAAGTCATTGGAAGACTTCTAGCCTATGAATCAAGAAAGGCTACCACCTCACCTCCTAAAAAGAAAAAGAATCTAGCCTTGAAAACCTTCAAGGTGGAAGAAGAGGAGGATGACTCTAATGAAGACATGGCACTCATTGCCAAGGGATTCAAGAAGTTCTTAAATCTACAAAAGAGTGGTTATGGCTTAAAGGAGAATGACTTCAAGAAGAAGAAGACCACAATCAAGAATGTCAAGCCATATCATGAGATTTCTTCAAGAGAGAAGATTTAATGCTACGAATGTGGTGGATTCGGGCATATCTCCAAGGAATGTGCTAACTTGGAAGATGAAAGAGAGGAGGCCGCCACTTCAAGTGATGAAGAGGTTGTGGCAAAAATTTTGGCATTAGGTTGCTCTCATAAGCGGGACAACAAAGTGAAAGTTGTTGAAGGAAGTCCCTCAAGCTTGAATGATTGTGAGAACAACTATTTTGCCTTTCCGATCTCCAACAATGAAGAAGAGAATGAGAGTCAAGAAGAAAGTGACTCTAGTGAAGATGACTCTTCATCTAACTCCGCACATGGATATGTGGATAAAAAGGTTCTAGATGAATTCCTCGCTGAGTTTAAAAACTTAGAAATGAAGACCAAGGAAAAGATGCAAATATTGAGAGAAGAGAATCTAGACCTTTTGGCTCATGTTGACCACTTAAGTGAATAAGTGGAAAGATCCAAGAATATTGAAGATAAGCTAAGAAAGGAGTTAGACTTATCTAAGAGGAATGAAGAAGATTTAAAAAGAGAGCTTGAAGAGGCTAAAGGGTCAAAGACTAGGATAGTTTCTAGCACCGAAAAACTTGACCACATGTTAAGTGTTGGAAAGAGTCCTTGTGACAAGAGAGGTCTTTGGTTTGAAGATGGTAAGGAGTCCTCCACTCCTAACAAGACCGTGTTTGTCAAGAGCTTGAGCTACAAAGAAGTTTCACCGGTGCAAACTCATAGGAAAAAGATTGATCTAGGACAATGCTCTCATAGTGCACAACTGAAGGTAGCTCTAAGAAGATAACCTCAAGCTCAAACTACAAGAGTTCCTCATGCTAACTTCCCTCAACCTCAAATCCATCAAGGGAAGAGACCAATCGTGCAAGCTAAACCGAGGAAGCAATCAAGTCTTGGTCAACAACAAAGAAGGGGAGATCCTATCCAACTACCAAGACAACCACAAAGACATGAGAAGGCTCCTATGCATGCACAAGGACATGGTATGACTTCTAATTTCATCCCTACATGTCATTTTTATGGTATTGATGGTCATATTAGACCAAAGTGCTTTCGTTACATTAAATTATGTAGAGCTAAAAGCATGATTGAGAAGAAAGAGGCTAGAGCTAGAATGCATGCTCATAGGAAGGAAGAAATTCATTTATATGATCCTATGACATCTAGATCTCTAGAACCTTTGACCACTAGGAAGAAAATTGTTTCACCTAAGTGGATTAGAAAAGATGAACCTGCTTGCAACGAGACAAACTTGTCTCTAATAGGTTCAACTAAGTCCAATGGACTTAGTAGGTCCATAGGACCTTATGACCTTCTTTGATGAAGGATGGTGGTGACCCCATATGGGGAACTCAAGCAAAGAGAGTTATTTTGCATTCTTGTCACTTGCAAAAATTTGAAATATCTTATGCTTCCTTTTTAATTGCTTGAGTAAGCTTGGTTGCACATATATATATATATGTTTTCAATTCAATAAGTGTGAACCATGCTTATTTACAATCCATGTCATATTTATGTTCAAACATGCATTTTTGGACTAGGAGATCTACATAGGAAGTATGATTTGAATGACCTATAGTTATCTCCATGACATGATGATTCTTTAATAACATGCTAATGAATATTGAAAAGCATGAAATTCATATGACATGCTCAAATGAAAAAGCATGAATTGATGATTGCATATTCTTAAAATGCAAAACTTGTGTGAAAAAGCTTATGAGACTCAAAATGAATAAAGGATCTTGTATCCGTTCAAAGGATTGTATAATCCAATTGTCTCTTTTTCTTTATTAGTTGAACATGGCTACTATCATACGGGTTTCTCACCCAGAAAAATCAAATAGGGTGCAAAGTCGCTCATGCCGTGTTTCGCTTATAAAGTTGGATATAGTTGTTCTTAAATTGAAATCAATGAAATATCTATATATTTGCTTTACTCATGACAATGGTGAAATTGGTTTGAATTCTTTTTGAAACCTTTGTCATTTGCTTTGCCAAATACCATTGTATTTTGGACTTGAATGCTACATGATATGCAAAGCATGTTTGATTCACACATCTTCTTTAAATAAATCTCCTTGTTTCTCTTCAATTACTTAGGATGCATAAAGTGACTTATATGATTATGCAAATATCTTGCATGCTACTATCTCTCTTTGCTAAGAGTGACTCGGTTGGGGACTACTCCTTTGCCTATATCATGACAAAAATGGGGTGTAGAATGTGGTAAGGGGAGTTGCAAATTGTAGTAGCAATTGTGCATGTTGGGGAGAATTTACATTGAGGGGGAGTAACCCCGTTGAGGGGGAGCATTGCATACACATACATTGCATGATGTTGTGCTTAAATTCTTAAATGCAAATGCTTGTTTTATTCTCACTTGATCATCTTACATACTTTTGCTTTGGAAAGTATAATCTTTTGTTTTGAAGGGTTGATATTTCTACAAGAGATTGAAGACTTGAAGTTTTTTATATTCTTATATCTCTTTGTAATGTAGAATATCTTTGTTATCCCGTATATTCTATTATGTTTGTGAGGATCAATGTGAGTGGTGGTTTTGTCACGAAATAGCCAAAGGAGGAGATTGTAAGGATTCTCATTCTTTGATTGGCTTATTTCGTGGACAAACCACGTGTTGGGGTTTATTGTGTAAGGGTAGTTTAGGTGATTGAACTTTAAGCTCGAAGACCCTTTCAAGACCTCAAGGGACAAGCACGCCAAAGGTATAATCTCTAGTGCTTGGTTTTCTTTGAAGAGATTTAGATTGCACACACACACTTAGCTTTCTTGCATTTGTGTGCATACTCTTCACATGTCACATTTCACACTTGCACTTTGATGTTGTATCTTGTTGTGTGTATTTGTGTCTTGTAATTCGTTTCCCGATAGTAATCGGAAACGTCCGTGCATGCACTAGAATGTGCTTGGTTTTACGCGAAGACCACCTACGGAGAA